>MCFA01000002.1:0-657780 GCA_002105025.1 Clohesyomyces aquaticus
TGAGTGGAAGGAGGGGGTGAGATCGCGGGGTGCCTGAGATGGGGCCGACCGAAGTCGCCATCCAACCATTCGCTCGTTGGAGCACGACAGCGCTGGGGGGGGACCGAAATGCTCAACCCTCCACTGTCCCTACCGACCCGCAACCATCACTCAGAGGCCATTCTCCCAGATTGTTGCCACCACTTGCAAACCAATGCTGCCCAAGTCCCTTCAGCCTCAACATCTATTTCCGCATATGCAGAGTCTGCCTGTGAGATTTTGACTCTCTGTCGGTGCCCGACACAATCTTACAGCACGCCATGGCGAATGGCACACGCATGTAATGCTGATATTCCCGGCAGTCTGGAAGAGACCGCGTCGCCAGACGTCGAACTGCTGCTCTGCGGTCAGGACGGTCCATATTATCCATGGATGCGAAGTCGCTATACTGAAAAGGCCGACAGCAGCACAGACCGCCCACGATACGATAAAACATGCGATCGTCGGCGGCACTGACCCGACAAGCGAGGAGGCGGGTGCCGCTACTGTCTCAGGTTGACGACACCTCCAATTTGCGACCCTGTCTTGCGCTGCTGCGGCCTTCCTTTTGCGCTTCTGGAAAACGGCACTCCACCCAACGGGCTTCGTGCACGGCGATCTCGATGTACGAGGAGTTAAAATTGATGGCGGCTTGCAGTTTTGCTGACCATGTGCCCTGCCACCTGTCCCCTTCCTCGTTCTCAGGGGTCCGCAGAGCAAGCCCCGCGGCTGCTGCGCCAATCTTTCATGCACTCAGGGTCCAGGGTCCAAAGAGCAATCCGATTTTTGGACAGCCAGCATAAGTGGGTTCGTCGGCTTCTAGCACGCATGTGAAATTTCCAAGAACACGAGACACGGCCCGAAAGGGTGCCAGTACAGTCACGAAGGTCAGGTGTGCAAGCGAGCTTGATGACTGAAGTCATCTATTCAATGGGAGATATACCCTTCTTTCTCCGCACTATCGACTTGCGCTCCAAGCGGACAGTAGACCGACGCTCTGCCAGGCCTTTGGCACCGTCCTTTAACAAATAACTCGAACCGAGCTCTGCAATTGATGCACCTTTGGCGGCGGCGGCGTCTCCACAATAACATCAGCCATCCTTGACAGCGAAACCGGACGGATCGTTTCCCGGGATGAACATTACGGTACTCTATCTCAGAGTGAGACAACTTCTCCGGTTCTATCCCACGGGAATACCCCGCGAATACTTTGCATCGATGCCGACACGTCGGGTACGCCGTCCCCCACGAATCAGGCCTCCACGGCGAACCTGTCGTTGGAGGCATAAATCACAAAGCACAACGAGGACTGCATTGTGAAACAGCGTCTTCCATGTTTCCTCTTCGTGGAGCCGCATGCGGGACGGCATGAATATCCACCTCGCCTGAACCTGTGTGGTATTTTGATCCATAGCCATCCGCGTCGCCTACGCCTAGCTCGAGGCAAATTGACTGACGGCTCTTTCCTCAGTCTCTGCCGTAGGTAATCTTCCCTCTCTTCGATGACTTCCCTTCTCCGTCCTCATCGGTATCAGGTGCTTTCTTCTTCTTGCTCGGCACCGGCGTGTTTTTGCTTGCGCCATTTGTCGGTTGACTCGATTCTCGTGTAGGGAAGGACGATGTCGGTGTAGGAGCGTGTGATGGTGTGGTCTGGGTTGAGCCTGGGGTCGATGCTTCCTGTGAGCGGTATCAGCATTTGCATCTCATCTGCTACGAGAGATTCATACCCTCATGAAGCTTGCGGAGCTTCTGCTGAATATCCTATCCGCATCATTTATCGGAGCCTTCCTACGCGTCGCTGTGCCAGGCCCGCTCGTTGTGGAAGTAGCTGTGGCGCCTTTGATGTAGTTGTCAAAGCCTTTGATGATGTTGCCAGCACTCGTCTCTTCCAGGTACGATGTTTCCGCCCTGAGGATGGTCTCCTCAATTTGCGCCTTCACAAACCAGGTAAGCGGGGGTCAGAATCCGCTAGAAAGCGCCATACATACCAAGCTTGCGTCAATTTGCCGTTTCTTATGTAGAGAGTCTCGTAAGTCGCGTCGCAGTTTCTCGTAGTAGGGCATGCCGCGTGAGGCATCAGTGGCTCCGGGGGCCGCTCCGACAGGAGGCGCGTTTTCAGCCATTGTGTGAGGAAATGGTCCTGGGTTTTCTGTGGAGTGTGTTGGAAGTTCCTGTTATCTCGTTGATGAACTTGTGGGTGTTTCGACAGTTTGCGATGTGTTTCCTGGAGCTGCCTTGACCATTGAAGGCGAGGCCCGGGCGCTAGTGGCTTGGCATTCCTTGAGCCGCAACCGCAAACGATTGCGTTTACTTCGACGAACTGCCTCTTTCCGCCTGCTTCCACCCGCCAGCCTCTTTAATCCGCCCGCCGCTGCCACACACCCGTCTCCAACCCCACCCCGGACCGCAACACGACCACCTTACCCACCCAAGATCCCCGCGCGTCGAATACAGCCACCATGGATGTCAAAGAAGTCGAGCTTCGTGGCAAGTCCATCTCCAAGGCCATGGCCGAGAACGAGCCGTCCTCCTCCTTCCTCAAGTTGCTCGGCGACCTCAAGACCGGCGTCAAGGCCGACGAGGACCTCCTGCGCAAGACGAAGATCGGAGTCACGGTCAACCGCCTCCGCACCCACAAGGACCCCCAGGTCGCAAAGTTGGCAGGAGAATTGGTGAACAAGTGGAGGGACGAAGTGAAGCTGCGCAAAGTGGGTGCGGGAGGCGCGAGAACTGCAAATGGCACAGCATCGCCGGCCCCAGCATCAGGAACGCAGTCTCCAGCTCCCGCAAAGGCACCAGCGAGGAAGCACAATGTGGATCCGGAGAAGCGAAATCACAAGACGGACAAGGTGGATTACCGGGTGACTGGCAATGAGACCCGCGACAACTGCGTCCGGCTGCTGTATGATGGCCTGGCACTGATGACGGATGAATGTATGCAGCAGGCAACCATGTCCTCCAGCGCCACAAGAACAGTTTGCTGATATTGAGTAGTACCTTCCGACGTCCTCGCCGTCGCGAAATCTGTCGAAGCCGCTGCCTTCGCCAACACCAACAACGCCACCAACGACACCTACAAAACCAAGATCCGCTCGCTCTTCCAAAACCTCAAAAACAAGTCGAACCCGGGACTCCGCAAGCGCGTGCTTTCCGGCGAAATCGCACCGAAACGCTTCGTCGTTATGACGCACGACGAACTCAAGTCGGAGGAGCGCCGCGAGTTGGACAAGGCCATCGAAAAGGAGAATATGAACAACGCCCTGGTAGCCCAAATCGAGCGGAGCATTTCGACCGAGTTCCAGTGCAGCAAGTGCAGGAAGAAGATGGTCAGCTACAGCCAAGCGCAAACTAGGAGTGCCGACGAGCCGATGACGACGTTTTGTGAGTGCATGAATTGTGGCAATCGGTGGAAGTTCTCTTGAGCTCGCTCGTCCATGCAGTCCCATGCAGTTCTGTCTGTCCGCAAAAGGGAATTGCTCACGTGTGGCACAGTTTGTCGCACGTGCTTGGGACACGGGACCTGGGCTTTTCTTTATGAGATCGAGTAATTTTTTTGGGGGGGTGTATGTGTATTCCTGGCTTGTAGCGGGCGGCGTTTTTCAACGGGCATGGAAAGGTGGCGCACTTTGAATCTCTTTTGAGGGGTGGGCACGCAATCGGATGGGTGGTTTCCGATTCCGACTCACTCCAACACCGACTTGTGGAGAGGTCCTTCTCTACGGTGGAGGTCTACCTTTCTTTCCTGTTGATTGCACTGGACTGAACACCCTTGGGCTGTTTTTATTTTGTAGCTTGGGAGACCGCGACACGCTCCAAAATCTCTCTTAGTTTTGGACTGTCTTCCGCGACATAAGATATTGGTATTACTTTATCACTTGCTCTCGTCGTATATGGTGCGTTTGTGATGTCTGTGAGGAAGCGCACGGGTATCGCTTTAAAAAGGTATAGGACGGGTGGAATACAGGTGAGTCTATCAATATTCGAAATATCACCCTAAGAGAGCAACCTTGCTTGAAGCTTGATACTGAAGATCTCACCATCGTCCTTCTCCTTACAGCCCTAATCCAGCAATACCAAAGACCATCTCCCTCGACATATACACAGCGGCAATTTCAAATTCTGAAGTGTCGTGTCGCGAAGTAATGATGCATTCTAAGCGCGGCATAGGCAGTTAGCTAAAACCAAAATATGCACTATAACATATTCCCATCCTCCATGAAAACGCTGTCATTCCGATCTAGTCCATATGCATATCCCAATCCGCGCCAACCAAACCCCCGATCCACTAGATCCCCTCCGCTTAACCAACCAACCCACTCACGAACCCACACCTCCACCCACTGCGCCTTATCAACAAACTAAACAAATAAGCGCATACGTGTGGTCCCTCTCTCAAATTCAAAATTTCCCAGTCTATATATTGCAAAAAAATTCGGTATCTTACTAATCATCATCCAACGAGGTATTAGATGTGGAACCAGGCATTGTGGCGGAGTGGTTATCGCGCAAGACTAGAAATCTTGTTCCTTCGGGAGCGTCAGTTCGAATCTGGCCAATGTCGGCTTTTTTGCTGAGATACTAGGGTGGGTCCGGTTTTGTTTTTGCTTTCTTTATCCCCCGGATCCGATTTTGGAAGGAAAGAAGGGGACGAAGATGTGGGTAAGAGAGATGTGAAATTGAGCCATCTTTGGATTTCTTGAGTTGTTTGAGCCGAGACGTGCACTTGCATGATCTGGGCAGACGGGTTTGTTGGTCGTGGAAACGCAGCATTTTGTACATAGAATGAGAATCTATGAGAAGCGTGTTCTCGCAGCAAATCAATTTTGAATGATTAAGTCGACTGGCTGACAACACGATCCCACCTGCCATTCACAAGACGCCAGTCCACCCAACACCGAAACAAAAAAGCACTACGCAACATCTACAAACGCCCTCTTCCTGACACTCTTCCCCTCCGCCTCCTCCACATCCTCTAATCTCACAATCCCCATATCATCCACCCTCTCACCCACAAATCTCAACGCCGCGACATTAAACCCAATCAAATCCTTCATGCCCCCCAACGTCCTCCTCAAATCTGACCTCATACCCTCCAACCCCGCTTTCAACTCCTTGCTCGCTACAATCTGTTTCTGGTGCGTCTTGAGCATAAAGAAAAGCACGCGACACGTGAGAGTGACGTTCCACTGTCGCTGCACCCAGATCGAGATAAATGTAAACATGGCCGGGAGCGAGGAGAACGGGAGCACGAGGAGCGCGTCGTGGAGCTGGGCAGCCGGGATCTTGGCAAGCGTGTTCAGGACGTGGCGTTCGGCGCTGATGTTTCCCAGCGCCATGTAGAGTGGATTGCGCTGTGGAGGCGCGAGGTTCGGTTTCGATTTCTTCTGCTCTTCCCAGTCGCGTACGAGCTCGAGATCCTCGACGCCGAGTTCGAGGGCTTCTGCAATTTTCTCGCCGGCCGTCAGGGTGAAGATGGTTTGTTTGGAGGCTTCGGCGGCCTCGGCGGAGTCGCCGTTGAGCTGGTCTGGGTCCTCGAGGGAGGTGGTAAGCGTGTTTTCGTACAGCTCTTCGAGCTCCTTTTCGCGCTCTTCTTCGAGGAAAATGGGCTCGTCGGCTCGGGACCAGACGCGGATGCTCTTGTCGTGCGAGGCTGTGACTATGAAGTCACCTGTCCTGGCAACCGCCATTGCCCAAATCTCGCCATGGTGACCCTTGAACTTTTGGACTTGCTCGAACTTGTCGCCATCCCAGCTCTTGATCATGCGGTCTTTACTTGCACTGAAGAAGAAATGCTTCTCCTCTTGGTCTACGGGGTGGGGTATGAAGGCTATTTGCATGATGCTGTCCTCGTGGCCGAATAGTGCTTTGTGACAATCGCCAAAGTCAAGGCCCCAGATGCGGACGTTCTTGTCCGCGCTACATGTGGCGATAAGTTTGCTGTCGCTTGATATGGACATGTTGAGGACAGGGAGCTTGTGCCCGTATAGGTTGAGGAAGAGCTTCAGTGAATCGACAAAGAAGACCTTGACTGTGTTGTCCAGAGTTGATACAGCAAGTAGCCGGGAATCAGGGGAAAACTGAACGCTGAGAACATCATCGCTGACCTTCAGGATGCGCGACTGGATGAGCTTTAAGCGGGGCATTGTGCGTTTGGTTCCTGGGATCTCTTCCTGGATGATTTCGAAGTTCCAGAACTTGACCGACTTATCTGCGCTTCCTGTCACTACGGATTTTCCATCCGGGTGAACTTGCAGTGTCCATATTGCTCCGTCATGGGCGTGAATTTTGTCCAGTAGAGACGATGCGGCGATGTCGAATAGTTCGATATCGCCTTCCTTGGTGCCAACAACGACGATCTTGTCACCGGGCAGAAAGGCGCAGCAGAGGGCATATCC
This sequence comes from Clohesyomyces aquaticus, assembly GCA_002105025.1. Lineage (NCBI taxonomy): Eukaryota > Fungi > Ascomycota > Dothideomycetes > Pleosporales > Lindgomycetaceae > Clohesyomyces > Clohesyomyces aquaticus. The sequence continues at coordinate 6,414 of MCFA01000002.1, forward strand.
GCACTCAAGTGTTCTAAGACAGTTTTGTGTCCGCACATTCCAGATCTTCAGACCTCCGCTTGATGCTGATGCCAGCATCCGATCGTCTGAGCTGAGAGCAACCGCTCTTATATCGTTCCGGTGTCCCGCTAGCTCCACGGACATCGTTCTGCTGTATTCCGGCGCATCCTCGCTCTTTGTTTTGCTCTTTTGTGACACCTCATAGATGTCAACCAGGTTGTTGCTCGTCCCGACCAGTAGTTGGAGTTTCTTGGTACCGCGGATATGCATCCAGGATACCGACCTGACTTTCCCAGCGGTTCGCACAGTGACATAGGATACTATCACGTCCCCAATCTGGGCGTCTGCGATATTGACCAGCTCATCTCCAGCATCTGCTAGCTCTTCTGCATCACCATTCACATCAGTCTTTGCCTTTTCTCGCCTCCTCTTCCTCTTCCTTGCCAAACTCTTCTGAACCTCTCCTTCGGTGCGTATCCGCCATATCTCGACTGCTTTTTCTGATCCGTGGACTGCTATGTAATCCGATTTCTTGTTGAATGTGATCCCCAACGTCCTGTCTTTCCCTTGTCGGTACAGAGTACCTCGCTCATTGAGATATCTTCGGTCTAGCGCTCCTCCAAGCGATGTGCTGGCGGTTCCTAGTCCCGCGAGATCGATTGACCACACTTTGAGCTCTCCGTCGTTGCCTGCGGTAACACAGCCATTGCCATCTTGCGACACGCCCATTGCCCAACACTCTCCGTTTGACTGCGCGACATGTGTTTCGATGCAATGCTGGGAGTTGACATCCCAGATCTTTATCAGCGCATCCTTGCTGGTGGACAGTAGAAACGCTTGATCCGTGTCCAGTTCCGGGGCTGTGTCATTGTCCTCCGCTTCGTTTCCTTTCGTCGGGTGTATGAAGTGTAGTCCTGTGATTTGTCCCTTATGGCCTCGGAGCTTGAACAAGCCAACTTCAGAAACGAGATCCCAAATGACAATATCCGTGTCCCGAGAGCCACTGGCTAAGCGAACTCCGGAAGCATCAAAAGCGAGCGTCGTGACCGCCGACTTGTGTCCGTTGAAGCTGATTATGACGGTGCCTGTCTGCGCATCCCATATTCGAATGCTTCCGTCTGCATAGCCCACCGCGAAGACGTCCGCATCGACCTCACTCCGGCATATTGCGGTGACTTCTTCTGTGCAAGACGTATCGCGCCATCTGCTCAAAAGCTCGCCCTTCTTGATGTCCCAGCACAGTACCTCCTCATTTGCGGCGGCGTACGCTCGTCCTGCGCCGGCAGGTCGATTCGATCCAGGCTGTGTGACTCCCTCAGACGTCCAGACAATGTTCGAGGTGGCGGTCGCGACTACTCCAAAGGCATCGGTCTGCTCGTACTTGCTGTCTTTGTTAGTAAAGTCCTTACCACGTCCAAGCCGCAACTCACCTGTACGATTTGACCATCTCGGAGTCTTAGCGGACGAAACTGAATAGAGCAGGGTTTTACAAAGTCGTGAGGGCGATTCTATGGGATTTAGGAGTGAGTGGGATTCATTCTTCTTCCTTTCCACGCATTTATGGGAATGGGCCACGTGCACTGGAGGTCGAGTAACTTTTTGGGAACTCTCGAACTTTTTTCGCGACCTTGTGAGGCTGACCCCACACTTTTCAGCCACCACTGCCACCGCCACACTTGACAGCCCGCCAGGATCCCGGCGACGCACATCACTCCTCTTGCGAACCGCTGGCTTTGGCAATTCACGCCGCTCTCCCACCGCTCTCAACATCCCCTCTTGCCCGAGAGGCGTGACCACCGACATGCTTCTCCTCGACTACCAGAATGTCCTTATTGAATCGCTCCTGAAGGACCGGTTCACAGGGTGCGCTACCTACCCCGCCACTTTCCGCACCAGCCCAGGTAGCTAACAGCCATGCAGAGCGCCTCCGGTCAACATCGACCAGGTAGTCTCCGACTTCGATGGCGTTACCTTCCACATCTCCACGCCGGAGACGAAGACCAAGATCCTGGTCTCGATAGCAGTGAAATGTTTCCCGGAATTGGTTCAATACGGAGCTCAGGCGGTGCTCGAGCGGGAATATGGACCCTACATTGTAGCTCCGGAGAATGGATATGACTTCTCGGTCCAGATAGATCTGGAAGCCCTACCAGAAGATCAAGGTACGTCAGCGGTAGAGGTCCGTGGTCAATGCTAACTGCAGCGGTAGAAGCCAAAGATGACCTAGTACGGCGTGTTTCCCTCCTTAAGCGCAATGCCATGGCCGCTCCTTTCGAACAAGCTTTCGACGAGTTCCATCAACTAGAAGAAGAAGCCTCCAAATACACATCCGAGCAAGCACCGCAGGGAGTGTTGGAAGGCGGCGAAGTACGCGCGATTCATTATCGGGAAGAAGAAGCCATATACATCAAGGCGAGCTACGACCGAGTCACTGTCATATTCTCGACCGTGTTCAGGGAAGAGACGGATAGGATCTTTGGCAAGGTGTTCTTGCAGGTACGAATGCACACCACCTGCCACCAATGCAAACCGCTTATAGATCGCAGGAATTCGTTGATGCTCGGCGGAGAGCAATCCAAAACGCACCCCAAGTTCTTTTCCGCAACGAAGCTCCTCTAGAGCTGCACAACGTCCCCGGCGTGAACATGTCTGGATCCGAGGAAATTGGTTACATTACCTTTGGTGACATGCCTCTTGTCGATAACATAAACAGTGACTAACCGTTGCCCAGTCTTGTTCCCCCGTCACCTGACAAAGCAACGCCGTGAGGAGGTTATCTCGCACATACAGACCTTCCGCGACTACTTCCACTACCACATCAAGGCCTCCAAGGCTTACATTCACTCGAGAATGCGGAGGCGGACAGCAGATTTCCTTCAAGGTGCGTCAATACCACCATCCATCCTAGACGTTGTGCTAATTAATTTCCAGTGCTCCGGCGAGCCCGACCCGAAAGCGAGGAAAAGGAACGTAAGACAGCGAGTGGCCGTACATTCAAGGTCCAGTCCTAAGTGCCTGAAAATGTTCTTGGCGCTGTTCGAGGATTCGAAGAGGAAGGTCAACGCCATGGCCGTCGGTTGATGAGATACAGCCTCGACGGCTAGGTACATTCAAGGACCGGCGTATTGAGGCTAAGGAATGAATTGTGGCTATCTCATAGGACACATGATGCCGTAGAGTAGACGTTTGGAGTGACAAAGCAAAATCAAGATTGCTCAAGCCTTGCCAGACGAACCGTGGGGTTGGTGCTTCACGTGCCCGCACAGACCACCATGAATAGTCGCGACTTCAATGTTCACACGCGTTTGCCAACTGAGTCCCAACTCACAAACAAATCGATATTGCTTCCGGCTATAACACCCACCCGGATACCCAATTTCAACCCAGCAATGTCCGAGGCACAGAGACCCAAGTACGACAGCCTCCCGGGCATCGACACCGCGCCCGACGTTTACGAAACCCCCGATCTTGTCGAAGATGCCTCCACAATCCAAGCCTCCACCGCCGTCTCCGAGTCGGATGGCGAGTCCGACGTTGATGAATCTGGCGTACGACATCAACGCCTCCAAACAGACCAGGCACGAAGCCGTTTCCAGCCTGCACGAGTAGACGCCCGCGACGTAGACTTCTCCGACAACATCACCGCACAGGGCCGCTCATACCGCACATCCACCCGCGGACAGCGACGGCGGGGCGAAGTGCTTGGCGATGATAGCGGTGATGAGAAGGAATCGTTCTCGCGAAAGCTGTTGCGAGTGAAGAAGGAGCTACATGAACTGGAGCATGAATATGAAGGGCGGTTGCAGTCTGGCGACAAGACGAAGATTGAGGAGCGAGATCCGAAGGAGATCATGGAGTTCATAAGCGACACAGTGGATAAGATCTATGCGATGCGGAGAGGAGGCGTCCGAGGGGCAGAACCGCTGTTAACCCGGACAATTGACAAGTTCAACAACTACCCACCTTTTGGACCGTCGCCGAGGATTTCGAAGGCCATTGAGCGACAACCTCCACTACCGGGAACACAAATTCAGCGATCACAACTAGACTTTGTGCTCAACCAGGCTGCAGACTTCGACCACCGTCTCACCAACCTCGAGCGGTCACTTGGCCTCAATGGAAACACCATGCCAGACCTCGCCGAAAAGGCGCCCTTCCCCATATTTCCTACGCTAGAGAAGCTGGAGCAGACGATCGGTACAATGGCAGACGCTTCCTCCGGCAACCTCGACGCGGCTGCCCAACAAATCAAGAAAATGATCGCCGACGCCGAGCAACTCAAACAGCTCCGGCAAGAAGACTCAGGCGCCACACTTGGTTCCTCGGATATCAAATCTCCGCAAGCATCCGAACAAGAGTCTAAAGTCAACGCACTATATGGCACTCTCCCAGCTATCGACAAGCTCACACCCATTCTCCCGCTCGTGCTGGACCGCCTCCGCACATTGCGACTCGTACATACCAGCGCTTGGCAGGCAGACGAAGTGTTGACGGAGCTGGAGCACAGGCAGTCAAAACAGGAGGAGGAGCTGAAGAAGTGGGAGGCATCTCTGGAGACACAGCTGATCAATGTCAAGGTCTGTGAACAGGGTCTCCAGAACAACATGAAGGTCGTGGGAGATTGGGTCAAAAGGATCGAAGACAAGGTGGATAATCTGGTGGAGGAAAGTAACGAACAGGAAGCAGAAGAGGAATAAGCAGGGTGTAGAGGAACAGTAGGTCTTGCTGGGACGATTGAAATAATTGATTGTGGAGAGGGGGTGCAGCACAATGAAAACGACAGGAAGGGAAAACGGAGCTCGTGAGTCTGATCAGTGGTGAAAATAGTAGAAGAGTTTCGTGCTTATCCCGTCAGCTTAGATACCCGTTCAAGGAACCAATACCATACACTAGCACACACATCTCTTGCTCCCTTCTGATACGATTTTGCCTCTTGCTAGTCGGCTATTGACTATATATAGTACTACTGCCCACCCTCGAACTGTCCCGTTCTGGCTTTCACTTCTTTACCCTTTCGCCAAAAAGTACGGTAGCACCGTGATGGTCGCAGATGGCAGCTCCAAATGAACAAGGACTGTCGGCGAAGGCGCCCTCGATACATCCGATACTTCCTCATCGGGAAGATTATGGTGATCTCTTAGCGCTTCTTGATGCTCACGATAGTGTGGCCTCACTAAACCTGGTGGGTTTGGATTGGCCTCCCAATCAGGCTCTCGACACGGGCAGCCCACCCATCGGTTGTCGTCCTCGGGGTCCTTTTTTCTGTTAGTTTCATTGGCTTGTACTGATGGGAGGGGACTGTTGATGTGGTACCACTTACCCCTTTGCACCTCCAGTGCTCGTCTCGCCCACCACAATCTTCACACGGGAAGAAATTTTTCGCGAGATCAGGACATCCGGAATCGTCAAGTTCGTAGTTCTCGTCGTCTTCGGGTGACAATTCTTTTGCCTTTTTCTCTGTAGTTTCATTTTCATTCTGGCGCTGTGCTTCTGTTTGCTCTCCACCACCGTCAGCTGAACCCCTCTGGATGTATGGTGCTTTCATGCATTCCAAGCTTGCAGGAATAGAATTTGCCGTGCCATTATACGCAAACGCGAAGACGAGACCATCTTTTTGCGACACTTGAAGCGTAGAGGGAGGATATGAGGTGAGATTCGCAGACGCAGAAATGGCCCCGACGCTAAGAGAGAAGTAGATGATGATTGAGTAATACATGCTCACACGACCATAGGATATTCTGTACTAGGAGCGAAATGTTATAGGAAAGAAAGTGCCATAGTTGCCAATGACGTAACGACGGAATCAAGATGTCACGTCGCACTCAGCAGCATCCTTCGCCACGTGTCCCAGCAGCCCCGCCACACTGCCTATGTGGTACAATAAGCCCAACGTTTAGGCTGCCAGCCCCGCCACCAGTCTTCCCCTAATCCTTGGGGTGGCCGATGGTACCAAATGATTAGGAGCCACGAAACCTCTAGGCTTAACCAAAGTTCGCTTACTATTGGGTTTCGGTGCCTTCTCTTTATCAACCCATACTAGCCCCCCACCATGCTCTAGGTCTGCCCTTTTCTTCTCTTCCTCATCCTCTGAGTCCTTTCTGGCTAACCGCAGATTGCGCTTCTCCATAATAGCAAGCATACCAAGCCAAGCTGAACCCATTAGTAAATGCATCGTTCTATCGTCAAGAAATCGCTGAGTGTACTTACCGAACGCATCTGGAGTGATAATCGCGGTCTCTGCGTCAAGTTTCAGAACGTTTTCCCATTCCGTTACCTCCGTTATTCTGTTGTCCGGATCATTTGGATCTGGTCTGTCTCCAGGTAAATCTGATCATCTTAATTAGCAAGCGTCACCCGGACGAAGCATCTGCAGCATACCTAAGACCCTAGTGATGTGGCAGAACTAGACCTGCAATTAGCCCCTATGAAACAAGGACTGGGCAAAGAATTCACAACTTACCTCGTGAAACACCGTAAGACTAAGAAGGGCATCGAAATCAGTGACCGGGAGTTGGACAATTTTGGCGTCGTCCTCCTTGAAGTCGCCAAGTAGCTTGTAGTCACCATCGCCGAATTCGAGTCCCGCATCGCATATCTATGGTGAATGGGTAAGCCATGTCCAATTCATGGGTTGGAGAGGGATGTATTACCGTGAAAGTCTCGCGATTAGGGTTATGATCTGGCAACATATCGTACTGAGGCAGGTCTTTGGTCTTGTATGTCTGGGCAAGCGTTCCATCCGTTCTACCCTCGTCATCCTCAGACTGGCATCCTTTCGAGCCTTTTGGTCTGTAGATTGCGTCTTGTTCATCCCACCAGGTCTGGTCCTCGAACGGTGCTTTTCTATTCTTTTTCCCGGGCTTCAATTGCCAGCGATTACCCTGCTGACCTGCATCATCATTATCACAGTAGATACGGACATCTGACGCTTTCTTATCGTCGGTCTGTTTCAATTTGGCGATGGTATCGAACGCCTCTGTCATTCAGGAATTAGTATACTATTGAATATCTGGGAGGAGCAGGACTTGAAAGTTGATTTGCTTACTGGTGACTTGAGACAAAGCGTTCTCATCTGACTTCTCGACCTTAAAGACGGTTTTGAAGGCGTGCGCCATGATTTCGTCGTTGCCGTCTCCCACTCTCTTACTCCCTTCTGTCCCCATATCTCGCACTTCGTTCATTACTGCTTCGTTGAAACCTTTGCCGTCACATTCTGGACCGATCCAGTAGGTCAATTCCTCAACGCTGGCTGCACTGATGCTTTTGACTAAGAGTACCCACCATAGTGTCAAGGATATGGGTTTGTAATGCATGTCGAATGAAGGTATAAGGAGTTCGATGTCTGAATAACGGAACAAAAAAAGAAGAGTGCTTCCAACAGTTCAATAGGATAGGAAGCTTTGGGTGATTATGGCTATGAAGTTACCGGAGTAGCAGACCTGCTTCGTTTATATATTTCATGTGGGTAAATTGGATTTGGGACTGCAGTATGGCTGGGTTCTGTAGGATTGTTGAGAATCCAGCGATATCAGTCTGTGTGACTTGCTTGACTATCGCCTTGTCAGAAATTAGCACCGTTTGAGCCTCCTGAATTTATTTTCAAGCTCCTGAACACTCTTTTCTGTCAAATTTCCTTACGTGTCCCGTCCATAGACTCCGTAAGCGGCTCAATGCGCCATCCCTTGAGTCCTTCATAGGTTCCAACATTTCAAAATATCCGCACTTTTCCTTCTGCGTGCCATTAATAGAATCCTCAGATCCTTTGGTCCTCTTATAAATAATGCTTTTCGAATCCATCATCGTACGGCACCTTTGGGATCCTTCTCGTACGAATTGGTGTAATGGGGCCAGGCTTGGCCTTTTGGCGCAGTAGGAGCTCACGCTGTTACAATTGGCTAATGTAAAATTCCATACAGAGTCGATGTCTTATAATTCAGGAATATTAAGGCTCCTAGTCTTGGATCTGTCGAAGAAATGACGCATGAAGCGTGGAAATATGTACGACAAGGAATCGGGCGAAGGTGTCACAGCCTTCAGGAACCAAAACCCCCTCTTATCTTGTCAGCTAGAACTCATGATTCGCAAGAACTGTCTGCGTAGCCAGAATAGTGGGTGAAGTGCGAGAAATTGCAAGGCGGGACATAGGGCGAAAGGCACTGTCGACGAAACCGCAAACTCCATGAGGAGCCCAACAAACCACTCATCTCCGTGCTCATCAGCCAGATCTCATCAATAACAACAAACTCCTTAGTGGTAATATCTGGCCCTGTTTCAACATAGGGCAGAATGTACAAAAGGTTCCGGAATTCTCGTTCTTTCCGTCCAAGGACACTATCATTCTCCTTTTCGTATTCTATCTCTAGCTACTATTCACTTCTCCATCTCAATATGTATGTTCGGTACGGCATATACATACCCTTAGTGGCACAATCCGTTGCTGCATTTGTGGCTTCGCCTTATCGTGTTCACTCTGTACGATCGGGACTGCATCATGCAGCCGAACGTATTCATGACATGCTCCACGTCAGACAAAACGAAGAGGCGACGACCGAATGTCGCGACGACCCCAACACCAAAGAACTATGGTGCTCTGAGTGCGGTGGGAAGGGCGACGACGGCAAATGCAAAGGAGTCAGAACATCCACATCCTCCCAACTCACTCACCAACTAATGTAACGATTCTAGCTCACTGACGACGAGGACACCGACTTATGGAAGGGCTGCCCGTGTCACGACGCTCCAGACTTCACCATAAATCCGTCAGGTCTACACAGGCCGAACTACGAGGAACATAAGAAGGCTCTTCATGACCACTTGAACCTCCCAGACGAGAACCCAAAACCTACGGGCCCCACCAAAGTCCTCCAGATCCTTACCGATTTCAACAAGAACCCCAAGAATATCGAGGAATGGGCATGGATTGACTGGTTGTTCTTTGCAACGGATTACGGAACCGCGCCTGAGTGCCGCACTGATACTCTCTACCACGAGGAAAGGAAAATGGACCCCAACGACGAGGACCACACGTATTACCCCGGCGGCGAGTTCCCGCTCAAGATGCCCGGCTTCGATCAGGACTGTACGTATAAGAATAACGGCGAGAATGCAGGGAGACTGTTCTGTCCAGGTAAGGAAATCGAGTGCAAGGATGATCCGCACGACAAGGATCCGTCGAACCCGGAAGCAGACAAAGGTACCTATGACTGCGATGATGGGAAGAAGAGTCGTCAACCGGTATTCTTGTGCGAGTACTGATAGCGGACTCTGGAGTCGGGAAGGGTACTGCAAGAACAACTTTCTGCAGGCGCGATGCTTTTTTCTCGGACTGCATGGGTCTGTAGAAGAAGAGGCGTTCATCCTGCATTAAAATCGTTGGTTTACTCCTCCATCGTGGAGACCTACTAGTCTTTTCTTTGCTGGCGTGTAATATTACAATCAACAAGATTCTTTATACTTGGCAATCTAGTGACAAAATGATGAGGAGATTTCTAGACTCCGGGCTGTGTCTTGACTTGAATGCTGAAGCTGAGTTTGGCGAGATTTCTATAGCGTTAGGCCGTATACATGAAATTTCTAACATGCTGGAGACATTGCAAGGGGAGGCTCGTGCCTTTGAGCGAAACACGACACTATTTAGAGACTTGATGACGAATATTGTGGAGAGCCTAGCCGAGGAATAGAGATTTGAACGAGGTCAGGAGAAAGATAAGATGCCCGTAGTTGAGATTGATCATTGGTAGGGGTGGCATTCCCAGCAGCACACTGATCACAGATCTTTTTTTTTTCGAATATAATATTGATATTGGAAAGCTTGATACTCGCTTACGAGAATCCATAAGCTCAACCAAAAACCAACATCGCCTGGGCTTCCTTAACGCATCTGCAGTCATAAAACACAACACACCCAGCACAAAAACAGCAGGCAAGGCCTAGAAGTGGCAGACGGGAAGCACAGTTTTGGATATTTTCAGTTCACAAGTATACGCAATATTGATAGAGAAAACTACATTGCTAGGCATGTGGGCACATCACGCGCAATACTGCTCAGTCTCAATGAGCGCCACACGAGCTAGATTTCGGCAGTCTAAACCTTGGAACTGCCCCTCGCTCATACCCTCCACGACGCTCCGATAATTTTTCCCATTCGTAAGTCTTGAAATTACTGTACTTTCGTTGGATCCAAGTCACTATGCTTCTATGGGATGTTCAATGCCCCAGGTATTCTTCCTCTGGATCCAAAAGGGTGATGGCCTGGCTGACTGACATGCCCTAATATCGGCGACTGTACCCCTTTACATATCGCTATATGGGGTTTTGACTTTGAACAAATACTACAGCTCGCAAATTCGTCCTCCGTGAATAGACAAGACGACAGGGGATGGACTCCAGTTCACCTGGCATGCTCTGTGTCAAGCTCTGCGTTGTTTTATATTCATCAAGTTCTCGGACGGCAGCTCGATAAGAAGCAAAGGCGAAGGTTCGACGAAAGGCCAGGTTATGAACTCCATGAAAGCCCTTCCTCTCTAGGGATCTTGGAAATACTTCGTCACAAGCCAGCTCTGGATGTCCGCGCTCAAGGCTTCTGCACCCCGCTGCACTGCGCTGCTAACAGTGGGTGGCTGAGCCATGCCACTACCCTGGTAGCGGCAGGCGCGCTTATTTACACAGGCCCTAACCGTTCCCCTCTTTACTGGGTAGAGGGTGGATCGGGAGGAAACACAGATGTCGCTATCTTCCTGAGGGAGATGCTCGGCGAGCACGGGCTTGCAACGATTGAGGACGATCACGCACAAATGGCCAGGAGAAATCAGCATCCATCTACGAGTAATGAACTTCCTGAACCACTGGAACTCGATGGTTCACTGTAAGCAGCCAGAGCTCCGTCACATGACTACGGTCCTATGACTAAGCTCGATCAACTACTACAAGAGCCTCTGATTTGTACACTACACACACACATGGGGACACATACATGAGCTACACACAATACACACGAGAACCCTCAATTCACCCATCATATCTTCTCTCTATCTCCAGTGACACCTGGCCCCCACCTGCTTACATTCACATATATGTTCCTCCAGCGGGGTGCTGCCACGACCCAAGACCAATACTCTCAATGTCGCATCCGATGGACTCTGTTATACGTGCAGAGGCATGTCCTTCAAGGAACTCGTTAGCTCACGCGGCTACCTTCATATGTCTTCCTTGGATTTCGTACTCCAGTCGTCGAAACACTGCAATTTCTGCAGAATCATATACACCGTCCTCAACAAACATCGAACCAGTGGCCCAGGTGCCCGGAATCAGGTCATTGTGCGAATCTCAAATGGAGTCAAAGCTCACCAAGATCTGTGTACAGATCCTCCAATTCTGCGAAGCTGGGAGTTTATCCTGTCTCCCGGTTGCTTCTCCACGGCGGGCACCGTATCACGGTTTTATACCAACTGCAAGGGATGGTGGGACCGAATAGCTGAAGTCTCGATTTCCATCTTCAGGAGTTCAGGTGGGTAACAAGCGAACGTGACATGATTATTGACAGTAGTACTAACACTTTTACGGAATAGATGGGCTCGATCGATCAGGCCTGACCCGCGAATCCGGATGGTGATCCAGCAAGGAAGGGACATGGACCCGGATCCCCTCTCATTCTCCTCCCTGAAGGCTACCAAAGGTTGGCTTGGTCAATGTGAACAAGGGCACAAGCGCTGTAACGGACAAAGATCCGCAAAACGTTCTAACCAGCACGACAAACGCGGGCCTCCATTACCTACTAGAATCATTGACGTCCGAAGCGCGGATGGTATCTCTATACGACTCTGCAATGGAGCTGGGAAGTCCGGCAAGTATCTAGCCTTGAGCCATCGTTGGGTGAGCGGTCCAATGCCGGCATGGGTTACGAAAAAGAGCTCGGTCAGCTCTCGCCACGAGTGGTTCTCACAGCTATCACTCCCACAAACGGTAGTTGACGCAATCCGAGTCACACAAGCGTTGGGACTACAGTATCTCTGGGTCGATTCCATCCTACATTTCGGCAAAGACCAGATGTTTTGGGAGTGCGTCGAAGGTATTTTTGCCGAGGACGGTCACATTGTGATTCAACGAGGCATCCGGGAATGTGGGAGACCTCCGAACTTGGTCTCAAAAGAAGGGTATAACGCGGTCCTAAATGCTACCGGTCCGGTATCAGCCGAGACATTTGCTACTCAATGGGAGGGTTTAGTAAGCCTCTACAGCACGATGAAGCTTACGTGACAAGAGGACAAACTGTATGCTATGGCGGGTCTAGCTGCTGCCTTACAGCTTCATGCCGAAAGCGACGATGAATATGTGGCCGGTATATGGAAGGAAAGACTTGTTCAGCAGCTGGCCTGGTCCATTACGACCAAGAAACCAGAAGAGTCTCACATACACTGGCAAGCAAAAATTTCCCCCAACGATTCCTGGAGCGGAAGAATGGATTATGGAGAAGGATCATATGTTTATCCACGAAAGCCAACTCTTTGTGAGGCCAGCAACATTTCACGCACCATCGTTCTCTTGGGCGGCAGTAAATGTGGAAATAGAGTCCCATCCCTTAGGAGACCTGCACGCTCATATTGAGTCGTTGACCTACCAACGCGAGAACGCGAACGGGCGGCAGAAAGATTGCGGCATTACGACGACCAGCCTTCTCCGCTGCGGAAGCGGACTAGGTCCTTTCACAGAGAATCTTAATGGAGCTTTCCCTCGTAGGAAAGGATATCTACCGCTGTATGATGAAGAAGGGCTCCCATTCGGATACATGTATCCAGATTCGATGGACGATGTCAGTCACTCGGACGTCTTTTGCTTCAGACTTGGGTAAAAGCAATCCCCGTATGGACTTGGGAAAATGCAATTCGAGAATGAGATCTTCCTCGTCCTGCTTCCGGTACACGGCTTGGATAACAGTCATCCGGTATTCCGAAGAGTTGGGCTTGGACAAGTAACAAAGGATTATGGGAATGCCTTCGCTGATGCTGAAGCCAAAACGATTGGACTGGTGTAAGAAGTTGAACATTGCCAACACATTGCTCTTTGATTCCGGTAGCTTAAGCAGTCGAAGCTCCTGGTACGTCTAGTAGTGTCACCCTCTATCTTTGAATTAGCTCACTTGTGTCACGTCCTTATATTATGACAAGAACCAGCAACGTTTGTACTAGTTCTACGCGCATGTTACATACGTATCTGAGCTGGGTTATATAAATTCGAGAGCAACAATTAGCAGATAGCTCAAGTATCCGACGCAGACGGATATGAATATGTGGCAAAGTTTCGAGATAGATGTCTGTGATACTTCAAGCGAAGCAAGTACTAACAAGAGCGCTAATCATAAAGCTGTTGTTAGTACCTGCTTCGCTTGGCATTGACGATGGTTGTCTACCACCCTACAGTCTCTGAGACCTTCGCATCCGCTCTCCTGCTAAGGATAGTCCATTTCCGCCCTCCTAATCAACTCCCCATGTTTCTCACTCCTCGGTGTGATGGACGTGCGATATGGGACCGGATGACTAACAACTCCAGGCTCAAATCTAAGTCCTGGCTCTACGGTCCTGCCATTCTCCGCAAGCTTTTCAATCTTGAAAATGGAGAGCGACTGCGCGATGGTGAGGAATACTGCTTTGTCGGCTATGTGGCCACCAGGACATATGCAGCGGCCATACGCGAAGATCCAATTGCGCATTCGTCAGACAGGAACCCCATGAATGCGCCCGAGTACCTCCATGCTTATGCTCAGTAGCATGCACGCATGCTACACCAGGCAATACTTCTCTCAACATCAGTTCAGATACTCGTTTGAACTTGATGAGATGGCTTGAAAGTTGCGTTGAGAGGTCTGGCCGAGGCCGAACCTAATGTTCGCAACAAGCTGCTGCCTAGCCCTGAAGGTTCCGAGGTCTTGGAGTGGGCGCAAGATTCTATATTCTAGCCGCGCCCACTCCCTGAATACAGTGCATATCTGAAGAAACAGTTGCTCAACGAATGGCAGACTAGAGAAGAAATGCTGCCCGTGTTCCTGATTGTACAATCGTATGTGACATGTATAGGTGTCTGGAGGCTTTCGATCGTTGTAGTGGGAGATAAATCCCTAGAATCACAAGCGTCGGACGACACCTATGGCGCTCAAGTATCCCGACACCAATCACTAGAAAAGTCCTGGAGTAGCATGGGACATGCGTGCATTCTCTCGCGTTTGTTGACTTTCTACGCTGGCTACCTCATCCTGCACCCAACGCAACCTTCTTCTCTTTTGCCCCTCCCCCTCCCCCATCCCCTTCACCCTTATTATACACCACAGCCTTATGCCTCCTCTCCTCAAACCCCGCGCTCTCTCCTCTATGCCCCTCCATCCAGCAATTCCTACAATACAGGTCCCCATCACAGCCCAGACACTTTAGCGTCGCGTCATCATTACATATTACACACCAGGTTTCGATCACCTTGTCGGAGAACTTTGTGAATTTTGATTTTGTGATTTTGGGCGGTTTGTTGGAGGGCGCGAAGGAAGGCGCCGAGGGCAGGCTTAGGGAGTCTGTGGACTGGGAGGGAGAGGGACTGTGGAGGGAGGCGAAGCGGGCGACGAGGGCGTCTTCGAGGGCTTGCGTTGCGTCGAGGTCGTCTTTTGGGAGGGTGTCTGGTGCGGAGGGGAGTTGGAGTGTGGGTTTGTCTTCGTCATCATCTTCTCCGTCCTTGTCTTGAACTGGAGGTGCTGATGGGGATTTATCGGGCTGGGTCTGGCCTCGTGCCGAGTTATTTGAGCTGACGGAGTCCTCCTCGCTTGAGAAGGAATCTCCATGGCGGAATTTCCAGTTGATATCGAGCTCCTGCATGGCCTGAGCCACAAGCTCATCTGCCTCTTGATCGTCCAAGGTCTTCTTCTGCTCCTGTTTGCCCTTGTCACTATCATCTTGCTCCTGCCCGTCCCGTTGCTCTTCCCTCCCTACCCTCACGCCCGATGAGCCAATATCCACCTCCACGTTCTCCCAATCCGTAAGCCCTTCCTGCCCAGCACCCCCTTCTTTCCTCCTCCCTCTATCCATCTCCTCTTTCACAGCTGGCAACAGCGTCCTCGCTTCCCTCACCAATTTGCCAAAATCCTCCTTCTCCCACTCCTCGAATTGTTCCTTCCCCTCAATCTCCTCCAGCAACTCTTCCAAGCTCTTCTCATCCGCCACATTGGCTTCGGTACCACCCCCACCAATCCCCTCCGCAATCCCCTCCAAATAACTCGCTGCCCCGGGCGCCATTACCGGCGGCCCACTCGATCCCGACTCATGTTTCGAGGGCTTCGGACTCGCCGCCGGACTCGCGGAGCCTAGTCTCGCAAAGCGCACCGCGAGGTCGTCTGTAGGCGCTGGTGCCGATGATGGGGCTGGAGGTGTTGGAGAGGGTATGGATGCAGAGGGCGTGGTATCGAGGGTTACGGAAGACTTCTTTAGCGCGTTGAGGCGGGCGAGGAGGGCGTCGTCGTCGGGGCCTGGGGATGACAACGGCATCGTTGGATGAGCGGAGATTGTGGAAAGGTGGGTGTTGCTCGGAAAGGTGATTTTGGACCAGGCGAATGTCTGTCGAGAGTGACAGCTGTTGATTTGGCTTGAGGTGAGAAAGACTATGCGAAGTAGAGGTTGCGTAGTCGGGGAGTTGAGTTGAAGTGGAGTTATTAAATAGAGCTCGGGAGTCTGCGGCGTTCCAAGATCCCCAAGCCCGCGTTTGGCGGGAGCTTCTTGGTGGGGGAGGGGTACGTCAACCATAGCGACCAAGAACGCCGATGAAATAAGCAACAGTGACGGCCAACTGGGGCGCAATAGTTACATATTTTATCTTCTGAACACCTATGGTACCATCGATCCAACCGCATCCCTTAACTCCGTTTCCAATGACCGCGACCATGTACAACCCAGCCTATCCATTCCATATCAAGTAGAAATAGTACCCAAACACCACCACCGCGACTGTAAGAAAGCTTTTCCGAAACTCCTGCGCAAATAAGGCAAACCCTCTTTTCTTTGGCTTACTCTTCTTCGTCGAAACCGTGCCCCATGTCTTCACTGGCTTCAAATCCTCCTCGGTTGGTCCATAATAGCCGGCATGCTGGACAAGAGGGTACGAGTATTTTAATTTTGAAGTTGGTTTTGGAAGGCCGTATCCGCCTTGCGGACTCGTGCTCCGTCCTCGAGCGTTGGAACTGCGGATTTGGAGTTTTCTGCTTCCTTCGGAAGAGGAAGAGGAGTTTGACGACGAGGCATCGTAGGTTGGCTCGGAGTGCTGCGAGGATGAGAGCGCGGCCTTTTCATTTTCGGCGGAAGAGGCATGCTCCGTAACGGGTAGGAGAGGTATATGAGAATCTTGGGATGATGTGGAAATTTTACCTGCTGCGACAAGCGCAGCCCGTATTAACAATGCGAAAAGTGTGATGACTACGAGCGTAACATAGCGAATAAAGATACCCAGCTGATCTGGGAGGAGACAAAGATGCGATTGTAGAGTTGGTGCGGCCGTGTCTTTTGATAGAGGGTTCCCTGAGCCGTCAACCGGATTCCATAGACTGAGCATGACGAAACCAGGATGTCTGACACCCATGGCCCAGGAAATCGATTTGACGGTAATCTCCCTGATGCCTCCCCCGGCCGAGGGATATTGTCGGTGAAGAACCTCGCAGTAATCGTGATCGTCACCGGAGAATGCGTAACCGATATTCCCAACTTTCTCGGCAATATCTTTCGTGATTTCGCGGTGGAGGACATTCTGGTATTGGTATCCCCCTCGTACGGCGATAGCGTTGCGGTCATCCTTCTCCAGAGGCTCGGACTGGCCTTTGGGAGGGGGCGTTGGAGGCCAGTGTTCTCGAAGTGGGCCGCAGGGAGTGCCGTCGTCTCGATATAGCGGTACGTGTGTAAGGAGAATGGTAGGGAATGTGGTAACAGTGTCGCTAAAATGTGGAAGCTCGGCTTTTGCGAGGCCCTCCGTGTGGACAATATCGTGCGAGAAACGCAAGTTTGGCCGTAGTCCCTGCTGTTTCCTCAACTCCTCCTGCACCAGCCTTTGCTTTTGCGCCTTTGCCTTGTCTAAAAAGTCCACGGCCGGCCTCCATAGCTCCTCCATCGTCTCCGGATTCTCCTGCCCCAACGCGCTCAATGAAACCGTGTCCACGGAGACAAAAGTATGGTTCCCGATAATGTCGATCCGGTTGCCCTCCCCAAAATACGCGTTAAATCGTTTCCTCACGCTGGCTTGAATGCCTTTGCCAAATCCCAGATCATGGTTCCCGGGCAAGCTGCTGATAATCTTCCGCCCTGGCTGTCCTGGCCTGGGTTCCATTCCACCGTCTGCCCAATGCCCGAAGAATATGCGGCCAAAGCGATCATATTCTCTCAACCAAAAACTGTCCCCATATTTCCTATACTGCGCCTCTGGGCTGGTCGTTGTCCTCGTAGACCACTCTCTCCCACCATCGAACAAATCGCCGAGGAAAACAACCGTGTCTGGGTAAAGCGCTTTTTGTATGCGGGAATATGCTCGACGAAGGTAGAGATCGGTATGTTTTACGGTGAGGGTACTCAGAGGCCACGGGCGGCCGGGGTAGGTATGCGGGTCTATAAGTTGAGGATCTGCGACAAAGACGAGTCTATGCGGGTTCGCGTCTTTTCCCTAGCAAACGCTGTGAGCTTCCGAAATGCTTCCCGTCCTGTCTGAATGCACGTACCCAATTCTCCCAATTCTCCCAACGGCAGGAGTCGATACTGCCATCAAACGCCCTCCGTTCACCTAGGTATAGTTGGACAAACCAAACCGCAATCAATATCTTGACCAGGGTCACGATTCTCCTCCAACTCCAATCCCCACTTCTCAGATGATGTAGCTTCTTCTCCACTGCGGGCTTCACCCGATATATGGCAAAGGCGCGCGCCACTCGGAGAGCTTGTTTGGTGAGACTTTCGGGTTCGCCATATGCTCCCACGGGCATGCCATAGTCGTCGTAGTCCGTCATCGTTCACGGGAGGGTCGCAAGGAAGTCCGGCCTAGCATCTTCTCCGGCGAAGATTTCTGTCCTGCGCATATGTTTTGGGAAAGAAGGAGGGTTGCGTAGTGGTCATAGGGGTTTCCACACGTCTGTGGTCGAGATCCGCGCCATCCCAATCAGGTAAGGCGCATCACTTGTCCGCGTGCTCTGTAAAATGTCCGGGTGAACGAACTTGGTCTCAAACCTCGACCCAAGTTACTACCCAGATATGATGAATAAACGCATCGGAAGAAAATTGAGTCATCTTAGAACGTAGAACCGTTTGATGATATTCTGGGAACAAACTACAAGCTACAAGTACATTCCACCTATAAACGCCCATGCCGTTTTACATCTAATATTCCAAAGTGACCTTCTGTCCCTTGACCTTGCCAATGACGATCTCAGGCGCATACTTGGGGATGACCTCGTCATCGTGCAACATCTCAAACTCCTCTGTAGCGTCCTTGCCCATATGGCTGAAAAGAGCCTGTGGGCCACCCGGATGCTCGTCGGTCCAGTTCGTAACATCCATTACGATGCCCTTGACGGCAATCCAGAGATCATCCTTCTTGTTGTGCTTGGCGATCTCTTCTAGTGTGAATTCCTTATCGGGAATGGTGAAATTCTTCGTTGAGCTGGGCTTGGAAACTTTTCCTGGATCGGTGCTGTCACCATCGCTCTTCATTACTGGGCCGGCCGATGTTTGTGACTGCTGTGCTTGCCTGTCTTGGCCGCCTGCTCCTGAAGCGCTGGCGCTGCCGTTGCCCCACTCCACTGAGATCTTGCCCGGCTGTGATGGGTCGATGTGAAGCGAAATTTGACCGAGACGAGAAACTGCTGAGCCACCGGCTCCCTTAAGAGCTTGCTGGAAAAGGTACTTCGATGCTGACTCTCCTGCTACACGGCCGTAGACGACACAGCCAAGTAGCGATGAGCCACCGAGACGGTTGGCACCGTGCACTCCACCGGCCAGTTCACCGCAGACGAACAAGCCATCGAAAGGCTTGCCCTCGGAGTTGAGGCACTGTGCCTGATCGTTGATTTCGATACCACCCATGGTAAAGTGGAGTACGGGCTCCATGACCGCGACGTGGAAAGTGTCGTTGATGTTGAATGGCAGATTGTGGAAGTACTTCTTGTTCCAAGTGTCCTTCTTCTTCCCATCGGCTATGTCGTTGTAGTCCTGGAAGGACTCAGCGAGAGCCTTCTCACCGCAGCCAATCTCCTTCGCCAACTCCTTGCCAGTCATCTTCTTCATAAGACCACGGCCAGAGTAGTGACGAGTGTGGAAATCGAGAATGTTGGAAGCCTTGGAGTTGAGGACGAGGCGGATAGGCCACTGTCCCTTCTCCTTCTCCTCCCACATCTTGCCTGAGACGTAGTCACGATGACCGAGGTCATCGCAGAAACGCTGACCCTTGCTATTGAGGAGAATACCTCCCTCTCCACGGAGAGCTGGATAAAATTAGTAATTGTTCTGGTCAAGTCGGGCGAATGCTCATACCTTCTGCAGCCAAGAACTTGGTTTTTGCGGTGGGATCCTTGGGGTCAACCAGACCAGTAGGATGGACCTGGACCTTGTCCATATCGATACCGTTGGCACCAATTGACATCAGCATCTTGT
The DNA here is from genome assembly GCA_002105025.1 of Clohesyomyces aquaticus. NCBI lineage: Eukaryota > Fungi > Ascomycota > Dothideomycetes > Pleosporales > Lindgomycetaceae > Clohesyomyces > Clohesyomyces aquaticus. The sequence goes on from MCFA01000002.1 coordinate 26,063, forward strand.
GTCCATCACCAGTGGCGTGTGCGCCATTGGTGGTGGACAGATCATAGGTGTCCGGCCTGTGCTTCTTCAACAAAGAGTCCTCTGTGAAGTCGGCAGCGTAGCCACCAGTGGCAAGCACAACTGGGCCGTTCACTGTCGTCTCTTCGCCGTTGAAGAGGTATGTCACGCCAATAGCGGTGTTTCCCTCCTTGTTGATCTTGGTGACCTTGGCCTTCTTGATGAGTTGTACGCGATCCGGCTCGGCCTCGGCCAGCTCCTCGAATCTCTGCATGAGGGCATATGTGATAGCCATACCAGGGAACTTGGCATCGTGGCCGCGGTGAGTTCGGGGTGGGAGTGGCCACTAGGGAATGTTAGCCGCTGTCCTCAGTTGCAGACCGTGTGCCACTTGACTTACCCCAGCCGTGACACCAGGGTCAAGTCTAGGTTGAATACATCCTGCAGCCACTCGACGGCGGCGGCGGACTTGTATGTGAGGACCTTGATCAGATCCGGTCGGGCCTTGTCTCGCGCCGACTTGAGGGTATCGTCGTAGAACTGCTTGACGCTGTCCGCAATCTTGTGGTCCACTTGTGTCCGTGTGAGGGCGCCGTTAATCCCGGAGGTCGCCTTGGTGGAGTTGCCTCCCATGAAGTCTGCACCATGTCAGCCAAAGGGAGTCCACCAGAACATGTCAACAAAGAAGAACGTACTGTTCTTGTCGAGTAGCACTACATTGCCACCGGACAGGTAGATGGTGTGCGCGGCGCTCAAGCCGGATACTGAAGGAGTTTGTTAGCTGACTGCATTGCGCATCATCCGAGGAGTGAGCTCACATCCAGCACCAACAACAATGATCTTCTGCGACATGATGGCGGATTGGCAGATGGACTGGAGATGGGGAGATGGGGAGATGGGGAGATGGGGAGATGGGGAGATGGGGAGATGGGGAGATGGGGAGGTGGGAAGTGAAGCAGTAGTAGGGAGAATGAATGAAAGGGAGCGCAGCAGATCAATGGACGGTAAGAAGGTTAAGTAGTGTCTCTTCGTGATGCACTCCACTCCGGCCCTGCTCGAGCATTTGCCTCGGCGTAGAGAAATGCGCTAGTGCTTGAAACGGATGGGGACCCAAGGACTCGCAGCGAATGACAGCGTCAGCGATTGTACGCAGTGAATGCAACTCGGGTGCGCTCGTGATGCTCCAGCCCTTTTCATGTTCCAAGCGGCGCCCAGGCACACGTCTTATGTAGCATGTGAAGGCCTCACCCTCATCAGGTGGCCTGTCTGCATCAGACGGCCTGGCGCCGAATCGACGGAGGGAACGCCGAGCCCCAGATTCCGGGGCAGAGCTAGCCCTGTCGCGGCCTTCTGACATGTGAATCCCCAGCTCAGCCCCATATCAAATAAGCAGTGCGTGTCTCGACACACTGCGAAGCCCAGCTGCGGGAATGATAGCAAACCTTCAACACCGAAATTGATGGCTCGTCGTTGAGAGTACCCTGCACCTCAGTTACCTCCGGACATAATCTCCTCCCTCTTCTCTACCTCGGATGGCGCACCCCGGCCGGTTGGCCGATTATCAGTTCTGCAGTACTTCGGCCGAGACATCCCCATTGACCAGGAAGAACCGACAATACCATTTCCTTCTTCTCGGCGGGCTCTTGTACGGTGTCCTTTCCCATGTGTCAAAGGACGGAACTGGAGACGTTGTTCCAGATTTACGCTGCACCATCTCTCATTCGGAGTATCTTCACCCGAGCAGTTCAGCCTCAGCGCGCAGTCTAGGTCGACAGGGCCTCAATTATGCCGAAACATACGCCAAATAAGCAATATACATGGAAAGGTAGTCCTGGCCACTTCCATTGGTATAATTTAAACTTCCACGATAGTTGACTAGTTGCTTGTACTGTCCATATGCAGGTTGAACCATGCGCGCTATGTCACCCCCAAGCACTCGAGATCTTCAGACGATTCCTCTCGTATCGCATCTAGATATGTCCGCCCTTGCTTGTATTCCAGTCAATGGCAGGCAGCCGTCTTTGTGGGTGGCGACCCGCTGAACAGTAGATATCCAACGAAGGCTCCGCCGGCGACCGCAAGCATGACCCAGCCATTGTAGGTCATGAAAAGCAACCTTGCCGAGTATCAGCAGCTACTCCATGGCTGCCTTCAAGCGCACCACTTACATGATGAAAAACGAGTAGAAGACCTGCACGGCATACAGCACCGCCTTGATGATCTTCGTCTGCCGCTCATTGACCCTGCCTGAGGTCCTCCCTGGCGCAAGTAATGAGCTCGATTCGTCTGTGGATACGTCTTGATAATGCGAGATCCAACTCAGCGTGCGTTCCTCAAGCGTGCGACATAGGAAACCACCCCTTGTGCCTTCTGCAACCGACACCGATTTGTTCGCCCCGGAGAGGGACCATGGAACCGGGAGACTCACTCATATCATCCCCACTGCGTCTGCCTTCGGCCAAACTCTTCGCATATAAATCGTAGCGCCTTGAGACTTCGCGGACAGCCTCGTATCCGGCGGTCATCAGGACGATGGCGAGGAGGGAGAAGATGAGGGAGCCGGTGCCGTTGATGTGCCAGCCGTGGAATACAATGCAGAGGTCTTTCGTGTCCCAAGTGAACAGCATCTATGTCCTTGGATGAGCATTGCTATAGCTCCGGAGCTGGGTAGGAGAGTTCGAAGCGCTTACGTTCATGTTACATTTGTGACCACCGCCCATACCGGGCATGTCGTGGTCCATATGTCCGTGATCCATGTGTGAGTGGGCCATGTTGTTGTAATGTGTATAGGTGAGAGAGGTGTTGTTGTTAAGACGAAGCGTTTGCTGTCAACGTCTCAGATCCCGCCCATCCTGAGGCGTCGCGTCGCACCAGGAATGGACCAGGGTCCAGCCGCCGCCCAACCCCGGGCTTTCTCCGAAAATCGAAATCGCGGGGCTCACCCGTGGACGTGGCGGGGAAGCTGCTCCTCCGGCCGCGGTCGGCAGCTTTATCAATCAAAGCAGCATGCGAGCTAGACTTCTGACACGAATCCATTGATCTAGGTGTTCCTTAGAATGCCTCTATCACCACCATAGCCAACATGCAATCTGCGCGCTTAGCTGTGCGCCTTTTCCAGCGGCCTGTCGCCAGAACAACCCCCAGGGCTTTACCAGCTCGGAGACTCTTCTCAAGCTCCGTCACTGCGAGGGCTCTTGCAAGTCCTTTGAATATTCCAAAATGGTATGATTCGGATCGAAAACATGCGCAGTATCAACGCTTACAAGCACAAGGGTTGAAGAAAATTCCCACATGCTGAAACCCCCTGTCAACAACTTCTGCGTCTACAACGACGATGTAACCGTCATGATAGTCGGCGGCCCCAACGAACGGACCGACTACCACATTAACGAGACACCCGAATGGTTCTACCAATACAAAGGCGACATGCTCCTGAAGACAGTCGACGAGGGTAAATTCCGCGATATCCACATCCGCGAAGGCGAAATGTTCCTGTTGCCACCAAATACACCTCACAACCCAGTGCGGTTCGCCAACACCGTGGGGATTGTGCTGGAGCAGCATAGGCCGGAAGGAGCAATAGACAAGCTGCGATGGTACTGCCAGGATTGTGGAGAGAAGGTGCATGAGGCGAGCTTCCACTGCACCGATCTTGGGACCCAAATAAAGGACGCCGTGAATAAGTTCAAAGCGGACAAGGAGGCTCGAACGTGTAAGAATTGTGGAGCGCTCTGTGATACAGCTCCAAGGCCCAAGGCCTGATAAGTGCCGGCTGATAAGTGGTGTATTATAGAAATGTATACAAGTATTCAGAACCCGCCCTACAGTCCCTTCCACATCATCTTCGATACATGATCGGTCTTCTTCCTGCTGGGCTTGAGCAAGCCGAGGTATTTGAGCTCTGCTAAAGCACGCTGGAAGAGTGCCCTATGACGATTGTTAGTGTCACTCGGAATTATAAGGTTATATCTTGCTTACCTGGTCGTCGAATCCTCATCCTCGTTTCCCTCCCCGGCGATCGCATTGAAAGCTGAATACAGATCGCTGACGTTGATAAGCATGCCCGACTCCAGGTACAGTTGGTACAGTATCGCAGTCGCAGGCTGAGAGGAAGACAGGGCGGATTCTGCTTCCTGCTCTCCATCCGGTCCACAACAATCGCAGCCCAAGTAATCGTAAGGGGATGCCAGGGAACGTTCAATGGCAAATCGTGGCTTTGGTTGGAATACTTCCGTGTGTGGAGACCTTAGGTCGAACATGAGAATCTCAGAGAGAAACAGGGCCCTTGGATCGATGAACGTCGTCGTGAAATAATCCTCCAACTCGTCATGGAAGCGACCAACTAATTCGGAATAAGCCTTGTCTTGTTCAGACAGAGCAGCTTTGTGCTTGCTAAGCAAAACTTTCTGGGCCACGACTGTGGTCCGCAGGCTATCGTTCCGTACATCGTGTTGAGTGCGCAGGGGTGTCGAATTCGAGTTCTCTTTCAGCAGCTCTTCAAGCTCCCGTTGATATTGCTCGGTGTCGAATAAAAGATACGAAGTGTCGAGTGAATCGAAAGAGGCGAACAGCTGTGCCAGCTTGTCCGAGGAGACTTTCTTGATCGCCAGCATGGTTTCCCTTAAAATTGGTGAACCGGCCATTTCTCCAGACGCAGCACGAATCCAGACCGATGATAGTGGCGCAGGTGGCGACATATGAAGGGTGTCTCGTATGTGCGTGAGCATAGTAGCGGCGCCACTCAGTGCAGAAAGCACTTCCCGGCTGGATTCCACATGTTGAGTGATGCTCTCAAACAGGTCTTGGTCCGAAGTGAGTAGCTTGCGTGCTTCTTCGGTGCGTCCACTGTCGACCAAGCCCTCAATGTACCTTGAAATGTCAGTAATAAACGTGATAGCTCGGTTCGTAGACCCCTACCTGCGGAAAGAGGGAAGATTGCGCGTTGCTTCGAACGCATCAGATGTAAGATCCTTGAGGGCCAGCTCCACTTTCAGGAATATGCTGAGTTGATTGGCGTAGAAGTGCGACATGTACGCATACTTGAGACCATCCGAAAAATCCTGCACGTTCTGGAGATGATCCTTCTGCCGACCGAGAACGCGCCGGGCAAGGTTAGGCCCGATTCGCAAAGAGACATCGGTACTTGCCACTGTAGCCCTAAACAATTTATCAATGATCTCATCCGACTGCGTGACGTCGAACTTCTGGCCCTCCAAATAACGGAGGACTCTTCCGGAAAGCCGGTCTTCGAAACTCTCGGTAGACGTCGCAATGCCGAACAAAAGGACAAAAGGGAGCCGATCAAGCCAGGAACTGTCGATGGTAAGCTTAGACATGACCAACACCAAGATCACTTACTACAAGAGGTCAATCAATTCGGTCAGGACGTTAGCGTCAAATGCTTCGCTGTCTCGTAAAGCGACGACAATTTTTCGGGCTTTGTGTTTGTTCTGCCATTCCAGTAGATGCCCGAGGTCAAAATCCAGGAGTTTTGGACCATTTCTCGAAGATGCTGAAGGGCGTTCGAGATCTTCATCATCGTCGTCTTCAATTCGGGAAGTAGCCTTTTTGATGAGATTCTTCAGAAGGGTCTTCAGGTTGGGGCACTCTCCGGAAGTCAGAAGCAGATAAGCGCTGTCCACATCCTGTTTGATCTTTCGGCCTAGTCGTTCAAAGAAGGGACCATGGGAAGCAATACTTGGGCCAGCAAGAACAAGACCCGTAGGTATAGCTGGAGATTGAACTGGGCCTGGCTTGGCAGTGGAAGAGATGAAATTGGCAATTTTCTCCAGCGTTACTCCATCGCCTTCCTCAAGAGTCGTCTATAGCTGTCAGCGACTGTGGAAGAATAAATGCCGGTTGAATCACCTGTATACGCTCTTCTTGATGAGACCATATTTCTCTGTAGGCCTGCAGACGTTCTGGGAGCTGGGTCAGGGGATTGTTCGCCTTTGTCAATTTCTGGCGCTTGGGCGCTCTTCCTTGTGTCTCGGCAGGTGAGTAGATATAACACCTCTGGTGTTCCATTGTGACTTCCACGTGGCGTTACAGTTCCTGCGTTCCGGTATTTGCTGTTGGACAAGATGCGGTCGTTGGTGGAGAGTTCGTGATAATTCGAGCGCGACTTCACGAGACTACGCGAAGGTGGTCATAGCTCCTGCCAGATCGCACCCGCAGATTCCCTACGACTGACGACATCCACATCATGCGTCCAGTCAATGAAGTACTGCCATACGAGTCCATTCAATTATCACAAAAGAAGACCAGTGGTCACCATGGAACTCGAGTATGAACAGCATCAAAGCGAAGTCAAGTTTCAAGTTTCTTATCTAAGTGGACCTCGAATTGTCGACGTGTCCAAGGCACCATCTATCAAGACGTGTGGGCCGACACAGTCATATATATATGGAGAAGTGGCCCTATTTGTGGGTCGGCAGTCTCATTGGAGATAGACATCATCAGAGGAAAGGCCTCGGATGGAACCACGACTTTAACTGCAGCTGTCGGCGAAGCTGCGGCAAGATAGCACCATACAGGCAGTTACTTCAGGCAAAGGAATCCAGGCAAGGGAATCCTTATTTATATGTCTGAGGGGTTCAATCGTGGTCTGCCTCGGTGATACCAGGGCAACCATCCATGGTCTCGTCCGAGTACTGATACTTACACCAGAAGCAGTAGTGGTGAGTTTCGCGGAGATGAACAACGACCTTTTGCAGACGCTCGGTGACCGGTAAGGCGTCAAATTCCTCAAGCTCAGGGTCTTCTTCGTCGAGTTCATTTTGGACAACAGCTGTATCGCGACTATACGCAAGTTTGTCATCTGTGTCCTCGTCGTCATCCGCATAGGTTGGCAGTCGCGATGACAGACTGTCAGTAAAATCCTGGCGTAGCTTTCGATCTCGCTGCTTCTCCAGCCGTTTTCGTGCTAGTCCACGCCACAGTACATTGATACTCTTCAGCGGCATCTCGTTGGATTCTGCTCGTCGTTTCTTGTCCTCACCGGTTGGTGTCCAATCCTGGCCCTCAGCTGGTCTCGTATCACGCTCCTCGACCAACCTCTCAGCAGTCTTCTGGGCGTTATACAACTCGACCTCGTGTCTCTTCTCCTCATTCTCTTGCCTGATCCTTTCGCGATAATCGAGCTGCTCAACCTTGGTTCGCTTGGTCTCCTTCTCAATCTTCTCCGCATGCTCCCTAAACTTCCTCTTCCTTTCTGATTCTAGGCCAAGACCGCTTCTGTCGTCTTTCATGCTCAAATGAATGGGTTCTTTTCGGGCATCCTCAGACTTGCCAAGGGTATCACCCTGCTTGAAACCAAACTTGGCCATCATTTTGAAACCTTTGCTAGTGGAGTCGAGGGCTGTGGCCAATGCTGCTTCTCGAATTGCCTCTGCCTCCGCTTCCTTCTCAGCTTTGGTTTTTGAATTTGCACGTGCTTTTTCTTCGCCCTGACGAGTTTCCGAGGTCAGCTCATGCACCAGACGCGGAAGATGGTAGCGCATGCATACTTCTCTTTTCAGGCGCGCGCGGCGCTGCAAGGATGTCTCCTTCGCGGGATTGGGCGCCTCATCGAACACCATATTCATGTAGTCATCTTCTTCGTCAGATTGCGCCATGATCGCTGCTCGAAGCCAGTGGTTGTGGGGAAGTGTTAGTTGTGTTACCCCAAACTTTCTCGGAGGTTGAGGTGAAGCTCTCGACCCAAGGTGCTTGGCAGTGCGCATGTGAAGCGAACTCTGGGGAAGGTTACGCACTAGATTTCTTTTTCGAACGACCGACCTCCTTTGCAGCGCATCACTACTTCTTCACCTCAATTCGCCGCAGAAGGCAAGGCGCGGACAGAAAGCAGCAAGCATTCGAGCATCCAAACCGCTCGGCCTGATCCGGGTCCAACTTTGGCACACCCCGGCACCCTCGTATCCCTCTCATCGGGTTCCCGAGTGGCTTTCCAAACATTCCAGTCCTTCACGTCATGGCGGTCTCTGCGCGAAGCCACCCGATCACACGACACACCTTGTTCATACTGTCCCCGCACAAGTTGAATCTATCAATCATCTCTATCTCTGACAATTTCCCATGCCTGGAGACTGTCTCTCGATCACACTGTTTCCGAAAAGACTCCGAATCAAAGCAGAGCGTCGGTATCCATGTGGTCGTGCCGGGACCGATCCACTTCTTCTCTGCAGAGCCTTGAGCATATGCCACCCGGCAGTGCTATTCCAACAGAGAAACAGATGAAGTCGCCTTCACCAAGTGCGGGGTTGCAACGCCTTCGGTCACCCACCAACCCAACAAAGAATTATCAATATCTTGGGTCTCGTCCATCAACTGATCTCGTGCCGTTCTTGGAAATGGGCGGACCTGCAGCAAAGATGAAGGCCTTCCTTCTTAAAGAAGACGTCTAAGCCGGTAGACTTTCCGCGGGGATTGGCTGGGCTGCGCGCTCACTTAGCCAAATTGAGTGTCTCGACCGCGCCGCAGCCGCCTGGACATGCGCTAACGGTCGATAGCATCCGCTCGGGGTTCCCAGCATCCACCATGTTCTTCGAGCAACCCTGGCCTGTGAGTGCGTCGTTGCAGTGTCGGAATCTCAGCTTCAACCAGAATTCTCTTGCACTTGTTGTCTCGCGCCTAGAGACCCATTCGGCGTGACCGAGCGTCGGAGCGGAGGGCGCGGGGCTTGAACTTTTTAAACAGACCACCCAACCGTTCAGATCGAATCAATCTATCTTCTATCCAGGGTTTCAGCCACGATATAGTGAGGCATGTGCTTCTGTTTTCCACCATCAACTGCCTCGGCCTTCGCATTCGCCCGGGATATGTGGCAATCATTTCGGAGGCTTCCCTCTTTAAGCATTCAGTGAATGCTTTTGATTGGCCGTTTACTAACCCCTTCCCCATCGCCACTCAATCTCCCCTTTTGACTTCCGTGCGATCGACCACACGGTCCTCGGTGGGCGCACTGTAGTAACATGGGCGATCAGAGGATTCTCGTTTACCTTTCGTTCATGTGCTTCAACTCCAAGAATCCGCTCTTTAACTAAGTGCGTCCCCGCGATCTCTCCACTTCTGTCCCTACCATCAGCCCGGGGAGTCGCGCCTGTTTCCATCTGTATCTTATCTCACCGCCTGGTTTTCTTGTGCGCTTTCGTCGTCGAATATTTTTAGGCAAACAGCTCAATTTCTTTGTTCGCAATGGACAAGCAGGAGGCACCGTACACGACCGAGGTGAGCGAGAATGGAGTTTCGAACGGAACCATGGCGCCGCGGAAGAGAGGAGTGATGAACACTCTGTACCCTCCAGGAAAGAAGCCTGGCGCGGGTGGGCGGATAAAGAACCACTGCAGGAAGTTCTGGTGGTGCGGTGAGTATCCGCGAATCTGTTGTGTCACCTGAGCACTATCTCACGCCCACCCAGATTGTCTCCTAATCGTCATCATCGCTCTGATAATTCTTCTACCAATGTGAGTAGCGAATATTGAAGTTGATCCGCCAGTATCTAATCTCGATCTAGTATCTTCGTTGCGATACCAAAGAAGGCTCAGCACGACATCAATGCGTCAACCCTTAGCGTCACGCAACAGGACATCTCATCGCCATCGCCAGAGGGACTCCACTTGAAGCTGGTCAGCGTTGCGAAAAGCAGCAGCTCCTTCCACCCAACTCTCGAGGCATTCCGGGCATCGTTATCTCTAAAGGACCAGGACCCGTTCCTCTATATCCAGATCCCAGAGGCCAAAGCTGATGCCGAGACCACCATCACTGTTGAGCAAGATGTCAAGTTTGCTTCCAAGGACCAGTTCACCAACTACAACAAGTTGGTGATGTCGAGCGAGGAGTTCAACGTCTACCTGAGCGGATCAACAAAGGTCCACCAAAAGGGTCTTCAAGCCATGACCGTTGACTACAACAAAGTCATCACAATGAAAGGTACAAACAGCAATATCCTGTATTCTTTGCTTCACTATTTTGTACTTACTTTCCGTCAGGGTTGAACAAGCTCAAAGGCCTCAACATCACTGACCTGAAACTTGTCACCACCCCGCTGGACGATGGCTCCAACCTGATCGGCAACGTCTTCATTCCCAACCCCTCTGTCATGACCCTCTCACTCGGCAACGTAACCATGAACCTCGCTCTCGACGGAACTCCCATCGGAACTGCCCTCATGAAGGACCTCGTCATCAAGCCCGGCGACAACACCGTCCAAATGCAGAGCATCACGAACCAAACCGCAGTCCTGAACTACGTCATCGCTAAGAAGAGCGCCGTCATCCCGCTCGACATCGTCGGCAACTCCAGCATCTACAACGGCGAGCATCTCACCTACTTCGAGAGTGCACTGAGCTCGAACACTGTCCGTGTGGATCTAAACGTTGGGCCTGCGCTTGCCGGGATCGGGCTGAATATCACGAAACTCATTGGTGGAGGCTCTTGAACTGCGAATCGAATGAAATGAACGCTTTTTTTAAGTCTCCTGGATCCCATTCCGTCTCCTTACATCATCGTCATTTCGTTCTTGGACTCGACATGAATCTTTTCTTACGGTCGCGGGTATACCTCTTCATCTTTCAGTATTGAAGAATAGACTCAGTCGCTCGCTTGCTCACTTGCTCGCGGGAAAGAGACCGTTGCAGCAGTCTCGAAGCGGATCCTTGCAGTTGATACCAGATACCAGACCCGGTGGACTTTTGGCGTCAAGGGGAAAGAAAGGGCGGGCCCAAATCATTGCACTCTCTCTATCTAGTCGGCGGACATATTAGTCTTCAGTCAGGTTAAAATCCTTGTAATTTGCTTGTATTTACTCATCAGTCAGGACTCTGGGAGCGGAGCAGAGCGGAGCAAGATGGAGACGCGACGAGAGGGGCGGACGGACAGACACAGACACAACAGGTGGACTGCACGCATGCATGCATACCGCCTTTGGATCAATCAAAGGGTCATTCATTCAATCCATGACGCTCATAGATATGCGTAGACTGACTGAGATGGCATGCGCGAACGAAACAGCAACTAACAGAGAGAATTTCTACCTCCCAAGCGTTCGCATATTCACAATCATCATGCGAATAAGCGCGCTACGCCATATCGCGCCAATGTGTCCTCTTAACCCTGCTTGTGAGGGATATATCCGACGGGTTAATTTCCTAACCCTTGGCCTATATATGCGTAAGCTTTTAAGATCTCCACTGTACGGGAATGTGCATGGTATCGAGCAGTTATCTCCGAAGCCCCAAGCTTGCCTCTTCTCACGACGCGGATTGATTAATCATGATCTTGTGTTCCCAGGGAACGGGAACGACGCAGTAGGCCTTGCAATCTCCGAAACGTGCTCGTGTTTTTTCTTGGAACGGAGCCGTCTTGTTCGTTGCGACGACGAGATCCCGCTTTGCCGTGAGTAATAGGAGGTCGGGCCAAGCAAACTGTGTTGTTCGTGAGGATGGTTTCCCCAAAGGATAATTCGCGAATTGGTATGCTTGGGAGGTCATCGTACATGGTCATGCCCACAAGCTCATCGGCATAGGGAATGCCATAAAGGTGAGGTGCATGACACAAAGTGGATGTGGGTTGAAGTCGCCATTTGGACCTGCATGTTGCAATTATACCAACCCTTCAATTCTGTACTAGAACTTTTCATATCATACAATAAAACTAGTTATCCAAAGACATAAACGCTAACCACTCTCATATCCTCAATACCATCAACCGCGGGCCACACGTTCCAAAAACCCAGTACCAGAAAAAGCCTCCTAATCGTGATTTGCTGTCTACTCTGATTCTTCTTCCTCACTCTCATCCTCATCCATTCCCTCCGCCGCATTCACCTTAAAAGTCGGCGCCTGATCCACACCCAAATAACTATCACTAACCAACAGCAACGTCAGCTCATGTTCGCCTGGTTCCGGCACCGTAAATTCTAGCTTCGTTTTCAGCTCCCGCCCAACCGTGATCTTCTTTATAGCCAACAAGCTATTCGTCTTCTGATCCCCGACAATCAGCCACCAATTCTCCGTCTTCTCTGCTGGATAGAACGGCGCATGGACTTCGGTCTTCGGTTCATCGTCGTCCTCCAATTCCCGAGAAACGACGACGTTGATGTACGACGGCGCATTCGCAGTGATATCCTCGGGGTCCACGACCTGGAAGCTCATCTCCACGTTCGGGTAATAGTCGTTCGTGAAATTGGCCGCGTCTGCTAGCTGCCTGTTATCCAAGCCAAGTGCCTGGATCAGTTTCTTATAGTCCTTATTTTCTTCGGGGTCCATCGCCTCCATGAATTCGTAGATGTCCGTGATGCCAAACTTCTCTGCGGCTTTCACGGTATCGGTGTCGAAATGTGGGATCTGCTTGAGGGGAGAGTCTTTCTGCCACATGCCCTGGACGACCATTTGCGAAATCTCCATGGCGACCATGGCATTCAGGTGGCCTTCGGATGAGAGAACGTCGACGCTAGCACTAAGGATGTTGAGCACCTTCTTAAGAACAGCTTCCTGATCTTTGGCAAGATCGATGGGGAGCTGCATGCGGGAGAAATGGGCTTGGAGAAGAACGAAAGCCTTGAAATCGGGAGACTCGAAGTTGGGAGCTTCAACCTTGTATGGAATTCTCTCGTAGATGCGTCGCAGAATGTGATCTTCGTGGCGTCGGATCTGGATGCTCTCAAACTCAGTCGCTGCAGTGACGATCTCAAGAACACTCCTGATGTTGCTCTTGGCGTTAAGCGACATCATCAATGTCTGCATTGTGATGAAGGATATGTTATAGTAGGCGGCGATCATGCACGGGTTGAGAGGTGTGATCGTGTCCTCCTCTTCATCATGCTCAATCAGAGAAGCATCCGCTAGTTCCTTCAAAATCGACTCGACTAGCTCGGAGAGATGTGCGCTAAGACCCTCGTGAGATACGTCGTGGAGGCCATAGTAACTTGGATTGGCGAGAAGTCGACGGTAGAAGTAGGTGTACGTCGACCAGTCCACAGCTTCCTGGGTTGACTCGATTGTCTTAGCGCTGATCTCGGCAACGAAGGCATCATGGAGGAAGACATGGAGCGAACTCTCGATCGGAAGGGCTTCATCGAGGAACTTCTTGTAGAAGTCTCGTTTGACCGCAGGGAGGAAAAGGAAGCCTTTAGCGGACTTGTCCTCTCCTACCCTACCTGCCTTTCCGAACATTTGAAGAATTTCACTGATTGGATAGTCGACATAACGATGCTCGCGGCCTTCATAGAACTGGGTGCCCATGATGACAACCATATGCGCATTATTTTCGACTTCCCAACAGGAATCCCGAGACACAATCATGACTTGAATGGCTCCAACCTTGAATAAATGCTGAACGGCTTTCTTGTCGAACGGACTGAGCGCTTCGTGGAAATAACCAATACCGTGAGAGAGAGACTCCCTTAGAACTTGCTCATTGACTTTGGCTAGGATGGGCTGGATGTCCTCTAATGGGGCGTTTAGGAAGCGGTCGTCGTCATTCTCGATTACGCATGCAGAGAATAGGTCCAAGGCGGTTCCACGGGTCTGTTTCCGGCTTGGTACAAAAACCATTATTGGTTTATCCGGGGAATACTGTGCAATAGCTTGGTATGTCGGCTTAGCCATTGCAAGCATCAGAGAGGGAAAATGAGGAATGGTGAAAGACTGGATGTGCAGCTCTAGCGGGACGGATCGGACCCTGGGACTGAAATTGAAGATGGTATGCTTGGTCGCGCCGATCCACTCGCCGATATCTCGGGCGTTCGATAGGGATACGCTCAGACCGACGATTCTCATCCTAGACTCCAGTTGTGCTGCCATGGCATGCATTCTTGAGACCACGGTCTCGTACACATGCCCACCTGAGCCACCCAGCATGTGTAGGTCATCAGCAATGAGTAAAGCAACAGTTTGTACGTTCTTGCGTCGTTGCCATTGTCGTGACATGACATCCCATTGTGTCGGGGTGGCCAGGATGAGGTCACCTTTCTCGAGCAATCGAAGGTCTGCCGATGTCTCTCCAGTAAGCTTAACAATGTCTTTGCCTCCCCTCAGCCCCGAAAGACGTGCTTGCCAACCCTTGTACTGATTGTCCACTAGCGATTGGTACGGGGCGAGGTAGACGATCCGGCCTTCGTTGTCTCCAGACCAATGGCGGAGGATGGCGAATTCAGCGCAGAATGTCTTGCCAATTCCAGCAGAGGCCCCGATAAACACAGTCTCATCCGATGTGTAGAGCGAATTGAAAACCTGGGTCTGGACTCTGTTGAAGCTGTTGATGCCCTCATACAGCTGCTGGTATTCTCGCCTTTTCAATTCCGAAATGGGCAGCGGTTGCAGCTCAAGAAGTGACGTATGAGGAGGGAATTTCTCGGGTAGGATGAGTTTTCGGAAAGAGACGGGCATTTTCGTCTCAGCATTCATCCACCGGTCGGAGAGGAGAGTGACGAAGTAGTTCGGTGGAAGAGGCTCTGTCAGGGGTACGGCGAACTCTACAATGTGATCGCTCTCAGCGAAATCTTTGCGAAGAATGAACTGGTCGTGGAACAGAATCTCTTCTCCATCACAATCCTCCACGAGTATCCAGAAAGCCTCAGATGCACCGTGAAGCTGGTCGTCCCACTCGAAGTTTGGCTTAATGGTAAGCTCGAAGCGCAGCATAGATCTCGTCATGGGTTGGAACATGGCCTCCAACTCGAGACGAGGGAATTTCTGAACAAGCTGGCAGACTGCCTTTCCAGCCTTTGGTAAGCCCATCATTTCAGCCATATTCGGAGGGTCGAGGTCAAAGTAGTTCTTCCAGGGAACGTCCATGCGCTCCGCTTTCAAGATGATTTCCTTTGGACAGCTAGGGAATTGTCGGAGAGGTGACATGGTGGGCCACATTCGCTTCTCGGCCATCTTGCACAAGTCCAGCGCCGCCTTGGCCACTTCAGCCCAGCCTTTCTTGAGACAAATCTCGAAAATGGCACGTAGAATACGCCCAGCTGATTGTGTCACGTACACCATGTCCGCCATCAATGCGAGACCTTCAAGTTTGAGTCTAGAGACGTAGGCTTGCAGGAGGACATTGATCTTGGCCTGGGGCTCTTCAACGCCTTCTTTGACTGGGACTGGGACGCGACCAAGTAGCTTCGCAAGCTCAAGCTTCTCCTCTTGTCGAACAGGAATATACTTGAACTCTTCGCTCAAGGCGAATACACGGAATAACTCGATCGATGTGACACCAGGCTGGATATGTCGGTTGTAGGTCGCCATTGAGTTGTGAGAAATGTAGTAATGCGACGCGATCCTTCCAAGCTCTGTTGGCAGAAGCCTGCCGGACTTTTTATCGTACTTGACCAGACTGCACTTCTCCAAGACATGTGCAGCGGCATGAATCAAATCGACTCGCTTCTGCTCAAGAGATTCGTCGTCTTCGTAGTCGGCGCCAACACTATAGAGACCAGGTGAGCGAAGCATCCTGACGAAGAGGTAGGTGTATCCAAGCCACTCGACACCCTCATCTCGAGTGCGCACGTTGCCTAGGACAATTTCCGCATTCAGGTTGTCCGCAAGTTTACTGACAAACTGGGACTCAATGGGTAGCTGCTGGTTCAGGAGCGACAGATAATATTGAACTTCGGCTTGGGTGGTGATGATGATGCCTTCTCCATACGTGTCATATTGAGGTCGACCGGCACGACCCAACATCTGCAGGACATCCTGAGGACTCAGCTCGACCCAGCTGCCTTTCTCAGGGGAATACACCTGAGTGCCTTTAATGATGACTGTGTGAGCTGGTAGATTGACACCCCACGCCAGGGTTGCCGTACAGACAAGGACTTGGATGGATCCATCGGCGAACAGATCTTCCACAGAAGATCGATCTGCTCTCGACATACCAGCGTGATGAATGCCGAAGCCGTACGGCATGAGGTCTTTCAGATCGGTGTTCTGGACAGCCTCGGCCTCTTCCCTCAGGATCTCCCGACTCGCAGAGTCTGTTCTAAGAATCTGGCCAATGGTTTCTGATTCGAGTGCTTTATCACGGATGTACTTCGCTGTCTTCGCAGTCTCTTTTCGAGAGTGTACGAAGATCAGCATCTGGTTCCGGTTTTGGCCAACCTGCTCGAGGACTTTGGTGTAGCAGACGTCATTCATGGTCTTGAGCTGTTTGATGGCCTTTTTATCCGTAACACCGATGAATTCCTGCTTCAACGGACACGGTCGGAAAGTCGCATCAAAATGGAAGGGCCCCTTGTCGGTATCCACCCGGAGAAAGCTGGCCACATCGCGGTAATTTGGTAGCGTAGCGCTGAGACCTACAAGCCGAACATGCTCACCAGTCTGTTCGGTTCGACGGATCGTTCTGCTGACAATGCTTTCAAGAACCGGTCCTCGATCGTCGTGGAGAAGATGAATCTCGTCGATACAAATGAGGCGAACAAGGTTGATATAGCTAGTATCAGTAGCCTTACGCGTAATGACATCGTATTTCTCAGGCGTGGTGACGATAACCTGGGTCTCAGCAATTTGCTGCTTCGTGAGTTGGCGGTCACCCGTAAGCTCCTTGACCTTGATGCCGTAGGGCTCCAACCGTTTACCGAAATTGCCGACCTGTTCCTGTACCAGCGCCTTCAATGGAGCAATATAAATGATCTTGAAGTCGTCAAGATTTATTTCGCCAGTTCGCGGATCCCGATGCTTCCCAATTTCGCGGAGCATGGCAAGCATTGCAACATTCGTTTTACCGGATCCGGTGGGAGCGCATATGAGCATGTTTCCGTCATCGTTAAAAGCAGTCGGGAAACACTTCGTTTGAATGCGGTTGAGCTCCTTCGATGAACCGAAACCGATTCGGGCCCATTCAGGAAGCTCCGTAGTAGGCATATTTCTAGCCTCGTTCGGATCACGCCTCGCTTTGGGGGCCGGAACGTGGATTTCCTCATAACCTTTGAACTGGCGCCGAGTGGATCCTTGTGGGAGTTTCACGTTTGGATTCGTCATCAAATGGTTTCCCTGGTCAAAGACCAAGTTATCCAGATTGATCAAGCGACCCGAAGGTTGAAGCCCTCCCCTCAGGCCTTCATGTTTCGGCTCATCTTCCATCTCGGCATCCTTCGATGCGCTTGGGATATCGATGTCCATCAGATCAATCTTAATTTTCTTGGTCCCGGTGGAGTCCGTGGCCCCAGTCCCAACCTCTCGCGCACGTAGTTCGTCGAGAATCTTTCGGTGGCCAGCGGCCTTCATTTCCCGCTCAACTGCCGCCCGTTCATCCTGATCTTCAGCCGCGCGCCTCCATCTGGTAACCCAAACAACTTTGTCTCGGTTGAGTACAAGCTTCGAAACAAGCTCGTGGTGTTCATAGTCGAAGAGTTCCATGAGGTCGTTCTCAATCTCACGAAGTGGCTTCTCATCGTCGTCGTCATCCGAAACCCCGGATAATATTTTGAGAGCATCCCGGGTTTTCTCCTGTTGGGTGTGGGCGTCTTCGTAGATTTGACCGATCTGTCTCTGTAACCAATACGCATCGATCTCGTGGGCTGGAATAAGCTGGTCTGTTTCCTCTTTGTTGGCCGTGGACGCAGCCACATCGCCCTGGATGATCATCTCTTCTGTATCACCCAAATCGCGTTCTAGGCCCCGGGCGTCACTATCCTGATCGGCAGGCTCTTCATCCTCCTCATCGTCGCTAGTATCTTCGTCTCGCACCTCGAAGGTCTGCCCCGCGTTCTCGTCGTCCTCTTCCTCGTCAAAGACGACGGCAACACCTTGGTTGTCGTCAACCTCGGCATCATCGTCCACATTCGCTCCTTCGCCCGCATCTTCGTCCTCGTCTTGCGCCTCGTAATCTGTGATCTTCTTTCCCAGGCTGACCAGCTCGTTGAATTCCTTTGGTCCCATGGAAATACCCAGAATATCGTCGACCTCCTTCTTCTTGTCAAAGTCCTTTAGATCTTCATCCTTAAGGTATTCCAGCAC
The DNA here is from genome assembly GCA_002105025.1 of Clohesyomyces aquaticus. Classification (NCBI taxonomy): domain Eukaryota; kingdom Fungi; phylum Ascomycota; class Dothideomycetes; order Pleosporales; family Lindgomycetaceae; genus Clohesyomyces; species Clohesyomyces aquaticus. Next base: position 44,008 of record MCFA01000002.1, read on the forward strand.
CGCATCGGCAGCACTCCGTGTAACGTGGGTAGGAACATCTCCCAGGTTCTTGCCCACGATCGTCGTGATCAGCTCGTACGTGGCTCGGGTCGCAGGTGTTCGCGGTTTATATCGGAGATCTTCAACGAGCAGATCCGCCTGGGACATCTGGTTTGCGGTTCCGAGAGCACCTGTCCCATCTCCCCTCTTCCTCTTCCGCTGTTCGCGCTCAAACACATCTGCTCCCTCGTTTATACCACCCCGTTCAACTCCAAACGGACCCTTGGGTTTCTTTTGATCCGTGGGGGCGTCGTCTCTCGCGGTGCGGCCTCCCATGTCCCTGATGTTGATGCGCCCGGCGAGCGATTCTGGATCACCAGTATTTTCATCTCCTCGGCGCGTGACAAAACGTCTATCGGCCTGCAGGACCAAATTTGACATCGCCGCATATTTGAACTGCGCGAGGTTGTTTTCCTTCTTTTCCGCCATGTTGAACGAGAGGCTCCCGCGACCTCAGCGGTACGACAATGCTGGTAAGGGTCTCCGTTGCGGGTTGTTGGCCCGATGGAATATCGTCTCGGACGACGTGTGTATGGCGATTGAGCGCGCAGCAAAGCGCAGATGGCGAAGAGAGGGGGGTGTGGATGGTGGGGATGGACAGCAAAAGTTCGCAAAGGCAAGAGTCGACGAAATACTAGAAGCTCGGACCGCAAAAGGCAGCCACATCTTTCCTAAGCCGGACTAGCGCTAGAGCACTATCAACTCCACTGGGGAGTGAAGCCATCCTAAGTGACGGATATGGATGCGATGAATGAACATTGATCAGATACAAGCGAGCTCTGTGAGTCCAGAGTATGATCTCAACACTATCATTCAACGGTCTAGTATCGTTTTCAAGGGCAGTCGGCAGCGCTTCATACGCCAATCAGATGTGGGAATATTATCAGTCTTTATTATGTAATAGATCGTAAGTGTCAAGTGACCAGCGCGTGGATATCATGCAGCAAACCAAGGTAACCAATTTCAAAAAGCATCCTCATTAGGACAAGCCGTGACATCGTGTCCCTCGTTCTCACAAAGAGCGCACCATTTATCTGGGTCAGGCGCACTCGAACCCTTTGGAGGCACCAGCGACGCGTTGAAGGGTGCGGGCTGTGGCAAAGGAGCCGTTGGCGCATTTCCGGGTAATCTTGTAGGTGTAAGAGGGGCAGGCCGAGCTCGATCGGAAGATACAGAGAGGTTGCGGAGGCCTTCGATGACGGCTTCCTTCCCGCTGTGTTTGCCGTTCTCTTGAGGCTTTGACGCGGCATCGCTGCCCATTGCAGAGCAGTTCAGGATGTCATGGCCTCCCGTCTCGCAGATCTCGCACCACAAAACACTACCGTCAGCGGAAGAATGTCCATCTGATTCCATCATTGGTTCTAGGGCTTTGACCGGTTCATGACGAGTCAGTTGTGGGGAGCCTCGCCAACTGACAACGGTGCCTTTGGAGTCTCGCACTGAAGATCGATGGTCCTGGGTTGCAGTGCGTTCTGACATGCCGTTGCTGATCACGCTCTCCCGTTGCTCTGCCACTCCGACCTGAGCTCTCAGCTTCTCAATTTCTCGTTCTAGCTCTTCTTCTCGATAAGCTTTACGCTCTACGAGTCCACGAAGTTCCTCCTTCTCACGTTCCAGGCGTTCGGCATTGGCTTCGGCGGCCTTGAGGTCCTCCGGGCTGACCATAGAACCTTGGCGGGACAAGGGAGAGCGACCGTGGTCCTCAACTCCAGAGCTGAGCGAATGGATGATCGCCTTGAGACCGCGGATCTCGTCGTCTCGCTGCTCGACTTCTCTGGAACCAGGGCTAAGTGGGCCGTCCACCATTGCACCAGCTCCTTTGAGTGCCGCAGCCGCCTTTTCCCTTTCTCGACGAAGTTCTGAACGACCACGTTCCACTTCACCACGGAGGAATTCGACTTCGCCACGGGCTTCTGCTTCACCTCGTCTGGCATCTTCGAGTCCCTCTTCCAGCTCCTGGACGAGCTCCTCCAATTGCTTCAGCTGACGAGCTACACTTTCCACGTCCTCGCCTCGATCCTGCAAGTCGCGGATTTCGCTCTGAAGCTCTTCTACCTTCCTTTCGTAGACACGCTCTGTTTCCGTGCTTGCCATTTCCAAGGTATCAATGGTGCTTCGGAAATCAGCGCGGTGAGCGTCAAATTCGGCCGTGAGCATGGATATCTTCTCGTTCTTCTCGCGGAGAAGGACTCGCAATTGGGTCACGTCATTAGGCTCGTTCCCAATGCTCCGAACGCGCCCCATGTCCATGCCCATGCCATCTTCAGGAATCATATTCTGTATCTCAGATAGACTAGCTTCCATTTCGGCCAAGGAAGCTGCCTGGTCTTTCAGTTGGCTATCCCTTTCTTCGAGCATCTTAGTGAGCCGTTTCACTTCCTCTTGGGCTTGACCAGAGCCAGGACGACGGTAACTTGCAGCCGAATCATTGCTCGATCTTTGAATGCCAACGGGTGTCGTTTCCGAATCTTCGTCGATAACATCGTGCTGTCCAAGGCGAGAATTGTTTCGAGAATATGGCCTAGACGGTCCTGGTGTCCGGGGCTTCTGGAATCCTCCAGCTTTTGGGCCCGGGCTGTTGAAGCGCGGGGGACCGATTGCACTCTTTGAAAATATAGACGGTGTAGACGATAGATTCTTCCCAGGTGTGGGCGCTAGATTTGGTTGCTTTCTGAACGGTGATTCAGGGCGGGGGAGAGATGGTCGGCCTTTGGGTTTGAAGAGAGGGCTCGGCGCGCGGGCTCCGGGCCCCACGGACTGAGAGAACTTGGGTATCGACGGGGTATCTGGACTAAACTTGGGCTTTTCGGTTGTGGAGAGACTGAAGTTGGCGAATGAAGGTGTTGTAGGTGTAGGGGGAAAAGTATCCGATGACAATGTAGGGGACGCTCGCTTGGACGCCCTATGGATGGGTAGGAATATGCCGGAGCCGGGGACAGAGGTGGTAAAGTATCGCGTGCTAGAGAACAGCCGATGTCAGCACTCGGTTCGCGCGATCAAAATTTGTACAAAAAGAAAAAGGACACGTACCCCTCGACATCGCCATCATTCTTGCCGCGCGAAGCATATTCTCGGCCGAGTTCGACGCCGGCGAAGACGCCCTTCTTGCCGCGGACGCTCCCAATGAACTTGACGACGCCGTACATGCCCCCTGGGACGTCGACGGTGTCGCCGACTTCGATGTCACCCGTCATCTTGTTTCCTGGCGTGGTCGGGACGCCTATCAGTGCATTGAGCGAGGCTTTGCGTGCGATGGCAGTGCTGGCGGCGAGCGACAGGTTGGGAGACGAGGCGGTGTTGGATAGGGAGGGGCGCGGAGGTCCGAGTCGTCTCGGTGTTTGTAGTGCCATGGTTGACGGCGCGGGAGGCGTGTGCTGTGGAATGACAGAGGGGCTACCCTGTGTTGCGACGCGGCTTCCTGCTCTGTGTTTGTTGTGACTGGCGCATAGGAGCCGGAGCTGGACGGCCCTGTCGCACGAGGTTCCAAGGTTGACGGAGTTGTTTTGGAGTGATCCGACTTGGAGAAAGACGGACAGGGGTCTAGATTATCCTGCAACTGCCAGGCCAAAGTCAGCAACTTTGGCGAATCAGCGCGCATCGCTCGCCTACCCAGCAACACAATGCACGCCATACTGATCCCTGAGGCTCAGATTAAGGACAACAACCACAGTGTTTCTCATGTGTTGCCCCTCCTCCGCTGCCGGGCAGTTCCCTGCGAGAGCTCTTGTCTAGCTCCCGCTGGAGAACGAGCATCACCCCGGTCCACGCGGAGAAGCCTCGTTGCACTGCAGCAGCGACTTGGCAAGCGGATTGGACCCGGTGAAAAAGGAAAACACATCGTGTTGACCATATCCTGGAAGTGTACTGTAGAAGGCGCGGAAGGCATGTCAACATATAATGCAGCAGGTGTTTCAATATCTGTCGCAGTCAGAGCCACGATTTGGGATGTGGAAGCCATTCCAGCAGTCTCCATAGCATCCTTCCAAATGCTTCCGCAAGGACAAAGCTGAGCGTTTTGAGAAACTCGCGGATAGGTGTAAGGCTCAGAGGTCGTGTCTACACGTGTAGTCGACAATGGTGTATACGTTATAACAGCGGGTTCGGTCCTTGCCTGTCCCAGCCTGGGTACTTATTCAAGGGGATGAAGAAAGCAACCAGACAGATGGACGATATTATGCGTAAACAACCGGGCTACTCTAACAAGTATCTTGGATAGCAAAGCCAGCCCTCTCAAAGCATCATCTCGTACAAAAGAGCGAGACAGATGGCAAAACACGAAAGCACGTGACTCAAGTCGGTGATAGGTCAAGACGCCTACCTCCAAGAGACGCCAATCTGGAGCGTTTTGGTGGCGCGGAACGTCGTATAACCTGCTTTCGGATTGGTCTGACTATGTTCCGCGAGTGATGCCTGCTTGTTCGAATCAGACGTGCTGAGCCGACTCGAGAGCCTCCTCCTCCATTGCCTCGGCACAGCGGGGATCAGCTTTCCCGCATCCATCATGTTTAAGTGCCCTCGCCGCCGCGACGTCGCAATGCCTTCCACCCACCAAATCCAAATATGGCTGGTGCAGTTCGACAACCCATAGATGTAGCTTCGCTGGAGCGCTACATTGCTTCCAATGTTCCTGAGATCGCGGTCCCGGTCGACGTCAAGCAGGTGTGCACAATCCCTCCAACGCTCAAGCTAGAGCTTCAAGCTCACAGACAAACGTTAACAAAAAGTAGTTTGGCTACGGTCAGTCAAACCCGACATACCAGTTGACAGATAAAAACGGCCGGAAATATGTCATGCGAAAGAAGCCTCCAGGGCAACTGCTGTCCAAGACTGCGCACAAGGTCGACAGAGAGTACCGGATAATACATGCTCTCGAGAAGACAGACGTTCCAGTTCCCAAGGCGTTTTGCCTTTGCCAAGATGAGAAGGTCATCGGTACAGACTTCTACATCATGGAGTTTTTGGACGGCAGGATATTCGAGGATCCTGCCATACCAGAAGTGACGCCAGGAGAGAGGACGAAGATGTGAGTGGGCTCGAACGTCATGTTGTGCCAGACGAAGAACAATAACTGACTTGGTAGTACAGGTGGCATTCTGCTGTCACGACCCTGGCGAAGTTCCACAGAGTTGTCCCTAAAAGCGTTGGGATGGAGAGCTTTGGCAAACCGAGTGGCTTTTACGACCGACAGATCAAAACATTCAACACCATCTCCAAAGCCCAGGCAGAAGCCGTGGACAAGGATACCAAAGTACCTGTTGGGAAGATCCCACATCAAGATGATATGGTGGCTTTCTTCAGCGACGCAAAGACCCAGCCGAAGGACCGCAGCAGCTTTGTGCATGGTGATTACAAGATCGACAATGTTGTCTTCCACAAGACGGAGCCGCGGGTCATTGGTATCTTGGAGTAAGTGAAGATGGTGTGCTCCCGCGCCCACATCAAGCAAGTACTAATGCTGTGTAGCTGGGAAATGTCCACGATAGGCCATCCCCTCTCAGACTTGAACAACCTTCTGATGCCGTATGTATCAGCGTCTTCTGAAGAGGCCATGAAGATTGGCCGTGCAAACACGGCCTTTCAACCAGGTGCAACCGAGGGCTTGCCGTCTAAGGAGCAGCTCATCAGTTGGTATGCGGAAACAGCTGGATGGGATCCGAAGGCCGACGTGACGTGGGGAGACGCATTTAGCACGTATAGAGGTGCAGTCATCATGCAGGGAATAGCCGCACGGTATGCTTTGCGACAAGCAAGCAGCGCACAGGCGCAAGCTTATGGCTCACAAATGAAGCCTTATGCCGAATTCGCGTGGGATCTGGTACAAGAGTACAAGAACACCCATGAGAAAGCAAGGCTGTAGAGCGTGTAAAACCTAGTCATCTTAAGCAGTCACAATTGTATATACCAATCCGTTCGGCGGTCGACTAGGATGAAATTTGCAGAGCGGGTATCGTGATTTTCTAGACCTATGGACTTGAACAGGTGTCAACCGCTTGGTCTCGAGATTGCGTAGTTGTTATGTACCTTTCCACAGTCGCCAGAGTGTCCAAGATCCATCATGATGCTCTGTAAGCCATGTGTCCGTGACGCCGATGGTTCGCTGCTCCAAGCCCAGCACTAGAAGATCCGGTTGCGCTGGGAGTGTCGGCCTCCATATGATGGTTCCCTCACCGTCCGTGGCCACCTTTGTCGTGACCGGAGTCGATGCGATCCAGGGCCTGAGTTGAATTATCAGACGAGTTGCCGAAGCCAAAATGCAGGGAATACACACCTCCAACATAACCACGGCATTGCCACGAATGATCACCATTCCAATCCGTATCCGCTCGCCGCCATTCTTCTCCTCGACGGCATCATCCAGAACGATGTTCAAGTAAACCTAGCGGGGGTCAATTCGGTTTCCGTGATAGCAGGACAGAGGAAAACGTACGTCGTATCCTCTCAGGATACCCATGACTTTGCGGCTACCATTGAGCTGCACGAGAACGCGCTTCTCTAAGTACTGGTTGTGCGGGTTAGCTACACGAATATTTACAAACTGCAGCTGCGAGCGGGGAAAATACCTTCTTCAGCTCGGGCTGCGCTTGAGGCATGCTGGCGACGCTTTAGTGCGAGTCGCTCGAAATGGCTAGGTAGAGCGTTGAGCAGCGGGGTGGTTGGCGAAGGAACAGGTCCGGGTAAGGGCGTGGGATTCGCCGTTGGATAGCTTTCTGGTGGAGGTGCCTTCCCGCTTGGCGCCAGACGCTCAACTTCGAGGTCCGTGCCTGGCTGAGAGGCAACCACGGCAACCACGGCAACCTTGCTAAACTCTCAAGGTTCCATCATCCACCCCACAACTCCACCACAACGCTGGAATATGAAGCGGTTGTCTTCTAACGCGAAGCGCGTACCGCGCAAGATTGGTCACGTCGACGACGAGTCGAGCGCCGACGGATCTGAAGGCGGAGCACAGAAGGTGCAAGCGGGTGAGTTCCCCAACATATCACCATTGCAAGCTTTGTCGTCTGACCATCTTAGGAGCGCCGTGCTAACTCGGTACACAGCGTCCGTGGTAAAGCGGCCAGTATTCGGAAAATCTAAGAAGCGCTCCTCGTTGCGACTCTCCTTTGGACCTGGAGATTCATCCGCGAACGATGGCGACGAATCCAGCGATGCCGCCGTTGTTACTCCGAAGAGAACGAACCTCAGCCGCATAGCTATGGAAAGGAATGCCGAGCGTAAACCCAGATCATCCCTCCTCAACGAGCTTCCCCGGCCCCGAGAGAACATAGACGAGGATCGACCTTCATATAGCAAAGACTACATTGCCGCGCTGCGGAATTCCACTCCTTCAACTCCGAAAGACTTGGGAACAGGAAATGAGGAGGACTCAACAAAGGCACTCGACATTACCTCCAAGTTTGGTCCACTTGCGAAACTCTCCGCGGAAAGGCCATCCGCTATCCCATCGGCAGCCGAAATTCGAGAGAAGAAGGCAAGGCGGGCACGATTGGCGCAGGAGAAGACGTCGCATGACACTCTTGGTGGCGACGAGGACGACAACTGGGCCTCAGATGATGATGACGAATTCCGAACGAGCAGAAATGAGATATCACTAAGGCCAAAAGAAAAGTACGCAGAGACACGTCTCGTGCGGGAAGATGAGGATATCGCGGAAGGCTTCGATGAATATGTTGAGGATGAGCACATCACTTTAGGCCGGAAAGCAGAGCGGGAGGCACAGAGGAAACGGCGCGCAGAAATGGCAGATCTCATTGCTGATGCGGAGAAGGACTCTGACTCCGAAGAGTCCGATTCTGAGGCGGAGCGCAATGCTGCATACGAGGCAGCTCAAACTCGAGCAGGAACGTATGGCCGGCAAGAGCAACGGATGGACGATGGCGCCAAGACACCGCCACGGATCACACCCTTGCCAGAACTATCAGAAGTTATGGAGCGTCTACAGGCCGAGGTCAGGAGCAGGGAGCAGAGGAAGGACGCGGTGTTGAAGCAACTAGAGGATATCAAAGAAGAGAAGGCTCGGATTGCGGAGAGCAAGAAATACGTTCAGGAACAGCTCCAAAAGGCCGGGGAAGAATATGAGAAGCTCCGGATAGAATCCGGCATGGCCGCTTTGCCCATGAATGGAGGCGAGGGAGGAAAGCTCATTGTTAACAGAGGTCTGGATAGCCTTGGCGCTACGCCTTTGCCAACGTCTAGGGAAGAGTCGAGTGACGAGTAGGATTCTAAGATACCATATGAATACAAGCATAACCCTGGAGACCTTTCATTATCTCACGCGTAGCAAATGCTCCCTTCTCTCCACAACGACGTCAACGCATCTTTCTCTGCCTTGGACCAATTGACGTGTTGCCGTATGTCCATCGAACACCAGATGGCGTTTTGTCGGTTCGTAGTTGTACAAGGAACGAAAAGGATATAATCCGCGCAATCGCGAATTCCCCGCTCAGTCCATAAATGCTGTCAAACCCATCAAGTCGTACTCCGTTTTGTCCCAAAACTCCTTTCCATATATGCCATGCATGCACTCCCCACAGTCATCACTCCTTCACCCTCATGATTCTTCTTCAAGCTCCTGCCACACCGCCTGGATCTGCTTCTTTTTTTCCCTTGCCTTTTCCCGATTCAGTCTCGCCACCTCGACCCGTTGCGCGCGGAAGCACATGTCGACTTTGTGTTTTGCATCGTTGCAGTTACCGAAGACTTTCCAGAGGAAGCCGCGGGCGTGGCATTCGTCGAGGGCCGCGACTACGTCTGCGCATTCTAAGAGTTGTGAGCGATTGATGGCGGGGAAGAGCCCGGAGAGCACGTACGCTTGTTTGCCTCGTTGTGTAAATGCGGATGCATCTTGGATGCGTCGGGGTAGTAAGCTGAGCGTGGATGGAATTGGGAGGTGGAATGCTAGAAGGCTGCCCAGGTGGTGGCGTGCCTCCGAGGTCGTCTGAGGTTCAGATGGTCCCTCTTCGGGAAGTCACAAGATTTCGTGAAACTGGCCCGTGCGTGCGACTTCTTGAGCACCTTGCCCTCTCCCCGCGACCACTTCACCGACCAAACACCATATCATAGAGTTTCCAACTCAAGTAGGTGCTTACTATGGCTTCACAAGCTTCATTGAAGAAACAACAAGGTATCCACCATAACATGATCAAATTTCCATGCCTGCAAAAACTCTAACACTTCAAATAGAGCTACAAAATACATATGGAAACTACAAGAGCACGCTGCAGACCATAGCCCAGAAGATCGGAGACATCGAGCAGGAAACCGAGGAGCACAAGTGAGTCCAAACTTTACCTTTTCAACTCTAAAGCATTACGCAAACATCCTGCACGATACACCGCTGTTTCCACCCGAGTCATCTTGCCCGGCCGGCTGCCCGCATTCTTTTGTGTCCGTCTCCTGTCTCAACCCAAATCATCTCACCGCTTCGTATATCCATCCCTAGCATTGTAAAGGTGCAAGGGATTGATTCTGACCGCATCGCATCCAGGCTCGTGTTGGAGACTCTAGAACCACTGGACGGGGACCGGAAATGCTTCCGCATGGTTAATGGCGTTTTGGTGGAGCGGACGGTGAAGGATGTGGTGCCGGTGCTGAAGATTCATTCCGAGGGCCTAAAGAAGGCTTTGGAAGAGCTGGTGAAGCAGTACAAGACGAAGCAGGACGAGATGGAGAAGTGGAAGGTAAGTTTCATTCACAGTCAAGTCTATCTCCATCGTCATGTCTGCTGACGACGTCACTTCATAGAAGAAGAACAACATCCAAGTCGTCCAGCAGCCTCAGTAATAGGTGAAGGAATGGTTCACCAAGTGGCACCCCATGCACCTCGCCTTCGATTGTCACGCCAAGTATGCCCAAAGCCACAGGGCATCTGGCGTCGGGCCACAGCAGCGGGCTCATGAACGATTGCAACAGCGGATCTGCAGCGGGATGGCTGAGATTTTTTGGTCTGACATCGGGTCGCCCAAAGAGTGGGCAGTCAGTGGTCATCCCACGCCAAAAGCATTACTGCATAGAAGTCCCCAGAAACAAGTCATATTCTGAATTCCAAGCCGCTTATCGTCGTCATTCTGCTTTTGAAGACGAGGATGGTGTATCTTCAACATTTGCGCTTGTTAAGCATGCAGGGACGATGCGTTGTACTTGCGCCTGATGTGGCAGCCCTAGGACTGTGGGAGCATTCCGTAAGGGTCATATATTGGGCAGGAGCACAGCATCTCGCATCAGGGCCACATTTCAACCCGACCTGCTCGATCACGAACGCATCGTGGCGTGGATGAATGCGTCGCCAAAAGTCGACGCATCGAAATGCCGAGCTGGCTGCACTCGAGGTTGGTCCCATGCGGCCGGGATTCGACAAGGCTGAAGATGGCGTGGCTAAGTGGCTGCTGCAGCGATGTGTTGGCGCTCAACCTAACTTGATCGCCGCCCTCCTCTGCAGCAACCTCCCACGAATATGGGTGAGCAGCTCATAGGGTACCGTGAGGGTTGGGCTGTACAGGTGTGGAGGGTGAGTGAGGCGACGGTGAGTGGTCGAGCTCAACGTCATTCGAACCTCGAATGAAGCCAGAAACGAGGCTGCAAAGTAATGAACGAACACCTCAACGCTTTTCACGAGCCTGTTTCTGGAGTCCCGTCCCTTCCATGTCGGCACTTGTCCGGGGTGTGCTCCTAGAATGCGCTCACGAGTCCGGGACAGCGCACACGGTGGAAAGGGGACCCGAAACGGGAGTGTATGCACTGACAGCTAATCCCCCGATCTCCTCTGCGGGCCAACTTTGCTAGCTTGAACACCCGGTCGAAATGCAGGGCATCGGTCTCACCGGGAGGAGAAGGTGGACGCGGGCGCAGGCAGAATTTTTCTCGTAGGACCTGGGCACCGTGGGAGCAGCAACCACGGCATTCTGATAGCCAGATATCATTTCGAGATAGCGAAGCTGTGTCATTCGCAGAATAATGGGAGGTCGTGAACGTGATCCAATAGGAGAAAAGAGAGATGAGGGCATTCGAAAAGCACGTAGGGCAGTCGAATGGGAGGCGGGGGAGGGCCATCACGCGCAGACGCACGATCGCCCGCCAGACCAGGCCCTGTTCCGAGGTGCATCCAGCTCTTTTCGCGGAAGTTGGGGAGCTGAGACGCACTCGCAGTTCCCGGCTGTGAATGGAGGGCCGTGTTGTTTGAGAATGAGTGCTCTGGAGGGAGCACACCTGCTGGCCTGCTGGCCTGCTGGTCTGCTGGTCTGGTGGGCGGACGGTCGTCATGGGCAGCGCTGGGCGAGTGAATGCTGGACTAGCACGTCTCAACGGGCCGCAGCCGTCCACGGTCCTCCGGCAAAAAGGCCATCGGTCGGGCTTGGGGCCAGAAAAAGGGCTCGATATGACTGGGCGCATGCCCGCATTTTCGTCGCATTCCCTCAACGATTCGCTCGCTCTGCTGGATTTCCTCTCTTCACCGCCGCGCCTCTGACCTGCTCTGACTGGCTGCCACAGTGTTCGCCAGTGCTCGCTGCCCGTCTGTGCCCAAGCTCCCAAAGAGGGCTGAAGCTTGTAAGAAGCGCGCACCCCCGTCCCCCGCGACCGTCCCCCAGCCCGCTCCGCCATTGGCCGCCGCGACGTTGTTGTGGTCTCTCGCCGACATCATCTGCGAAAGCAACAGCTGTCCGTCACTAAAGTCATCAGTTTAGATTGCCAGCAAACTCCAACGCGCGCCGACCCCAAGCTCAATTCCCCCATCGCCAACTGCCCGCTAGCCCGCCCTGCGCATCCAGCTGCATGCGCCCGGCGCAGAGGCCCAGGACCGTCGTAGCTCTCTCGACGTCGCACATGGTGTCAAGCTGCAGTGACAACATCCACTGTGCGCCGCCGCCGCCCTGCTCCTCGATCGCGCAGCAGCAGTAACCAGACCGGACTGTCCAGGTAATGCGTACTCCCCGGGGCCCTCGCCCGCGTGTCGTGCCCGCGTGTCGTGCCCGCCCAATGGCCCGCGGCCGCCGTCGCTGGTGTCGCTGCGGTGGGCGTGGAGGCTGGTGTCGTGGGCGCCGTCGTCGTCCTCGTCGTCGTCTTGCAATTGTCCATCCTCTAACCCGCGGCCAGGTCGCTCCTGCCGCACCTCTCTGCGTGTCTGCACTGCTCCTCCCTTGTGCGCGCCCCCGTGCCTTCCTCGCCCTGCGCAGGCCTGCATTCCTCCTGCCGCTCCTGCCGCTAGCCGCTTCCTCCGGCCAGACGCTGCAGTCGCACCCGTGGACCGTGGTTGCATACTCGGCCGCCGCCAAGCCATCGTAGCATCTGCATCTCTCCAGTGACGTGGACCGCCAGCGAATAATCAAGCAAAGCGCCAGCGCACACAGCTCCTCCCAGGCACGTCGCCGACCCTGCAGGCAGCCGATTAAACATGTCCTCAACCCCCCCAAAGAAGGAGGGCGTGGAACCTGGAGCACAGTCGCCTGACGATTCTGAGCCGCATATGGACCGCGACGCTCACGAAGCACAAGCGCAGGGACTCGGGTACGAGTTCGAAGTCAAGGAGCAAGACCGATGGCTTCCAATCGCCAATGGTGCGTCGTTTTCTATTCGTCAAATCCTTCAGCATTCAGATTTGCTGCCTGCCTCAGAGGCCCAAGGTTTGCTCTGTCTGGCGCTGCTGGAAAGCCCCTACCCCCATAATCGCGCGCTTCTGTCGTCTCTGCCGCGAATCACATCCCCAAGCTCTTGTGTGCCTGGAAAACGGCCGCCCTGCAGCCAGCGTCATGTCGTCCCCTTCCCCACGGTCGTCCACCTCGCCGCCACCGCGCGCTTCCAAGAACACAAACAACAACATTGCATCAGATGCTAACATTCGCAACTTTGCTCCAGTCGCCCGCATCATGAAGATGGCTCTTCCAGAAAACGCCAAGATAGCGAAGGAAGCGAAGGAATGCATGCAGGAATGCGTGAGCGAATTCATCTCGTTCATCACCAGCGAAGGTCAGTGGATCAGTTGGCGAGCACCGAGCTTCACCCGCTGACAGTATTTCACTCGCAGCCTCCGAAAAGTGCCAGCAGGAAAAGCGCAAGACGGTCAACGGAGAGGATATCCTCTTTGCCATGACTTCTCTTGGCTTCGAGAACTATGCCGAAGCATTGAAAATCTATCTGTCCCGATATCGCGAGGTAAGCTGCAAGACTTTCCTTGGCCCCCTTTCCCTTCCCCTCTTTCTCTTTTGTTGCCTCAAAATGGGCCAAAGACATTTATCTGAACTATTGGTATTGATCGGTGGCACGAGACCCTCCTCGCAAATCAGAGCAAACCACCTGCCGGCGGGTTCAATGCAGGCGGGGCCAGCGGGGCCAACTCAGGTGCCAATGCCGCCGCCGGGAGTGCTGCCTTCGGCCAGGCAGAGAATGCCCAACACAACAACGTTCTAGGCGGCGACGCGGAAATGGCAGAGCAAGACAACACGTCGGCCTTTGGCTACACTGTGCACAACGGAAACGGAAACGCCGAGTTCTAAACGCCGCGTCGAGGATCGGAGGCCGTCAGCTTGCGAATTGCAGATCGAATCAGTATCTACTGGCGACCTCTTCGCGGTATCTTGGTCACCGGAAACGGAGAAGATTGCGTAAGGAAAATGCAGAGGAGGGGTTTGGATCAGATTGTATGGATTCTGTCAGTATGAATGCGTGAAAGAGATGGGGGGTTGTTTTGCAGGTGCTGTAAAGGAGACGTAGGGGTGAATCGATTCCTGTGGGCATGGGTCGGTGTATACTCCTGGTTAAGGCTAACGGGATGGGCGGTTGGTTACGGGCAATGGGACTCGGACGAGTAATACTCATTCTTCACGCCGACTAGGATTAGATTTCTTCATTGCTCGCGCAAGCCCTACAACACTTTATCGTGATTCCTTGTATTTGTTCTGACAAACGCGACACGTGCCCATGAGCAGATTGCATTCACATAGTGTGCGCCTGTGTCCCTGTGTCGCCGTACAAGGCGTTGGGTTTGTTTGCCCCGCGGGATATGTGTACAGCTACTTGATTCTTGCATGATCTCCACGTGCGCCGGACCCTCCGCCTTGGTCATCCCGATTGACACGAATACTTTGGCAGGCGACTTACCCTCATGCTGCATATGCATGTATCCGTTGCCTGTCCGAACGGCTGCATGCTTGACGACTATGGAGAGCAGGGGTTTGAGTATGTCTCATTGGATGACGACAGGAAGACAGGTCTAGGCTTTCGGAGGATATGTTTCAAACTGTCCTCCCGTTCTCCATTTCGGAAACTATATGTCGGTGTGCATAGGTAGGTATTCCTCTGCAGTAGCACAGACCCGAGGATCCGTGGATGCGGAAGAGCAGGTAAAATCACGCTGTTGTGACACCAGCTTCTGCCTAGGCTCGCGCTCGCGCTCGCGCCTTCTTCCTAGCAAGCAGCTCACTCAGGGGGACATCGTCTTCCTCGTCGTAGAACTCGATGTCTTCGTCCACACCGAAGTCTCGGAGTCGTTCCCCCTCCGAGTTCCGCCAACTCTCTTCTCCCTCTCTCTGTCCATCTCCGCCGCCAGTCCCTTCCGCTCCTTCTCCTACCTCTACCTCCCCAAGTTCATCCAATCGATCTACACCTTCATCCTCGTCCTCATCCCCCAGACTCCCTTCGCCCCGAACAACCTTTGCTTCGAGGCGCTGGACGAAAGGCTTCCGGCGGCGCACGATGTCGTCTTCTTGGCGTTGGCGGAATGCGGCAATGGTGTCTTCAGGGGTTAGTTCGGCGTCGCGGTATGTGAAGGCCTCGGATTCTCGGTCGATGCCATGGGGGACGCGGCGGTTCATGCGATCTGGATCTGGGGGTGGCCAGGTTACGGAGGGATCTTCGAAGTCGTTTGTTTCAAAGGTAAGGCTGGATTGGATGGAGGGAGTGGTGGAGAAGGGAGAGAACCAGGATAGTATCTGGGTTGTATTTAGTCGGCTTCCGATTGATTTGTGGGGGGATACTAGGTGTTGAGGAAGCCGGAGGTGGCAGAGTTGGGAGGAGTAAGTCTGCCATGAGAGTGCGCAAGGCACGAAGGAAAGTAGAAGGTACGAGGGCACAATTAGAATTGAGGACGGGTTTTGAATACTTACATTGCCTGTCCCCATCCCCTGTTTGAAGTTCTTCCAGAACCCGATATCATACGGAAATTCTTGCTTCTGAATTCGTACTTGAATCCCATCGGGGCCGTCTAGGTAGCCTCCAAAGTAGCGTGCGCGCCGGACAAGCGTTTTATGGCGCTCGATCTCCCAGCCTTCGATCGTGGTTGTGTTAACAGCCAGACACCAGACGTTTCGGACGAAGAGAATTCCGACAGCGAAGAGAGCGAAGAAGTTTGCGAGGGTAAGCATGAAGAGATGCGCTAATTGAAATATGCTTGGTCCGAGGTACTATTGGGTCCCGTAAGCATAGGTCCAGTTATGAGAAGAAATTCGAAGCCTAACTTACACTGGGAAGATTTCTATCGTCCCATACAAATTTTATGCGAGGCCAGAGGAGTGAAAACAAGTAAATCATGGACGTAGTTGCATAGAATAGAAAACGGAAGAAATGAGGAAACGTGGTATGGGAGACACAATTCGACGTCCAAGGACAATGATGATCCATTTTTGGTATACAGCTATCATTGGATTAGTTGGGAGTCGGCGTAGTATATATACATTTGTCAATGATCAAACTTGCCGTTTGCATTCCTTGCAATGATGGGATCTCGGAGGTTTCGTAGCCTTGCATTTTCGACACCAACGCTTTCGACCCTTCCCTGAGTCCTTCCCATCAATATTGTCCTCCTCTTTTTCTGGGCTCCTTGGTATTCTCCCCGGATCTACAATCACTGCTCGAGTGTAGGTGATTAGCAGGCATACTAGCAGAACGTTGAAGCGGATCAGTTGCTTCTTTGAGATGGGTTCCGGGTCAAGGTAAAGCAACAGCCATTGCGACGAATATGCTAGAAATGAAATGAGCCCATAGACTGACGGCACCGCTAGAGCAGAAAGCTCCATGTCGAAAGCTGTTCCTGAGGTGGAAATCCGGTCCGGAATGGGTTCAGATATACCCCTGGCACGTGCGACGCTAAGCTGAGATTGGGGTGATCCACCTTCAACGTCAGCTTGTCGCGACAAACCATCGTTCTTCTATCAACCCTTTCATCATCACCTTCTGGGGCGAGACTTCAGAAAGCGAGTTTGCTTTTACATCATGGCACGATTCGAAGTTTTGTTCTATCTGCTCATTCCCACCTTCATTCTGATCCATCTTTTTGCGTCTCCATATACCAAAGTGGAGGAATCCTTCAACATACAAGCCATCCACGATATTCTCATACACGGGATTCCAGACCGAAATGCAGATCAATTTTTCACTGCGAATTATGACCATATGGAGTTCCCAGGTTCGGTACCGAGGACCTTTGCGGGCGCCTTGATTCTCTCCGGACTTTCTAGACCTTTCGTGGGCCTTTTTTCTTCGCCTGCTAGCCTCCAGCTATTAGGCAAGTATCGAAGCCACTCCTGTCGTCTCTAGTCCTATTAGCTAACTTGTTGAAACTAGTCCGAGCCGTTCTTGGGCTGTTAAATGCGGCCTCGCTTGTTTGGTTTGGCACCCGTGTTAGGAAAGCCTTCGGCCAAGGAGCTGCGATTTGGTATGCCTTGCTGCAAGCCAGTCAATTTCATGTCATCTACTATGCATCGCGGACGTTGCCTAATATCTTTGCACTCGTTCTGAGTATGACCTGGCCCTATGTTATCTCTGCTCTGGCCTGATCCAATATTGCAGGCACCATCGCTTTGGGCAGCCTGCTTGACGCCTACGCCACTCCATGGAGCAGCACGACTGTTCCACAGAGCTATCGACTTTGTTTGTATTTGTTAACCTTCTGCGGCGTGGTCTTCCGCTCCGAACTCGCTATCCTGGTGGGTACATTAACTCTCTATCTCTTCGCAACACAGAGAATCCCCATCACCACGGTTATCATCCCTGCCGGACTTGGAGGACTTGTCATCGGGCTACTGTGCACCGTCTCTCTCGACTCTTTCTTCTGGCAGTCTGTACCTCTGTGGCCAGAATGGACTGGGTTCTACTTCAATACCATTCAGGGTCATTCCGCCGACTGGGGAGTCTCGCCATGGCATTATTACTTCCTGAACGCTCTTCCACGGCTGCTCATGAACCCCATGTCTTACCTGGTCTGTATTCCTCTCGCGATTCTCAATCCAGCAACGCGAAGGAGCAGTCTCCACCTGTTGGTCCCGCTGCTTGGCTATGTTGGGCTCTATAGTTTTCTTCCGCACAAAGAATGGCGCTTCATTATCTACGTGGTACCAGGTCTCACAGCCATCGCAGCTGCTGGCGCTTCCTGGGTCTGGACTCGAAGAGGAAAGTCTGTGCTCTACGCCGTACTAAGCCTGGCGTTGTTGGCTTCCGTTTTCCTCTCATTTATGGCCTCTACAACCCTACTAGCCATTTCAAGCTTGAATTATCCAGGTGGTGCGGCGCTCCAATTCCTGCACACCAGGGTACAACATCCGTACGGGCACCATTTCCAAGTTTATTTCGACAATCTAGCTTGTCAAACAGGCGTCACACGATTCCTGGAAAATCACTACGGCCCTCAAACCATTTTGGATGTTCTAGAGGCACAAGCGCTGGCCGATCAGAAGACCTGGACGTACTCGAAGACTGAGGATCCCAACGTTCTTCTCGACCCACTGTTCTGGGCGAAATTTGACTACGTGCTTGCAGAGAGACCCGAGAAGATCATCGGAAAGTGGGGTGTAATCCACACAGTATATGGATTCGACGGGCTGCGAGTTCTCAAACCAGGGGAGCCAAGTGACTCATCCACGACCGATGAGTCTGTCACGGGAGACGATCAGACGTTGAAAGAACTCAGCGTGAAAATCGCACGCTCCTGGAAGGCATTGGAAACAGCGTTTAGGGAAAGGCTGTTGAAGGGCTGGTGGGTCGAGGTCAAGATGGAGCCGAAAATCAGGATACTGGCAAATTACGATAAGTGGAATTATGAAAGCAAAGGCCAATGAATAGAGGTGGTCTATGGCTGAGATGGTCAACACTCGAACGAAGATCCTCACACGCGGTCCCGTGAGTGAATCTATCCTATCACCTAGGCAGACCCTGGCGCCGCCTGCGTATTTGTTACCCCGCCATGCCCCACTATGAACGCGACCTCTTGGCTGCAGACGACTCGACTTCATGTCTCACACCAGCACCTCCACACCACCCACACAACCCTTCTCTTAAAATTTATATTCCACAATGGCGGAAGCGTCGGGGTCTTCAGGGACTTACCCAAAGAAAGTTGTCTACTGCGGAGGTAGGTGCCTGTGTTCTGCCTCGCTGCCTTGTGAAAGCCTGCTAATGTTTGCCTAGTCTGCAGCCTACCGCCTGAAGTAGGTAGGAAACCGGGAGGGCAACTTGAAACATACGGATCGGCTGACGGTGGGATGCGAAATAGTACTGCGAGTTCGGAGGCACAGTAAAGAAATGCGAAGATTGGCTGAAGGAGCACTACCCAAAGATGCACGCGCTGCTCTACTCCCAAGGTACAACCGCCCCAACAGAACCAATGCAGGAATTGTAGGACGCGACTAAAGTAATCATGCACACAGAAGCAATTGAGCAAAACATGTCGTCTCTCTCCCTCGAAGCCCAGAAACGCGCGGACAAGGACTCGCAGAAGAAGGCCGCAAAAGCTGCATCCGCCGAAGCCAAGGCGCAGGAGCTCCGGGCGACGTCGAAAATCATGATCAAACGAATCGAACGTAATAAGCGCAAATACGTCACGGCGGTGCAAGGTCTCGAGGCATTTGGATTGGACATTAAAAAGGTGGCAAAGGACTTTGGCAAGAAGTTTGCGACCGGAAGCAGTGTAACCAAGATTCCTGGAGGCGGGGAGGAAATCACGGTGCAGGGCGACCTCAGCGACGACATCCTCGACTACATAACGGACACGTACCCCGACGTTCCAGAGGACAATATCGAGTGCATTGAAGACAAGAAGAAGAAAGTAGCCGCGTGAGCGTCACGAAGAGGCCTGGGCGAAGTTGGCATATTAGGACGAGGTGTCCTAGCAAGATGCACTCGGGATCACGGTGGGATGCGCTCGCGGGATGCGTTTTGGAAAACCCTCGGCATAGCACATTTGCTGCCCGCGTCAAGGGACGCGGGCAGAACTGCAAACATTGTGTTGTCACGCCGTGGGTCTGCAGGACGGAAGAGAGCAAAATCAATCAATTGAACCATCCCAAAACATTTTTCTGTGTTCCTGCTTGATCCTCCGTTGGAAGTTGTGCCGCGGTTGCCCAATGACGCCGTGGTTGCTGACCATCACGCTCGTCTACACCGCGCTCTTGTACAACGGCGGGAGGTTAATTCACCTCTACCACCTTCACTACTGTTGTGATGAGACTTTTACATGCTCCCTCACTGGCTCAGGTGCCGATGACTGCTAAGCGGTGACTGTACCTGGGGCTTGGCGGGCGCCCGGGCCACGTCCGCGGACAGAAAAGAAACCCCCGCCTTTCGTAGTTTCGGAACTTCTGTATTCCTCTTTCATCCCACTCTCACAGCGTACCCAGCTTTGCCAAGACTTCAGAAATCTTGCCAAGACTGCATACACTCGCTCAAAAGCACTCACACAACGCCCAACTCATCTTCTACATCTTCTACAACTTGCAATATGGCTCCAGCAACTGGAAAGCCGGCACAAGGGCCCCGCCGCGGCGCTGGCGGCATCCGCAAACGCGGCCGCGTTGATCGTGACGGCGACCTGATCATGGGCGCTGCGCCAAAAGTAGCTGCGCGTCCATCAGGCCCGAGATCAACTGCATCAGCACCAAACAGCGCTACGCTCATGGATCTGAAAGTCAGCGGATGGACTGACGAGAGCGACGTGCCGAATCTCATCAAATTTCTTGAGAAGCACGCTACAAAGCGGAAGCCGAGCGCACGGCATGGTGGCCCGAACTCAAACGCAATGATTAGGAAGCACCGCATCGAAGGCACCGACCTCATCATCAGGGTCAGGCCGGAGGATCTCGTGCCGTTTGGCAAAGTCAATGGCTTCTCCTTCACTCCTCAGGATGGCTGCAGCGTGAAGCTCTTAATCAGCTCCGCTCGCCATGCAGGACCCGCCGTAGTTGACGAAGAAGAGAAGCAACGCATGGAGAAGGCTCGTAGCAACAGACTCCAACAAGCCATCAATCAGAGCCGATATGGGGGCTCCGACACTGCGCAGCCATCAAATGAGTCAACGAGCAAGACAGCAGATGAGTCATCAGGAGTCAAGACATCGAAAGAGTCATCGGGAGTTACGCCCATGCCCGCTCCAAAGGGCACTTGGAACGACACGGACGGAATTGCTGAGAGATTTCTTGTCGACTTTCTCTTGGGCTACGACACCAACCGGGACGAGACTGCTCAAAAGTACTATGACGCCACATCGACCTTCTCTCTCAGCGTCAACACCGGAGCACAAGGCGGCTCCAACCACGAACGCACTCCATGGGATGCATACCTCGCCCTCAGCCGCAATCTACAGAAAATCAACAACAACCAAACACGCTTCAACCGGAAATTCGTCGGCTTGGACCAAATCCGCAAGGCATTCAACACTCTTCCACCGACCCGACATCCGAGTCTCCAGACCGACATAGCAAAATACAACCTCTCATGCCAAATCCAGACAGCTATTCCCGAGCCCAATGGCGAGTACCCGCAAGGAGTATCAGGGCTCATGATCACAGTCCACGGCCAATTTGAAGAGCACCGCACAGCGAAGGGAGCCAATGAGATTGTTCGGCGCTCTTTCGATCGGACTATCATTCTCGGCCCTGGGGCAGCTACGGGGGTCCGAGTGGTCAGCGACCTGCTTTGCCTTCGGGCGTACGGTGGGGTGCCTGCTTGGTCCCCAGTTGGTGCAGATTTTGGCACCAACGGCAATGTCAATGGACAGGCACCTAGATATACAGACGCACAACAAGAAATGGTTATGTATGTCTCAAAAGAGACAAATATGACCATCCACTATTCAAGGATGTGTTTGGAGCAGGCGGGGTGGGATATTGAGCGGGCTGCGGCCCTGTTTCAAGGGAGTGAGCTGCCGGCGGAGGCGTTCAAGGGTTAAATTGTGCATTTTTGGACGGAGTTCGTGAAGCATTTGCATTTGGGGGCGGATACAGGCATAGACAGGTTATCCTAATGGGTTCTAATAGATATCAAGCCCTCCAAAGAAGAGGCCCTCTAAGGCTAAAACATTGCCAGAGGTAATTCAATACACTAAAATCATGTGCATTATAATAAAATGCGTGAGTGAAAAATTAAATATGCAAAGCATCCTAATAGGAGCTAGCATTTTCTAAAGAATATCTTTAGTTTATAGCACTTACCTTTTAGCTTGTTCTTGCTAGTCTGGGTAGACAAATAGAATAAGAAGATTCTAGTTAGATACCTGCTCTAATAATATAAGTAGAATTTGGATCATGCCCTCTACATAAGATTGCCTATGATATTAGCAGCCTGATTATGGTACTCTCTAACGCCTAGGCTGCAGCTCGCCTTCCAGCTTATCCTCGTCGATCTAGCTAGACAAATAAAGTGAGCATAAAATATTTGGAGGCTTGTTGCGACAATATAGGAGAAATCAGGATCATGCCCTCTGCTTAAAATTACCTATGATACTAACAATGTGATCAGGGTACCCCAGGGTTTCTAGCCCCTGCACTAACCTTTCAGCTTGTCCTTGTTGATTGAGCTAGACAAATAGAATGACTTCAAAGTACTTGGAGGCTTGTTGCTGCGATATACAAAGAATTAGGATCATGCCTCTGTGTGAAATTACCCATGATATTAACAACTTCTAAGGTTGATCATGGTACTCTCTGACCACAAGCCCCCATGCGGACTCACCTTACAGCCTGTCATTCTTAGCCTAGCTAGATAAATAGAGTAAGTATAAACTATTTAGAGGTTGCAGAAATGATATAGGAAGAATTAGATTGTGCCCTCTGTCATGACACCTTCCAAGGTTAATCACAGTACTCCCTGACCCCTAGCCCCCGTGCGCACTAACTTGACAGCTTGCTCTTGTTTGTCTAGCTGGCCAAACAGAGTGACTATGGACTATTTAGAGGCTGTGGAAATAACATAGGTAGAAATAGGATCTTGCCTTCTGCCGTGACGCTACTTGCTGCATTGCAGCTTCTGCACGCACGTACTAACCTTACAGCTTGTCCTTGTTAGCTTAGCTAGATAAGGTGACTATAAACTACTCAGAGGATTGTTGAAATGATATAGGTAGAATTGGGATCAGTGGGTCCTACCCCCATGAGACCGCGACTAGTTCTAAACAGCCGTCACCCAAATGCCATCATCTTGATACCCACAAGCATCTAACCACTAGTTTAAAACCAGCGGTAATGTCAATGAGCTAGCCCCGAGATATACAGACGCGCAGGAAGAAATGATTAAGTATGTCTCGAAAGAGACCGTGTATCCACTCTGCAAACACCTCTCGCGGTACCGAGAGTCTGGAACGCCATCTTCTAACACACTAGGGACAAGGCGAGGTTTTCCGAGACATACAGTTTTGCGTACATTGCATTGGGTGTGTGATATCACCACGAGCTGACCACTCACTTCGACTGAAGTGGACATTATAACCCTCGGTTTTCCTTCCATGCGGTAGTTCGTGCTTTTCAGCTCCATTATATATCCCTCGCGTCCGTTAGTGGACGCCTTTACGGCAGCTGCATGGTACTGTGCCCTGACTTCTCCAGAATTGAAGCCCAGTGGCTGTGGTAGAAGTAGATTATCTTTGATAGTGATACACGTGTGCCCGAAGCACGTACCTATGTGTAAGCTGCATCCGGAGTTATACTCATCTACACTGTCGACTTTGACAGCGCATTTGATGCCATTGACACTGTATCCGCGTTTTACTTCGGTACTGTTGTACATCCGTCTGTCCATTAAGGTCTTCTCTATTTGAACTTCGTGTCCGGATGCCATTGTCTAGGATCGTGTGCCCGCAGTATATGTACACCGTGCGACAGTGTCGCAGTAGAAGCAAGACTAAGATTTTAAAAACTACGCCCAGCTCCGTGCGAAACACACACTGTCCATCTACGCGCTGGTACCCTTGGATATAACCTTGCCGTTGCTGAGAACATATTTCCCGTGACAGTGGGGTTTTCCAAGTGAATCAAACCACTGTTAAACAGGGGTACCTCATCTCTAGTGGTCATGTTCTGCTTCCTCTCGCTCGTGTACGGAGGATAGCGCATTACAGCATCTGGAAACCTTTCCTTTCCAAAGTCTCCTCTGACGGTACAGTATTTCTTCTATCCACATAAGCCTGTTCATGCAGTTCTTGTAAAGCTCAAGTAGCTCTTCCGTGATTTCTTCCGTGATAGGCTTACTGACAGGCACAAGCTTATCCTTGCCGAGAGTACCGCACCACTGTCACGTACGTACCTGGCTTTCTGATGTCCCGCTGGGATTTCAGTGTACATCATACCGCGATCTTCATTTTCTCAGCACACTTCTCAATGCGCCTTCGGCTACATTCGTTGTTCACACACAAGTACGATTTATTATCCAGGGCGAGGTGATACTGCAGATGAAAAGACAAGTGGGTGGTGAGTACAGCTTGTATGCAACTCGAGTGGTATCGGAACACGCTACTGTACGTCAGCAGAGCATCGGTTTCTTCTACGATAAGCTGGACGTCGACCACGGTCTTAGAGTCGGTGCCAGGAGCTACTCCGGATATGATGTCCCTTCCTACGTTCTGATAGTCTGTGCCGTGGCGGTCGATGGGGTCCACTGTGACATCCCTGCTTCTCTGTGGATGTCCCTTTTTCTATTCACCTAGGTTCTCGTCAATGCTGTCATGACCGCTGTGGGTCAATATATAGACTCGACAAGACTACTAAGCCTCGTATGTCTTACATATCAGTCCCATCCTAGTGTCAAACTCCATTAGAGCTGTGAACCTATCGTACGGTGATCTCTAAACGCACCCGATCTCCGTTGTCTTATTGAGGAACTCCGACATGTGATACATGTCGTTGTGTATTTAGAAGTCCATATCGGAATCGGATGCCCTCAGCCGGCTTACAAAGTAGTCCGCAGCCAATGACTCACCTACGTACGCGTAGATCATAGACATCGCTTCTATGGTTTTGTCGTCCCCTTAAAGGACCATACCTTCGTACCATTGTACACTCCGATCCCTTTGTGTAGGTTCTTGGTGAGAAATATAGCTCGTATGGTCAGATTGCCCCTTCCGTCACGCATGTGGCGGGAGATGTTGCATGCCAGAAGTCCTCGCAATGTGTCGATGGAGAAGACAAGGTCATTCATGCAAGTGAAGTCTATCAAGTGCATCCTGTTTTCTCTGTAAACCAGGTTACTCGCACGCTCTTTCGTACTTCCCTCATCACCAGCTTCTTCATGAAGTCCATTTGGAAATTGAACGACGGACCAGAAATGGTGGTTGCGCGAAAGCTGCTGGCTTGCCACTCAGCAGTCTGCAAATAACGTTGAAGTTGCCCAGCAAACCACAATGCGAAACCAAAGACTCCAGGATGTGCATACTCCGCGGGAAAGTTGATAACGCCATGTCTCCCACAAGTCCGCAGAAGGCTGAGGGATTTGGGCAGCGCCATTACCTTACGGGACCAAGCCTAACGTGTAACAACCTGACTCTCCATATTGGCGACAAGAACGTCAAGGACATTTTCGGGCGTGTCCGTCCTGGAGCTAAATATAGTTTCACGGCTTTCAGGTTAGAAGCAATCGTAATAGGCTCGAAACAATTGGAAATGTGCATGTTGAGCGGTTCCTCACCATCTTCCCCCATCCAAAGCCTTCACATCCTTGTAGGCGGAATGTCTGAAAATCTGCCCGGTACGGCAATGATCCAAAGGCACGCTTTCGACAACACTCGTCAGTCGTGCTCAGGGGCAAGGAAGCAGGATACCAAATGCACACGAGCAGAGAATGCTTTGGCTTAACGTAAGGTAGAAAACAATGTTTTAGAGACCTTCTTTAACTTTAACAAGTACTACAAATTAGACGATTCTTAGGGTATTGGTATAAATTGGAATCATTCACTTGAAAGCAATGCCCACCTTCTTCTTTATATATGTGGCTACGGTGCGCTTCCGCGGTGCCGCCATGAAAACCCACGCCGTCCGTGGCGGAAACGTCGGACTTTCTGGTTTAAACCTAGAGATCGTCTCACTCGATTTCAAGTGGACCGCGAGTTCTACTCTATCGGATCCTGCCGTGCCTCAAGTTTGCTATATAGACCACATAAAGCAGAGCATGCAACGTAGTTGCTCGATCATTGATGAGATTGTTTGCGTCAGGGTTAGGTCGAAGACAAAATTGAGGGGAAGAGGCTGAGAAGTGTGGGTTGTGGGAAACGAATTTGGGGGGATGGAACTTGGAAGTGGAAAGGTGTGGTGTTATGCATGTTGGGGACGACCACCCCCAACTCATTCCGAGCCTTTCCCAAAGCTATTGGCGCACCGTTTCTGCGGTATGCATGTCAGAGCGGCACAGCGAGTTTAAGAGGAAATTATATGCCTTTGACATGTCGACTTCGTGCCAGGGGAAAATCTGAGTAGCCTGATGGCCTGACTGGAGCGGAGTCGCTCATAACGAAATGCCATCATTGGGGTTTCCGCGTGCACAGGCGTTTTGAAATACGATATGCATGAGGGAGACGCAGCTACAGTAAGTATGAGGATTGTTGAACAGCGAGGTTGACGAAGGGAGTTGGGAAGTGGTCAAGTGGCTGAGGATGCTCAGCCCTGGCCCCACGAAAGTTGTTGCCTTGTGCCTCGTCACGATTGAAGCCTCAGATGCAACGACGGCGTGAGGACAGCATTCATAACCCTAAGAACTTGCCTGATTTCTTGTAGAGAAGTAAGATTTTAAAACACTAATACTAAAAGCAAGTAGAAGGGTTTACTAACCACGACATGGTCAACCAGACACAAAGTGAGATATCTATGCAGTGTGAAAGCAGTTTAGCCTACCAATATACCTCAAAGCATACTAATCGTCAGCTCCTTTGTAGACCGTGACTAACAAGTAGCGCCTACGAAAGAGCTAGGGTTTTTTGATGAATAACTATTATCTTAGGTATTAGTCAGTCATACAGCTCTTCCTCATCCACATAGCTGTACGAATAGAACAAGTATGATCTATTAAAACAGCTGCTAAATTAATAAAGGTAGAAATAGGTTCGTGGCCTCTGTCTTGACGCTACTCGAGCTGGATGATTATTTCCCCGACTTACTCTGCGCGTTTGCCTCGGTCCAATCGCATCGACCCCTCCACCTCACCCAGGTCCTGCTCCCTCCACTCCAGCTGGCATGGCTCGCTATCATGATAATTTTACGCATCTATCATGCTTTCCCAATCCTCAGTGGTACGGTTCTCCGCTCCTGCTGTACTCATCCACGCTAATTGAGTTGGTGTTGTAGCAAGCTCTCGCCCGCCTCCGCGCATACACGCCTCCGCCAACGCAATGGTATAACTGTCCGCTGACGCGCCGCGCTGCTGTGTTGATACTGTTATTCCCGGATCGGTATGGAGAGCTCAAGGTTGTGCTTACCATGCGCGCGAGCACGTTGAGGAGTTATGCGGGACAGGTTGCGCTGCCGGGCGGTACGTTGACATTAGATATCCATCCCATCCTTTGGCAGTCCTGGACGAGCATGGAGTACATGGACCTATCAAGCACACCAAGAGCTGATACTACATAACCACTAGGCAAATCCGACAGCCTAACAGAAACCCCCTTCGACACAGCGCGCCGCGAAGCCTGCGAGGAAATCGGTCTCCCCACCACAGACGCCAAACTCCCAGCCGGCTTCAAAGTCGAGCATCTCTGCGAACTGCCGGCCAATCTCGCAAAAACGGAACTTGGCGTGAGACCTTGCGTTGCGTTTCTGTGTCCCTCTGCACCCGCCTCTTCCTCCACCTCCCCTCCTCTGATATCCGTCGAAGAGAAAATGATCCCCCGTCTCGATCCCAAAGAAGTCGCCGCCGTCTTCACGGCCCCGTTCCACAACTTCCTACGCCAGAAATGGGAATCCGATGGCCCCGGGCCGGTGCAAAAGAACGGGAAACCGGAGAAGTGGTATCGGGGCAGCTGGACGGATTGGCATGAGAGTCGGTGGCGGATGCACAATTTCTACATGCCGAGACAGGACTCGCGATTGAATTCACGGACAGTCAAATCGAGGCCGGGGCCGTCGCAGTCTGGGTCAGGGGCAGGGTTGTTGAAGCCGGAACCGAGTGGTGGGGCGGAAGGGGAGGGTGCGATGGATCCGTTGGGCGATTTGACGACGTTTCGGGTGTTTGGGATGACGGCGAGGATTCTGGTGGATGCGGCGAGGGTTGCGTATGGTGAGGAACCCGAGTTTGAACATAACAGCCATTGCGGGGATGAGGATATGATTGGGAGACTGTTGAAGATGGGGCGAATGAGTGAGAGTGTTAAGAAGGGGGAGGAGTTGACGAATGAGGTACTTATGGCGGCTAGTAAACTATAGACGGGCTGCTCTCAATGTTGGGATAGAGAGGGTGTTTATATTCAACGACCGCACATACCTGAAACAAGGCAGAGAATACATTTTTCCCTTGTCACGAATCAAGCATCATGGCTCTCCAGAACATCTTCTATTGTTTCATGATACAGTTGCGATGGTAACAAATATCACTTTTCAACAATTCCATTCTCAAATCCTACGCCATGAGCTTTCCTCCTCTATACACGTCCAGCCTGTACCTCGCAACGCCCTCAAGAAGAAGCATTCGGGTACCCATCCCTTCCCACGGGATTCGCTGGTCCACCCGTCTGCCCCAACGCTCCTCCGATCGCCGCCCCGCGTCCCTTGCTCTTATCAATCGCATCCCTCGCCTCTTGCTGTTCGGCCTTTTTCCTATGGCCAAAATCAGATTAGCATTTCTGATACAAAGTCTTCACGTCAAACCCCCCTTGCAAATTCTCCAATCTCCAACCACCATCAACTCCTCACAAAAGAAACAAGAAACTCACCTATCCAAATCACTCGCCAAATCAACCTGCTCGCCCCCCACCCCATTCCCCTTCTGATTCCTCCCCGCCACCGCATCCGCGACCTCCCCCTCTCCACTCGCCGCCATCTGCGCGCCATCGAGCTCGTTATGCCGTCCGACATCCTCCTCCGTGAGTCCCTTCACCTCTTCGCCGGCCGGCGCGCCGCGAATCCCGCGTCCGAGAGACGAAGCCGTAGCTTGTGAGTCCGAGGCTTGCTTTTGCGGGATGCGTTGGTCGATTGGCGAGGAGGTGTCGGAGGCATTGGCCGCGGTGGCGTTGAGCTCCGATTGGTTCTTCGAGGCGGCGTTGCCCGGGGTGGTGTAGGCTTGGGAGAGGGTGGGTTGTGAGGCACCGGAAGGGTCGAGGTTGGACATTTTGAGGGTTGGATAGTGGGTGAACTGGTGGTGGCGTAGTTTGGTTTGGTTTGGTATGGCAGGGTGGATAGGCGGATGGTTACAACTTGTAAGGGAATTGGTTTTAGGGTGCTGAATATGAAAACGTTCTAGATTTCAGGCGTGAGGAGGAGTAGATGCGCATTTTAGGCTTTACATATGGGTTTTGGAAATATCGCACGATGACGTAGGCGGGGCAGATCTGTGGCCGTCATACATACCCCGCAACACCAGTCCCTTTTCTTTTTACCTTGCCACATGTAAGGGGGTCATCATGGGGTGCAATGCCAAATTATCAGTAAATTTCGAGGATGCAGTTTTCGGACGCAGATGGTCGATGAGCTAGGAGACCCAGCACCTGTAGAAGGGGGAAGGGGGTTGCCATCAGTGAGCATATTGAAGGCAATCTTGCTCTTGATCGCGGAGAATCATTTGAGGGAAATGATATCCGTGACTAGGAGAAGTAGTTCCCAAATGTAGAAATAAGCTAGAATTGGTAAACATGGCGATTCATCTTTTGTTGTGTATCTTTGCTCTAATCTGATGTAGTCATGGTCTCCTATCGTACAAGTCATGCCGTTGTACTCCCCAGTCCCCTCACAACTTGCTCTCCTTCTCACCAACAGTATTCAAGAACGCTTGGTGTACGTGCTCCGTCAGGTCACCGGCCTGCAGACTTCTACCCTTCTCTTTGAATGCCAGCCTCGAGCACTCCCTCGTGATGGCCGACCCTCCAAATGCTGCCAAAGCCAACGTTTCAGCGGGCTCCATATCTCCTTCATGATCCCAGATCTTGTCATGATAAGCTTTACGGTAAGCTAGCAAAGTTGCAAGACTGCCCGTCAACGTGTCGCCCTGGCCACCTGATCGCTTCAAGCCTCCCTCGCCATCAGACACCAGCGTGAATTTGCCATTCGAGATGTAGTCCTTCGCACCCTTCTGGATAATCGTGACTCCACCAAAAGCCTTCGCCAGCTTCGAGCATAATTCCTCCGGATTCCCTTCATTGACATCGACGCCCTTCGCCTTTGCCAACCTCCCAAACTCAACCACATTTGGCGTCAATATGCACTCTGTACACCCGTCTACAAGTTCTGGACGCGTCTGCGCCAGGTACAATCCATCTGCGTCCAGCACAAACGGTATACCCTGTTTCCGAGCCTCCTGGATAACGCGCGCGCAAGTATCTTGCATGAGTTGGTCGCGGCCGAGACCGGGTCCAATGACGATGACGTGGAGGCGGGATAGCATGGCGACGACTTCCGTGGAGACGGTATCGAGGTTCTCGGACTGCGTCAGGTTCTTCGATTGCCGCATGTAGGGGTGCACCATGAGATTGGGAGAGTATGTCTTTATCACAGCGCCAGCGCCCGGCTCGCATATTACGTGGGACTGGAATTAGGTTAGCAGGGGTTCATCACATGTATAAACTGCTGGGGAGTGTATAGGCTCTCGGAAAGGGGAGAGGCACTCACCATGTCGCAGCCCAGCTTTGCGGATGCCATTGCGGAGAAGTACGGCGCGCCCGTGTAGTCCTCACTGCCACCAATAACTGCTACTCGCCCCAATTGACCTGGAAACAGCTGTCAACCAAATCCGGGGCCCAATTAAGACAAGCAAGTACCTTTGTGAAAGCTCTCGAGCATGGGCGGTATCATCTTGTACACCTTACCCAGCAGCTCTTTCCTCGATGCAGAAGCCATTTTAGCGATTCAGATTTTCCAGAGTAATAGAGATGGAATTAAAGTTTCGATGGAAGATATTTTGGCAGGGACCGATGTTGTAGCTTGCAGAGCGGTTCGGCGCTCGAAAAGTGACATGATGATTTTCAAACTTCGGATTTAATGTGAGGTCATGGGCAAGTCATCGCGTGCATGGTGGGGGAGCTGCAACCCCACCCGCTCGTTACTTTGTATGCAACTAACGAAGCCACCAGCTATAAGATTTGTATGGTCAATCACATTTTTGTGACAAATTCACATGAGTTGTTACAGGTACATACTGACTATCAATCACATTTACATGAAAATTCAAATCAGACGCCTAAGTGGTCACTCATATACAAAATGAGCGTATATTTACATCCTTGAACGCCATGCAAAGCTAGACTAGTATACACGGCATCACCGATGTTTCGACCGTCCTTCCACATAAGCCTTTGGAACTGCATGTTCTATCCTAAGCCACTCCCCATTAAACGCGTTGATGAGCCAAGAGCTGAGTTCTACAGGCTATCGTTAGCATACACATACATCTACCGGCAGCGAGTGCTGGGTTAAACATCAAAAACTTACTGTCATAGACGATCCGGTTCGCATTGTGGAAATAAATGCTGTGATCCGAGTCCGGGAAGAAATGGACATCGTAGTTCTCAATGCCACCTAGATCGAGCTTGTCGAGTAGCGTCAAGGAGTTTTGCATGTGGACATTGTCGTCCGCGACGCCGTGCATGAGGAGGAAGCGGATGTTCTTGGAGAGGCGGTTGACGTCGCTGATACTGGAGTTGTCGTAGCCGGATGGGTTGTTCTGAGGCGTGTGCATGTAGCGCTCCGTATATATCGAATCTGGGAGTAGTTGTGAGCATTGATGCTAAAGATGCAACCCAGATTACGACTTACCATAGAACCTCCAATCAGTCACCGGTGCAACTGCCATTCCATACTTGAATGTCTCGCCGCCGTCCTGCTCGAGAGTTTTGAGAGTAGTGAATCCTCCGTAACTCCATCCCCAGATGGCCATCTTGTCTTCGTCTACGTACTTCTTCTTTGCCCACATCTTCGCCACCGCAATCTGGTCATGTGCTTCGTAGCGTCCGATGTTACCTCTGGTGATGCAGCGGAGTCTTCGACCCAGGAAGCCTGTGCCGCGACCGTCCACGGTGATTACAATGTACCCAAGAGTTGACGCCACGTAAGACTGGAAGTCGACGTGGAATTGTTGATCAACGGTTTGGGATCCAGGACCGCTGTACTGATAGAACAGAACGGGATACTTGCGCTTCTCGCTAAAATGAGGCGGTCTACGCTCCAGGACGTTGAGCTTGAATCCTTCTACGTCAACGGTGCTATAAGAGAGGATGGGCATTTCATGCTCTCTAGCCATTTTATCGAGAGCCTTGTTCTCTTCAAGAATCTTTTCATATTTTTGTCTGTTGGAAGGAGTGCTGATAATCTTCTGCCATGGGATCCCGGGCCCCTTATATGTGACTAAAGCATAGCCACCACCGGTCGAGAAGTGTGCTCCGTAGTAGCCTGGTTTGGTAATGTCGGTGACCGGTCTCATGTCGCTGCCATCCAGCTGGACAACATAGGCATGTCGCTCAATGGAACTCTTCTCCGTGGAAATAAAATAGACGAGATTGTTCTCGAGATCGACAACAGATGGTGCTTCAACTACCTCCCACTCACCCTTGGTGAGCAAGATCGGCTCCGGGTTGTCCAAGGGAGTGAAATATCCGAGATGATCATAACCCTCGTGGATAATGGTGTCAATGTATCCGTCATGGTTTCGACCTCTGCTGGGATCGGATGGGACAAAAGTAGTCTTTTGCGAGACCTCAAACCATCCACCATCGAGGGCATTCACATCGTCTGTCCTCACGGTCTTGCCGGTTCGTCGTTCAACGTCCATTACGACGAGCTTTAGGATATCGCTCTCCCGGTTCGTTTCTCGAACAATGACCTTCTTGCTTTTCCCGGCCCAGACAATCTCGGTGATGAGGCGATCATTCTCAGGGAAGTCGTCTTCAATCTTGACTGAGAAGACCTCGCCCTTGCCCACATCGTAGAACTCCAGCGATACGATGGGATTCGGCGCGCCAGCCTTGGGATATTTGATATTCCGGACCTCGGGATAGGCATCCTCTCCAGGCTTCGGTTTGGCTCCGCTGGGGCGGGACAGGAAGTATTGGACGGGGTACGTCGGCACCGCCGACTCGTCGGTCCGCAAAAAGGCGATATATTCACCGTCTTCTGACCACCAAGTTGCGCTGTTCCCGGCGAAGACTTCTTCCTCATAGACCCAATCGGGAATGCCATAGAAGAGGTCGGCGCCGCCATCTTTAGTGATCTGGACTACTTTTTCTGAATCCAGCTTCCGGAGGTACATGTTGTTGTCCCGGGTGAATACGACTGCGTCTGATTGCGGGGACCAAGAGGCGAGCTGGACGATTCCATCAGGGTTCTGCGGATCCAAAGGCTGACCGGTCTGAGTCTCGACGTCGAAAATCCAATACACCCCAGTGAAAGAATGCCTCCAATTCTTCTGCTCGTCGGACATGACAAGCACTTTCTTGAAATCCTGGCTCGGCCAGACGTTGGATGGATAAATGAATTTGCTCCCGACGAAGAAAGTCGACTTCTTCATCAAGACCGTCTTGCTCTCCGATGCTGCGAGATTGCCCTTGTTCCTGATATCTTCCACCACGAGGTATTGGTCATCCGCGACACCCTTCTCGAGAAGGAGCCCATCTTGTCCATTTGGCCCTGCGATCCAAGATACGCTCTGTGTACTTGGATACCACTGGCCGGAGAGAACACTTTCTAGAGTAACCTTCTTCCCAGAGCCTCTCGATGCGGTTGCAAGCGGGTCGTGCGGACGGGTAGATGCATGCTTGTAGTTCCCCCCAACGATGAAGGACCCCAGGGCAAGCGCCCAGCCAACCACACATATCGTCCCGATAATCCATAGCAATCGGCGCGCCTTCTTGTCCACGGGCTTCCCAGCCTGATACCGGCCCTCCTCGAGGTCGAATGTTTCCTGCCCGAGCCCCGGTCCGTCGCTGTCCTGGTCCCGGTACTTCTCCCCCAGCTTCGGCGGCGATGCGCCGTTTGTCGCTCGATCGCCGATGTGCTCGAGAATCAACGAGGTCGTCGAGGCAGAAGAGACAGACTCGTTGGAGTCATCTTCTGAATTGCGCGCTGCGGACTGGTCCTTGGTGAGAGGCTGCGTCTCCTCGTCGTTCACGGCGCGCTCTCTGGGCATAGTGAATGGCGGTGTTGAGCGATGGTGGGTTATCTATTCATGATATGGTAGGAGGGATGGGCATGCAATCCGGTGCGCGACCAGTCCGCTCAGGTTCCAGCTCGAGGGGGAGGTTTTGTGAATGTGGACGGAACGGATTGCGGAAACGCGAGGTGTAGAGCCGCGTTTTGGAGGGCAGCCCAATCAGCTCCAAGTCAAACACCTGTCACATACGAGCTGGGCGTTCACGGTGAAATATCACAAAGAGGAAATAAATGTCTATTCAGATCCCGTTTGGGAACAAAGTCAGGTGCCAAGTATGTCCTTGTGCAGCCCTGAGTTTCATTCGCCGCATCCCAAGCGTTCAAGGGTTCCCTTACATATCGTCCGGATGCGGTTAACTCCATCAAGCTTCCATCAACTCCACCGACCTGGTTGGGTCTCAAAAACGCATATTCTGGAATTATTTGTGGAAAGCGTAATTAACGCTGCCGACAATGCGCAGAAAGTTTTCGTTATGCAGGTGTACTTCTGCCTGCATGTGCTCGCAACTAGCAGCAACAAAGATTCACTATCTTTGCCAAGCGGCCAGCAGTAACATCTAAGTCTGGAGGGGACTGTGAGAATAGTAGGTCAGTATCAAGTCATACACAAATCAGGAGAAAGCCTACCCGAGATAATCCTGTGCAGACGGAGGTTAGCTTAAGGTAGTACGAGATGAAGCTGGTGAGCCATACCTCTTTCATGGTCCCGATGGCGTACATCTTATCGACCTCAGACCGCAGACCCTTGATCTTGATGCGGATGTTGGTGCCCTTTTCTATCACCTGCTCGCCGTTGTCGGTCCACTGAGCAGGCGTCGCCGCTGCATCGAATTTGATGTCGGACGGGATCATCTGCAGAGACTTAGTAGTTGAAAGCGTGTTCATCAGTGAAGTTGCGTACACTCCGGCCCACAAAGGCCTGCAATGAACCACAGTCGACGAAGAAGCCCGAGCGAATGACCGAAGTAACCACGCCGTCCATCTAGCCCATGATTAGCACTCGCTTTCCCTCCCGAACTCCTCCTTCAACGTACCACCTCGCCCTTGTATGGTCTCCAGACGATGGCCTTGTAGTGCACTATATATTCGGCATACCCGGAGCCTGGAATGACTTGTCCATCGGAGATCTCGAACGAGTCTAGGATACAGACAATGGTGAACTTTCCGGTGCTGGAACCCTCCTCCTTGGTCAACAGCTCGCGGTGTATGTGCGACCGAATGAGGGGGCCGAAGTACGAGGGATGCAGCTGGATTGTCTTTTCCAGCTCCTTGAGGAAGAACATTGTGACGGTGGAGTCCGAGAGGCTTGGAGGTTGCGCTAAAGACGACGTTCGGCCAGGGGAGCGGCGTAGGTGAAGTTAAGTGTGGACGCAGATATTATATGCGACGTCAAGCGTGCAAACTAGATTCTTTGTAATTTCTACAACCGTCTTTCACCTTCCCGTGCCACAGCTTCGGAGGTGAATGAACCGTGGGAGGCTGCGGGCAGACGCTCAAGGCCTCGATACCAACGGAAGGCGTCCACAACGCGAATGTCAAGGTCTAATTCCACGTTCCATGCGCGCGCTCTCAGCTTGCGATCGTGGTATGGCGGGGTTGTCTGCGCACCCGGGTATTCGTCGTGGGAGTGGGCTGGAGAGGGCGCGCAGGCTCTGGGAGAAAGACGCGCTCTCCAAGTCGGGACAGGGGTCCGTGCGGGAAATGCTTGGTTCGGAGAAACGGTTCGGCCGATGCACGTGAAAGCGCCTCGGGAGTGATGTCGTGATACCTCCACGTCGTGCCCACCCGTCGGTCTGCTCGTTGCCGTCTGTTGCTGCAGCAGAGAGCTTGCGACTAAACTCGAGGACTATTTGTCTCGCGCCTGAGCACCTTTGACAAAGCATGCCCTCTATGCTTCAAATTTGCTGACCCAACTCTGTCTCTGTCGGCCGGATCCACAAAGCACCGCATCCGGCACCATGTCTCTGAATCTGGAGAAGCAACTGCTCTTCGTGCGTATTTTCCTCCAACCGTGTGTAACTTGCATGCTGACAAGGCGTAGTATGGAGCATACCACCACAACAAAGTGAGTCCTGCTTCAAGGAAATGCCGCACACCTCGCTAATCCGCCGCCTCCGAAAGGTCAATGTCGGGATACACATCGCTTGCGTGCCCGCGATCCTCATGACCTTCCTTATTCTTGTAGGGAAACTGGAGACCCCACCATCATCTTCTTCGATCTAATTACAAGGTAGTTCACGAATACACCTGCCGTTCCGCTACCTTCCTGGCTTTCGGTCCCGAATCTCCCGCTGAACGTCGGCACAGTCGGAGCAGTCCTGTACTCAACGCTGTATATCCTCATGGAGCCAGTCGCCGGAGCAATGGTGGCTCCGCTGGTGATCGGGGGAACCGCGTTCGGGAACCATCTTACGACGACCTACGGTGCGCCAGTCAACTACTGGGCTGGTGCGATAAATGTAGTGTGCTGGATCGCACAGTTCGTGGGACACGGCAAATTTGAAGGCAGGGCACCTGCTCTGCTCGACAACTTGGTGCAAGCCCTGTTCCTGGCTCCCTTCTTCGTCTGGATGGAGATTCTCTTCTCGCTTGGATATCGCCAGGACCTGAAACGCCGACTGGACACTGCTGTTGAGCGGGAGATCCAGAAATTCAAGGATGAGAAGAACAAGGGACAGCATGGTGCAGCCAACGGGACGAAGAAAACAACCTAGATCATCTGCGCAGCGCAATATTGAGAAGGAGGCAGCAGCGTGTTGGAGTAGCTCTAGTTTAGCGAGGCTGGTGGTGTAGGGCTCTCGCCAATTCAATTACCTGCCCAGAGAGTATCTAATGGAAGAAGGGCCATGGTGGAAACGTGCGGAAGTAATATCGCGTGGAAAGGCATCTTCTATGCAAAGGGATTGATATCCAAGCGTGCATGGTGGTGTTAGGGCGCTCAATGAAGTGCCGGTTTGGAGCACAAACTCTGGGAAATCATAAGTACGTCAGAAATTGCATTGAATACGTTGGCAGATGCCATCCTGTCCCCTCCCTACCAGAATTCAGTAGAAATGTGTTGGAAACATTGCGACGACTATAAAGGCCCAGCAAAACCATCCTCTTTCCACTGTACGCAATTCTAGTAAGGGTAATTCCTCGGCCTGTGTGGCCACAGCTCTCTGAGGAGTTAGATAGAAAAGAAAAGGATGACACAGCTGAAATGGACCGGGTGAAACATAATCCAGATATAAGTATTCTGATGACTGTGCAGGTCAGTGAAAGGCATCCTTCCCTTTAAGCAATTCTAGTAGGAGTATGTACAATATAATGTTAAACTGTATTCTGAGTCTGCATACAGTCGCACCTTTGAGGGGATTTGACAGAAAGACAGGATATAGATACGTATTCTTGAGACTGCGGAAAAAGACATAATTTTTCCTTTCCTTGCCACTTTGTGAACTGAACAGAAGTTCGAATCCAGGATAGGGGAGAAGCGTGAGTAGAGGGAGGAGATGACGGGTGTTGTAAGAGTCTGTGTAGACCAAAATCCAGCAATAATGAGACCCAGTGTTGAGAAAGGCAAGCGCCCGAACATATATTTCCACAGATACAATCTAGACACTGACCCGATGCAGCAGGATGATACCTAGATATATCGACCCGGTGTAGCACGACCCGCGGAGTAGAGTACAGAGCAACGCATTTTTTTCTTTTGGAGTGGTTTCGGTGGACAACAAGAGCAACCGCCCTTATTCTATCTGATTCGTCTGTACCTATTGGCTACGATATAAGGATACGACAAGCTCTCGGTGGGGAATTTTGGTCGTGGCCGTCAGACACCAGCGCATGGAGCTTGCTAAACCCTCAATGATTGCGACAACTCCTATTTCAACACAGAAAGGGCCAATTTGAAGCGATACCGACTTAGTTTCGTGGTCAATGGCATTAAAGGCAATGAAAAGCAAGTGAGGCCATCCGAGGTGAGTTGAGAGCCCGTGGTGTTGCGTCTTTTTAGTCAGGCTTGGCATTTCGTCTTGGCGGAAAGGCGCTTCGTTGCCGGCGCCGCTTCACCGGAGCAACTTTCTCTCTCCCAGAGCTTCCTACCTCTTTTCATCACAATCTCCCCTCTCTTCCTCTGCATCAATCTCAATTGATCGCAGACACTTCCGAACAGCCTCTTGAGCTCATCGAAAATGTTCTCAAGAGCCATCCGCCAGTCGAGCCGACGGGTCGCTGCAATCTCTGCGTCAAGCAGAATTGCTTCGGTAAGTCCATCGAATCCCGCCCCAATTGCACCGGCCCGCCATCTGGCCATCTTCCGCAACCTCGAGGGCCCGTTTACGATGCGATTGGCGCTGTCGGGGTGTTTCTGGGACGTCGAGGGTCGCTGTGCTGGGTGGAGAGGGAGCTCCTAAGCAGAACCGAGCACTAACGATTTTACAACAGACCCGAACCACGCCCGCCATCTTCAACGCGGCCCGCAGCTATGCCTCAGACGCCAAAGCCTCGCCTACCGAGGTGTCGTCCATCCTGGAGCAGAGGATCCGCGGCGTACAGGAGGAGGCCGGTCTTGCCGAGACTGGACGTGTGCTCTCCGTCGGGTATGCCTCCAACAACAAGCTGTCGCATCTATCGCAAGGACATCATAGGACTGACCATAGGTCGCTAGTGACGGTATTGCCCGTGTTCACGGCATGAGCAATGTCCAGGCCGAGGAGCTCGTCGAGTACGTCTTTTGTGCCCCACCGCGGTAACGCCAGCCATTCTAACCTGCCATCACAGGTTCGCCTCCGGTGTCAAGGGCATGTGTATGAACTTGGAAGCCGGCCAGGTCGGTGTCGTGCTCTTCGGTTCCGATCGATTGGTCAAGGAAGGCGAGACTGTCAAGCGTACCGGAGAAATTGTGCGTTCAATTGGACTCTCCTCTGTCCGCCTTCACATCTAACAACGGCATAGGTCGACGTTCCGGTCGGCGAGGCTCTCCTCGGACGTGTCGTTGACGCTCTCGGCAACCCCATTGACGGAAAGGGCCCCATCAAGACCACGGAGAAGCGCCGTGCCCAGCTCAAGGCTCCCGGCATCTTGCCCCGCCAATCCGTCAACCAGCCCGTGCAGACTGGCCTCAAGTCCGTCGACGCCATGGTGCCCATCGGACGTGGTCAGCGTGAGCTGATTATCGGCGATCGTCAAACCGGAAAGACCGCCGTTGCCCTCGATACCATGCTTAACCAGAAGCGATGGAACACCGGCAACGACGAGACCAAGAAGCTCTACTGCGTCTACGTCGCGGTCGGACAGAAGCGATCTACCGTTGCCCAGCTCGTCAAGACACTTGAGGAGAACGACGCCATGAAGTACTCCATCATCGTGGCCGCCACCGCCTCCGAAGCTGCGCCCCTGCAGTATATCGCGCCATTTACTGGTAAGCCCATCTCCTATGCATCTCTTCATTTTTAAAGTTGCTGTTTTCCGCGTTGTCGGTGTTGGTTTTCTCTCACGTGAAAGTTTTGCACTGGGGTATAACGTGACACGTGACCTCGCAACTTACCCAACTGTTTAAAACCATCTCCTTTGTCTTTCCTTCTCTTTTTCCTGTACATCTTCTCTTCATCGCCGGGGTACCAGTCTGTGTCCTGGGGTTTTCAGGATTTCCGTGTTTCGTTAAGGGGCCGGGAGTGTGCCTTCCTGGCTCCACGTTGGGGCAGGCACGCCTTCCGCGAGCGGCTTGCCTGCATCTGCAGCTTCCGTCCTGGCAATGTCGCTGCCTCGTACAGATGGTCATGCGGGGGCCTCGATTTACGGCTATATGGACAGCGTCCATCCTATTCTCGCCATCTCTCCTTCATCCCACGAGCAGCAAGCCCGAGTTCAGTCTATTCCAGGGCTGCTCAGCTCGCTGGGACCACGATCAGCATGGCGGCTCTTTCTTTCCCCACAATCTTGTTTTCCTTTACATTTCCTCTTTTTAACCACTTTTCAACCTATCATCGGCTTATCTAACATATCACAAGGTTGTTCTATGGGAGAATGGTTCCGTGATAACGGAAAGCACGCTGTCATCATCTACGATGATCTGTCGAAGCAGGCCGTCGCCTACCGTCAAATGTCGCTCCTCCTCCGCCGTCCTCCTGGGCGTGAGGCCTACCCCGGAGAGTAAGTGGAGACCACTCCTTGTTCTATTATGTGAGCTAACAGCACACCAGCGTTTTCTACCTCCACTCTCGACTCCTCGAGCGTGCTGCCAAGATGAACGACAAGCTCGGCGGTGGCTCTCTTACTGCTCTGCCCATTATTGAGACCCAGGGTGGTGACGTGTCTGCCTACATTCCTACCAACGTCATTTCCATCACTGATGGCCAGATCTTCTTGGAAGCCGAACTCTTCTACAAGGGTGTCCGTCCTGCCATTAACGTCGGTCTCTCCGTGTCCCGTGTCGGTTCCGCTGCCCAGCTCAAGGCCATGAAGCAAGTTGCTGGATCTCTGAAGCTCTTCTTGGCCCAGTACCGTGAAGTTGCCGCCTTCGCCCAGTTCGGTTCTGATTTGGATGCTGCCACCAAGCAGACCCTGAGCCGTGGTGAGCGTCTTACCGAGCTCCTCAAGCAGAAGCAGTACTCGCCCATGGCTGTCAACGAGATGGTACCTTTGATCTTCGCTGGTGTCAATGGTCTTTTGGACAACGTACCAGTCGGCAAGATTCTCCAGTGGGAGGCTGACTTCCTGGCACATCTCCGAACAAACGAGTCCGAAATTCTGGCCCAAATCGATCGGGAAGGTGCGCTGAGCAAGGAGCTGGAAGGAAAGCTGAGGGATACCGTCGTGAGCTTCACAAAGGCCTTCTTGTAAAGGCTGGGTTGTAGTTGTGGGTATTCTCTTTCTACGGTTCTAGCGGGTCAAAATGTGCTGATTGGTCTTTGAGAATAGATGTATAATAGAAGATGCGTTCTCGCCATCAGCTGTCTGAATATGGAAAGTTCTCTCCGATGTGGTTAGCTGCGGTCCAAAACATGCAAAGTGCTGTACGCCTCTCTTGAGTCTGCGAGATCCATTTGTTGTCGGCCACGGAGCAGATACCTGCGTCTGTGGGGTGAAGGGGGTCGGCGGTGAGATCACTGTATTTACGCGAAATCTCGTTTTCCAGTTCATTTCTTCACTGTTCCTCTGACCTGTGGAAATTGACGCATGACAGTACGTGTTCAATGGTGCAGTGATCTAGCGCGATGGCAAACGGTAGCCGCGGTCAATCCTCGCCGTTTGCGCCTGTCTAATAAGGTGCAGCTAACCTCCGAAGCATTCCTTCTGCCCACGTCTACCTTTTTGCTCTCTCCATCAGCTGTCGGTACACGCAGCTGTGGTACTCTTCTTTCATTATGACCAACCGATACGAAGGCGAGCGCGCATGGGTACGCAAGAACATACTCCCCGAATACAGGTCTGAAGATATGCCGGCAACGCTTCAACGCCTAAGAACCTCCTTCTATGAACGCATCCGCAACAGGCCGTCCGCCGGTGACCCTGTCAAACTTTCATTAAAACCTAAGACAGTGGATAAGGGGAAACAAAGAGCTGTGAGCCCTATCGAGCAGGGTGATGTCGATGATGCGGATCTATACTCTGTCCCAGTCCTTCCTGACTTTGCGGATTTGGGGTGTCTGGGAGGTGGGCTGAACGGTGGGAGTGTGAAGGGGAAACAGAGACCTGGAGGTGAGAGCTCGAAGATGGGGAAGGAGAGGATAGAGTGGGAGTTCTTCAATGGTATTATGAGTGGGGTGGATGCGGATGCTGGGGGTTTGGGAGGATTGGAGGGATTAAAGAAGGAGTACCAGATGATGCCTACACATCCTTGGCATTTCAGGGAAGAAGATGGCGATGATGGGGTGGTGAATAAGAGGGGGAGGATGGTAACGGGACTGGAGAAATGGGAGCTAGTGAGGAATGGGATCAATAAGGCAGGGCGAGGCGAATGGGTATCTCACGGTACACCTAGGACTGTGAAGAAGGGAAACAGTGATGGGGGCGTGAAAATTGCGTCCATGAAGAATACTTCGAACTCGGACAATGCACCTACCAAGGACACCACTCTAAGTGGACACTCGAACGCCGCAACTACCAACGAACGCCAGAAACTGGACCTTGATCTGCAAGCGCACAACAGCAGTCGACGAGCTAGTCTTTCTAGCGAAGAGTTGTACAGAGGGGACTGGGACTTCTCGAGACATTCAATGTCGACGCCGGGGCCATCCTCTTCATTATTCAGATTTAACTCGACAGGTAAATCATATGCACGTGCCAGACCTACTGATATACCTCGCCTTGAGGCTAGGACGATACGTGGAGCTACTCCAATGCCCATGATCAAGCGGGTGGATTCACTCTCGTCTGTATACCACTCCGGGGAGATTCCAAACGGACAGACAGCTTCTACATCGGGATCTGAAGATACAATAAGACCTGCAGACGTATCCAACCAAGCCACTTCACTGCCCGGGCCAAGCGGCTATATTCACCAGTACACAAATACTACAACGGATCCTCTGGATCTGGATCTGGATCTGAATCGACGATAACACCCGGGAAAGTATCGAATGAAGCCGCTTCCCACCCCTTGAACCACGATTTCAACATAACACCGACCGATCTTGAACTCGAAGCAACTGAGTCAAGCTCCGGATCCGAATCTACCATCAAATCTGAAGACATTGGCAGACAGAGTTCAGCCCCGGAATCGACGTCATCTACCCCCACAACACTGACATGGAACGATGCCCTGAGCCGCCTCCTCAACTCAGGATGCGTCGACGCCGACATGATCGAAGCCATCGTAGACCGCATATCCGAAAGTACCACAACCAACCACAATGAACCTAGCCCCGTCTCCGCAGTCGACCTAGGTCTCGTCCCCGACTTCTCTCGCCCCATCGGATGGGGCTCCTTCTACGACCGCTACGGCGTCGCAGGAATAACTCCAGAAGACCTCTACTCCTCCTCCTCCTCCGATTCCCCAGACACCGACTCCCTCGGCAGTCAAACCCCCCTACCCAACGGCGTTCCCCCGTCCCGACCCTCAACCCGCAGTCCCAATCCCAATCCCAGTCCCAGTTCGACTCTCCCCGCCCGAGCCCCCTCGCACTCCCGTCCCACAGGTCTCCCACCCCTCAACCTCGCAAACGGCCTCTCAACCCCCACGCTCCTCTCCCCAGATCCTCCCTCCCCACCCCTCTCCCAAACCTACGCATCCCTCTTCCAGGAGTCCACACTCGCGACCCAGACCCAGCTCATCCACGACCTGCACACCATCATCGACGACCTCCGTGCCCGGAACCAGAACCTCGAGGAACGGACACTGCCACAGCTAGAAAGCTTGGTTGAGCGGCACAGCGTCCGGATCGAGGAGCTAGAGGCTTTGGTTGGTGCGTTGGATGAGGAGGTTGGTGATTTGAGAGCGGTGTTGGATTGGTGTGGGGGGTTGTTGAGACGGGCGTGGGAAAGGGAGGAGGAGGTTGTGGGTTGGTGTGATGGCGTTGAAGAGAGGAGGAGAGAGGCAAGGGGTTTGATGAGGTTGGTATTGCAAACGTTAGGGAAGAGGAATACTTGGGGGACCGTTTTGGCGAAGGTGGGGAAGTCGATGAGCGCTCGACGCGGAAGTCGAAATGTGTCTGAGACGATTAAGCTTGAGAATCTGGAAAGCGGTGCGGAATTGCAGAATCAGGTTCTGGGTAGGACGGAGTTGGGCGATGTAGCGTGGTTAGCGGAACGGAATTTGAGGATGTTGAAGGAGGAGATTGAGGGAATGGCGGATTTGGTGACGGATTTTATGAATAAGTATCAGGGAGTGAGTGATGAGGAGAGTGCTGGTGGTAGCCCGCTACCGGGTTCTGTGAGGGATGTTTAGGCTTAGACTTTAGTAGATGAGTGAGTGTTCAATAGT
Source organism: Clohesyomyces aquaticus (assembly GCA_002105025.1). Classification (NCBI taxonomy): domain Eukaryota; kingdom Fungi; phylum Ascomycota; class Dothideomycetes; order Pleosporales; family Lindgomycetaceae; genus Clohesyomyces; species Clohesyomyces aquaticus. The sequence goes on from MCFA01000002.1 coordinate 87,472, forward strand.
AATGTTTAACTTGTAGCCCTGCTCTGATGAGGAAAAAGGCTCACTCTGACAATTCGGCTAGTAGCGTCTTGCTCGCTCCTCAGGGGACAAAGGCCCATATTAGAGTCGAGACACTTTCAAATATTGATCATTTCGATCGTAGAGATACGTATAAAACACAATGAAGTATGATCTGGACCACTGGCTTCCAGACCACTATTCACCATTATAGACGGATAAGGCACTAAATATTGATTACTTCGAAAGTCGACTCCTAAGAGCCACTCTATGAACTTCATAGGCCTCTGTCTAACAATCAGACATGCTCGTGATATCACAACCCTGACGAACTCCGCCAGTTCTCAAAGACGCCTTGCTAAGAAGCATGCAAAGTAGAACCCCGCCATGCATCTCCAAGCTCCGTAAAAATGCAGTGGAAAAGATAACGGATCCAGCCCCGAACCAATCAGTGATGTACCGATAATCCCCAGTCCAAACTCCACGATAATCATAAACAACCGAGAACCTGATCGACATGCTAGTACTTCCGCTTGGCAGCTGCTGCTTTGCTCATCGCAGCAAGCTTCTTCTTCCGCTCTTCTTTCTGGCGTTTGAGCTCGTTCTCTTCTCGAAGGGCTTCGGCGTCCTCCTTCTTGGCAGCCTCGAGAGCACGGCGCTCTTCTTGCTCCATATCCCAGATACCACCTTCCATGTCAGAGGAGGCATCCGATGCGTAATCCTCCTCTTCCTCCTCTTCCTCCTCGTCTGAACAGCTGGCATAGCCGCCATAACGTCCACGGTCGGCCTTTGGCTTGGGTTTGGCGGCGAGGGAGTTGCTGCGACTCCGGTCTGAAAGGTGACCAACTTTCCCAGCGGGTCCGGCGGTGGCTGCTGGTCTTGCTGTTCCCTTGTAGCCAATATCAGCGGCTTTCTTGATAGGCCGTGCTGTGCCCTGGTAGCCAAGATCTGCGGGTTTCCGTTTCTCCTTCCCAAGGTCACCCTTGGCAGCAACTGCCCGTGCAGGAGCCGCAGGACCACCTGAGGCCTGTTTGACCCCTTTCGCTCCTGCCTTTGCTTGAGCATGCAGTTCCATTCGCTCCTTCTTCGTCAGGACCTTCATTGGCTCGTGCCTCACGGGCGGTGCTGCTGGCTTGGCGACTTGCACCTGTTTTGCCTTGGCCAACATTGCAGCATAAGACCCCATTTTTGGCTGAGTCGGGCGGGTCCCAGAAGTGGGAGCGGAACCCACAGCAGGCTTGGTAACCGGGGGTGTGGTTTTGGAAACCGGAGCCACCGCGGGGACCGTGGGATTGGGTTTCCTGACGATAGCCGGCTTGGGGGCGCTGAGTTGAATAGCGGCTCCAGGACTTGGCCTTTTCGTGATTGCCGATGGCCTGGCTGTCGTCAGTCCGCTGGATGCTGCAGTTCCACGGTATGGCACCGGGTTCGCAGGGCTTGACGGTGTCGGTCTAGTCACGTCGGGTCCAGAGGCGGGTCGGGCTGAGCCGTTTGGTCGATTCTGCGGAGGAGGAGCATCCTTTCGCTGCAACTTCGCCTGTGCACCATCTGGCTGACCATCTGCCTTGCGCTTCAAAGGTTGTGCCTGGGATCCTCCGTTGACTGCCTGGACAGGGCGCTGGGCTGGTTTCGGGGCATTCGGAGCCTGTGGCTGTCTTGCGCCTGGAACGGATGGGGATGCTGATACGGATGGATCGATTGCGGAAAGGATAGAGTTGAGATACTGGCAAGTGGAGTCAGTCATGGTGACTCAGAAAAGGCGCGGTTGACTCACACTACTCATGCTGGGCAAACAGAGACTGCTTGACTCCCGAAATCAGTATTACCGGTCTCCACGGTTGGTTGGCAAGTCGCACATGCTTAGTTGGAAATCGGAAGGGTTGGGGAGGAGGGAGGACGGAGCGGCGGAGGGAGCGGGAGAGCGAGGACCTATGTACTGCAGGAGCGAGACATGGAATGGTCGGTGGCGGTGGGCAGACTGGCCTTTAACTTGGGGGGTCGGCCGCCAAGACAGTATCACGTGGCCGATGACTTTGTTCCGATCCGATGGGCTAGCGCCAATCGGGCTAGTAATCTTCCGCCCACAGAGGCCGTGCTTGAATATCGATTCTGAGTCGAACTTTCCACCCTTCAAAAACCGCAAAGAGAACTTGAAGCCTACAGTCTCCGGTCAAACGGTATGTTCCTGTTTTTTTGTCTGCTAGTATCCCCAAGCTAATACCCGCAGGTTAAATCGATTGTGCTCCTGTTCCCACCAAACCAATCGACAATCTACTTTCACAATGAAGTACCTCGCAGCCTACCTCCTCTTGGGCCTCGGTGGAAACACCTCCCCCTCCGCTTCCGACATCACGGTGCGACTTCCTGCGTCTTTGTTCCGAAACGTGTTTCTAATCTCGCTCTAGGCCGTCCTTGAATCCGTTGGTATCGAGGCCGATGACGACCGCCTAGAGAAGCTCCTCGGCGAGCTCAAGGGCAAGGACATCAACGAGGTATGGGCGCACACCTCTCTGCTGCATATTTTTGGCGGCAGTCGACCCTTGTTGAACAAAGCTGACATGCATCCAGTTGATCTCTGAGGGCAGCGCCAAGCTTGCCTCCGTCCCATCTGGCGGCGGCGGTGGTGGTGCCGCGGCCGGTGGTGCTGCTGCTGGCGGCGCCGCCGCTGCTGAGGAGACCAAGGAAGAGGAGAAGGAAGAGGAGAAGGAGGAGTCTGACGAGGATATGGGCTTCGGTCTCTTCGACTAAGCGCATCGCCATGGTGTCGATGTCCCAACGAATGTGCAAGACGACATATATGCGATTACGGAAGGCATGTGGCAAGCAACGGAGTATTTGGGATGTGTCGAGCGGGCTCTCAATGGAGCTATGGAAAAGTCATGTTGCAGCAATTCTACGATGAGCTGCGCCCGTAGGGTACATTGAATATGAGCCATGCACTCTCAATTCTTTCATACGAACTATCCCATTTAATTCTTGTTTGCCGAGTAAATGTGGCACTGAATCTATATTCAAATATTCAAATGCTCGTGCATGTGCTGTGCACGGAATCAGGGTGGAATTTCTGGAGGCGTGCCAAGACCCTGCCCTCGCTTAGATTTGGCGTTCGCCCACAATTGCAGAACCTCAACTGACGCTCTCTCAACGACGACCGACATCAACCCCACGACATCGAAGTCTTCCCTATAGCCACTTCGAAACTCCGCAAATATGGCTGACGAGAACTACGTGAGTCTTCATGCGTGTTATTCCTCGTATAATATGTTGCTAACAGCGAACACAGAACGCCGAGGAGGCTGCCGGTACGCTCTCGCCCCCTTCACCCTGTCCTTTCCTACATACCGCACGATTCTTTCGATGGATCCCATAATGGAGGATTAAAAAATTGCATGGAAGAAATGGAAAATAATCTCGGGCGGTGTTAATCGAGTCTCCGGGGCTGACATAACGTTTCAACAGAGCTCAAGAAGAAGAGAGCCTTCCGCAAGTTCTCTTACCGCGGAGTCGACCTTGACCAGTACGTCTTCCCGCGAGGCAACCGCTCGCACAATGCCGCCATAATTCGTGCCCGGGAACCGCCGACTAATGACATCCCACAGGCTCCTCGACCTGTCCTCCGAAGAACTCCGCGATCTCGTCCATGCCCGTGCCCGACGTCGGTTCAACCGAGGCCTGAAGCGCAAGCCCATGGGTCTGATCAAGAAGCTGCGAAAGTCCAAGCAGGAGGCCAAGCCCAACGAGAAGCCCGACCTCGTCAAGACGCATCTCCGAGACATGATTGTCGTGCCCGAGATGATTGGCAGCGTCATTGGTATCTACTCTGGAAAGGAGTTCAATCAGGTTGAAATCAAGCCCGAAATGGTTGGCCACTACTTGGGAGAGTTCTCCATCTCATAGTAGGTTCCCCCGGATTACGTCAATACGTGTGCGTGTATTTCGGCTTATGGCTAATCATTTTACAGCAAGCCCGTCAAGCACGGAAGGCCGGGTATCGGTGCTACTCACTCTTCCCGTTTCATTCCTCTCAAGTAATTGCTCTGGGTCCTCGGTTGCATGGGTTCTTTGGTGGGGTGGAAGAAAATGTACTTCATGACCAACAACGAACATAGGTGTTAGGTGCATCACTTCGCCACGGTGCTGGACTCGTCCTCAATGCCCGTGATGTGCGGATCTCAATGGCGATAGTCATGAAGACGTGGTGCATAAACAATACATCACATTTTCATCCCAGCTGTGTCTTACATGTGATGGCCATTTACCCCTCTTCCCTGTAGCCGATTTCTTTTATGGCACCCCGAACATAATTTATTTAGTGTTGATTCGTCGTTTGTATTCGAGCAGCGTTGGTGATGCTGATGCCACCATCGTCGGGCCGGAATCGTGCAACTGTCCTACTGACAGTATGGACAGACAGGGAGACAAACTTCGCCGTCCTCAACAGTAGCGGTGGTCTTCTCGTAACCGTGAGGAGCGGGAAGCCACGAGTCAAATCAATGCTGCACCAATTCATCTCAATTTCCAAATGGTAGTTGCAAAGTGCCATTGCTTTTCTCCTAATCCTGCACGAGATGTCAAGACCAAGGATATATAGTGAACAAAAGCCTTCTTCCACCCATGAAAGGCACACACATGGAGGCTGCCATATCTGCCAAAACACCGCGCACTCCATCCCTTCACACAGCACTAAGCGCAGCCTGCACGCCCACACTCCCCGCATCCTCCCTCTTCAAGATAAATGCCTTCAACTCTCCCACATCCGCCGTCCCCGCGCCCCTCAACCTCTCCCTCAACGCCTCCGGCCCAATCACAAACAAATTCGCAACCTCAACCAACACATCCATACTACCCGGCTCGAGTTCCTCGCCGGTAGGCCACCCACGCACAAGCTCGACATACTTTGTCATGTCCTTACTCACCACCAATCCTCCCGTCAGCGAGATATTGAACTTACGCAAGTGCTCAAGGACGAGGGCGCGAAGACCGCGCGCGAGTTCGGACAGGAAGAGGGCGAGATTACGTCCGGAAAGCGCGGATGTGGATTGCGTGGCTACGCGCGTCAGGAACTGGACTACGGCTTGGCAGGCTGGAGTCTCTGTCGCTAGGAGCGTGAGATCAGTGTCGTCTTTGGGGCGGAAGTCGGTCTTTTTTTGTTGGGCCAGGCATTTTGAGACCCAGTTTAGGGAGGCGGTGATGGTGAGGTTGAGGATGTTGGAGAGCTTGGATTCGAGCGTTGAGAGGGTGGTGGAGGTTGATTTTTCGATTTCTCGTCGGATGGTGAGGTTCGGTGTGCAGAGGGGGAGGAGGATTGTGGAGGAGGTCGTTTGGAGGAGGTGCAGGATCGTGGTAGCGGTTGCGAGGGAGGGGAGATGGGTTAGGTCGGGGGGAGTCTTGAGGGTTTCTTGGGAGGCGGCATGGTCGGATGCCCTGAATTCGGTCAAGTGTTAGCGATGAGTGTAGATGTGGGCTTGGGGTGAGGGCTTACGCATCCAGAGCCGTCTCGAGATATATCTCGCCCATGTGGGTAAGAAGCAAGTTTAGGAGATTCTGAACATCCTTTGGTGTCTCGTTGCCAGGAGAGAGTTCGAGCCCTCGTCCCACACCTTCCGCCAACCACTTTAGCATTCGCTTTGCATTGGACAATGAGAGCTTTCCGTCTTCGTCGGTGACTTCAATGTCCTTCTTCTCGCTCTGGTCTTCTTTCAGGCCAGCGATTCGGAGAAGCATGGCTTTCTGTGTGGCGGGCAGATCCGTGCTGTCCAATCGGTCCATGTAGGCATCTCGTGCCGAAGCAGCGAGTTCTTTCCCTCGCTGGGCGAGAGATGCAAAGTATGTCGTCGGCATTTTCCGCCGGCGGGAGTGGTAGATTGTGAATTTTAAGAGGAGCGAAGAGTATAGTTCTTCCAGATTCTTCTTCTCTCGCTCGATGTACGAAGATCCGACAAAGTATGGCACGAACAGATCCTCGAGTTGCTGGTCCAATGTTGCAGCAATTTGCGAGGTCACGGGTTCGGGGTGTTCAGTCAGACCGTGAGATTTCAGGTTGTCGACTAGCGCTGCAATATAGCTTCGTGCGGCTTGGAGTGAACGAAGGAATGCAAGGGAGGAAAGTTCGTTCGCTTTATCGAGAACCATCTCTAGGCGTTGTTGGATAGATTGTTGAAATACCCGCTGGATAAAGCGAATAAGGACTTCATCGTAGTATGGGAAGGCCCGTCTGATGATTTGGGACTCGTCCTGGATAACGATTTGGACTTCGTCTACCAGGGATTGCAGACTTGGTTCCACGCCTGGCGCTTCAGCGTCCGGGTCTTGGAGACGGTCCCAGGTCTCTGCATCTCCGGTAATTTCTTCCGTGATGAGCTGGTTTCGGTCGATGAAAAAGTTGTGCTGGTTGACATAGGTAGCCATAACACTCGCTCCGTCGTTGAAGTCCCTCAGGGCAGTTGCGCACTCCCGCATCCCGTCAAGATTCTGCCTTCGATAGAACTCGTCGAATTGCTGCAGCAGATCTTGCTCCAAGTTCTCCAGGAATTTCTCGATAATCTCTCGTGAGGGATATCTTGCCTGGTTACCGATCGGCCTCCTCTTGACACCGTTCCCATTCTGCGCACCTCCATTCCCGTTGACATGCTGCGTGCCGTCTGGATCGAGCCGTGTACTGATCTTGAGTAGTTGGCGGGCAATATGCGCACAGCGTACTTTGCCGTCGCCGCCTCCCAACCTCCGCATGTCCTCGAGTGTGGACAGGTCGCCCTTTTCGCTGACTTCCTGCCAACATCTGATCAAAAATCTTGCATCCTGTGCCCGTTGCCGCTGTCTGTCCAGCTCCTCGAGCCGCTCTCCAATCCGCACGGCAACGTTTCCTCCCACATCTTGGACCCCATCATCGTTCATTCCCCCATTGAGCGAGCTGTCTAGTTTCTGGAATTGGTCAATGGCGTGTTCGAGGTTTCTCCCCAAAGAATCCACATTCTGGTTGTGCTGGGCCTCGGCTCGTCGCACGGCGCCAGATAGCTCGTTCTCGCGCTCCTCGAGCTCTTCGGAGAGGTTGTTCAGGCGAGCGAGGGCATGTTCGAAGGTACGGATGAGGGGCTTCGGATCGAAGGCTTGGTGGCCAGACGAGGGGCCAGACTTTCGAGCAGCGGGGACGGCGGCATCCGAGAGCGATTCTATAAAGTCCTTGACGATGAAGTCTTTATTCTAGGTGGGATGTCAGTGCGGCACTGAGGGTGGTTTTGGACGCGGGGGACGGCACCGAAAAGGTCTCAAGTGTGAAGACGGGCCCTCGGGCGGAGGCTGTTCGCGAAGTTGAATGCGAGAGTATCGAGGCCGTGTCTGCGCTGGGGCGCGACATGGACATGGTCGCTGGCTACCGGTGGAGCATCGAGGGTGCGGTTGGCGAGTACGCGGTCGGGCACGCAACCTTGGGGCTGAGTTTTGGCAGTCACCATAGGCGTGATGCGATCACGGGAGTCGACACAGGGTTCCGCGCAGGCCGAATAGTGTTGAAAGTGGATGTGCACGGCAGAGGTGTTCTCGAGTGTCCATATTACCACATCATTACGGAGTGTGGTACCACATAGCTTCGCGGACGAGGTCGCCGTCAGAGAATGTGGCTTGATGTGGCGCCCCCGCGTCGGCTGTCGGAGGTGTGTCAGAACGCCGGCTACTAATTAATTACTGTACAGTACCACGTACTGGCACCGGTTATCGATGCTCTTTCTTGGACCTCACCACCAGACGCCTATACAGTGCTCTCGTTTGAACGTAACGCCGAAAAGGGCGGGATGATGTCTACCATCAGCACTTGCGAATGCTACGCGCAATCGCCGCTTCCCAGCGTGCCAGGCCCGAGCAGCGCATCTTGGCTGCCACGTTCGGCGCTGGCGCCGCATGCCGCGCCGCGCCACCACCCGGCACCAGCCTCGGCCCGGGAAATTCATCTGCTCAACCTTTCACGCTGCCCAGTCCATTATTGACACTAACACCCGGCAAGCCTCCGCTTCGACCTGCTTGACTTTTCCTCAACTCTCTTATTGTCGCCCGCTCCAGCTCCAGAAGCTATACACAACCCGATAACTCCGTTCCAGCCACGGCAATGGCAACCACGGGCTATGGCCCGCAAGAATCCACTGCGTTCCGCAAAGGAACAGTAGCAGGCCGACCCCTCACGCGCGAAGAGCGCGAGCAGATGCTGAAACCCTACCTACCTCCCGAGCCATCCTCGTCCTCCCCTTCGCCCTCCAGACCACCTACACCATCCCAGAAGCCACGGAAACAGGGTTCCAAGCACCACCGCAGGCCGAAACCAGGCATTGTGCGCCATGGCCTCCACGTCCTAATATATGCGGTCGTCTCGGCCATTTTCTCGATATTCTTCCGCTTCCGCCGCGCGTATCGACTTGTCAGGAGCAAGGTGGCCGCGGTGCTGTATTATCACCACCGAACGCCAGAGTTCATTCAGCGGGATGTGAAGAACCTGGACCGGCTGCCACAGCATCTCAGCGTAATCGTGGACTACCACGAGAGTGACGACGACCAAGGCAATGCAGGGATAGAAGGCTTGATGAACGATGTCTGTGAGATCGCAGCCTGGACCGCATCCGCCGGGATCCCGAACCTAAGCATATATGAGCGAACAGGTACATACCCACACCACAACCTTCTTGCCATTCAACTATACTAATGCATAATGCTCTAGGCAAACTCAAAAACTACATGCCAGACACACACACCGCCATCTCCCGCACCCTAGAATCCTACTTCGGTCCCCGCCGGAAACCAACCCTCTCCCTCCGCGCCCCACACCTGCAATCCTACTCCCCACCACGCACTCCCCCCTTCTCCTCCACCACAATCCCTGACTCCTCATCCCCCTCTCCCTCCTCCAACGACCCCGTCAAACACGACCGCCAGCACTTAAACGTGCTCCTGCTCTCCGCGGAAGATGGCCGCGACACTCTTCTCGACCTCACAAAAACGCTCTCGCAGATGGGTCAGAATGGGAACTTGCACCAGAGCCAGATCACGGCCGATTTGATCGATGCAGAGTTGCGGGAGGCGGTGTCGGAGGAACCGGATTTGTTGATCTTGTTTAGTCCGACGGTGGTGTTGAAGGGGTATCCACCGTGGCAGTTGAGGTTGACGGAGATTTTGTAAGTGATCCGGCCCCATGAGCATCTGGGCGGATTCTGGGACAGTGCTAACGGGTTACTAGTCATCTTCCGGATAACAAAGGAGTCAATTATCAGGTCTTTGTTAGGGCGTTGCATAATTTTGCGAGGGCGGAGATGCGGTTGGGGCGGTAGATGGTACGGGAGAAAGGAAGTGTGCTAGGTGGAAAGTGTTGTATCGTTCTTATGAATACCCCTGTGTCGGATTGCTTGATTCTGCGAAAATCGGTGTATAAGGAAAGTTATTGATCAGAGAAGGGGACATTTGATATATCTATCAACAAGCTTGTTTTTGGGGGAATCTAATCTAATATACATGTCTAACGAAGCCACGTGTGAAATTGGAATTACACGGACAGAAGTAAATTCATGTCCTGAATGCCATCGCTCATAGTTAGCGTGTGTCGGTTGATAGGGGAATGGCAGTCAACCTACCATGAGTTTTTGGAGTTTGTCTTCCTCGGGCTCTTTGCTTGAATCCCATCCAAGCTGGGCGAGATGCAGCTTCTTCTCTTGTCGTGTTTGGATATACTAGATAGATACACGTAAGCAGCCGTGTTGCTTGCCCATTCGACTAATACATACCTGCTCAACTGTGTCGTCGGCTATGTAACGGATGGCCGTTACCTGCTTCTCTTGACCAAGCCGAATGACGCGTCCAATGGCCTGTTTCTCGATTTGGGGGTTCCACTGTGGCTCGAGCATGTGCACGCGGTTGGCCACGGTGAGATTCAAACCGACCGCGCCGGTACCAAGCGTCATAAGCAGTGCCGGAATGGTGCGATCGTTTTGGAAATGTAAGATCTGATTTCGGCGTTCGGGAAGCGTCATAGAGCCATCGACCATGCATACTGGAATGCCGTGGGCGTTTAGATATACTGCTGCGACTTGGATGGACTTCTTCCACGAAGAGAATATGATGCTGGTGAAAGACAATGTGAGCCTCCGATGCGAGGATGTAGAGGCATATACGTACCATTTCTCCGTTGGATGAAGCATGATATCCTGAACAATAGCTTGCAATTTCGAGTTGTAGTTGCCGAGCGTTGTTGGCCCTTCTTCCGATTCTTGCCTACGTGCTAGTCCTTTGCTCACCATACCACATGTTACACAGCGGATGCGATTTCGGCTGAACTGGCATTCCGCAGTCACACAGTCGCAGCAAAGGAGATGCGAGCAGCTCAAAAGTAACCCGGAGCCGGCAGAGTCCAGATCGCCGACAGACGTTACCTCGCACGAGCAGAAGGAGCAAACCGCTTGATCTTCTTGCTCAAGAAGCGAGAGGCCTTCGTCCTTGGTGGAAGTCGACTGTTGTGCCTCATCATTGTAGAGACCCGAACTACAAAACATTCGTAGCCGCAATATAGCACGAAAAAGGCCGCTGGAAGCCTCTGTGAGGTTTCCTTTGTTGATGGCTTGATCTATGGCCAGTCGGTGGTCCTCTCCAATACTACAGTACGTAGTTCGCTCTTCCTCCGTGAGTCTAATTCGCTGAACGCGCATGTCGGGCTCAGGAAGCTTCAGCAGGTCCTTTGTGCGCCGCAGGCAGATGCATCGGAGAAGGTCCCGCAGTCTTTGCAGCCCCGCTGCCTGACGCCTCTCAATCGGACCAGCGACGTAGGTGTAAAAACTGGATAATGCATCCAGCTGGGGAACGCGAAGAAAACGGACCAAAGCTCCAAGGTCATTCATGTCGTTCTGTATCGGCGTTGCGGTGAGGCACCAGCGATGTTTGCTTGCAAGTGATGCTACTGCTCGGAACTGTTTGGTATTTTGGTGTCGAATCGAATGGGCTATGTATTCGTTAGTGTCAAATTTGTTGAAGGGGCGGCCCATCATCTTCAGACCTTCATCGATGACTATTCGGAACCAATGAAAACTCTGGAGAGCGCCGTTTCGACTCGAATCTGCTATAAGCGTTGCATATGTCGTCATAACAATGTCTGACTCTAGAATTTGTGTCTCCGTAGGCTTGCTTGTGCCGTGGTACTTCGTACATTTTAGAAACCCCCGGGAGACATGCCTATCGGTGTCAGCGGTTTTTCGCATAGGAATTAGAACGGTATTCACCTTGAGACCTCTTCTGACCAGCCATCCATCAACACTTGTAAATTTGCGGTCAGTAGAAGAATCTTTCAGCAGATATGTAAGAGAACTTACAAACAGCAGGGCAGATAACTAGAGTCGCTCCGGTACGTTTGGTTGTTCTTCTCACTTTGCCGTCGCAAAAAGTCCCCCCGACGAAGCTTCTTGCTTGTCTCAAAGTCCTGACAATAGCAGCGATCATTGTAAGTGTTTTCCCAAGTCCCATCTCGTCAGCGATGATGCCTCCAAAATCCTCTAGTGGTTTTCCAGGTTTCCTCGTCCCGATAATAGCATGCTCATAACTATGATTATCATCAGTGGTGCAAAAGAAGGGGATCATCGTGGTCATACTACTGCTGGTTACGCGAATCAGTGCCTAATTTAAACAACGAGAATCGTTTGTCTGTTTGGGGTGATTCCCGATGCGCGATGAAGTCAAGTGCCTCTCTTTGGTGTCTGGCATGCATCAGTCATCCAGCGAAAACAAAACGGTAAGCTTCTGAACACTTACGGTTTCAGTTCTGTCTTGACGGTTGTAATATCCACATCCAAAGTCGCCAGGGAACCATGGTGATCAAGATTTTCCAGAACGGTGTTGACCATATCCGTAGAGAGAGAGTGCATGGAAGTGGATGTGAGCATCGGAACAGCAAGAGAGGATTCCGATGTGTCGATGGTTGGGAATTTGATTTCGTGCGGGTTGACATACGGGATCGAACTGTCCAGGTAATCTGGCTGCTGGAGGAATAGACCAATGTCGGAGAGTATTCTGCCAACCCCCTTGCTGTTGTGTAATGAGCCATAAAAATAGATATCGACGTCAAGACAGATGGATTTTCCCAGCGTTGTGAACGCTTGAATCTTCGACGCCCACTCAGAAGTAGCGACATACACATCGTACCGCACCAGTTTCCTCCGATCTAGACTTGAGAGGGCTTTGGACGCTTGGTTGTTCAGGAGTGCAATGTCCGTCCCATCATCCGTTTGGATTATATGAATCCGCTTCATCACTATCTGTAGCTGATGATAGCTGATTGGTGACCCTTTGTCATTTATTTGGATGGATGCTATATTTTGGTCATCGAGGAACTGGGTTTTAACTCCACACAGCTTTCAAAGGTTAGTCTAGCCATATCAACCCAGGACAGGAGCAGGCGGTTACCATCCCGAAGCATACTTCATCCGTCGGGCCTAGCGTACCCGGCAATGGAGTATACAACTCTCCACAACTTGATTCCGATTCCAGCCATAACGCTGGCCGATCCGAAGCATGCGGTAGGAATCCATCGCTGTTGTGGGTTGGGGACGCTAGATTCGCGCCCCAATCGGGGGTGGGGACTTGGCGTTTCTTTGGTCCGTGGTGCTCCGCGTCAACCACTTCCCACCAGCCCCTTTTGACGGACATCATGACAGTCCAAGGTTAGGCATTAGGTGATATGCGGGAATATCGAAGTATGAAGAGCGGGGAATAATGTAAGTAGGGGAAGAGCGAGGTGAGAAGAGGCTAGATAAGAACGCTGACCTTCGAGCGAATCCGCCAACTTCTGAGCAACAGGCGGCTCGAACCGGTCAGCCCTCCTCAGGCTGACTTCGAATCAGCTGACCACAATGCTGTGGTGGCGGAGAGGCTGTGTTTCCAACGACTCGGTTGATTGGAAAAGCAAAAGCTTGACTTGGCAAGGCTCTGACAAGGCAGAAGTCGGAAATCATATTATGAACAAGAACGACCTCTCACAATTCGAATATTTTGGGGCATTTCTGATTTCGCGCCGTTATGGCCACCAGCACTGCAACTTCCGCTGGGACCGCGATATTCAATCGGGTTCTTCACGAATTTCAGCATGAGTTAACCAAGGACGAGGTCGACGACTTTAATTTCATTACGGCCGATGACTTGAAGAAATCTGTGTACCAAATGCAGGAGGAGCAGAAATCAAAGAAGCGTATGCAGAATTTGAGTCGAGTCAGTGCCTTTGTCGAAGCGATGGATCAGTTCGACAAAGTGATCCAGGTCTTTCTTAATACCACCAACTACCTCGGGTTTGTTTGGGTAGGCTTGCTCCAAAGCTCAGCACATGCAGATACTGATCATCCCAAAGGGGCCTGCGAAATTTATGTTATTGGTACGCTTTTCTCGTATCCTACTTTCGAAAATACAGTCCGTGATGTTCAAGCGATACTGAGACTTCCTAGGTGGCTGGTTCCTATTCCGATGCCTTGAACACACTACTCGATGCTTACGAGGAAGTTGGAGAGCACATGCCGCTTCTGATACAGTACGAGGCTATGGTCTCCCAAAGTCCCAGTCTCCAGGAAATTCTCGGATTGGTCTACAAGGATATTCTCACTTTTCACTGCAAGGCCATGAAGCACTTCCGGCAACGAGGTCTGTACTGGGAAATCAATCTGTAGGCTATATAACTGATGATAGTCCCCTAGCGTGGAAACAGCTTTTCCAAGCGACATGGAGGACCTTTCGAACCGACTTCAACGCCATCATATCCAATCTACAGTCACATAGAAGACTGCTCGACAGTCAGGCCATATTTATAGGAGTTAGCCAGACCATGAAATCAATGACTGAGCTGTATGAAATAAGAAGAATGCTAGAGGAAGAGTGTACAAAGAGACAGGAGGAGGAGGCCAAAAGTCGACATCTTGCAGTGATCAATTGGCTGTGTGCGGCTGACAGCGTAAGTGATCACGAGGAAGCAATTTCAGTCCAGGAGAACAATGCAGATAGTGGAATTTGGTTTTTCGAACAGGAAACGATCAGAGATTGGATTGATCAAAGCCCATCAGCCGAGCCTGTACTGTGGATCAACGGAAGGCCTGGTGCTGGTAGGCACCTTAAGCTTAGGCGTTCAAGAGTATAATTACTAACCCTCAATCAGGCAAAACAATCCTCGCTTCGAGCCTGGTGGAAAAATGCCGCCATCAGCATCCGTCTGTGGTATTTTTCTACTGCAAGCACGGGGATCCTGATCGAAACAACTTCATCGGCTTTGCGCGAAGCATTATCTCTCAGCTCTCACAGTTGAATCCCTTGCTTCCTGCATTCATTTTCGAGAAACAATCAACTAGTGGCGTCGACTCCTTGCGGTCGTCCAAACTCGCAAAGGAACTCTTGGCCGTTGCTATCGAGACCTTTGACATTCTGAAAATCGTTATTGATGGATTGGATGAATGTGTCAAATCTCAAAAAGAGGAAATATCCTCTTGGGTCCGCGGATCTGTCGCCAGCGCCAGCGCCGCGGAGGATGGTTCCAAAAACTTGTGGTGCTGCATACTTAGTCAGGACGATAACGACACTGGAAGGTTGCTGAAGGGTTTCACGACTTTCACGATCACTGAGCAACACAACAATGGGGACATATTAAACTTTTGTCGGCGCCGGGCAAACGAGATTAGAGACGATTTTGGGCTATTACCGCAGGATGTGCAAACCTTGGCAGAATGCGTCTCCGGAAACGCGGATGGTAAGACCCCTCGAGACGTTCGGGAACATTCTAACGACTTATAGGTATGTTCTTGTATGCCAAATTGGTCATGGACAATCTGTCTGGCCAAGTATCGAAGTCGGCTCTGAAAAAAGAGATGAGGAGCATACCACCGAATTTAAACGAAGTGTAAGTTGTTTGACACTGCAATGCGATTCTCCCTAATCTCATACAGATATAAGCGCATTCGGCACCGGATATTTGTCGAATCCAGTCCAGGGGAACAGGGGGTGGCCAAGACTCTGCTTAGTTGGCTGCTTTGCGCCAAACGCCCTCTGAAGTGGCACGAAATCCAAGGCGCCATGTGCCTGGATCGAGAAACAGGGCTGTTTGACGAGGAAAGACGACTTATTCGTGATGTCAAACATTTTTGTGGATCCTTAATCGAAGTACGAAAAGGTGGCGCAATTTACTTTGTCCACCTTACTGCAAAGCTGTACGGCCGCTACCTCATCCCTTTATGAAAGCTACTTACCTGTGTTCACTAGTTTCCTCCAAGAATCAGGAGCTCTGTCCGAACAGTTCGAAACTCTCAATCTGACCAGCCTCTGCTTCCTCCAGCTCTCTCTCGACTCGCATGGTCCCGGCATGACTCAAGATATTATTCGAGAGTACATTTTCCGAGGTGAATTCGCCTTTTCAGACTACGCGTTCGTTCATGTTTTTGATCACCTTTTCGATGTGCTATCCTCCAAAGAGGCGCTTTCCACCACAGATTACCAACAACTTCGCACAGTTTTGCGCAAATTCGTCTCCATACACGTCAATGCACCTACGAAACGAGCACCTGCCGATAGATCGATCGACAACCGTCTTGAGGTATTCAAGGAGGACGGGTTTGTGAATGACCTCAGATATGCTGTGAAGTTTCACAGAGAGTCACTTGTCAAGACGAAGGAAGATGTTGAGATCGAGCCTGTATTGACTCTCCTCGCACAATTGCTACAGGCACGCGCTGTTTTGGAGAGGATGTTCACTGTTCCGGAGCCTGATTATAAATTGGAGGACCTTTACGGGCAATATCCGTTCAAATGCTCGGAGCCACAATGCGAATTGTTCCATGGAGGCTTCTCTACGGCAAACGATCGCGACTACCATTATGATATGCACAAGCGCCTTTACTTTTGCAGTTTTACGGGATGCCAGTCATCCATGATTGGTTTTCCTTCGGCACTCAACCTCAAAAAGCACGAGGATGACTATCATCAGGAAATGAAAGACCCAGCCAGCTTCCCCTGGAATGGCACCTTGGAGACTCTCGACATCAACAAGGAGATTAAAGAGGGCAATGATGTCGCGCTCGACCTATGGATCTCTGACGAAAAAAACCGAATGTGTGACACACGAAAGTATTCGCGACGATCAGAAAAAGTAATGAATTCGAGGAAGGTCGAACAGGCAATGCTCACCGCACTTCGATCTGGTCGACACAGGATGATGGAAAAGTTACTGAGTAAATTCTATGGCACTGGGGACTCAAGTAGGCTTGGCCGGCTTTTTAATGCAGCCCTTGAGATAGATGATCGGAATGCTTTGGCACTATTACTTGGTTATTTCACTGAATGGAAAGGAGCAGCATTTCCTACCATCATAACGACCGCTCTCAAACTCCAGAAAGACAACATCGCAATACAGGTCTTGAGTGACCCGAAATCACCCACTCTCAATCGTTCTCCAGCGAAGGGAAAGAGTGCTGCGTCATACTTGAGTCTTGCCATTCGATATGGGCGCGACGCTATCGTTCAATATCTCCTGGACAACCAGCAACTAGACCCAAAGATAGTGGACGATGAAGGACGCACTTCGTTAATTACGGCTGCGGAGTTTGACCGCCCAGAAATCGCTAGATATCTTATTGACAATGCGGCCTGCGACAAATGGGCACCCAACAAATCTGGAAATTCCCCGCTGCACATGGCCGGTCGACAAGGTCACGAGAAATTTATTTCACGAGTGTTCTCTGATGAATTATCTGCGAACTCGGAAGAGGTTCGGACGTGGCACAGGACAGCTCAGCTTCGAAACGCCACTATTCTAGGAGACGACCAAAAAGTCGAAAAATTGCTTGGTGGCGGCTTTGTACACGTGGATGAAGTGGACAAACTGCATGTATCGCCATGGTTATGGGCCGTCTCAAAGGCACATCTGAAAATTGTTGAACTGTTCCTCGCACGGGGAGATATTCTGTTCACCCGCAAAGTCGTATTCGATCAGAAGTATCTTGGAATCCATGCCCTTCACCTCGCCGCCCGGGCAGGATCCGAGTCCTTAACGCGAATGTTATTCAAACGTGCCGAGCTTTGGACGACCCTACTGAATGTGTCGATGAACATTCCGCGAAGTGGCTTTGAGGGACAGTTCTACGTGAGTGGAACTGCTCTGGAGATCGCAAGGAAACTCGGGCATGACGGTGTTGCCAAGATTATCGAGGACTACAAGGCGTCGCTGGCTGTATATGCTCAAAAAGCACTTGTCCAATCCGCAAGGGTCGAAAAACCACCCACCCAAACTTTATGGGACAAATCTTTTTTGATCAATTCTCCGCGTCCTCCAACTGCGCTCCCTCACGACCTCCTCAATGTTGATAATACCGAGTATACCACTTTCGATAACGCCTTCTTCGGGTTGAACGAAGGCAGTGGCGGAGACGAAGAGGTAATGACATCGATGCTCGACTGGGAAGCTCACGAATCGGGGGCCTGAGCGTTTATGTGTGGGTTTTGGTTTTGGTATCACCCCGTTCAAGTTCGAAACCACCACTACATCAAGGACAGCCTTCTTTTCATTCTCTACACGGTCTTAACAACGGCTATAGAATTCATGTTGGTTCTACTCTCCTAGCCTGTTCGTAGATAATACTATGTAAAAACAGCGGGGCTCCTGGCAGGGACAGTGACACTTGTGACTAGCATTTAGCATGGTGGGACGCGGGAGAGGGGTGGGGGGTCGTTGAACTTAACTAGTTTGATGTCAGAACTGCCGAGTTCGTTGATTGTCCACGGTGTAGATGAGCCATACCTAGATAGCCTAAATAGGGTAATATGTAACCAGCTGATTTCAAAGTCCGCAAATATATTCAAGGCAGCGTGGCCAAATCACCTTCCCCAGCCGAATAACCATATACACCAGCCCGCCGCTCATCACGCATCCCACCCCCATAAGCTATATTCTTTTAAGCAAACCCAGGACTACACATAACACTAATCGCCTTATGATCCAAGAACGGCCTATCCTTATCGCTCGCATCGGTAACAATCATCCCCCAAACCACTCTCCCTACATTCCGATACCCCTCCGGCATCACCGACCTCTTACAGTCATACGTTCTATCACACCTCAATCAGCGAAATTCCGAGAACAGATGAATACAACAGGAAAAGACTCTCAGTAACACTTACAAGTAAAACTCGCACGCCCCGGCCTTAAGAAGAGTCGTATTGACATTATATCCGGACCACTGCAATGCGTGTTAGTGGGTGAGTGAAATGTGGGGAGAGGAGCTGACATAGCATACAATTCGGTGATTAGAAGGCGATATTCGTCTTGTGGGAGGCTGATTCAGTGGCATGTTCTTTTGAAGTTTGGCTCGGTGCAGAGTTGGAGTTGGTAGTATGTGATACTGGCTGGATTGGGAGAAGGGGGCGGGACTGTGGAAGGTGCTACGGAAGGAGATGCTGAAAGTGCCACGGAAGGAACAATGGAAGCGGCTGCTGAAGAGATGACGGAAGAGACCGATAGAACAGCCGGTGCAGAGGAGGTGGTACTTGGAGTGACCGAAGTCGCAGGAAGAGCAAACGAGGGCACAACTGTCAAGCTATGAGGCCTAAGTGTAGGGAAAGAGACGCCCATGGTCCAAGCCGGCACTCCGGCCTCAGCAGGTGCTCTGGGAACGCGGGTTGTGCCTTGTAAGATAGTGAAAGCATTTCTGCAGACGTCTCCGGTAAGCTTGCTAGTATGATGCTTGCCGATCCCCAGCCCATAGAGCGGAGACAGAGGTGGAGGCGGATGGAAAGAGTGTCAGAATAGTAAGGAACTTGGTCGGGAACATGTTGCAAATAATTTTCTCGGCCATGCTTGAAGGGTTGTATTTCAGAAGTCGAGGAACAAGCCGGAGTAGATAGTGGGCGCAGGAATAAAATATTGATATAGCGTAGTTACGGAGGGGCCCAAAACGTGCGACGGCGGCGACAGCGCGCAGATAGACCCCGTATACCACTGGTGAGGCGCCGGAGGGGTCAAAACAAAACGCGCCGTCAACGCCTGCGAGGAGCGACAGCAGCGCTACGAGGCGCCAGGGAGGAGGGGGAGCGTAGCGGACAACTATACAGGACAAGAGGCAGTACCTACACATAAGGGAGACATCACTAGTAGAGGCAAGCCTTCGGGAGCTGCTTCTACGATTAGTCAACCGGGGTTTTTTTTTTCACCTGGTGTAAATAGTGGCAATAGTCTGCGTGAGCCTACAAGCTCGTATCAGACGGTAAACAAGAATCTATTATTATTATATAGCGTAGTTATGTGCATTGAATGTATCAAACATGAAGTGTGATGTGAAGACACCTTGTTCACACCACACCGCCCTTTGCGGGCATAGGATCCAAGCGCCGGCACTTCCAACACACCAGGTAGCCTGTTTCCCATCTTTTGCAAACTCGCAAGCTGCACACTTCTGCCGACCATCGTACTAATGGCATTTTTTTGTAAAACACTTACACTCCGTACACTTCCGTCACACATGAATAATTGGGGAAATGGTGAATAAAAAAAAATCGATATTCTTGATCCCGTCTTTTCATTTACTCCATAGTTATGCGCAGGCAAACAGTGGTTCATGAACCAGTTCGTGATCGCCTTGAAGATGCGTTTGAAATATCCCACCCAGAGTCTCGAGGGTGGAGAAAGCCATCAACGCGCGGGAAGTAGACTTTGACCCCGATAAGTCCGTCATGCAATCGTTGCCAGTGTCTTACTCTAGAGGATGTTTGCAACATTGCAGGTCATTTTGGAGCAGACATTGGCTCCTTCAACATGCAATTTTCGATCATATTCGACGTCCAGACTCCAGAGATCCAGAGCAGACATCTCGACCCCCGCTCAAAGTTTCGATGTGTCACGGCAGCAGTTGCCAACGTCCACGAGTACCATTTGTTTCGTCGAAAATGGTTTGAAGTGCTTCTTTTGGTCCAGCACAGGTATCAGATATTCCAATTACCCCAGGCCAGGGAATCCAGGGCGGACATAGAGTTCCACATCCGTCTTTTCCCTTCAGCATGCGGCTGAACAACCTCGCTACGACCATGACTCCCGAGAACCATATAAGCCGTGTCTAGACGCTCCTGTCTCGGGCAGCACGCCGAAATAAGGTTCATTGTGCGTCCTTTTCGATAATTCTTCGAATCCAGTGATCCAGACACGGACATGAGAAATTTATTGCGCCGCTTTCAAAATAAGTCAGGGAAGATGTCTCCATAAGTTTTGCTGGCGGGGTTTCGGTCGATTCTAGCAAAGCAAGAGCGTGCCAGACAGATCCATGACAGTGAATAAAAGAGATGTTGGTCCAAAAGAAGCAGAAGCAACATTTTTGAGACCCTTTTCTTCATTTTAGAGAGGAGCTCCGCGGGCGGAGAAAACCACTGATGTTCTGGAAAGGGAGGAGTCCAGGATCCACATCGATATGTGACAAAGCTTTTTCAAAGACATCGTCTGCGCCCATGGCGGTCGGGGAATTGACGTTTTGGTTCGAAGGGCAACATCTTCGAGTGGCTAGTATGCTGTGAAGAAGGGAAGCTGGGGTGGAAGAGGAGGGGAGGGCTTCTGATAGACAGATGCGTGCAGGGTAAGTTGGAATGAGAAACGGCCAGGATCTGCGGAGATAGGGGACTCATTGCGGAGCAAGACGGAGAAAAGGGTCATACGACACACACAGCAACAAACGCATCCATGATAACTGACGCAAGCTAAGCCACCCAAGAGGTAGAACAAACGCACGTACGAACACTGACGCAGCATGTAGAGTAATCGGTCATGAATCATTGGCATGATATCCTTGCTGTACCTTCGCTATTCAAACTGCAATAATGAAGAACCGTTTATCCAGAAAGCTGAATGAACTGGTGCGTTTTACGAATTCCGCAAACTCTCACCTGATCCACCGTACCTGACCTATCCCTTCACTCATGCCGTCTGAGCCTGTGCTGACGGAGCAGCGTGTCCCCCTGTATTCTTCTTTGCGTTCACCGAGTACTCCTCAAGGAAATCCGCATTATTTTCGAACTCTTCTCGCACCTGCAAACGGCGTTAGCAAATCACCCTCTCCAGTCAACCAGAATCACGATCGGTCGGTACTCACAATATCCAATCCACCAACCAGCTCCCCATCAACCCACAGCTGCGGGAACGTGGGCCAATCCGCAAACTCCTTAAGTCCCTGCCTGACCTCATCATCCGCCAAAATATTGAAGAACCCATAGCGAATCCCCTTCTCCCTCAGCAAACTCACCGTCTGTCTACTGAACCCACACTGCGGCGCACTCGGAGTCCCCTTCATGAACAGCATGACCGGCGCCGCCTTAACTAGTTCACCCAGCCTCTTAAACAACTCTTCCTTACTCTCCCCCCCTCCAGAACTATACTCCGGCGCCGTTTTCTGCTCTGACGCGCTGGGAGCATAGCCCGCCATACTCTTGCCCCCACTCGACGTCCCGGTGCTGTTCTCGCCGACTGGCTGCGCAGGTTTTGTGACCGTTTGTGCAGGCGGTAGACCTAGTTTGCCCGCCTCACCGTTTCCAGCGCCCGCGTACTTTTCCACCAGGTTGCGCACTTTCGCCGCGTCCGAACCCGAGATTGTCTCTAGCTGTTTGCCCGCCTTCTGGAGCACTATGTATGGCACCGCCGTCACGTCGTACTGCTCCGAAATATCCGGCAGCTCTTCGGCGTTCAGCGCCAGGAAGACGACGGGTGATTGGGGGGTGTATGTGCTGGCGAGGGCAGCAAGGATGGTCGACATTTGCTTGCATGGCGCGGCCCATGGTGCGTGGAAGTATATGACTGCGAGGGTGGAGAGAGGAAGCGAGGAGATGGTGTTAGAGAAGCTAGACTCGTCGAGGATCTCTTTTACGTTCGCCATGGTTGGTGGTGAGCAAGTGAGGTTGAAAAGGAAAGAATTTGTGGCGAAAAGGAGGGGTAGTTTTCGGCCAGAGGGGCTAGAAAGGAGGGCGCTTCAGAAGTGGAAAAGGTGAGAATTTATGGGATATGCGATTGCAAAGACAGAAAGTGACAGTCGCGGATTAAAAGTACTTCAGCTTCTGCACCTGCCGGAGATGATCTGATAAAATGATTAGAAAACGATAGTCACCTCTGGCGTGCTTGGTTTGGCCGTGTCGGCGGGAAAGAGCCGTGCGCCGCGGAATTCCTCCACCAAGTCGGAGGAACCCGATTTCATACACGAGGCCACATGTGAGATTAGAGTCCCGTAATATCAATCTCTCAAATGCCATTCCTCGCTTTTAATACGGTGAGTCGATAATTTGGATGATCATTAAATATCACGTGATTCGGGATGATGCTCATCTTCACGTCGCAATCGGACCGACCCTTTGCCGAGGACGGTCAGCGCATAGGGTAGGACCCCGATTCACTGTCACGGAATTCTTGAACAGAAAGTAAAGAGCCTAACCATCATTCATTTGTCCAATTTTCGTAATCCGTTGCCCAACTGTCTGTTTTCCGCCACACTACTATTGCCAACTAGAGGACAAGTCATTCAGTACACAGAGACTGGGTTCGACCAGCGGCCGTCACATCAATCAATCAGGCATCAGAGGCATAAAGTCGGGTACCAGGATGCTCAGTAACTTTTCCGTCCCTTCGCAAATTCCCCCACTAGCCCAGATATTCGGACAGATTCGGAAAGAGTAAGACAGAAAGGGAAGACAAAACCGGTCTATTGAAAATGCCGCAAAAAATTGGAAATTTCGCAGCCGTAGCCGCAGCAACCTGCATATCACACCCCGATATACAATTACTGCATTTCACCATTCACGGTCATCAGCGTCTATGAGCTACGCCTAGCGGGTGGCGAAAGCCTTGGTGACGACCCTCTTCAGGGCCAACTCCTTCTTCTTCAGGTCATCAGCGGGGGCGTCCTCAATCTCAAGCTGAGCCATGGCGTCGCTAAGGGCAGACTCGATCTTCTCCTTCTGGCCACGCTTCAGGCGGATTGCGGTGGTGGGGTCAGAGACCATCTCCTCAACGCGGGAGATGTACGATTCGAGCTGTTGCCTCGACTCGAACTTCTTGCTGAAAGCCTCGTCACTCGTCTTGAACTTGGCGGCATCTGGATTTGTTAGAAGACAGGACTTGTACGAGGTCGGTGGTGGTTCTTACCGTTGATCATGGACTCGATCTCAGTGGAAGAGAGCTTGCCGACAGAGTTGGAGATTGTAATGTTGGCGCTGCGGCCGGAGGTCTTCTCGGTAGCGGTGACCTTGAGAATACCGTTGACATCGACTTCGAAGACAACCTCGAGGACAGCGTCACCGGCCTTCATAGGAGGGATTGGTGCAAGGGTGAATTCACCGAGAGAAGTGTTGTCCTCGCAGTTGACACGCTCACCCTGGAAGACGGGGAACTGCACAGTTTGCTGGTTGTCTGCAACGGTAGTGAAGGTTCTGAATCCCATTAATTAGTATCGAGTTACTGGTCGCTCCAAGAAGCATTTTTAGTGGTTGAAATTACTAACCGCTTCTTCAAACATGGGACTGTCTGTCCACGAGGAACGACCGGAGCAAAGATATTACCCTCCATGGCGACACCAAGAGAGAGAGGGACGACATCGAGAAGGAGGAGGTCAGCGGTATCGGCCGAAGTGGCCTTACCAGACAGGATACCAGCTTGAACAGCAGCACCATAGGCAACGGCCTCGTCGGGGTTGATGCTTTTCTCGAGCTTCTTGCCGTTGAAGAAGTCGCTGAGGAGCTTCTGTATCCTGGGAATACGGGTGGAGCCACCAACAAGCACAATCTCGTCAACCTTGGTCTTGTCAATGTTGGCATCTTTCAACACCTGCTCAACGGGCTGTAGAGTGCCATTGAAAGCTTTGGCGTTCAGGTCCTCGAAACGGGCACGGGTGATGTTGGAGGCAAAGTCCTCGCCGTCAAACAGCGAGTCGATTTCGACAGTGGTTTGCGTGGCGTTGGAGAGCGTTCGCTTGGCACGCTCACAGGCTGTTCGCAGACGACGCAGAGCGCGAGCATCTCCTGACAGATCTATGTGGGGTCAGCTTTGTTATGATGGCAAAATGTTGCAAAGTCCTACTGCACTCCCTTCTGCTTGTAGAGCTCGAGGGATGTGAGGGGCTCAGAGGGCTCGGAGGCTGCGTTCGAGATGCTATTCTGGACTGATGGAGCGGGAAATGAGATCAAAAGTCCCCACCTTTCTTAGTTTTTTTGGTGAATTCTTTCTTGAAGTGGTCAAGAAGGTTGGTATCGAAATCTTGACCACCCAGATGAGTGTCACCAGCGGTAGCCTTGACAGTGAAGACACCACCCTGGATGTGAAGAAGGGACACATCGAAAGTACCACCTCCCAAATCGTAGATGAGAACATTCCTCTCCTTCTCAGACTTGCCGGATCCAAGACCGTATGCGATGGCGGCGGCGGTAGGCTCGTTGATAATACGGAGGACGTTGAGGCCGGCAATGGCACCGGCATCCTTGGTGGCTTGTCGCTGGTTGTCGTTGAAATAGGCGGGAACTGTGACAACGGCCTTCTCGACCTTCTTGCCGAGCTTGACTTCGGCAACTTCCTTCATCTGCACACATGTCAGCAAAATGCTTGATTACACGGAGGTCTATCTTGCCTTTCCAAGAACCATGGCGGAGATCTCCTGAGGGGAAAAGACCTTGGTCTCGCCAAGGTACTCAACCTGGACCATGGGGCTTCCGCCCTGGTCGATGACCTTGAAGGGCCATGACTTGATGTCCTTGGTGACGGTCTCGTCGTCGAATCGTCGACCAATCAGTCGCCTGCGATCGTCAGCATGCGCGAATCACAGAATCGTCTCAGAGCTCTTACTTGATATCGAAGATGGTGTTTTCGGGGTTCATAGCAGCCTGGTTCTTTGCGGCCTCACCGATGAGACGCTCCTCGGAGGTGAAAGAAACGAACGAGGGGGTGGTAAAGCTACCCTGCTCATTGGCGACTATGTACATCAAGGATTAGATTCTGCGCATTCTGGAGCACTCTGGAAAGACGCTACGTACTGATCTCGACATTGGTGCCCTCATAGTTGGCGACGCAAGAGTACGTCGTGCCTGGTAAAGCGTAAGCATGGCAGCAGAAAATTCGGCCTTCTAGACGACCTACCAAGATCGATGCCAATGGCACCCTCGTAAACTTCTTGGTCGCTCATTTTGAGATCGGTGTGGAGGAGGTAGGAGAACGGTGGTGTGGTGGGATGGAGATGGTGAAGGCGGTGGACGAACTTTTTGCGCTTCAACCGGGCTACACTAAGAAATTTGCCAGCGCGCCAAGATTTCTCCACCGGAGGACATGTTTTTCCGCCCGGGCTATTGCGATCGATGAGCGGGTGGGAAATTTTCACTACCTCGGGGGAAGTTTAGATGTCGGTGGACAAGGATCATTGCACAGTTCATAGATTCCTTCCCTTTATCTCGATATTATACAGGAAGAGTGTGCACACATCGCACCTCTCGAGGTATGTCAATGGAGGAGCTAGTATTTTTTGAAGAATGCCTTTGGCCCTCGTACTAACCTAACAACTTGTTATTGTTGGTCTAGCCAGACAGATAGAGTGACTATAAACTATCTAGAGAATTACCAAAATTATATAGGTAGAATTATGATCATGCCCTTTGCTCGAAATTACCCATGATACATATCGACAACCCGGCCATTATATTCTCAAAAAATACTAGCTCCTTCGTACCTGTATTATTCACGGTCCGCAATATCGTCAAATTACTGCTTATACCGGCCTTTAACACGCTTGCAATATGTTCTGATCGAGTCTGGCCTCGAGACCATCTAAAAAGGCCACCGCTATGAATTCCATGTACCCAAAATGACCAGAGGCCTCGACTACCCTCGTCAATAGCATCTTGAAACACCATTAAGCCGATAGAACCAACCCTTTCATACACATGGAGAGTACCCTAATACCGTAACGCCAATATAGTTCCCGTTCGAAACAACCAAGGGTCCGACGCCAGAGACAACTATGCAATTCCTAGAACGCCGCCCGGCCTCTCGCCTCCTGGTTACACGTGGGGGTCGTGGAAGACGAAGTTGATATCCCGTGGCCGCTGAGTGTTGCTTCTAACAAAATTCTCGTCGCCCGGCGGTCGCTCCTTCTTGGTGTTGCCCGTGAGCATGCTCTGCAGACTAATGCATACGCTCTCAACGTTGTGAACCGGACTCCATCCCGTGCGGTCTAGGAGGTCGAGGCAGATGATGCCGTTGGAGTAGATGTGAGGGTGGTAGGGAATGGGATGTGACTCGTCTTGGACGAAGACGACTTCCGGTGCCTAATCCCGAGTAAAGGTGAATTAGAGAAGCTCTGGCGGCACCGAAGACTCGGTTGGGAATGCGCGGCGTACCTCAATGGGATAGTTCGGGCTGAACATAAATTTGATCCTGTACACCTCGCCTTGGTATATTGGGTTTGCGTCCACGACTCGAATGTCTAGGAGCCATTCTTTGAAGTCGTCGGCCTTGATCAGCTCGATGCCGTTTGGGAGGCCGCTCTGCATCTGATGTCTGTCAGTAGCTGTATTGGCGCAATCTGGGTGTGCCTGGGTTTCAGTGGCTGCGATAGCCCATAGGAATGACGAGCAGGGGTGAGAGGCATTAAGTACGGGGATAGCCGGCAGTGGAGATGTAACTGACCTTCGAAAGCTCCTGCTGGTCGTTAGCAAATGGTCTTGTGAAAGTGGACCGGACAAATACGCACCTTACCGAGCCTCTTCGTGGCGAACATCTTTCTAGTCCAAGGGTCTTTGTTGTGTACTGTTGCGGCGGGCTAAGCGAAAGACGTTTCTGTGTGTTAGGCTGGGCTGAAGGTGTTACAGTGTGTTCCGATGTTAGGGTTCAAGTCCGGGATGTTGTTACGGTTATGGCGGGGTGGTAAAGGAGGAGCGAAGAACACCGTGGAAGTCGCGCAGAAGAGGTTGTCAGATTTGTTCTGGAGGGATGTGCGCAGTAAGTCGTCAGCGAAGCGGCGTCCGCAGGTTTTACAACTGTCAGGGCTCCATGTGTTTGCGCCGAGACCCGTCGAGCTGGTGAAACATCCTTAGACCGGTCTCAGAGCTTGAGTTCCGCCCCGCCACGTGACGGCCCGCCACATGTCCCCGCGTAAGGATGCCTAATTCGGAGTGAAGAATGATATCTTCGAGACAAGATTCAAATATTGTTCGAAAAAGATTGAGTCATTGTGACAACTACCCAACGAATAATTTCGTCTTTGCGCCAAAGCCAATAGCTTTTCCATCCCACCCCCCTTGATATTCACACACGCGGAGCCGCGCAATGCCAACCTGCGACCCGAACCCAAGAGCGATCCCTAGATAGCGAACAAAGATATGGCACAAAAGAAACTAATAAAACTTGCCAAAGGGAAGAGAAGGCTCGCTCAAAAAACTAACCCAAAGTCCGAAGCCTGTTTATGAATAGAATTGGCTCTTCTGGAAGCTCTCCACACCAATGTCTCCCACTTTGCCTTCAACCTTTGGTGCCTTTTCTAGCACCTTTGTTTCGACTATTGTTGCGGTCCTGCTTCCAGTTGTGCCGCTAGTCATCGTCTGGGTCCGGCTTCCGGCAGCGCTACCGGCTTGGCTTCCGCTCGTGATCTGAGCGGGCTGCTTTCGCTCAATCAACTGTAGGTATGGGCTGGGGAGATAGCCCATCCGTCCGTCCCTCGCTCTACATCGCCACCATTCCGATGGGTTGCCGAGAGGATCAGTCTTGCCGAGGACTGCAACCATATCCCCCTTCTTGACGGCCAAGTCGATTCCTTGGACCGAGTTCGTATTGGTGTCGGGAGTAAAGTCGTAGAGCAGTCGGTAGAACTCGAGCCTATTCGGGTCGAGGGGTTCTGTGCCATATGCTTGTGGGTTGGCCTCCATTCTTTGCCTCTCTGCCTCCTCCTGTGATCGTGCAAGTGCTTTGATGAGTTTGCCCATGAGGTATGGCAGACCAAAAACCGCCACCATAAACATGATGAAGGGCTTCTTCGAGGGCTTGGGTGCGGCTGGTGAGCCATCGGCACCACGTCCTGTGAATGCAGCGAAACTGGCCGGTGTAAGATCCTTCGATGAAGCGGGTGGCGGTCGTCCGGTGAGTTTGGCCATAGCGGTCCGTATCCAGCGCATCAGCGTAAATATGCCGAGGACCGAGCCCAGCGTTTGCCTGAGGTTGCCAAACTGCTCTGCGACGGATACCATGGCTGCGAGTGTATATTAGTGACGTGCATCTGAGAAGGCACAGGGGTCTCCATACCGAAGAATGAAGAATGTGTGGCCATGTATGTGCTCTCGAGCATCTGCGCAAAGCCACCAAAAGCGCCGACGATGCTTTCAATCAACTGGAAGGTCGCCTGCGTACTCTGGCTAAAGGACTGCGTGAGGCTCTGCGGGTTGTTCGGGTCGCCGGGCATGCCCATTCCTCCCCCGTACATGCTCCCCATGCCCATACCCATTCCCATTCCACCCATTCCCATGCCCATCCCGCCCATTCCCATGCCTCCGCCGTACATGGACCCGTAGCCGGCTCCCATGCGCGCGTACGGCGACGAGTACGAGTTCATTCCAGTGCCGTAGGAGCTGTACGGTGATGCGTACCGGTTCGTGTTCATGGTTGAGTAGTTGGAGGCGTTGCGGTTGGCCACCGAGTTGAGGGCATTGGGCAGTTCAGGTAGCGGAGGAGGACTTGACGAGGGCGCTGATGCTGACGCGGTTGCTGTGGGTGCGCCTGAGGAGGGTGTGAGTCCTGCGCGTGCATGTTAGCACTCGCGATGGCTGATGTCGAAACGGCGACAGGGAATACTGACCAACCGAGGCACTGGTCTGGCCGCCGCTTGTCTCCCACGGCTTTGGCGGTGATGGGGAAGCCATCTCTTCTCCGTTCGTCGCGCCTCACCGCCCCGTCATCAGGGAGCGTCTTGTACGAAGGGAGTCTGGCGATACCAGCGATGTCCAAGTTGCGGTTCAGGGTTCGGTTTGACAGGTGCCGACGTCAAGAAGAGGCTGGGAGTCGGCGAAGCGAGCTTGCGGGGTTCGCCGATTGAAAACAAGCTCCACGGAGAATGCGACTCGGACGGCTGCCACTATTAGATGAACAGGAACGCGCAAGTGAAAGAAAATGTGTCTGGAGAGGTCGTCGAGGGCACAGTTGTGGGGCCAGAGGCAATATGCGCGCGCGGATCCGTTTGCCATCGCTCGGATCTGATGGCTTCACGGGGTCCCCGTTGAACCTCGGTTTTCCGCGCCCTTCTCGGGTGCTCTTTCACGAGCCATCCAGGCCAGTCCATGCGCGTATGAATGACTGTGCATGCTTGCAGCCATGGGAATTGTCTCAGCCCGCGTGCCACCCCATTAATTCCAAGTTATCTAAGAGCTTTATTCTTTCCTCCTTGCGCGTGCCCATGTAATTTCAGAGATCCGTCCAGCACAAACTCCTCAAGTACCAATTGCAAAGAGGGAGTGCGTGTTGCTCTTCGGATCGTACGCCACGATATCATCAATCTGGCCACCACTCAACGCAGTCCTAAAATCGAAATCGTCATCCAGTACTGCGGCCGTAATGTTGTAATTGTGAAAGATGACAGCAAACTTGAGCATCCTCCCCACAGGCCGCCGGAAATAGTTAGAGTCGCCACCTTCAAGATTTCCTTGACGATGTAGGGTCGACTTTGCCCTTTCTTCTCCTCGACCTAGAACTTCAAAGGCGTCGAATTCGCCGCAGCCCGTCGACCAACATGAGCATGGGATGTTTCTGCGATCGTTGCCATATTGGAGGGTACGAGGGATATTCGCGTTTAGAAACCACCATGCTGGAGCGTCTGAGATCATGCCCTGGTCGCTGCCGACATTGTCGTAATGGTCCATCTGGAACTCGATGAAGAAGGCTTTTTCCTCCCCTTCCCAGCCATCTACCGAAGGTCAGTAGGTCAGAGGGAGAGAATAAGCCATTTTGACGCATTAAGCAAGCTATCCTATAACGTCATGCACAATGTGTTTTCTGTAAGTCAAGTCCGTAGGGCCATGACAGTAGGTTAGTAGTGAGCCACGAAAATGGACTTACGATGAGCCGTCGAATTAGGTCGTGTATAGTCACAAGCCCCAGTGCACACCTCGTCCGTGAGGACTGTAAGCTCAACTTCGGAGGTTTCGAGAGTTCCATCGAAAGGTGTATTGTCAGAGACACAGCTGGTACCACTGGCTGATACGTACGATAGAGAATTACCAAAGGAACTACACTTACGTTAATGCCTTCGCCTACAATATGGTCGCAAAAACTGTACTAATCGAAGGTGCCGGACAACCGCGGGTCGCCCAGATTGGCTAGAAATGCCAAGCCAGTGGCCTCGGCCGGTGCAGTTGAGGTGTAATATGCTATTCGACCCCAGCCAGCGGCCGCTACGGACACATCCTGGGTCTCTCTCGCGGTCAGTGTTGGGTCGTGTGTCGTCGTTGTAGCAGTCGTTGTGACAGTGGGTTCAATGGAGGCATCGCTTTCAAACATGGAACTGCGACTCCCGCCACGAGGCGTGTATTCGGAAAACTTCGACATCAACAATCGGTAGCTATGATGACCCAAGGTAGAGAATTCGGGGACTGGGGGTATTTGCGGTGATAGGGACGATAGAAGGGGCGTGGTCGAAATATCGGTCGTTGGCGCCGTAATATCAGTGCTCGGGACGACAGTACTGGCGCAAGGTTCGGGAAAGCATATGGTAGTTGTCACAGAAGACATGGTCGTATTCGAGCGGGAGTTGACTGGGTACGGAGGAAAGCTTGCGAGCTTAAGGTGTCCCCCGCCAAGATAGTCGACCGGCGAGCGCTTCGTGGCCGTCACAAAAGTGGTCTCGTTAACTATCGATGTACTCTTTCTCGAGCCGGGAGAACCCGAGTTCCAAACAATGCTTGCACCTTGTAAGTGTCCCTCACCCAGATAGTGATTGGGTGAGCGCTTTTTGGCCGAATTTTCCCGGTCACCATTGAGCTGGGCGTTCGTTGCATGACCTTGCATATGTTCGAGTTCTGAGGAAGAGGCGTCGCGGACTGTAGAACGATAAAGGGCGCTTCTGCGGTTACGTCGGGTGGCAATGGAGCCTGAGGGTGTATATACAGCCAGCTGAGAGATATTCATGGGTCCTCGGATGTGCATCGATAGCTATCTCGTTAGCGTCTGGTGAACTACTAAGATAGTACAGATGTAGGTACTTCGCCGAAGAGTGGAGTGCGTGAATCCGTCCCCGAGTAGGAGACTGGTTCGTGGTAGCAGAGACCAGTGCTCGGATCAATAGTAGTCGTGCGATTGTATCTCCCAGACTGGCTGATGTTGCGGTACGTAATGGTCTGGACCTCTGAGCAGTACCAGTTACCGTCGTCTGCTTCTTCGGCGGGCCCCTGGCAGAGTTGACCCGCTGTCTTGCCACCTGCCCGCGAGACAAAGAAGACGGGAAAGATAAGAGCGAACAGATGCATGTTGGAGGAGCTGATAAGTTGATGCTGGCGGGGGAGTAGTAAAATCAAAATTCTGTTTGTATTGTACTATTGAGTGTATAACAAAAGGGCTCCAGGCTGATGTCGGATTCTGTAGGTGAAAATGACCGTGGAAACAGCGTGGCGAAAATGAACGTGAGGCAAGTGCATTGAACCTCGGGTCACTCCTGCTCTAGGCGCCATCCAATACAAGGTCAGACTCGGATCTAGGACAAAGAGAAAGAGTGCCTGTTGAGGCGAGATATCCAGGGAGAGTAAGACAACCGCCTTTACCAGGTAAGATTTTCCTACAGATCTTGCTCAAAGTCAGCGAGAGAATGTCTGCGTTCGACACAAAGCAATCGATTAGATCTGGGATCAGAGAGTCCATTTAGATCATCGCCCCTGCAAGCAGAGGCTGACATAAGAGGTACCAGAAAATAAAGTAAGGAATAGTTCATCATTCTGGGGGTGGGTGAGGAGGCTGGGGATGAACGAACGTACCTTGGGAAGTTAGAAACATGCTTCGCAGCTTCAATGGACTGTCAGCGAGCCGCCCGTAAGTGCATCAGAATGCATGTTGATTAATGAACCAGTTCAATGTAATTCGTCCTCGCGCGCCCACTGTCAAGTCTCGGACGTTTGTGAGGTGCAGGTTGGGAGAGACGAAGTGAGGTCCTTCGAAAATTTAAGTCCAAGGTCTTGCCGAGATCGATGGTCCGTGCACACACAAGCGAATTTTCGCCCACGACCACGCAGTTTTGCGAACCTCGACTTCTCCTGCTCTGCAAGCACTAACCCACAGTCCATCTCCCGCTCCCCATCCCACACAATTCACCATGGGTAGACTTCACAGCAACGGAAAGGGTATATCGGCCTCGGCCATCCCATACTCGCGCACTCCCCCAGTCTGGCTCAAGACCACACCCGATCAGGTCGTCGACCAGATCTGCAAGCTGGCAAAGAAGGGCGCGACTCCTTCCCAGTGAGTGCCGCTCGGATCTGAGATCGGTAGTTTGATTCTGATGAGTGGACAGGATTGGTGTCGTTCTCCGTGACTCCCACGGTGTCGCTCAAGTTAAGGGTATGTTTCGCGCATCCAGTCTCTCAATTGCAAGCGCTGACAGTCTTATAGTGGTCACCGGTAACAAGATTCTCCGAATCTTGAAGTCTAGCGGTACAGTCCCCTGCCCAGGTTGAAAGCGCAAGTCGACCCAGCTCTGCCCGTTCACGGCACCTGTCGCGCTATATAAATTTGCCTCTGTTGGTTCAATCGCTGACAGAGAGCCATTCATAGGCCTCGCACCTGAGATCCCAGAAGACCTCTACATGTTGATCAAGAAGGCTGTTGCTGTCCGCAAGCATTTGTCGAGCAATCGCAAGGACAAGGACTCCAAGTTGTACGTGCCTCGCTTGTTGCGATGCGAGTGACCTTAGACTAACTCAGTCTAGCCGCCTCATTCTCATCGAGTCCCGCATCCACCGTCTCTCCCGCTACTACAAGACCGTCGGCGCCCTGCCCCCTACCTGGAGGTACGAGAGCGCCACCGCTTCCACCCTCGTCGCATAAAGGAATGCTGTGCTGGAATGCGAATGGTTTGATGGAAGACAAGCACTCGGTTGGAGTTTCATGGTTCGAGGGATGCTTCTATGGCTTCATTTAGCTTCTGCATGGGTGTATACACGGACTGCAATGAATCAAAAGCATCAAATCTGAATAACAAATCAAATCTCCAACCGTGACCATCCACTGTAACAGCCGACGCTATGTCAATTCTGAGGACAAGCTCTTGCTTAAGTAGACATTGATGCCCGTGCAATCCAAATGAAGGGTATATTCCCGCCCCATGACCCCAAATTCCGCTCCATAGCTTTTGAACGCCAACCCATGCTTTGCTAATTTTACATTGCATCCAGGCCCCCATCTCAACTTCCCCGTTCCATATTTGTGCGTCCGTTGATTCCCGCATACGATTTCGCATTCAAGGGCCCTCAATCTCCAAACTTTTCTGTGCCAAAAATTCGCTTAGCCATTTCAACGGCTTGTCCGGCCTACATATCCTATTAGCTCTACTCGCATCATACCCGCTTCCCACTGTATCCCTCCATGAGCAAAGAAAGTGTAAACTCACTCCGCGGTAACCAGATGCTTCATGGCCTCCAGCAAATGCGGCGTCACATTCTGATTCAGATACACCCTCGTGGGACTCCCATGCGGATTCGGATGCGTAGGAGCCGACGGCGGCGGCGCGCTTGGGTGTGGAGAGTTCCGTGTTGGGGTTGAAGTGGACGTGGGAGGTGCGGGTGTTGGTGTTGGCGCTGAGGGGCCCGCGGTTTGCTGATGTGTGGGTGTCGAGACGGGGACTGGTTGCGTTGGGTTTTGCGTGGCGAGTGCGGGCTGTGCGCGGTAGTCAGTAAGATGTTTTGGTGGGAGGGAACAGAGGAAGCGTACGTCGATGGCGAGGGTGTCTGTGGAGTCTTTCATTTCGATGTCCGTGCCGTTTTGGGTTGGGGCGGCGGGAGGGGTGAAGGATTCGGGGAGCGGAGGAGGGATTGGAGTTTGCTCCGTCATTTCGGAATTGAAGTAAGATCTTGAAGGGTGGAACCGTGAGCTGTGGCACGTTTGTGGTGCTTCGTCGCGTGTTCGCGTTGGATGTTCGATGATCGGTGATGGGTCGGCAACCTTCGGGCAAAGCTCGGATCTTAGTCTTCATGTCGGTTGCACTGTAAACCATCTATTTGCCATCGTCATGCGCCCCGCCTTCAAAGTTGCACCTGCAAAGTTGCACCCTGGCTTGTGGATAATTCGTCCTTTCTTTACGAAAATAAACAGTTTTACGTCAATCATATCAGACGATTTTCGACTTCAAGAGCCTCCAACTGTCCTTCACCCACGCTCATGCTATGCACTCTCGACTACCTCAAGGTATCACGTCGTTCATTCAAAGCCATCGTGATGGCATCAATGTTTAAGTTGTGCTTAACCTTTTCCTAAATCAATTCACACGGGTTAGAGGAGCCTTGGTCCAGGGAGCCCCAGGACGATCAAGTGGGTATTTAACTTCCGGGAGAGTACACTGTCAAATGCGGACGTTGGTATAAGATTCGTATGGTGATATGTGGCGCTGCTTGTCTCAAGGAATTCCTAGCATTAGAACTACATTAGGAGCTGTATGGCGTCGAGGCGAAGCGCTACAACTTCTTATTTGGAGAATAGTCCAGGGCCGGAATTAGGGATATCAACTTCCTACTTGGCACCTTGTGGTTACGTCTATCCACAGTGGGATCGCCTGAATCTTTTTCCGCTCAACCTCTCCGACCACTAGCATCCATTTTCCCACAGTCGAACGCCAGCCCTCCTCAATCCCCAGTCCTGGGCCCCAGTCTACCCCGGACTCGGACTTCCCCAGATCCTTGAATTCCAGTTCCATGGTTTCGCCCGGTTCCTCAAGTCTTATCAATACCCGGCTGGGTAAGTTTCATCGCTTAGGCTCACTTCAATATTCGGAGGAAGCGGGATGGAAGTGATCTAGGGGATGTCTATATAAGAACCGACTAGGTTTCGTGATCACCGGGGGCTGATTCTCTTTCCGCCATTCTGATTTAATATATTTCCTGTCGTTCAATCAGAGACCACCTCTTCGCTTCAAGATGGCTGGATCACTCAACAGCGTCAACATCTTAGAGGAAAAGGGAGCGACTCGAGCTATACATTTCGAGGATGTGGGCGAGACGTCTGTGGGGTATGAGCCTGCGGAAATGGAGCCTCGGATGAACACACAGACTATACTCGCTTTTATGGTATGCAAGGAATGCTCATCTGGATATTCGGATACTGACTAGGCAGGCACTCGCATCGCAATACAATGCCTACGTTTTAACTCTTCTCATCCCATCTACAACGCTGAGCTACATTAATGCCGACTTGGGGCCAAACCCCAACTATACTTGAATCACTGTTTCCTGGGTATGTCCTCCTCTCCATCTACGTGAGTATTGTGCTGACATGAGCAGACACTCTGCGCCTCATTCGTTATCTCCATAAGCGGTCGACTCTCTGGTCAGGCTCCCAAGTCTATGTATGCACTTCCTCACAGTTAACTCAACGGGTAGACATCTTTGGCCGCCGTTACTTCATGATCACAGGCGCTTGCATATCCTTCATCGGCACGATTGTCGGCGCCACGGGCCAGTCCATCAATCAGATGATCGTCTCTGGTGTACTCTTTGGTCTCGGATCTGGTTTCCAAGAGATGGGCTACGCTTGCTGTCAAGAGATTGTCCCAAACAAGTATCGTATGTGGGCAGTGGGAATATTCGATATACTTGGAGTTGTTAGCCAATTAGGTCCGTTAGTGGGCTATGCCTTCATTGCGAAGACGGAAATTGGATGGAGGGGAGCGTACTGGTATAGTAAGTTACATTTATTCCATAATAGCTCTCGGATTATTGTTGCTGACAAACACCGTGTAGTGTGTGCCTTTCATGGTTTTTTTGCCATTGTCATGTTCTTCACTTACTACCCTCCGACCTTTCATACAAAGCACAAACACGACGGTACGCAGTAAACATTACATCCTCCATCGCTATCTCGACCACTGACACTTCGCCCCTGACAGGTAAAACCAAGACGCAGCTTATCAAAAAGATCGACTATATTGGACTCTTCCTCTTCATGGCCGGCTGCGTCCTCTTTCTTCTCGGTGTCAACTACGGCGGGAGACAATACCCCTGGTCGTCTGCGCAAGTGATTGCCCCCATGGTTATAGGTGTGCTATGTCTAGTGTCACCCGGATTCTATGAGGTCTATGCAGATCCTCCACAGCCTATCATGCCGCCAAGATTGTCCAGGAAGTGGAGAGAGGTCACAATGATCTATGTGGTTTGTTTCGTAGGGGGCATGCTATATTGTAAGATTCTTCCCCATTTGCACAACTCTGAAGCGATTCCGGAGAGTAGATTAGCGCCAGCGCTGAAAGGCAATCGAGGATTCTACTGACAGATCCTCAGACTCGATGAACGTCCTCTGGCCCCGCCAATCACAGCTTCTATTCACAGGACCGGATCCGATTGTTCGTGGCCTCTATGCCGAGCTCATTCCTCTCGGATCTATAGCTTCCGGTCTGCTCCTCGCCTTCGTGTGCCCCAAGATTGGCCACGAACGATGGCAATTAGTCTTTTTGATGACCATGGAAACGGCTCTGATCGGCTCATTGTCTACCGTTGGTTTGAATGATCGCGTACAAGCAATTTGTACGATCGTGTTCCTAAGCATCAGTGTCGCTCTGCCACAGCTGATGAGTTTTGCGATCATCAGCCTGGGTTTGGGAGATGAGTTCAAGGACGACATGTAAGCCTTCTTTCCTTCGAGATCCACTCAATAGACTTGGGAATTTAGTGGCTAACACCTCTCTAGCGGCTGTGCTGTAGGTCTAGCAGGCACGTTCCGCCTCATGGGCGGCTCCATCGCAACAGCAATCTACACGGCTATAATCAACAACACCTTCTCATCCTCCCTGCTCGGCGAAGTCGCTCGCGCTGCCCCGGACTTTTCCAACATCTCCTCCCTCCTCCAAGCAGCTGCTCTCAATACTGCCGCTGCTTACAAGGAGGTGCCAGGTATCACGCCCGAAGTCATCGCTGCCGCACAACTTGCGGTGAAGCAAGCGTATGTGAAGGCATATTCGACAACGTATTTGAGCACGTTGGGGTTTGGCGGTGCGGCCATTGTGGCGGCATGCTTGACTAAAAGCACGGATTTGGGAATGAAGAATGAGAAGAGGATCGTGATTTTGGAGAATGAGAAGAAGGCGAGTGAGGGGGACATCAAAGGCAATGCTGCTTAGATGGAGTTGATACCCTTGGAGACATCCAACTTCTCAGGGACGCATAATGGTCAGAACACGAAATGAAGCTTCAACAACAGGTCATATGAGAAAGAATATAGGGGGAATTCTTGTCGTATTGCACGAGCATCGATTATCGTTGCATGAAAACTGTTATATGTGCTGCATCGAAGGGGGGCCAAGAGGAGAAGCACACACCGAAGGAAGCGGAAACTTAGGAGTCGCCAAATCCTTTTAATCCTACAAACTTCCCGTTGCTGACAACTCCGAACTCCAGATCCATGCTCCTCGTTTCGATTATGCTTAATTCGGAAAGAATTGCAGAACCACACTGGTCATGAATGACGGGTTGGACAGGTCCTGTAGGGCCTGGCTTTCGGACCCCCCGATGGGAAAGAAAAGTGTTTGGCAAGGGAAGCTGATAGCTCTCCTTCACCTTAGCCATGTCCGATGTCAGTGACCTAGGTCGGATTCCCATTGTTGTCCTGTCCCAGCGGACGGGTTCCCGGACCTGGTTGAGTCAAGCGTGGCGAACCTCCTAGATCCAGCGGCCACGGTCCTTGTCCCGAGCCCCGACCTGCGCCCGCACCTCGACCCGCACCGGGAGCTTGTCCTTGGGGAAGTTGGCCTCGACCTTGACCGCGACCTGCCTGCTGCCCATTGTTGCCGGGGGGCTGCAGAACACCATCGATGATCCGTCTCGGAGGCTGCCCGGCTCCTGGCATATTCAGCTGCCCCCGTTCCCGTTGGATTCGTGCTTGCCTCGCCACTTCATCCAGTCCGTTGCCGACGATATTCTGGTTCCCTATTACCGTGACTCCGCTGTTGATGTTGATTTGGAACTGTCCTCGACGTCGGCCTTGGGCCTCACGCGGATCGATTTGCAGATATCCACTCTCGTGCAAGTGACGAACGGTGTCTCGTGCAACTTCAGCGGCGTTGACGGGCGTGAAGCCGATGATACTTCCGTTACCGCGGATCTGGAGTGCGGAGTTGACGTCGAGGGTGAAGCCGTTGGGTTCCTCATGACCGCCGTCCGATCCAGAGTCGCCGTTGCTGTCGTTGTCCATATTTGGAGCGGGCATGGCTTGCCGTGGTGGGTTTGGGTGATAGGGTGGGGGTGGAGTGCGCTGATTCCCGTTTGCTGCACCGTGTCTGGCTTGGAATGCCCGAAGTTCTGCTTCGTATCGCTGTCGGCGTTGTTCGTTTGTTAGACCTGGTTGCCGTAAGAATTGCAAGTGGGCGGGGAGGGGATATTCGGGAGTGTTTCCACCGTTCGGGTTGCGTCCCTGGCCTGGCCCTGGTGGACCTGGTGGACCTGTTGGACCCGGTTGTTGCCCTTTTCCTGAACTCATTAGCAATTTCTAGGAGAGATCGTAGTAGCGGAGAAAGCATACGGATCTGGCGGGGGATTTAACCTGGAGGCCTAGGTCTGGGCGGATGCTGGGGCAACGAAGTCAACAAGCAACTCACCCGCATTAGTGAAGTGAGAACGGAAAACTCTCCCTCAATTTCTACCAGCTTGAAACTATTCGCTTGCTTCAAGTTGAATATGGTCACGATCGGCCACATTTGTAGACACCAAGTGATACGAGCGATTGGAATCCCAATTACTGAAGGCTAAATAGCGTTGGTTAGTGAAAGGTTCTGGACACCTGAAACTATCAAACTTGCTGTCACTTTCAACGTCTCGTCCTGCAGCTCGATACCTTTCTGTTCATTTAGAACCTTCACTTCCAAACGGGTTCGACATCACTACTATGGGCTTATATCCTCCACGTTGTAGCCTATCAGCTTGTGAGATAGAATTCGAAGCGGGAGGCGAGTAGATTTCACCCCGGCCGGAGTCAATAAAAGGTTTTCCTGATCCGGCCGAGTCTGCACGGTCACCACATCTAGGAATAGATCATACCCATGAGCCAGTCAACGTCATGAGCTATGGAAGGAAGGAGAGTGAGCAACTTTGGAAGCACTTCATTTCCTTCAGCCCACCATAGTCGGATCACCAGGTCAAATGGGCTCCCTACCGCCCAAAAAGCGCATGCCCACGAACTAACATTCGCTAACTGATCTTTCAAAGTGTTTCGAAGTAACTTCAGTGTGGTGATGGATATTCAATCACTGATCAGCGAGCATGCATGCCGAGCTCCTCGCCCAAATGCATCGACATTGATTTTCTAAAGAAAGTTCTCCTCGACAAAGAAGCATGTATAAAATATTCTCCAATCTCTGGTGAAATGGGACTACAACGGCCTTCAGTCCACACCTATAGTACAGGGTGATGGTCGTCATCTTGGAAGCATCTTGCGAAGACAGTTGAGAAGTATTCGTGGTCTAAGAGTTCCCTGTACCTTCGCCAACCTCCTGCAGAGGCGAGAGTGCAGCTCTTACTTCAAACAAAGCGTCGATTATCCCCATGACACGCTTCTCCCTCTCTGTGGTCTCGAGTGGTACGTGTTAAAGTCTGAATGCATTTATCCGCGATCGACGCGTGGGTTTCGCGACATATAAAAATTGAAGGGGTTGAAAGAACCACGATGAAGCAAACGGTCACTATGAAAGGTATGTTTTCGGGCCGACATATAAATCCAAATTCTGTGTTTGAGGTTTCCGATGCCGTGCAGGGATAAGGTGTTTCTGAACGAACCACCCAACCTGTAAGCACACCAGGAACTCCGTCCGTCTCTGCACTTTTGAATCGTGGTTTGTATCAAAATGACGATGAGCTGTAATGAAGCTGTAGAAGAATCTATATATGTCGTACAGGTGCCTTGCCGCCACTTCAATTGGACTGAATTGGAATATGAGACATCCACCTTCGGAAATAGCTATCATGGATGTTGCCGGCCAGAGCTGCCTTTGCTATTCGCTTTAGTTTCCATATTATACATGGTCACCGACCGCCTGCTTCCGAATTGAGTTCTTCAATCCCGCAGTGGAAAGATAGATACGACAAGCGGTGCATCATATCCTCGCTTCTGCAAGCGCCTCAGAACTTAAAAAGAGCTCGAAACGCCACCAAATTCGAAACTGATCCCAAGCGGACCTGGAATTCTTCCCGTTCTGCTGATGGTCAACGTCGGATATGTAATTAATGTACGACGATCAGGGAAGTTGTGCTCATGAACGAGGGGTATTGCGGCAGGCCCCGCCCAGGGAATCTGGGCCATGCGTTCAGCACCCACTACCATAATTCCCCATACATATGTCGCGCAAGAGCCTCACGCGAAGATCGCTCCAAATAATGGAGTCCCCACCAAAGACGTCAACCCAAGTTTGTGATGAGACACTTTTTGAGCACGCGCGATGCGCCAGTACGCAATCTGAGCTGACAATATCGGCCTACACGGCAACCACCGGAACAGGATGGGGTGTTCAACACCAGACAACGTGTACCAATAGCACTACGGAATATTGCCCTACTGATAGGTCGAAGGGAATTGTTCAAAAGGGGACGATGTTCGATATCAGCGATTCAGGAGGTGTTGATACACAGCCAGCCCCAAGGAATGTTGATTGGTAGGCGTTTCTCACTACCGTCGTCGGGTAAGGACCCCGTTCATCTCTATCACCACCGTCGCTATGCCGGTTCTTCCAAGGGCCGTCTAGAAGGCTCTTAGCGGACGCCCACGGGCCGAATGGGACATCCGTCTGCATGAATGCCGTGGTTTCACGAGTCAACGGGCAGGGTAAAGTCCACGAGTGTCAGTGGATGGGATCGATTGGCGCGCGCACGACAATGCTCAGCGCGAGGATTCAGGAGTTGCGATATGGGCTTGCAAACGGGAGCAGAAAATCACTCCACTTTGTTCGTGGGTGAAGGGATCGCACTGATTTGAACATGCCAGGCATGTTCCTGGAACACGAACGTAACGCCAACGCGGGAGGTCCACGTGGGTTTGCGCGAGCAACTCAACAGAATGGTGTCCCGAGGATCAACCTTCCTGAACACGGATAGCTTCGGGGCCAGGGCCCAGTATTTCTTACTAGCCCAGACGGCAAAACTCCGCACATGCGACGCACGTTCTCTAACCACCTGCGCAATCGAGTGCCAGAATCCAGGTCCTCGCTTGTCCTTGTCTGCCGAACCAATGGCGTCCCATGTCGAGTACATGGAAGTCTTCGAAGGGGGCGATATGGCAAACTCGAAAAGCACGAGATACGCCCTCTCCCGCCCTGACATATCGTCCATGGGAAAATGGTCTGAGCTCGTCTCGCTCATACTACATATCAACGGGCTACCCTAGTTGCAGTCAAGACCGAACCCTCCGGTGACACCCCACCGACCTCTGCCTTTGAAGAGTACACTCTACAGCGATCTCCATGGTCTGCTAGCGTTCCATCACCCTTTGTTTTTCCGTCCATCACCAGAATTATCGTCTTCCTGCTACCCCATGATGTCGATCCTTGAGCCAGAATCTGGTATCTGGTACGCTCTTTGCTGGCTTGTTGTTTTCACCCGACTTGCCTCAAGGAGGTTGCATTTAGGATCATGGAAAGCTCTCCAGCTGGATGATTATCTTATTGTTCTGGCAATGGTACCAATCCCTTGATCCCCGGCAGAGTCAAGCTAATAGACCCTCAAGGCTACAGACACGATATTGATGTCAGTCATGCATATCATCATTCATACAAGTAGCAACCTCATTGCTCCTGGTGATGATGTTTCTCGCTTTTCATCCAAGGAAGTCACCGAAAGGATATACGGCTCCAAGCTAGTGCTTGTCTCCGAGCAGATGCAAATTCTCACTGTCTGGCTCGTCAAGGCTTGCCTCTTGATCATGTATCACCGAATGACGTACACTTCTTCTTCCCTTCAGACCTCGGGATCCGCTGGCTAACTCGCATAGTGCATTGCTGCCTCAACACAAGGTCGTGAAGATTGTTGCCTTATATGTCGCCGTCGGTTTTGTACGTATCTCATACGCTTATCATAATGATATGCACCTAACAAAGCTTAGGTTGTGATGGAGATACTCTATCTCGGCGTCTGGTGCCGCCCATTTACCGAGTATTGGGCCGTTCCAACGAGAAGTAGTACGCAAGTCCTCAGAATATTTCGTTGCGAAGTTACTGACATGCGAACTTAGCTCAATGCTCGGCTGCGACGAACCATCTGATCACCAACGCTGTACTTAATATCTCCTCCGACCTGATGATAATCGCCATACCGATGCCTCTCTTGTTTAAGGTTAAACTGCCGAAGAAGAATAAAGTGATTCTGATTGGGGTCTTCCTGATTGGAACATTTACCGTACGAACTCGCTGTCACGTCTACTTTCCAGAGATACTGATGGCCTATAGATCATTGCCGCAGCATTGAACAAGTACTATTCGTTCACGCATCCATTCGGCATTGAATGGACGATCTGGTATCTCCGAGAATCCTACACAGCTATTCTGTGCGCGAATTTGCCCTTAACTTGGCCTGTGTTGCAGCGAATATTCAATCTCAACA
Organism: Clohesyomyces aquaticus; assembly: GCA_002105025.1. NCBI lineage: Eukaryota > Fungi > Ascomycota > Dothideomycetes > Pleosporales > Lindgomycetaceae > Clohesyomyces > Clohesyomyces aquaticus. The sequence goes on from MCFA01000002.1 coordinate 130,252, forward strand.
ACTGGAGCCACAACTCCTATCACTCGGGACAATACCACTCCGGGCAATACGCAACACATCTTCGTTCTCATGGCACACTGTCTGCCTTCAAAGGCAACAAGGGTCCAAAAACGAGGCTTCAATCAGACCCAGGGAGCAAAAATCACAGCATGCAAAGAGGGGAAAGCCAGGAACGGATAACATACCCAAATGAGCCTCTCAAGATCTATCAAAACAGGGAGGTGGTAATCCAGACAACGAGCACCAAGGAAATGCATGCAACAGAATTGAGGGACATGGGCGGGCATACTGGCAGGACCAGTCTTGATACGACCAAAAGTGGGAATAGTGGTTCAGATAAGGCTGGAGTCACCACGACCTGTCAGGCCGTTTGAGGGCAACCCTTTTTCTCCATTTGTTCGATCCCCATGTCGCTATGCCTTTTCTCATAGATTTGATACCCCCAAGTTCTCATCGTTTATTGCCAAATACCAAAATCACGAAATGTAGCTGCTCATTTGCTGATTTGTGAACACAGCACTTTTGTATCGCCAAGCCTCTGTCCACTTCAGGGTCTACTTTAGTACTGTAACCTCTCCGTAACCTCTCCGTAGGGCTGGCTGCTTATTTGTATTCAAGTAATGTCGTGATGGTTAATTGGATCGTTTGGGACGCCGACTTCGACACTTTTCCGGCCTTGACCGAAACGCCGAGCGCCTCGGCACATTCAAACGCACGGGATGAAGTGGAATGCTCCCCATCCCGTGTTTCGTCCGCAACACAACGCCCTTTTTTCAATGGATGACGAAGCTTTCTCACGGTTGTTTCTTCGTGCACTGCGATGTGGTTGGATGAGCCACGGCTTGCGAATCCTACCCGCGGAATTCCACCAGAATGATGAGTCCGACCCGACGGCCATCCAATCAGGGATAATGACCGATACGCGGGCTAAAAACCGACAGGTTCCAGATACCGCCACCACCTCATACCACACAAATGAAAGGGCGATTTTCCCGTGCATATATTTATATCAGGTTGTCTGTCCGCAATTCTCAGATCACCAGTTCATATATTCTACATTACAAGCCAATTGCAGTTGCGCAAGCAATAGTACTTATTACAGCAAGCCTCGCCATCACTCCATTTTTTTAGCGTCCATTGACAGAACAATCTTCGATATCTATTCTTATTTCCATTCCAAGACATACAGTATCCGGCTTCGCTAGTTGCTTGAAAAGGTCTCTCTTCTTTGCTCTACTCCAGACCAACAGCGACGGAATCAACCCACACATCCCCGCAGCTTGCAAGCATGTCTGCAAGACTGGATTCTCCGATTAAGCTGCCCAGTGGGCTTGAATTTCCCAACCGTCTTGTCAAGGTAAGTTAGCACATTCAGAGACTCGTGCCCGGCCGGTGTACTGATAGATATAGGCGGCTATGTCCGAAACTATGGCCGAAGACTCCGATCCTGGCGATAAGTACATCGCAGCCTATAATGCCTGGAGCTCCGGAGGTTGGGGAGGGTTACTTACCGGTAAGAAAATCAAATTTCGACTTCTGGATTAATCTAATCATTGAAAGGTAACGTGGAAGTGTCCACAGTATATCGAGAAGGCAACAACACCATCGCGTTAAAGCCTACTATATCTTCTGCCACACGAGACAAGTGGACTCGATGGGCAATAGCGGCTCAACAAAACGGAACTCCAACCATCGTTCAGGTAGTTCATCCAGGCCGGCAAAGTCCTGGTGGAGCGGGGAGCCGTGGCTTCTTCGAAAAGTCCATTGCTCCTTCTGCAATCCCTTTGAGGCTTGGTAATGGGATCCTAGAGCGCTTACTGTCCAAGATCATGTTTGGTACACCGAGAGCGATGACTTTAAAAGAGATTGAGGAAGTCATCAATCAATTCGTTAACACAGCCAAGCTTTGCCATGAGTCCGGATTCAAGGGGGTCGAACTTCATGGCGCCCACGGATACCTCCTTTCGCAATTTATGTCATCGGCGATGAACACGCGAACCGACGCCTATGGAGGGACTCTCGAGAAGCGCACAAAAATCGTCATCGACATCATTCGAGGCATTCGGAAGGCCGTCCCAGCATCATTCACAATTGGGCTGAAACTCAACTCCGCCGATGTCGCCGGCAAAGAGAACCTCGAAGAGAGCCTCGAACAAATTGGTCTTATCGCACGCGAACAGATAGACTTCCTCGAAATCAGTGGGGGCACATACGAAAACCCGAGGATGGCCGAAGGAGACGAACCCAAGGTTTCTGCAAGAACTTCAAAGCGCGAAGCCTTCTTCCTCGACTACGCGCAGTCTGTGAGGGCGCGGTATCCCAACATTATCTTGATGGTGACCGGCGGTTTCCGCACCCGCACAGGCATGATCGAAGCGCTGGAGAGCAATTCCTGCGACTTGATTGGGCTGGGAAGGCCTGCAGCCGCAATGCCGGACTTCCCAAAGAGGTTGATCCTGAATGGACAAGTCAAAGATGAGGATGCTGCACTACCCTTGACGAAGATTAAAGGTGGCTGGCTCATCAGGCATATACCAATCAAGATCTTAGGTACTGGTATCGACACAGTAAGTTGCGCTCTTATACCGATTTGCTTTCGCAAAAGCTAATTTGTTTAGATGTACTACGTGGATCAGATACATCAGATGGCAATTGGGAAGACTCCTCAGCCGCCCCCGAAAGCCTAGTATCGCGATTTGCCCTTTCCACTTTGAGAACCTGGGGTGTAATGGCTTTGATGCGTAATTTTGACGAATTTTCTTTGTTCATTCGTAGCGATTCCTTAGACGTAGATATCTGATGCAAGCAACTCTTCTTTCTTGGCCGCATAACTCCCAACACTTATGTCAAAAAGTTTCGTGGGGCCGTGTTTCATCCTTTGTGATCCTTCACACTACTCACAAAATATGCGCCCAAACGGCCGCTCGGTAGCACGAGCTGTGTCGTTTACCCGGCAGATCGGTGCCTAAGCCACCCACAGACAACATGTTGTTTGGTCGGTAATTTTAGATCGCCTGCTTTCATCAAGATGATACACGGATGTGGCACAGGAGCGGCGAACATCACGCATCTACGCGGCGCAGAAGGGGCAGGTTTGTTGGTTGGGCGGTTACGCACAAGCGCGGCACAGTACGCGGCTGAGTCGCACTGTGAGGAGGATCATATATCTGGCATGCTCACGATCTCCGTAGATGTTCATATTCAGTTCTACTAATCTTATTTCAAGATGTCGTTTACCGCTGACCCTCAACATATTCAAGTATCTCCTGTCGATTCCGAATATATTTTCGACCACGAGATAATATGTCCGGACCATCACGATCTTGATACTCCGTCAACAACTCATAATTTCATCGATTACGAGAATCCAAGGAACCACAGGAAGTCAGATTATGGTCTCCTCGGACGAGAGCAACTCTCAAGGGGATTCTGGGACCGATGGCTCTCGCCTCTGCTCATGATAATCTCCCTGCTCCTTGGAGTTGCGCTCTCTGTCGGTCATCACCGCTACTATGAGCGAATGGATGGCAGAGAGGTTGGCACTATCGAGAGACAGCAATGGGTGTTACAGTACATAGCAAACTCTCCGAGATAACTGGTCCCAGTACTGACGGTCCCGCCAGAACGGGCGCAGCCTTCGCCATCAGCGCCAGCGCGTTTCTCAAAACAGCAGTCGGTATTGCATGTACACAAAGTATCTGGGGGAAGATGCGAACCGGTTTCGTTTCTCTCAAAACCACCGATAACATCCTGGCAATCTTCAATTACGAGCACTTTAAAAGGCTGTTCATCGGCGCACTGGTAGCCACCATGCTATGGTAAGTGTATCGCGTTAGAGATTGCCATACAATTACTGAGTTGTTGTCTACAGGTGCCTCCCACTCTCCTCCTTATTTGCTCCTGCGACTCTTTCCGTCCGCCGCCTGACAATACATTCGACAAGTGAGCATAACGCCCTGAATGTGGACATCTCCAACTCGAGCAAAGCAGAGCTTTTCGCGTATAAGAATGCAGTGGACCTCGAATTTATCAACGGGCCGTCCCCCAGCCTAGCCCGCATAGCCGGAGGTGTTGCTTTTACCGGGGAACGGTTTCCTTTCACTCTGCCCTCTACTCAACCCAATATATCATATAGACTAGGAACCACAGCTCCTTTAGTACGATGCGAGGCATCCAACGCCCAAGAAAAGCAAGATCTTCTCGACTTTGCTTATGAACTGCTCCAGGCACCGAACCGAACCCGGGATAGTCTCAAGTGGGCATCAACACCAGATCTCTACGGAGAGATTGGATTCATCGGAGCGATTCGTAATGGAAGAGCACTCTCCCAAAGCTTCTCGGACCTGGTCTTCAGTAACCAGATGATATTCGCCATTCAGAATAATCCCACTGACTCTGACTTCGATTCCGAGACAGAGTTCATCACCTGCGAACTGTGGAATACCTCCCTGGCTTTCGATGTAAGCACCATCGATGGTGTTGCAAGGATTGGTTCAATCGAAAAGACATGGCTCCGTCGCTTCAACCCGCGGAATGCCGACGAAGCTGCTGAATTCGCATCCTACACTGCCTACTTCCTCTCATTGGGAACCCATCTATTAGGCTACGTGGCATGGACATTGGATGAGCACCAGCGCTTGTGGTCCGAAGCTGGAATCACCAATACAAAGCTGGCTCTCGGATCTCAGTTTTCCAACATGATGTCCGACATGGCCATAAGCGTCGGTAGGTATGAAGGAATGCAAGCGCCAGCCAACGTACGGAACGCGACCCTTCGGGAAGACATCGAAGAATTCTCACTCAACGTATCTCTCAGTCTGTTGAGCGATCCATCGTTCTGGTAAGAGCTTCCGCGGATACACCCACCGACTTTCGCTAATTCCCTGATAGCAAGTATGAGCTTGTCAATGTGACTTCGTCGACCGATCAGACCGTCTACTCCTATAATAAAGGCAAACTGCTTCGAACCTACGGTATCTTCATTCTGTTCAGCATATTTTGTGTATGCATGGGCTTAAAGTCTTCGCGACAGTGTGAGTTGAGTCGCGATACTCGATTTCTCAACATCGAAGCTGCGATGTATAATGACGAGGTTTGTCTTCTCCCGGCGCACTCAGGATCGTTCTTTGACGCATACTAGGTCCAACAAACTCTTGAAGAGATTTATTCAGATAAAACACAGCGATGGAATCGGCGAACGGGAGACGAGAAGTTGAGTTCAATCCAGACGAAGGATCTGTGTTGAGACCTGCCTCAGCACAAGGATTAGAGGATGCCGCTGGGGCTTCGAGACTTGGGTTTTCTGAGAGGCCGGCCTATGAACCTTGGAGGAGATTGCAGGCCAATCCGGTTATATGTAAAATCAATCTTAAGTCAGTCCGCATCGCGAATGTCTACAACCACGGGCGTGTCCAATCTTTCGCTTCAGCTTGGCTAATTAGATCCGCCCAATGAGTCACCCACCACACCACTCGTATTTCGCATCCTAAGGCATCTTTGGCGAGGGGAAATGCCATTCACATGACTTCGCGTCGCCTTTGGCGCGTTATCACGCTTCTGACGAAATTCATTCGCTACACCGCGTCTCGGCTTGCATGTGGCGTCTCGTGATACGAAGGGCTGCGTTGATCGGGAAACCTTTATCATCTGAGCGCGCAACAGCTGCGGGGTATTTAAACCTTTCAATTCCTCCTTCGTCAGGCACAAACCACAAATCCGCCCGCCTCTTCTCTCTTCTCTGTTGCAAATACGCGCCAGAGAATTCTGTTTCACAGTCAGTCGCACTTGCACACGATGGCCACCGAAGCTCCCAAGCCCAGCGAGACCTATGCCGGCTCCTGCCACTGTGGCGGGGTCAGCTACAAAGTCACGCACTCGCCTCCTCTCTCCGATCCCTCTGCCACTGTCTCAAACTGCAACTGTAGCATCTGCTCGCGGAACGGGTATCTCTTGATCTATGTCCCAGACGCTCAACTCTCTTTTGAGAAGGGTGCTTGGGAGGACTTGACCGTACGTATTTTCTAATGCTCTTAGATGCATTCAACATACGAACGTGAGGATAGTGCTGATGTGGAGTTGGCACAGAAATATACGTTTGCACCCAAGCATCGCATTGCCCACTACTTCTGCCCCAAGTGTGGGACGTCTTGCTTTGCCAAGAGTACGACGGAGGAGTTCTATCCAGATTATACGGCGGTGAATGTGAGGACGTTCCAGGACGTTGATTTCAAGAGTTTGAACTTGAAGGATGTCGATGGGAAGAATCACTGAAGTGGTGTGGCAAGCGGTGGAGACATCGGATTTTGGGAAGGGGTATAGGCGGGAAGGATTTAGTGTAGTTGCTAGTTGCTAGTAGACTTATACAAGTTGGCTTGTTTGCTAATGCGCCCTACTGGCTCTTCTTGAGTGACTTCCACATGATCTAACATTGCGTGAAAGAATTCAGACCCGTAGACCATCTAGCTTCCGGACCACGTCCCAGCAAAACGCTTCCATGGAGCCCTCGGCATCAGCATTTACATTTCCAGCTTCGTCTTCTTCTGCACTGACAGACAGACAGCTCAGAACAATCTCTTCATAACTTGAGCCGACAAGGAAAGGGACGTTATGTGACGTAGCACCCATAAGAACAGACCGCCACTTACGCAAGTCATTACTGTACCCATCCCTCCAACCTAGTGAAGAGAGAGGCTTCCAAAGACCAATCTCGAGCAGAACACACCCGAGACTGTACACGTCGTACGCTTGGTGGTACCGCGGGACCTGGATTGTGGCTTCTCCTGAAGGGTTATTTTTCATTGTACCATGGAGGTAGTCTGGATGTTGATAGGCCCTCTGTACAGCATTCGAGCTAGCGGCGATTTCGGATTGCTCAAAAGACTGATCGGGTCTCGCAAGACCAAATGACGCGATATAAGGCCTGGTGATGTCGATCTTCTTCATCCATTCTTGATCTCCATTGGCTTTGTCGGCGTAAAAGATGATATTTTCGGAACTAATATTCTTGTGTAGCCATCGTGCAAGATGTAAATTCAGCAACGAACTGGTGAGGAGGAGAGCGAGTCGAAGGCGGTTTTGCAAAAATGGCCGAGTCTTACTATGTATCAGGTCCGATAATGTTGCGCACCCAACACCATCTCCCATCCCAGAGACTCTGTGGGAGAGGTTTTTGGGGAGGGTAAACATGATACCACAGCGATTCCTCGACTCTTCCACAAACCAGCCAACGCAATCCAGGATTCGGAAGGATGGCGGCTTGTCAGTGCCACTGAGTCGCTCAGAAATCCGCTCTGCTCGAGACAGGGCATAATCTTTACTGATCGGGTCCGATCCGACGTAATATTTCCACTCAATAAGGACGTCCTGCTTTGGACTACCAGCGGCTTTGACGAAAGTCCCAAGCGTACGTGCTGTCGATCCACTCATTCGATCGTACCAAACTTTATACTCGAATTGCTCGACTTGTAGGCTATTGTATCGAACCCAAGAGCGGCCTGTGGCTTCGGTCCGGTCTTGCTGTTTCCGCATGGCGAAGACGCCTCCTATCTCTGGGTATTGGTGGAGTGCCTGAGCATCTGGTCGTTGACCCTGACGGTCGAGCGAAGCAATCGTAGCAGAAGCTGTAGCGATACGCTGCACATCTGCCGACACAGGGTTGGATCGCGGCTGCAAGCGATGCAAGCGACTGTTTTGCTTCTCAAAGTCGGAGACGATGGCACGAAAGGTCGTGCTGTCGCTGACGCTCCAGGATACTCTGGAAGCGGTTGTGCGCAACGCGTTCTTGACAGCGGCCAGCTGGCTACTGCTTTCCTTGGGATTGTACTGGTCCATCATCTGTTGCCCGCGTTTAAGAAGACTGACTGCACTTCTCAAAACTGCTTCGACGAGCTGGAGATCCAGGTTCTCAGCTTTGGCCTCTTCCACGAGAGACTTCGTACTGGCCAGAGCGATTGGGTCGCTGCTTGGTAGGTTGACGTTGAGTCCCCACATTTTGGCCCAAACCCGCAAATTGTTTTCTTCCCATTGCAGCGATGTGCTCAGAAACTCCAGGTCCGCTGGAAAGTTTTTTGCTCTTGAAAGAAGACCGCAGGTTGTCACACATGTGTCTAAGAGCGCGAGGACGGAGATGGAAAGGCCTGCGATTTCTGCCATCTTGCTTCGCGATGAGAAATGTATGATAAAAGGGTTGGATGGTGGTTGCGTGTTAGATAGTTAAATTCAGCTGATCTGGTGCTGCATGGCTCCAAAAAGGGAATGGGAAAGAGCCCAGCCAGAGTCCGAAATACTGGGGTATCAGGCTGAGACATGAGGCAAATTCCAAGCGCAAGGAAGCCGAACCATGGGCTTCGACGGCTGGATGCGTAATCCGGATGCACTTGGAATGGATCTTAACGGAAAGAAATTCTTTCAGCGTAATTCGAGCAATTATTCACGGACTTGTATCGGACATCTTGATGTGTGATCCGGTGGGGTAAGGAGGGTGAAGTCAGAAACGCAAGGCTGAAAAAGCCTAGGTCCTTGGCGAGAGCCAATGGAGCGCTGCTAGTCAATACAAGCTGGTGAATGGTCAAAGTCGAACCAGGGGTTAGCGAGCATTGCAACCTAACACAGATATTAAGTTCTTAGGCGATTCCTTTTGCCGTTCTCTCCCGTCCTTATGACCAAGCCAGTCGCCCCATAATGAGCCAAGATCGTTCATTGCCATGTCTCGAGCAAGCTTTTTTCTAGAGAAGACGGTCGATGGCGCGCAAAAATTCGCAAATGGTGGTCAAATGAATTGGTGGAAAGGATCCTGCGTCAGCACATCATTTGCCGATCCGCTGCCACCAGATAGAGTATGTCGAGGCTGCCGTCTTCGCTCTTTTCAAATACACGCTGATGAATGTCCCAGGCAGAAATCATTGCCGAAGTCGCCAACAAGGCTGAAAATAAGGATGATCGATCGCAGAGCATCCAGAGCCAATATGAGCCGGTTACAGTTGACCATTCTATCCTGGGTGGAAGCGTCGTGACGCATGTGAGCCAACACCCTAATACTTCGGGGCTTCCAAATCCATCATTCGGGGCAATTCTAGCAGAGATCTTTCTTATACTTTCCGTGCTATCGAAACAAGATGGACCACTTCGTCTTCCCGCGCTATCAAACCTTCATTCGTACCCGCTCTTAGGCAATGGTATCTCATTCATCGCCCGCCTTGTCCCAGCATCTAGTCTCAAAGTGGACGACCCTTCACTCAAAGATGTCGACAATGTTGTTTTCAAGTCGCTCCGACATCGGGAACCTGACACCGAAGGAAAACCCAGGACAGGTGATCGCCGTGTCATCCGACTACAGAACTTCTTACGGGAACTACGAGTTCTTACACACAGTCCACTTCGAAACCATGAGAACATCGTTCGTCTAATTGGGGTCGGATGGGAGGCAAACAGACTTTCAATTAGCACTTCGGTCTTTCATTGGCCATTCCTTGTGCTCGAACATGCGCAATGTGGAACTCTCATCAATTGGCTGGATGAAAATACGTCTGACTTCGGGATGCGGAAAGCTCTGGTGCTCGATGTTGGCCTCGGATTGCAAGCATTACACAGCTGCGACGTCATCCACGGTGATATGAAGCCTGAAAATGTCCTCGTCTTCGTCCACCCGAAGAAGAGATACATCGCGAAGATTGCCGACTTCGGCTTCACCATGTTTGATCTTGATGGGCGGGCTCCCACTATGCACTATCCAGGCGGGACCAAGCGCTGGGATGCACCGGAATCGGAGAAGGCTCTGTCCTGGAAAAGTCGCCTGCTAACCGACGTATACTCCTACGGATTCTTAGTGTGGAGAACAATGGGTTTCGGTCATGCTCCATTTGATAATCTCGAAGGTCTTCCATCTCCTGAAAACACTGCACTGATCAACAATCATAAGAAGCCCTACGGTGCTCTTTTAACGCTAGCAGAAGATACGCTAGCCGCATGCATCAAAGATACGAAGATACTAACTATGGTAACGAGTGCATTGAACAGCACATTGCAGTTTGATCCACGCCATCGAAATCTAGATACGTGCTTGAAGTCGTTGGGGTGAGCTTCTTGGACATCGATACCCTATATGTAAGGACTAATGTGAATCAGATCCAAGGCTTCCTCGCCCCGGTACCCGGCACTTCGACACAGTGAGATACCTCCTGAAGTAAGTTCCCCAGGGCGAATCGTAATATCCAGGCATTAATAAACAGAACAGCAAGGACTCGGAATTTACGAGTACGGCGGTGAAAACCAGCGATTGAAGCAACAGCTTCACGACAGCCTGGAGAGTCACTACTTATATGCGTCAGCCTGTGATCAAGAGATTTCGGCGAGCTCGCAGACGTTACTGTTCAATGGTGCAGCGACCCTAGCTTCAGAATACCTTGACCGTCATTTTGCAGGGGACATTAATCATCCCCAGCATAAATCGTCTAACCTCTGCATTGGGTTCTCATGGTTAACGGTATCTGCGGGAGCGCGATCAACCGCATCAGCTGAGTCCATAGTCCCGATTTCCCGAGCGTTCGATTGCGATGATCAGATCCCAAATCCAAGAGACGATCACTTCTTACTCTTTTGGGCAGCAAGCGAAGCCTTGAAACGAGGATCCGAGTTCATCCTACGCGACGTCATGGAAAATGACGTCCGGGGGAAAGAGGAGTTCCTGCATGATTTCCGTACCAAGCTGTGCAGAGGCGTCGGGTTCCGCTTGAGCATCTCCAAAGCAGTATTCAATGGCACAGGAGGACGGTACAACGAATTCCTAGGAAAGCCTTTCTATCTGAGACTGGGCGCGGACCCTGCAAAGCCAGATGGACATATAAACCCGGATTACCTTTTACGAATAGCGTCTGGGTGGGGCGCGCTGAAGGACGTGCAATTACTTGTCAGAAAACATCGTGCGAATTTGGATGCGAAGAGTGCCAACGAAGGGGAAACCGCACTGTTAACGGCATGCCGAGCAGGGCATGTCGATGTTGTGCAGTGGCTGATCGCGGCTGGTGCGAATGCGAGCATTACGACACACAACAATGTCAGTCCATTCCACTGGATCAACAGTTTCCCGAAGACGGAGGTGATGGGAATAGCCAAGCTCTTGAAATTTGCGAAAGGGGATCCGAATGCGGTCATGAAAGAGACATGGGAAGGTGCTGAAAGTGGGTTCTGGTTCTTCAGGGGCCCACCTCTTATGCGCGTTGTCGCCTCTGGAAATCTGGAGGGCGTTGAAGCTCTGCTGGCACTCGGTGCTGACCCTCTGATCACAAGAGTTGCGAGTATCGAGAACCCTCTCATCTTCGCCCTTCGCCGGGGGCGATTGAATATTGTCAAGGCACTAGTAAAGAAGACAGGAACAGAGATTCTCTGGAAGCGGCAGCCTTCTGGTGCTCGTTATGCTCTTCACATTATTGGGGCACACAGCCAGTATCTTGCCAAGATTCACTCAGAAAGATTCGTTGAGGCCATGGCTGAAACATTCGACTACGTTTGGTCGCTGGCAGATCCTAAAGAACGTCAGCTCTACTCGCTGGATAGCCAGGGTACCGTACCCATTCAGGTGGCCGTCCGCGAAGGCAATTTCCTATTAGTCAAGCGCATGATTGAATGCGAAAGCGGCCGTAATTCCAAGGAGCTAGTAGCAACGATTGGCATGCAGGCCGCAATCCTACACCGAAGATTTACGATATTCAAATATCTCTTAGACAGCGGCGGACAGGCCCTTCATCCCTTTCTTGACACAGATTCCGGTGAACCAGTCCAATTCATGGAATATGTTCGCTGCCCATGGAACTTCAATCTCGTGGCCGTTCAAAGAAAGACAAATAGTCTGCATCTGTGCATCTCTGCTGGAGACATGGGGCAACGAATGTGTTACGCACTTCTTCGCGCTGAACTCCCTCCTTCGCGATGGGATGTCACCCCTGAAACAATGAGAAAACGCGACCAGATCAATTGCTGCTGCAACTCCAAGCCAACAGACGATCCGATTGTCGACAGCCGGAACGAGAGGGGGGAGACTCCGTTCTTCTGCGCCCTAAAAGTGGAGGAGTATCAAATCGCCTGGACACTGTACGAAGCCGGCGCCAACAAAAACGTCATTATTCCGCTTGCGGGCCATGCGAACTCCTATGGTAGTGCCTTATACACAGCTAAAAAGCCATTGGTCGAACATGCTCTCGAATGGGTGTCCGCATACCGTGCTTTGCACTTTCTAATCCACTTCTGTTGGGGATGCTTACAGCTCACGAACCCACACGGCGGCGATTTCAGATTAGCTGTAATCCCAGACGTTGCCCGATTACCGTACGAAGAAGCCGGAGAACTCTTCCGATATGTACAGGAGCGAGCATACCCGACCCACACCTGGAACCGAGAGATCTTGGAAGCGATACGAGTCCTCAATACAGCTGCCGTAGACCACTTGCTGCGGACAAGAGAAAAGTTGATCCCAGGACATCGGGATCCGACCGCGCTTTTCGAAACGGCGATGGCGGCGTTGCTTGACGCATTCCAGAAAGATGCAAAGTTCGACAGTTCCAATACAAACACAATCCAACAATCACTGCGCAAACGCGCTGAAGTCACCTTTCGCTTGACCAGTATTATAGCATCGATCGAGAAGAGCTACCCCGATGATAAAGGAGGCTGTACAGCCGATGCGGACTTTTTGGACCACACTTGGAAGACTGTAAGACCCGAGTTTAATTGGAGACTCAAGCGGTACAAAACCGGCCTGATCAACCTGGTCAAATTGGAGAACGAACTAGATCAGCAGCTCTTTCCATGGATGGTGTTACTGTCGATTGGTAGGAAAGAGATCAGCGATGTGGTTCTCGAGGGATTTCAAGAAATTTTGGAAATGAGCCTTAAGCCGGTGGCCGCTGTTACCCTTGATAACGGCAGAGTAAAACTTACTGCAACCGGTCCCTCGGTCCAGGACAGCAAGGTTGAGGAAGCTTCTGCGAAACCCTACTTTTCGAGAGCGAGTGGAAGCGCCAATCGTCCGGTAGTTGCCAGCAACTCTAGTGGATCGATGAGTACGGGAGGCTCAGACAGTTCAAGACAGAGTCTAAGAGAGTCCCTTAAGAGAAGGAGCATGGTAATTCTTCCAAAGCGATTTCGAGACTAATGTAAGTAGAGGGACAAGGGCAAGCGATACTGATTACTATCAAAACAAGGGCAGAACTTGTCAATGCTTTAGCAAAGCATTCGAACCTCAATAAGCTCATGCGTTACAATCACCCTTGTTGATGATGTCCATCTTGCCATCGCTTAACCCTTATTTTCACGTGGACTCGGAGTATATAAACCTGCCGTCCACGACATAATAACTGCTTCTCCACCAGAACGATTCCCCAGTAAAATGACTTCATATACCTGAGGATGTCTTCGGGCACAAAAATGGTTCATAAAGCAGGATAATGTCCGCTTCTCTGCCCCCGGTAATTAATTCCCTAGCACAATGTCCCTTGGGTGAAAATTGAAATGATTTCGCCTACCTGCGTATGACTGTTCGGGCACAATAAATTGTGAAAGAAACAGAAGAATGTCCGCTTCTCTTCTTCTTCAAAATATAACAAAAAGCCCCTGGAGAGAGTCGCTGTTCTCTAACGGTCCCAATCCCTTTGGCAGCTTTAAACAAGCTCCTCTTGCACTCCCAAAGGGCTGTTTGAAACCACCTACAACAAGGTCATAACTTTTGTCCACAAACCCACTCCGCCCAAAGCCCGTTCTAACAAAGAAAACAACCTTGCTATACCTATTTAGGAAAGAGTGGACTCCACACCACTTGCTTGGTACCGAAGTCTTAGCATACCTATATTAGAATGCCCAAGCCCCCCAAACTCGCTCCTTCCTTCCACCACATCTCTCTCCCCTACTATGTCTTTAAAATATTCGACACCCAGCTCCATGCTGCTCTCTAAAACGCTCGAACCGGGTTTTTAGGTCCGCCGAAGCCTGCTGGTTCGCGTTAATTAACGCGCCCTGGCATAACGACTGAATCTGAAAAAAAATTACCGCTGCATGGCCAAACAATTTCATTGAGAAAGGAGGAAGTGGGAGAAAGTTTTCGTAGAATGATAGTGATGATGATCACCACTTTCTTTGAGGATCCTTTCGAATGATAGTGGTGGCAATCACCATTTTTACGGTTCTCAGCCCACCGTCTGTTAAGAGTTGACTTCATGTCCCTTTTCAACGAGAGTGCGCGGAAAGGCGTACATTGTATGTAATAAACTCTGATGTATTTACAGACACGAATCGACAATCCTGCGTCCGGCACATTTTCACCCATTCCCTCCGCAATCTCTACCCATCAATTGTAACCCTCCACTTGAAGCCCACTGCCTCAGCTCTTTTCCCCACCTTATTGCAGTCCAAAGAACTTCAACATCACTGGCTCGACCGGAGGAGCAATGTGTCCAACGCCCTGGCCAAAGTAACCAACAAGCTTGTTATCCGTTCCATAGACCATCTTCGTATACTGGCTTCCCTCATCCACACTCGCGCCCGTCTGGTTCGCCGTGTTCTTCACGCCCAAAACCGCACTCCACTGCTTGAGCTGCTCATACGCGCACTGCGGGCGCACTAGGGTATCGGCCAGACCGTGGGCAACCAAGAACCTAGGGCGCTTGCCCGTGTATCCGGGATACGCGTTGTACACGTACTTGGCCCAGTCCTCGGGAGTATGGGTTAGGCCCTGTGCGCACGTCTGGTTGGCACCGAAGGGCGTGGGGTCGCTCTTGGAGCCGGCGAAGCACGCGAATGCGGTTCCGGAGTAGGCGGCACCGGCCTCGAAGACGTCGGGGTAGGAGCCCACCATTACGTTTGTCATCATGGCGCCGGAAGAGCCGCCCATGACGAAGACCTTGGATTTGTCGCCCTTGTACTTGTCGAGCGTGTAGTTCACCATGCTGATTATGCCAAGGGCGTCACCGTTGCCGCCGTGGGTGAGAGAACCAGCGTTGTTGACGTCCCAGCAGTTGCTGTACTTGGTCGTTTGCGGGTAGATCAGGATGAAGCCGAGGCTCTCCTGGTACGACGGCAGTTTGGTGCCACTGTACCATGATGATGCTGCACCGCCACAGGGGTGGAGCTGGAGATGATGTTCAG
Organism: Clohesyomyces aquaticus; assembly: GCA_002105025.1. NCBI lineage: Eukaryota > Fungi > Ascomycota > Dothideomycetes > Pleosporales > Lindgomycetaceae > Clohesyomyces > Clohesyomyces aquaticus. The sequence continues at coordinate 145,381 of MCFA01000002.1, forward strand.
CGATATTCAGGTTGGATGGTAAACAAGATATAGACTTACGGCAACGATAATGGCCGGGCTAGCCGCAAGCTTGCTAGGGACCGATATAAACATCTGGACACCACTTGGGTTGGTGCCGAAGCTAGTGACCTGGGTGAGGGCTCCAAGAGCCGAGTTGGCCGAAGCCAACAAGGCGGTAGCAGTGGTGAAGACCTTCATGTTTCCGTTTCACAGTATTTGAGTCCTCTGATAAGGCTCGAAGATGGTGCAGGTTATAGAAGCATTCTTCCCTAGCGTGCCACTCCCACTTTTATACAGAGAAAGTTCCCGTGCCTCTGCACCCACATGGAGAAGCCTTGGAACAACCGATTAAGGAAGCCGATGCCACAAATATATACCCATGCCAATTGTTACAACGCAGAACTCCAGAATTTGGAAATGGAACACTTTAGATGGATGAGAGGAATTAGAGGGAGCGGTAGGCGGTCCTTGTTTCCCCGGTCAAACGTAGTGGGATGTTCACAACCCCAAATTAACGTGAGATTGACTCCAGGAAAGGCGAATTGAAATATTAGGGATTGACGCAAACGTGCGCTGGAGATCCGAGCCCAGGGTCCTTTAAAGACAGCAGGTGACAAAGTGATTAATAGCCGGTGGGCTGGCTAGTGGTACCTGAGCCTCCATTCGCCGTCCGGCAGCGTAAATCGGGATGTGTGGTTCTACTCCCAGGAGGTCGGCAGCTTGTTTCGGAATATTTGCAATCTAATTTCTTTTCCCGGTCCCTGCATCCATCTTCATAGGACAGGCTATCCGGGGATGTATTTGACCGGGGGACGTGACGTCAAATCAACGGCCGTTTCTCGTGCGTGGAAAAACTGGGGAAACCGTCTAGGCCGATTCTGTAAAATCCCCGGAAAGGCCATCCATCTATTCGATGCGTAAACTCCGCCGACAACCCGTATCAACGGTCATCCAGGCTCAGACAACATCACGTTCTTCTTCAACAAGCCAACCCTTCAAGGAACGTAACGTTGTTCCCTCATAGAAAGCCATTCCTCCTCGCGGCCCGTCTGTTCCATGGTTTGCCTATCCCATACCCGGAGCGACCTGCGTAAGGCTGCATATGTCCCGAGGTCGATGCTTTCACTTACCACGAACACGCAACGTGCAACGTGCAACGACGTTATTGTTATTCGGTCCGATCGAGCAGACCTCGGCTGTGGAGCGACAATCAACAATAGCGGAACATCATTGGGAAAGTGCTGACAGAGTGACAACGACGCATCGCAACGGGAATGTACGAAAAATATTTCTTCAAAAGGGATGTTGGCAGTGGAACGTACAGGCTTGCCGACACTCTTCATACCGGCCAGCCTGTGATCCGTGTGAGTGCACATACCGTACCACTACCGAGTATCACAGGCTGTAGACCAAGAAGAGCTAGGTCAACATGAGGTAGAAACACCACGAATGCAAACGAGGACAATAATCCATATTAGGTGAAATGATACAAATCGTCATCTATCGGGCCACGGACTCGACGACGAAATGTCCCATCTCCAGATGCAATGCGGCCCAAGCCTTCCTATCCAAACGCCTAGCAGTGAATCATCGTGAGGCCCAAATGAGCTCGAAACAGGACATAATACGAAAAATGCATACCCATCGAACAAGCCAGCCATGGTCGTTATAAGGAAGGGGAGAGAAAGAGAGAAATGGACAAAATGTCAAGAAATGAAAGTAGTCCTTCCATGGAGAGTCAACACCTCGAATGCGTATGCCAAATGCCCCCGTCTATGCAGATTTGATCCTGCATTCCTTATCCCTCAGTCCCAAATGCATGCAGTTTGAATATACAACCCTCTTGAAATCCTCCATATACTTCCATCAAAGCGCGTCAAGCAAAATCAACATTTAGAGTCAAAGTCTTCGTTCCCTTTCATCATCGTTTCTCAATCGGCTTTTTTCATAATCAATCCTTCTGCCCTCAATCGTCTCTACTCCACATGTCTCATCTTTCATCCTCTTCTATAACGCCCTTGGCCCTGTTGATGAGCGAGTCGTGCCGCCGCCTGAGCTTGGTCGAAGCTAGCACCATACGCTTGCGTGACAGGTTGTTGGGTTTGCTGTTGCATCTGCGGTAGTGATTGCTGCTGTTGAACGAGGTATTGACCCTGCATTGGTCCTGAGCTTGGCGTTCCCCATCCTTGTTGCATGCTCGAAGGCATTGGAGACATTCCCTGTGGAGGGAAGTAGCCTGGCTGTTGATACATCTGTGGCTGAACTTGGGCTGGAGCCGAGAACGCAAACCCTGGGGGATAACCTTGAGGGGTACCCATCATTGTTGGCGTGCTATAGCCAGGAGCCATCTGCTGGCCCATCTGCTGCATCTCCATCATCTGTCGCTGCTGTGCTGCCATCATGCGGCGGTCGATCTCCGCTTGCATTGCTGCGGTATGACGATTGTTCTTGGCAGCAGCTTTCTCCTGCTCTCGATGGTCGATGTATGCGGTCAGTCCCGCAGAGGACGTCTTCTCTACCTCTTTGGTATTCTTGGATAAATCAATTAGGGGAGTTCCGGTCATTCGAGCTACTTGCTCTTGCTCCCGAGCAGACAAATTCGTCGGCTTTTGATCGAGTAACATTCCAGACCCACGAGATACAGGGCGGTTCAACAGTTGACGACTTGAGGGACGGGCAGGCGCGGCTTCTGGTGTCTTTTGTAGGTGAGCCCAATCACCTGATTGTGCGCGGCTCAGTGGAGGTGGCGTGTGTGACTTACTCCTTCCATGGGCATAAACGGGTGAAGCACGGGCATTGGCAGCACGTTGCTGCACCCACTCTTCCGGATCCAGCTTCTGTCTTTCAGAATGCGTATGTGGTGTCATGCCTGGCGACCACGCAACACTACGACGTTCGTCGGCTTGGGGAGCAGGAGAAGCAGAGGATGTACGCATATGGGTTGCCATGATGGGCGTTGTCCGACCAGATAGGTAAGACGCCCGCTTTTGTTCGTTTGGAGAAGGTGCAATGTTCTCCTTGGACCGAGAAGCTGGCTGGTCATGCAGGGCTTGCGTCATAGTTCCACTAGTTCCAGGCCGCTTGGAATTCGCATCCGGTGTGAGAGAGTAAGTGGGACCGAAGTCAATCGTAGGAATGTCCGTTGAGACTTCTGCGCGCTTCTTATCCGGGGTGTAGTGGACATCACCAACTACAAGATCGGACTTTGGGAGTAAGTCGGGATTGCCTACTAGCTTCAGGACTCCGCTGCGTGGCCGTTCCTCACGCCGCTCGGGCAGTTTCCGCAAATTGACCTCATCGCTCACTGTGCTTGCATAATCGGGGGTGGAAGAGGACACGCCACCGTCACTATATCGACTACTGGACTGACTAGGCTGTCGCAAGAGGGCCGCATCCGCATTATTGAGGCGATCGAGGGCGTCGGGATCGATTATGTCGTTTCGTAAACTGCCGAGACTTGAGCTTTTGGTCGGAGAATTATCACGAGCTTCGCGCGAGGATATTGAAGACCGACCTGGTACTGGTTTGCGATGGATCTGGCCACCGCCGCTACCAGGTCGCTGCTCGTCGGCAAGCTCAAGACTGGGCCGGAACGGTGGCATCTCCGCATGTTCTGGGACTGGAGGAGCAGTCGGTTGGAACGAGGCAGGCGAGTCAACAAACTCGGGTTGCTCGATGTACGGTGAAGCTGGAATAGTAGGAAGTCTGTTTCCCGAACGAGATTGCTGCGTACTTTGGAGATACTGATCAGCTGCATAACCGTGAGAGTTAGCGTTCATGGGCATATGCATTTGATGCCTATCGTATTCACCACTTCGCCTACCACTCAAACTCTCTTGACTTCTCCACGCAGCTGCAGCACCAGCGGTAGCAATCCCGGTTGGGAGAGGAGCATTGGTCGCATCTGCGAGCTGATGAAGCGTAGCGTCGTCCATGTGCGTACGTGGCTTCTCTGGGGGATTATACGGCTGGACAGGCGGTCTTTGGCTCGGCGCATGCGCGAATCCAGGTGGAGAGGCTACGTGACCGTGGGGTGGAGAAAGGGGAGCTGCCTGGATTTCTGGAAGATTGCGCGCATCGGGGCTGGGAGTTCCGTCGGATGCACTGTCGTAGGTGTCATGTCGCTGCGGAGTTCCGTTGAAGACACGGTGCTCAGGAGGCGGAGGAGGAGTGTCTGTGTGTACATTCATACCATGTGCTAGGCGAGATGGTGTGTCTGCCTGATACTGCCTGTATCCATTGGCCTCAGACACCGATCGCTGGTGGCGGGGCGTTGTGAAAGGAGCAGATGGTGGTGCAGAATCGACACGTCGTGGCCCTGGTGGTGGGTCGAACTCGCCGAGACGCGTCGGGGACGCTTGACGGGTAGGCGGCTGCGACCGTACAGTCCCAGGTTCCTCAAATCTCAGGGTACCGCTGCGAGAAGGGGGCAAGCTAGTCCGGCTGACGGTGTTTCTTCGGCTCCCGGCTCTGCTCTGGGTTCGAGAGGGAGTCGATGTCATGCGTTTTGAAGTGAGATCCTTCAGCTGTCTTCTCCACTGTCGCTCAGACCAGGTATGGCTTCCTTCGGTATGTATCAGGCCTACCACATCCCACATTTCCAGATAGCCATATCGACGGTCCGGAGGCATGGCAAACATTAACCCGCGAGAGTCAAGAACGTCCGAAATCAGCTTGTTCGGCCTGCCATATAGGGCGAACGTGTCGAAGACTGGGAACAAGAACTGTAGCATGATTTCGAAACCAGACACCGCGGGGCGTGTTTCAGGCATCACGAAGACGAATCCCTCGGTGGTTGACTCCGGAGTCGAGTGGATGGTGATTTTACCCTCAATTTTGACCAGGGTCGATTGATCGATCAGCGGTTTCGACTGGGGATAAATTGCGTAACACGAATAAGCCTCGTTGATGGTCGCAATAGGCCGCGTCTTCTTGTTGATCTTCTTCGACTCGTAGAACTTGACGTCTCCTCTGAGAACAATGGGCGACTTGTTGTAAATGTTGGGCTGCTTCTTTTGGCTCTTTTGCAGCTTGGCATATTCCTTTTCGTCGGGCGGCGATACCACGCACCAGCAACGTCGCCAAGGAGTCCCCGCTCCAAATCGCACACGGGCCCAGTCTTCGTGCTTTGCGCGCTGACGGTCGAGGATGACACGGATATTGTTCAGAGTCTTACCCTTGCCTGCAATCAATGCTCCAGTATATGCCTCCTGGAGGGTGGTATGTTCATACATGGCCAGCCGGATGCCGGCGGTCCACTGGGTCAGGGAGTTGAACGAGTTGAAGTGAAACAGATACTTGTTCTTGGCCGCAGTCGACACGCTGAGAATGTTGTCGAGCTTCTTGCCGTCGCTCAGAGTCATGGAGGGCATCTGTCATGGCGATTAGTGAGAGCGCTTGTGCTCAGTCAAGGTTACACACCATGTGAATTGCAGCATCCGTCAGGTTGATGAAGGTGGGAAGCACTTCGGTGTCGCCTCCAACCTTGTCCAGCTCGCTCGCGTCCCACAGCGAAAGAATGGTGCCAACGAGTTGCGCAAAGCATTCCTGCCAGACGCGGTCTGCCGCGGGCCGGCCCCCTGCAATTTGTCAGTGACACCCGAGGGCTGGGAGCGGAAGCTTGGCCTACGCGAATCTGTGTCATGGAACTTGAGGAAATAGCCCTCCTGATACAGCTTATTTGAGTGACTGTTGAGAAATTGAAAGATGCGCTGCAGCTCGGGGAGCGTGTCCTGGCCCACCTCCATGACCGGCGGCTGGTACGTCTGAATCATCGACATGGGGCGGGAAGATGGCCTCGAGTCGTTTCTGGGTTGGGCGGCGGGGCCCGGAGAGGAGCGGTCGTGGCTGCTCTGCTCGAATATGGACGTGGCCGAGGCCGACGGATCCGGGGAAGCGTTCGGCTGCTTAGTCGTCGGTGACGCGGGGGGAATGGGCGACGTGCCGGTGGACGAGGCGTTTCGGTTGCCTCCCCATTCCGACATGAAGGAAAGAACTGTTCGCGGGCGCGAGAGCCGCTCCATTAGCGAGAGTGGGTGATAAGAATGGTCGGGGTGGTGAAGGAAAGTGAACGAGAGACGTCTGGGGTGGATGGGGAACGCGGGCGCTATTTACCTCTTTTCGAGCGAACCATGGCCGCCACAGGACAATTGGGCTAAGCGACAGATTATCTCTGGACAAGCCGGAGCGGTCGCTGGGCGGGCGTGGTGTCGATGGATCAGCCGCGCAAGCCACGGATACGCCGGACCGTCGTAAAAGGCAAATCGCTGGCAGCGCGCGCAACGGAGAAGTAGCGAGTGACAGGCGGCAGGCGGCAGGCGTCAGGGGTGCACGTTGAGCAGGCGCGGGGGGCTCAATGCAAAATTGGAAATACGAAGGGAAAGAGCGCTGGGGGAAAAGTTGCAGGAGCAGCGGAGGGTCGCGGTTGCTTTAGAGGCCTGGTTGTAGGGTAGGGTGGATTGGAATTTGGCTCGATGACAGGGGTGCGGCGATGACGAAGTGCAGCTGGTCCCCGCGGCGGCATTTTTATTTTCAGACTTCAAGACCCTGTGGCACCACCGCCAAAACGAATTCACAGGTCGCCAAACTGCTGCACTGGCCGGATTCGCACGAGGAGGGACGAGAAGGGGGACGGGCGGGCTGCAGAAGAAGGGTGCACGCGGGCAGGTCTGAAGCTCTCTCTGTCTCTGTGGCCGCCGTGTACCGGCTGCGCTCGTAGTTTTCCTAAAGGGTGTTTTGGGAAGGAGGGCCTTTGTGGAGCTAGGATGCTCCGGCAGGCACGGCCAGCCTGCTTTCCTTTGCAGCCGTCAACGGTTCGGTAAGAGGCTTTGGAGCTGACGAGTCTTTGTCCACACTGGGCCCGCCGCGGCCAACCGGCTGGATATCTGAGCGTCTAGTCGAAACGGGGACAGTGGGCTTTTGTCGCGGCCTGCCTGAGATGCACCGCTGCAGCGCTGCTTGGCCAGTGTTTCCCCGGAGGCCGACGCGGAGAAATATATAGGTCGATGTCTGCACGGGGCGAAACCTCGTCCCTCAGGCGCTGGCATGACACTTGCACCCGATGCTCGAACCCAGCCAGCAGCGGGTGGCTCGGCCGTCGCCCTTCGTGCTGCAAGGTACAGGCTCAACATCCACAGCTCAGCCTCCTTCGGCACCGCGTCGCCTCGTACTCTCTCGCACAGTAATTAAGCATCACAAACTAGGTATCGAACGAGCGCCAAGCGCTGTCCAGTCAATTCTCCAGACGCAGCAGCAGGGCCCGGAAGCGGCGGCTGTCCGTCTGCCGAGCTAGCAGGACCTGCTCAAGCCAGGCGATGAAGGATTGGGCGTGCAGGTGGACGTGATATTCGAGGCACTGGTCTGCGCTCGTTGCGGGCGTGCGACGAGTGCGACGAGTGCGAGAAATAGCCTGACGGTAGAAGACGCGGCGACGACGCGACGACGCGACGAGACGAAAGCGGACGGGAGTGAAAGCACCAGGTCCCGTGATCTTGGCACGCTAGTCCCGGCGCGGCGCCGAAGATGATCCGCGTCTGGAGCTGAGCTTGAAGCTTGAGCTCGAGCCCCCGCCAGGGCTGCCCGAGGCTGCGCAGGGATTCCAAGGGATTCCCATTGCCTAATTAATTATCGCACACTGACCACCGAACCAGCCATCGCTTTTAACGTCATTGATCGCAAGATCAATTGTCCTCACGTCGCTGCCAATCCTTCCCACCGTCACTGTCCACGGCGGCGCATGAGCCTAGTACCACATACCACGTAGTAACAGGTCCGCCACCGATTCGGCTGAGCTTTGACAAGTCGCGTTTAACTAACCATGTCGGCGCCGATCTAGCCACTCCATCGCCCAGCTACATCGAACAAAAGCTCATCCGCGTCATGCCTCGCAGCAAACGCAAGCCCGCCCGCGGTGCCCTCACCCAGCCTACAGCTTCCCAGGCCTCGCCCACTCGCGCGGATGCCACTACCCCGCAGACGAGCATCCGCGGCGATATCTCGCCCGCCACACCTCGGAGTCCTGAAATCCAATCGCGACCAAAGAAGCTTGTTGATTGGAACGCCTGGGGCCGCAAGTCCTTCACTCTACGTTTCCCCAATTCCAAGGACCTTGCCGAGGAAGCGGAGAGAAATGGGTTGAGTAAGACACAGCTTGCCATACAGCAGGGCGATAGGAGGGATTGCACCTTCGACCCGGATGGCAACCCCGTCCAGCCTAACCCGTTCGATGGCGTCGTGCTCTCTGAAGTGTGCTATCAGCCTCAACCCGCCGACTATTGGTGGTGCACCCCACGCCGCGATGCCATGCAATGTAAGTCTTGGGTCGAAATGCTGCATAGAACAATGGGCCGACTCGTCAATTGATCAGTGCAGGACCAGCATATCAGACTTGGAGGTTACGCCTACATCAATGCCGACCCATCTCAAGACAAGACCACAGATTCGAGAATTCAGGACTGGGTAGGCAGGGTTCTCGAAATCCGCGCCAACGATTCCCTTCATGTCTATGTGCGTGTATATTGGATGTATCGGCCTGAGGATCTGGCCACAGGCCGACAGTCATACCACGGAGAACACGAGCTTATCGCCAGCAACCATATGGACATAGTCTGTGCTACGACAATCCAGGGGAAAGCCGACGTGTTACACTGGGTGGAACATCAGGATCAAACCGAGGAGCTTGACTCGGATCAGCTGTTCTGGCGCCAAACGCTTGATGTTATGGCCAATACGATGGGCGCGAAAAAGAAAAAGAAAGGTCCTATTCTTTCTGTACGTTTGCATTCTGGTTGCTGTGCTCAGGATACCCTCCGCTAACTTAATGTCAAAGACGCTTCCAAAGCACTGCATCGACAACACACCCTTCAACCCAGACCAAATCTTGATCCAATGCTCACACTGCGAGATCTGGCTGCACGGCCCCTGCATCGAAGAGCAAGCTATCCGCGATGCCTACCAATCCCACAACCTCGCATATCCAGGAGAGGACGAGAAAGACACGGATAATCAAGGAAGCTCCTCAAAGGCCAAAAAGCGAAAGCGGGGAACCGCGACTTCTGTACCCAACAAGCGCAGCAGGGAGAAGGGAGCAGCGCGGGGTCCATCGCCCCTGCTCTTCTCCACCAAAGTGGTCGCCTCGCCCTCCGGTAAAACCAGGCTCATCATCATGGACCAACGAGTGGGTCAGAATAATAAGACTTGGGAAGCGCCGCTCCAGTGTCTGAGTTGTCATCACGATATCGAATCAGATGAGGAAGAGGGAAGCGATATCACCAATGTGCAAAGTAAATCTAGGGATTCAAGGGCCGCGTCGGATTCGACTGCGAGCTCTAGCGGCCTGTTCGTAGGAGCAAGTGGGGCCAACGCACGATCCACGGCGGAGACTGGCGTCGACACGACCAAAGGCGAAGACGAGGATGAGGAAGAGGACGGGTGAGCCTGGGATTGGGCTTACAGGAGGCGGGCGTTTCGTTAACAAAGGTCTTAGGGCGTCTAAGCGGAGTTGTTGCAGCCAGCAGTGTTTCCAAATTAGGAACACACATCATGCAATGGAGTATCAGGGGCAGGCCGGAACTGAAAATGAGGCCGACACAATCACTGGGATTGTTAAAATGGTGCTTTGAACTCTTTTCCACGTAACCTTTTTTCATTTTCATGATTCTCTCTCTTTCTTGCTTCAAGCCAGGCTGATTGCCTTGCGTTGAGCAAAAACATAATACCCCTTTCGGATCTTGTCGGTAGCTTTCTTCGCTGTTCTGCGACCGCATCTGGTTTATCAGCAGCGCATGAATTTCGGATTGAACTTTGATAGCAGCCCTGGGCAATGTCGATCTCGGACTCGTCCGTGCGTTCGCTGTATATTTGCTGGCGCGACACTCTCACGGTGTCATGTGACTGGGTCTTGGAACCTTTCAACGGAACTTGACCTGACAATCCAGCACTGCACACACACACACACACACACACACACATATCAATCTCAGAAGACCGTTTTGTAAAGAATTTGCGTTGTTTTGCTTAATAAATAGCAGAGGAAGAAGAGGGTATAATTTCCTGTTCCCCATCGCCCATCCATCCCATCCATCGCCACTCTCCGCTTCACTTCCCCTACCTCTCAATCTCCCGCCACTCCGTCGACTATCCACTGGATTCTCACTCCAGTCAGATATCGATTCGCTCTGCTCTTCTCTGCTCTGGTCTGATATGCACATCTCCCTCCCTCCACCCCCATCCCAACCATAGAAAACACAAAAACGCCATCGCTAGATGCATCGAAGCCCACCCAACGGAGCAGCAAGAAGCAGCCCCACCAGTTGAAATGCATAAAACTCCAGAAACCCAACCCCCATGTCCCGCTCGCTAGACTACACTAGACTTTTTCGCCTGCAACGAGATTCTGAGACCAGATCTATCGTTCGATCCATGATGAACGAAGTGAGAACGAAAAAATCAAGACACCGCCCGTCGCTCAATCTGTTGCAATCCCAAATCAATGAAAAAAGGAAAATATGAAAATATAGCGAGTCGGAAAGAACTCGGCGGAAAAGCAAGCGTCTCTCAGCATTCCCGGACCCCAACCAAACCTTCCCTCCATTCCCGCACCCCGTCCCATCACGTCACGATCAATAACGATCCGGCACCAGCGTCTTCAACTTACTCTCCGAGATCTTCAACTTAAGCAACAACTTCGGCCGACTGGGGGTCCCGCTGCTCTCCCTCCCCACCGTATCCAAGCTTCCATTCCTGGAAAGCGTAGCGCTTTCGCCATTGACCTTCCCACCCAGAACTTCGGCACTGGCTTGCCGCTTGATGGGCCGCTCGTCGACTTCCAGACCCTCTGCTTTGCGCTTTTTGCCGCCGGATGTTGCGAGGGGGAAGGCTTCGAGTTTCTCCGGTGCGAGCCGGAGTTTGACGATGAGACGGCGTTTTGAGGATTTGTGTTTTGGTTTCGGGGGTGCGGGTGCTGATCGGGGAAGAGAAGGAGGAGGTGGTGGTGGTGGTGGCAGAGGGGGAGTAGGGGTGGGCGTGACCTTGGGAACCGGAACGGGGGTTTGGGTCGGGACAGGAACAGGGGTTGTTGGAGGTTTTGCTGAGGATTTTTTGAATGTTATCTTGGTTTTTAGACCAGGAGTTGGAACAGCTGTTGCTGGGGGCTGAGGGGGTTTTATTGTCATTTTCGGAGGAAGTGGTACGCTTGATGGTGCTGGTGCTGGAGGAGGCACCGGCATGGCGACTGGTGGTGGGAGTGGTACAGGTGTGGGAAAGGGTACACTCGATTGTACTTTTGCAGGCGGCGGTGGCGGTGGTTGTATCACTGGTTGTTGTGCGGGGGGTGGTACGGGTGGCTGCGATGCGCTCTGCGACGATGCGTTCTGAGATGCACCACCTAAAGAGAGCTTCAGTGACATCCCGGTCTCCTTCCTCTTTGGCGCAGGTTTCGTTCTCGCCTTGGTGCGATATTTGTTTGTCTGATAGAATCTCAGCTTCCCATCGACAGGTTCTCCAATAATCTGCACAGCCCAATATCGCGGATATCGGAGAACAGCGATGAGTTTGTCAGCGGCCGTGTAGACAAGGTTCGCAACTTCTAGAAGCTCGAATGCATCGCGAAGTGATGTTGTGTTGGACCGGAGCGATGCCTCCAACCCCTCCCTGAATGCGGCATTTCCTTTCAAGTCTTGTTTCAGAGCAGCAAGAGCACCATACATTGTCTTCCTTAAAAGTTCCATCTCGCGCTCTGTTTGTCCCTGCTCCTCCTCAACGACGAGAGCGCCGTTGATGGGTCTGGAAGCCACCTTGTCAATGACAGGCACTTCGCCCAGAGCAAGCTGTCCGATTGCATTATCAAATACGCGTAGCAGTTCGGCTCGGAAGTAAGGCGACGGATCGGATGCAATTTCCTCCAGCATCAGCAGTAGAATTTTCGAGTTCTTGATCATGCCCATTTCGACCAACGCATCCCAGGCTTTCAGTCGCACATTGTCGGCATTGCCTGCCTTGGCGTATTGGAGGAATTCTGAGGGCTTAGCCGGCAAAATCTTGTTGCGCATCAACCTCAGAGTGCCTGCGATTGCCGTAATGGTGTGGATATTCCTGTGGGTAGGCACCCACTCGTCGAGCCGTTGCGAGCGACTCAATTCCTCGGTCGCCTTCCTGTTGAACTCGACTTCATCTGCCTCATCGTCAATATCCATCGCCATATCATCATTGCCTAGGCGTTTCCAATCAACTGTGAGGCTCTGTGCGAGAGCAGACATGAGCGTAGCCAGGTAGTAGTCATCCTTGTAATCGTTGCCTCTATTATCGTTATAGCGCATGGCATCGAGCAAGAAGCGCTTCGCCCGCATTGGCGCTTTTCCATTGTTGCCCTTGACCTTGGCAATGGCTCGAGGAATCGCACACTGGATGATGTACATGCTCCGGTCCGAAAAATCGTTTGATCGAGTCATTGGCGAACCAGGAATGCAGAAAAGTTCTCGGAATGCTTTTTCAAGGTGGAACAACCCGATCCAGTCGATGTTCTCTTTCGCGCTGTGGGCAATCACATCAGCGGCCATGGTGCGAATACCGTGAAAATAACGGCCATCCATCAAGGTCCGGACTAGGATGCTTGAGATGAGAGGGTGACCTTCTTTCAGAGCCAGATACTGGATGGACTCTGCCTGAGCTACCACGTCTTTGTCCTGCTGAAGCTGCGAGACGTACATGTACGAGGGCATGTCAACGATAGTCGCTCGGCAGATCCACTCGAAATCCGCATCCACCCTGAGCCACTCGTAGTACTCGTCTTCCATTCGGGCTTCATCCTCGGGAGACCAGTCGGAGAGTTTCCATTCCGCTGCCTCCTCGACCGTGTTGAAGATATCCCCAAGCGAGTAGATGATGATGTCGTCCTGAGTCTCGCCGCCGGGGTCGGCACCAGAAGCAGCGGCGGCACGCTCTTTCAGGAGCTTGTTGCGTTTCAGTCGTTTGTACTTTGTGTTGTAAGGTATTTCAACCTTGACCAGTGATGCGTTGATATCCACGATGTGTTCGTACGGGGTCCCATCTGCTTCGTGAATCCTGACGGTCATAGGGCCATGGAATGCAGGGTTCTCAGAGCCGGGGGCGAACCCGTAAAATCTCTCTTTCGCTTCCCTCATGAAGTCGGTAGCCTCGAGAGGGCGCTCCTCACTTTTAAGGGTTGAGTCCGACTGTGTTTGCTTGATGGTGAGCTGCACCGCTTGCCTCTTCTTACTGAAGCTTGCTGAGACTTGAAAGGTCGGACATCCAGATCCGTAGACCCATTGACTGAAGAACTTCTCCAGTTTCTGGTGGCCAACCTTTTCGCAAATGTCCATGAATCCATCCGTGGAGATGGCGCCGTTAGGAAGTTTCTCCGTACGCGCATTCATGAGCAGGCGGTAAAGGCAGCGGTCCACACCATTCTTCCCACTTTGCTTTACAAGTCGGTGGTGAAGTATTGAAAGTATTAAAGGTGCCTTTAACTCCATGAACTCCTGCTCTCCGGGGTCCAGCACGAGGAATTGACCCAGTGTATAGAGGGATGGCCGGCGCATATCCAGCTGCATGACCTTGTCAACCATCAGTTTCAGACGGAAACGGTGGTCATTCCGGCCAAAGAGCTCCCGTAGGTAAAGATCGGTCATGAACCATGCGCCGCCAACGATAACCCACTGATCGTTCGGTGTGGCCGCGATCACATTCACACCGATCCACTGGCTGGCAACTGCATGGACAAGTATCCGAGTGGTCCTCTCAAGTGGCTCCCAGACCGTCTCCGGATAGAGGAGTCGGGCGCTACAAATCGAAAACGAGGCTGCGTTCGCAACTTCGCAATCGAGATCGTCCACGAACGCGAGCTTGAAAGCCTTCTCGAATGGGTAACTCACATAACGCTCCGTGAACCTGTCAAGGGTGCGCGCGAGCATCATGGCACTGTTCCGGACTTCGTCGGCCCTTCCCGGAAGGCAAAAGGCATGAACCCTAATAGCATTGGAGCCCAGCCTCTCATCGTCCTGTGTATCGCGGAACTCGGACAAGTCAACATGTTCGAACGGACCGATTGCGAGGCCGACATGGCCGGGAAGAACAGGCACCGCGCACGTGAAGCTTGCGGTTTTTCGAGTGGAATCGGCCGGGTCGGCGATCTATCTAGTTAGTGAAATGCAGGCTAAGTAGCGATTATACCACCCACATCATCTGTCAACTCGCCGGAGCAGATCACCGACATCTCCATCGCCTTTTCCTCGGCCGTGAATTCGACATGGTCATCGTCCCCATCGCTCATAACGCTATCAGCTTTTTCGAGCCCGTTGACCCGCTGTTCTGCGCCGCTGGATGCGGCAGATCGAGACTTGCCAAATACGTCGCCTAGGGTCCGCGGGTACCGGATTGCAACGTCGAAGATACATCTCGTTGTTCCATCGTCTATGCACGGGAAGAGGCTCGACGCCACGCCCGGGTTGTGTGAATTACGCGTGTATGCGTGCGGGTATCGCGCATCGGCATCCTCGACTCCGACGAAGTGCAGGCCATCGCGAAAGCTATCCAAAACGTATGCGACTTCAACTAGTATCGGATCGAAGGCCGTGTGCTCGGTGTGGTCGTTGGACGGGGAGTGGTTCTCTCGGATGGCGCTGGGGGGAAGCGTGATGGTGAGTTCTTCGGCGAGTCCGCTTGCGTGGCTGCTGATCCGCGCTCTTGCAAAGTGGTATTGTTCGATGCTGGTACCGGGGTAGAGGCTCAGACGCGGATACAGGTCGTCGTATTCGATTCTGACGGCGCGTCCTTCCACCTTGACCGAGGTGGGCTTGAGTTGTCTGCAGTTCAGCTGTATTGTCTGGGTATGCGCCGACAGCGGGAGGATCTCGAGGGTCGTGATTCCTTTGACCTGTCGAGGGTGGAAGCTAATGTCGAGGTCCAGCTTCTGTTTCACGACCGTGAAGCTGCCGGTAGGCAGGGGATCGTCTATCTCGCCATCGGCGACGGACATGGTGGAGGGAGGGTGTGGGTTCGGAGGGTTGGAGGGTGCGGAGTTGCCCTGCGCGATGCGCCTGGGACTTTGTGCCAACGGCTCAGGTTGGAGGCGTCGTGAAGGAGAGCTCGAGATGCCAAGACGCGGCGTCAGCCCGGGGTTTAGCCGACGTGCTTGGCTCACGTTTGCAGCCGAACCTCGTCGGATCCTCTCTCCGATCATTAATGTCTACAATATCCAGCATGGCATATCCTTGATGTGACATGGAGGCCGCCAGGCCTCCATAATTATCAACGACGCCGAACGGGAGGAGCTTGTAGAAAATCAAAACTGCGTGCAAGACAGGCTCCATATCTTCTAGCATTAGTTGTGATTCTTGCTTATAACTAGGTGATATATGAATAAATTTTAGCAAAGAGTAGACCCAAGTTTCTATGTCACTCTCTCTTTTCCTCCTTCCCCCTCCCTCTCTCTAACTTCTTATCCTTTTACAAAAACAGTCTCGTAATCTTTAAAACTATGTATCTCAGTTTCGAAAATTGCAAAACAGAAGCACCCCGTCAGGCTCACTGAAACCTCCTTGAGTGTTTTTTGTTGGATTTCATTTCTTTGCCCGCCTCAAAGGCAGCGGGACGACGAGTCCCGGAATTGAATCGAACTCGCGCCCTTTCGATTGAAATTCAGGCGCTTTGCCACTCGGCCAAGGCGTATATGTATGAGTGGGAGTTCTATACGATTCTATTATTGTGGAATTCGAAAATTATAGGAGCTATATACGAGATAATTTTTTGAATTTTGTGTGAGGGGGTTTGCGAGGTTGCCTGGCAGCCGCGTAAGAAGCGGCCAGGCAAGAGTGTTGACGCGACGTCACGCCCAGCTCACCGCGACACACTCTCTCTCCCCATGAGGCCTTCCCGTCAACCCCGCCAGGCTTATGGAGGACCAAAGGCACCAAAATTTCTATATCAATTGCCGCAACGGGACAACCAATTTTGTGGTCAGCAAAAAGTGCGCGTACAGGTCCTCACGCAAGGAACAGGCGGTTCTATGTCTATAACTCAAACATGCTTTCCGGTCCCGCCATCACACTTTACCAGAGGGAAGCGGAAATGGACTCATCGGAATGGCGCCTGGTTGTCCTGCTCTAGGAACAGTGTCAGAGGAGTAGGCGATGCAAGAATTCCAGCATGAATTGAGATGCGTTAGAAGCCGAAAGTCTCTACGATTGCCTGCTTGGAAAACCGTGGGGACTCAGGATGACTTCATTATTGAGCACAATTACTTGCTGGTCCCCTCTGGTACATCCTATATTCAAATCATTCCTCGTCGTCCAAAGCAGGCAGATATTACCTCTAGTTTTCTTAGTCCTCGACCTCAAGTATGCACTCCTAGCGCTTGCGAAAGATCTCCACACCGACCCCACGATCCGGGGATTCGGATCTCCCGTGTTGTCATAGTTGCCGTCCAGGGCATGGAACAATTGGCGGAAGAATTGACGCCACACACAGCCACACCTCATTTACGACACTCAGTTCGAAACCATCGTCATTGCGCTCTACCCCAGGACCGAATTAATCCGCGCAATCCGAAAGACACGCGTCGTGCCTGGAATCGTATAAGATGTCTTCTCTGGATCTTAGCCGGCGTTCAAGCTTTCCTTGGAGTTAAACAAGGGGCCATCAGCCAAGATGTGGACGGCAGGTATGCACCATGAATTAATAGATGTTAGCCAATGAGAGATACTGACTTTTTTCCAGGATCGCCTTTTCTGGTCTTTGGTGTGCTCGCTAGCTCGGTATATACTTCACCAACATCGACCCTTGCAAATGCTCCCTGCACCGTTACGAGCTATTCGAATGTGCCCAAAGCTGTTGCTTCCTGCACGGCTATCATACTTGACAATGTCCTTGTCCCTGGAAACAAGACGCTTGACCTAACCAAACTGAAAAATGGTACCACCGTGACGTTCTCTGGGACAACTGTTAGGTTGAGCTGAATCCATTTACCTATCTTAACTGATCCTTTGAGAGACCTTCGAATACTTTGATGCCAACTATGATCTCATCAAACTCGGCGGGAATGGAATCACAGTCGCAGCAGCTCCTGATGCCGTAATTGATGGAAATGGACAAGCTTGGTGGGATGGTCTTGGATCGAACGGTGGCATGGCAAAGTAAGAACAATCCCAAGCTCTCATTTGACGCGATGAGCTAATCCGAGGTAGGCCAAATCACTTCATAACGATGAGCAAAGTGAACGGTAATTCCGTCATCAAGGATCTCTACATACAGAACTGGCCTGTCCATTGCTTCTCCATCTCGAACTGTAACAACCTCAGCATCTTCAACATTACGCTGAACAACACAGCCGGCTATGCTCCAAACAATCGATCAAATGGACTAGCTGCAGCTCACAACTCCGACGGCTTCGACATCTCCACCTCCAACAATGTTGTTCTAAGAGACTCATGGGTCAAGAACCAGGATGATTGCGTTGCAGTCACTTCGGGTAACAATATCACGGTGAAGAACATGTACTGTTATGGGGGCCACGGCTTAAGTATCGGCAGTGTTGGTGGGAAATCAAGTCAGTTGCCTTCGATCCCGTAGAGATAGACTGTGCTGATCGATACAACAGATAACAACGTCACCAACATTCTCTTCGAAGACAGCATTATAGTCAACAACGAGAACGGAGCGAGGATTAAGTCAAACTCCGAGACCACTGGCTACATTGCAGGGTAGGATTACCGAGAACTTCAAAGAGCTCCGGCTGACCATTGTGACAGAATCACATATCGCAATATCACTCTCGAAAACATCAGCACCTACGGAATCGACATTCAGCAAGATTATCTGAACGGCGGTCCAACGGGGAGTCCTACAAACGGCGTTATCATCACAGACATCACGATGGAAAACATTCACGGGACCGTGACAGGCAAGGGTAAAGACTACTATATTCTCTGCGGCGAGGGATCATGTTCAAACTTCACATTCAACAACATCTCAATCTCAGGTGGAAAGAATCCAAGCTGCAATTTCCACCCCACAGGGAACTTCGTATGCTGAGAAAGGCAACCCACATAGAATGGAATTAAGTTGTTCTAGAAGGATACCGGTACCTGGCAAGTCGAAGTGCTGTTCAATATAATCGCTCTGCCATACCCTGCAGGGATTCCCCGCCATGTATATTAATTACCCCGGATTCTTGAGGCTATTTGCATCCTGGAACGGCACTATGGAAAACTGTTTTGCATCCCGGCCGATCAGTGTTCTTGACCAATGCGAGAGCTCGCATAAGGAACGCGTGTATTGCCTGGTGCTCTGGGTCTTCTGTGCGTCCTTCTTTGCATGCCTTGGCTGGGGAAGAGATCGTCTCACCCCACTCACATGTCATTGATGCAGATGGAGCTGTGAGGTGAATATGAATATAAACAAGTGTCGCCCATCTTCAATCTTTTTTCTTCCACTGCGGCCCTGCGGAACTGACGATGAAGAAACAAACGCAAAATAAAGCACCTCAAGCGAAGATGGTATTCTGCCACCTGGATGACTTCCTCTACGCCATCAAGACCCTACTGACACAATTTCTAGGCCGGGCTCAAACCCAAAGCTCTCTTCCTCGCTCTTCCACTCGCCATCCCAGCCGCATTATGGTCGAGTCGCGTGCAGCAATTGCTCCCGCAGCGATTGCAGACCTATCTCTCCGCATCCCTACCCAATCTCAACTCAGCGGTCGTCAATACAGTCCCCGACCATGAGCCGCATTCATGTGAAGCGCACAAATACACAACGGAGATTGTCTCCATCGACCCTCTGGTGATCTACATCAACAATTTCACGACCTTCCAAGAAGCAGAAGACCTCATCAAAGCCGGGTACACAAAAAAGCTCCCATAAAACCTGCAGGCATACTCATCTACCGTCTCATTTTCACGTTACTAACCTCTCCCAGCGAAGCCGACTTCGAACCCTCCTTCATTTCCCGCTCCACCGGTCTCCACCAAGTCTCCGGCCGGACCTCTTCATCCGCCCCCCTCGAACCCGACATCCCCCTCGTATCCTGCATCCTCTCCCGCGCACGCACATTCATGGGCTCCCTCATGCTTCCCTCCGAGCCGTTCTCCATGCCACAAATCGTGCGCTACTTCCCCTCCGAAAAATACGACCTACACACCGACTTCTGGCCCCGCCACCAAATCATGAACGACGGCTCTGGAAGACTGTTCAACCGCCCCGCGAGCTTCTTTGTCTTCCTCAGGGATAATTGTACGCAGGGTGAGACGTATTTTCCGTTGGTGGATGTGCTGGATCGGGATGCGGAGCACGGGGGTGAGGTTGCGAGGAGGTGGGAGGGGAGGGCGAGTAGAGGCGAGAAGGATGGGGAGGAAATGGGGGTCAAGTTTAGGCCGATTACGGGGAATGCAGTTTTTTGGATTAATTTGGATGCAGAGGGGAAGGGGGACCGGAGGTTGGTGCATGCGGGGTTGCCGGTTGGGGAGGGGGAGAAGATTGGTATGAATCTGTGGCCGAGGAAGTTTTACGGGTGGCACTGAATCTGAATTGGGAGGAGTAGATGGGCGAAATTACGTATTAAGATATTGAAGAGACACGTGCATAGGCAAGGAAATGGTAAATACTGGCTCAACCTCTCGTGCTTGCCCACTTGGGCCCCATAAGCGTGCTCTATCTTCCCAGACATTATGCTACCAGGTGCTCCCTCAAATATTGAAATGCCATCTTGGATGCCGATCCCCAAAAGCAAGGTCCTCACGAGAGTCATGGAATCCCTTCGTGTCAGGATACTTCTTCAAATGTTCCTGCTTCTTCTTGTTTTCCCGGCTCAAAATATACCAAAGCAGACTGACCACTACAATATTCATGCAAAGATAGCCGAGCGCGAAGGAATGCCCCAGGACATATCTCGGAGCCGTCTTTGGTCGATACAGCTGTGTGCCCATCACAGCACCACAATTCCCAATACTAATCTGCATGGCGTTGGCAGTAGCGCGTTTCGTTTGGCCCGAGACGTTGTTGGCGGGCCAAGATAACACTAAGGCGACGCTCGGATAGATGCCGACAGCGGCAAAGAAAGTACCCAGGTAAGATACTCCGGGTCGCTTTGAGGGATGTGTGTTGGTGAGGAGGATAATGTAGCCAATAATTGCCAGACTCGAAGTTGCGATGATGAAGGGTGCTCGCCTTCCACTCTTCTCGGACCAGACGGCCCAGACCACGGTAAATATGGTGGCGAGGGCGTACGGTGGGATGGTCAGTAGCTGAGACTGAGCAGACGTGTATCCCATGTCTTTAATGATAGTCGGCTTGAAGCAGTTTAGCCAGATCTCTCTTCCCTTATCTGCAGTGAGGTGAGACTGACCAGGAACAGTGACAAAGTGTACAGCGGGAGGCTCATCGTATGGAAAGCGAAGCCGTAGAGCCAGCATTTGATATCTTTGCAAGCCACCCAAACTTCTGACCAGCTGAAACTCTCATCGTTTGTCGAATCGCTATCTGCCTTGAGACGGGCATTGACATAGGTCCGCTCCTCATTTGAAAGCCAGCTGACAGTCGATGGGTAGTTGGAGATGTAGAAATAAGCGACTAGGGCTACGATGATGGTAAGGAGCCCTTCCTGTGATGATGTTAGTAACAGGGTCACTCAAATAGACTCCCCAAATCTTGAAGTACCAATATGAAGATCTATCTCCAGCCTTTGTATCCTCCAACGTTTCTCATATGTGCAATGCCCCAGGCGAGAATGCCGCCAAAAGCACCAGCCAGTGACGCCGCCGAAAAGAACAGAGAGATTCGATATTGACGTTCTTGGCGCTTGTACCACATGGAGAGGTAGAATACGACACCCGGGAAAAGACCGCTTTCCGCGACACCCAAACTACAATATGTCAATTATGCGATTCATAAAGCAGATCACACGTAACTCACAAGAAGCGAACGGCGAAGAATCCCGACAGGTTCTGCGTTACTCCCATAAGAGTGGCCACAATTCCCCATACCAGTGTAAGGGTGGGAAGCCAGAACTTGGGAGTGGTTCTCTTTAAGACGATGTTGCATGGAATCTGCATCAAGTTAGTCCCTCGAACAGTCCCTCGAACTGAGTGCATGCAGATGCCGACCAACCTCGAAGAGAACGTAGCCAATGAAGTACAGAGTCAGGCCAGTCAGATATTGATTTCCGGCTGTTCTCATAAGTATGGGAACACACTGGAGCGTCTGAGGATCACTTACTCATCTGTAAGTCAGTCGTGAGGCCTTCGAGCCTGGCGTTCGCAACTAGAACGCCGTCAGTCAAGCTAATAACATGCGCAAATGAGCCGGAACAAACCTACCATTGCTGCGATCCAGGAACGAAAGCAGATACAGAATCGACACCGCAGGAAGAAGGCGCAGATCAAGCTTTCTCAAAAGCTTCTTCTCATCGACGGAACGCCCCGCAATCGCCTCAAGCTCGGTATCTGAGGAAAGGGTACTGGCACCAGGTCTCTCAGCCTCAAACTCGATATCTGTTTTCTCCGAAACCATGGTTGACGGCACTTGCTGCAAGAGTGGAACGACAATCAGACTAGAAATGATGGGAACGCAAGGAAAAGCCCCAGAGCTCGCTTGTTTTGTACCTACATGGCGCCGACGGCACAGATGATGCAATTTCGTGGATGCAAAACAAACGGGGATGTCATCCCCATTGACAAGCGTCTGGGGAGAACCGAGGAACGTCATCGGAACGTGTGCGGAGCTATGGGACGGGAACTTGTGGGGGCTGGACTCCGATTGATGCATGGCTGCCGCAGTTGTCTTTGCTTCCATGTGGGAGGTTGTTAGTATGCAAACGGCATCGAGGGGTGAGATGTCGTGATTGCCCGATCTACATTGGCGTCGAACTCAGTGCCGAGGGACAGGGTACGACAAGGCCGAAGGGGAACGTCGGAGGGAAAGGATGAAATTTTCTCATCACGTTATTACGGCGTAGTAGCAAACAGATCTTATCAAAGTGCTCGGAAAAAACGTGGTGGAGGATTGGAAGAGAGGAACATCCCAGGTCTGGGGAAGCCTGCGCACAGACTGGCGCCATCCCGTCAGCCATCGATGTTATTCCAACCTCATGCCATTGAAGACTGCACTATGGCAATGAAGTTCTAGTCAGCAAAAGTTTCGAGGTAGAATAGACTGACGAGTAGCTTGGATAACTGGGTAATCATACTCTAACGACTGCGCATACCTAAAACAAGACATAATAGTTTTCTGTTGTCCTTCTACTCACATCTAGTATAAGTCTAGAGGGGGGACGCCCGTTCTAACCACTTAGTCTGTTAAAGTTTAATGCTCTATAAGAGTTGGGGCAAGTTCTTGGGACTGTTGGAATACAAGCACCTGGCTAACCAACCAACATTACCTTTGGGTGGTATACGAAAAGAACACCCGGCGCACAACGGCGGAACACTTCACATCACCGGGAATGAACAGTCACAAGAAAGAGATGATGGGCTAGATGAGATGTGTGAAGGTATTTGTCTATTAGAAGTACCATGATCAACGACGACGGGTCGTCAAGTCGAGATGAGTAGAATCTATGGACCTGATTTTGATGAATAGCAAATGAGCCAGAGAAACACCAGATGAGAGCACCGGATAGGCAAGGCGACAAACGACACTCTGTGAGCGTGCCAACTACCAAGACCATATCGATGCCATCAAGAAGCACGTCGCAATGCCGTGCCTCATCCCAGAGGATTCCGAACCTCTCAAGAGTTTAAGGGAATATCAGGGAAAGGATGAGGGTATCTTTGTAGAGAATGGAAAGAAAGGATGGAAGAATGAGTCGTGATAGATGTGGAGGCACCATGCTCGCTGTTCGGTGGGATGGTGCACGGTTGAAGCCACACCTAAACCCTCTAATTGTTGTTGTCGTCCTCCTTTTTAGCGCCGTCGGTGGCATCCTTTTGGTCGGCAGCCTCGTCTGAGTTCATGGCGACGTCCTCGTCCTCAACGACATCTTCCTTCTTGACCGGCGCTGCGGCAATGTCAGCAGGATGTACAGAAGTGTCGGATGAATACCACTCACCAGCCTCAGCCTCCTCGGATGCCTTCCTGCCTTTGGTAGGACGACACTTCTTAGGTGAAGGCGAGTCAGCCTCATTACCGGCCTCCTGCTTCTTGGCGGTACGCTTGCGGGGAGTCTTCTTCGGGGTAGTGGGCTCATCGCCGTTGGCCTCGTCGCTGCCATCGTCCTTGGCTTTGGCGGCGGCCTTCTTCTTCTTGGGGGTAGGCTTGGGAGCGGCAGTGCCATCGCTTGGGGTCATCAACTTGGTCCTGATCTTGGCCCAGGCGTTGGATGCGGAGCGAGGGTTGCTCATTCCCGCGAAGACAGCCAGCTTCTCGTAGTCGACCTAGTATTGTTAGCGACTGGTTGAAGTCACGACGTCGTCTGAAGCGGAAGCAGGATGACAACATACCTCAGGGGGGCCCGATTTGAGCGACTGCATCGCCCAGCTCAGAATCTGGAGCTCACGCTCGGTGAACTGGCTGGAGGCAGTGGGGGTAGCACCCTGGCTGTTGCTATCGGACATGATGAAGATGAAGATGTAGTTGAAGTGGAAAGGGTAGAGGTAGGTATGTGCGAAAGATGCTGCGAGATGTGGAGGTTGGGGTGCAGAGTATGCGAGAGCGTGGGAAAGTTGGTGAACGGATGTGGTGGATTGGATGAGAGATGGAGGAGAGACAAACGGCGTCTTTATGTACGTGGGGCCGCTACGACCTGCCGTCGAGGGTGGCTAGGAAATGAGGGTAAAGGAGATGGACGCGCCGGGCGTATTGTGTTGTTATTGTTTTAGCTCGCAATTGTCCTTCACCCTCATGGCCAGAGGCAGATTTTAGCGGTGTGCGCATGATTCCGAGCACATGACACCACTGGTTGCTATCGGATAGCATTGCCATCGCTCCTAGCGCGAGTAAGTTGCGGTGTGAGTGTGCTATCGGAAGGTCTTTGGTGTGGTGAATACATTCGACCTTCACCGGGACAACGCTAATCCGCCACCTAGCAGCACATGATTTTCACATCGTATTGGCCCCGCATATCGAGGTGGCCTGGAATTACTTGATTCTTGATTGTTCCTGAATTGCCTCATCTAGTGGCACACGGTAGATTGTTTCTCTCGTCGTAATGAAGGATCTGGCGGTAGTGAGTGGCATGTGTCCGGGAGAGTGATGCCTAAATGATTGAGTGAGTGATGTGAAGAATGAGCGACGCTCGGAGATACCGGGCACCATGAAGATAAGTGCCTCAGGGGCTATCTTGGTGTCAACACGCCGCTCCACAGTATGAAGCATATATTTTCGGTTCTGGTTGACTGCAATTCTGCAGTGCAGGTTGATATACTAGTCACATGTTCGTGAGCCTAGCTCGGTGCATTCGTAGACTCTGCCCAAGGCTTGTGAGAAATGCCGTTGTCGCCAGGACTAGGTAATTTTGATATTCGTAGTGGGGGTTTCCTATCGCCGTGCTCGTGGCCCTGGATATCTATCACCTCGAGATGCTACTGATCATTTCCCTCTGTGTCGCCCTGTCTCTGTTCGTCTGACTGAGCGGCGGGATACCTAAGAAGTCCGTCAGCAAGAACCTTCTTCCACGTTTCCGAATGTCCATACTTCTCAGATCGCCAACCACGTCCTTTGCCTTTCCAAAGTACACTTCCTGTAACAGATTCCGCATCTTTAGCTCCATGTCTTCTACCATCTTGCCAATGTTGGCCACGTGTGAGGTGTCATCCTCAACAGCCATGTCCTGCTCCACCTGGCGGACCATGTTGCCGGAGAGGTCCATGCCGCCCAGTGCTTCAGAATCGGTACCGAGGGAGAGTATGACGGTGGAGGTGAGTTTGTAGTGGGCGGTACGGGCGCGGTCTTGGGCATCGAAGACGTGGATGCTGTCCCAGCTGCCAGAGCTCTTGGGCGTGGGGCTGACGGCTATGCCAAAGTCAGCGAGTCGGCAGCAAGCCCAGGCCATAAACACATACACTTCTTCAGCAAAACGCAGCCGGCAAATCCATCGTCCATGTCCCAAAGATAGACGCTCGATATGCCCCCCTCAAAGTACCTGCCCTCGTCAGCCCGTGTTTCCCTTGTCCCGTCGGCGCCGCTGCAAAGCTCCAAGCCCACTCACAGCTCCCGATAAACGTCAAAGGCCTCGTTCGCCCGCAGCTCCATCTTCCTAATCCGGTCGCTAGGCACGACGCCCTCGCCGTCCTCGAGCGGAGGCTCCCACTCGTTGCTCCACGGACTCCGCCAGCTGTCGCCATCGCGGTTGTAGTCGCAGCACAAAAAGTCGCGTTTTGTCTTGGAGCACTTCTTCACGCTCAGCGGTATGTCGACCGACTCGAGCAGGTCTTCGGTGAGGTCGGGATTGAGCTGGATGAGATGGTCGACGTTCTTCTTGACGTCTTTGGGGTTGAGGCGACGCAGCAGGTCGCTGTCTTCGTTAGCGCGCACAGAATCAGGAGAAAGGAAAAGGAAAAAGGGTGATATCAATCGCTTGAAACATACAGAGCGCTATCGATGGGGTCCGCCATGGTTCCAATGCTGTATTGTGCTACGACCTGATCAGAGATGCGCTGCGCTGGACGCACGCAGCGGCCATGCCCCTCCAATGCCGCCGCCTCGTGGCACAGACCACTTGACATCGAGGACCACGAATCACAGCTCGCATCGCCCGTTTTGGCACATGTTGCCGCCATGGTCGAAATCCAGCTTCAGTTTGCAGAGGTAAGTCGACCCTAGCTAAGGAAGCAAAGAGTTCAAATAATCATAACCCTGAATTGGACGCTGCCGTGCCTGCACCATCGGTCGTAGGCTCCTGCTTTGGGGCCTGGCCTCACTCACTTCCTCCAGCGACACAGGGTCGTTATTGTCCATTGCCCACTCACTAGAACACAAACAGTCTTTCCGGAAAGTAGCACGAATGCGAGGTTGAAAAAAGACTCTCACGGATGACGAGAGATATGATACAGCGTGCGAGGAGAGAGTCTAGTATCCCGAACTTGTCGCCGGGACTCACCACTTTGATCAACCCTGGAGAAACGTCCAACGTGCGCTCGACACACTCTGCTTTTTGACAGTTTCTTGAAGTCCGGATGACGATGTCTGCGGAAGCCATGGACCGATTTTGAGCGCGTTGTTGAAGCCCGAGGATGTCGCGCCCAGGACACACTCAGCCAGAAAGGGAAAGGCGGCCGATGATCGTCAGCCACCGATCTCCCACCCTCTTCTAATTCAACCTCTTCTTCTATTGCCACCCCTCTTGTCCTTGGTGGTAGTGTTCGAATTGTTCTCAGCTGTTCGGATATTCTGAATGGCTCGGCGAAACCTTGTGTGTTCGGCCGTCTCAATTCCGCGATATTGGTCTCATCTCCCCCTCCCATCCTGAACTGAGTTTTGCCTCGCGCTCCCATTATTACATATTTCGCCCGATCCTCCAGGCCGAGATCTGCTCTCCTAATATGAGCGAGAGTAACTGCACTCGACGATTGCTGTGCCGAGGTTGGACGCCAGATCTGGTACCTCTTGATATTCCCATCTCTTCCGCTTGGGTGCCACTATTGATCGTCCTCATCCGCATCCGATCTTCACACGCACCGCAAAGGACTTCGATGGCGAAGGAGCATCCAGAGACGCTGTGCCTGATGCTGTTAAAGAGAAGTGTCGAACTTTGCTGACCGGCAATATTCGTATGGAAGTCTCGGCTAGACTATGAATTCTCCGGGATGTTTCGTATAGAACGTTGCACAAAAACCCGCATCAAGCCACCTCATTCAACCAGATCTTGCAGCTTTTGGTCCTGATCATGCCGACACGTCTACCCAGTGCCTAAATTAAGCCAGCTCGCTAATTCACGCTGGGGATTGTCACATGGGTCAGGGTTCAGGCTCCAATGATATCGCTTCTCGGATCCTCGTCAAGGCCCCTCTAAATTCCAATATAGTTAACGCACAACTCTAATTTAGAAAACGAGACGGTGGTAAGTCAACGCCCAAACCGTTATATTTCTTTGCATCAATACGAGAGATCCCCAGACTTCTGGTCTTTGGCCATTAGCAGAGTCGCGGTATAACATCTGCTGATATTACAGTACCGTCGCAACCATTGAATATAAAGTCCCCCATTAACCCAATACGGAAGCACTGCACCCGCATCATGAGGGAGCCATTTTGCGGTGTTTCCACCCGCTCTTGTTAAAAAGGACATCTCGTTTCAGTCCATGTATCTCACTGACCTCCACCCTGCCTAATCGACAAACCCGGCGAGTAGAAAGCGATACACAGCGCTACAGCCCGGATGGTGATTCTTCTATCTGTTCCACAGCTCTGGGCTCTTTCCCAGACATCAAAAGCATGAGATTATTTTCTCTTTATCTCCTTGCCAGCGGCTTTCATTACTGTCTTGCTTTGTCGGGAAATAGGCATGCTGCCTCTGGCGTCATTTCTCTCATCCCAAGCTCTACACCCAGTCCTGATCCGAGTTGGTGGAAAGACAATCGAACACGACAACACACACATGTACACGACTTTTTCTCTCTTTTCGGCTGGCTCAACCACAATGAAACCATCAAGGATGACGAAATGCCGACCGCCATTCGCAAGATCCAAAAAGTTCTGCACGAGCCAGAGACTGGTCAATATGACGATCGAATGGATAAGATCATGAGTAGGCCTCGATGCGGCACCCACAATTCATACAACGAGACAGAGGCCAAGTCGCCCTCACCACTTGGTAAGAGATACGTGCTATGGGGACCAAAGTGGGATCACACAGCGATCACGTACCGCTTCGTCAACTTCACGAAGGATGTCGACGAAAGCACGCAGAGAACAACAATCAGGCTAGTACCTTTCACGTCATGGCACGATTGCACCTGCTAACGGCCTGAAGCAACGCTTTTGCGACTTGGAGCCAGCTGCTACCAATCACAATCTCTCCGGCCCCTTCCAGCGCTCCCACCGCCGATATCCACATCCGCTTCATCTCTCTTGGTGACAATGAGACTGTCTTTGCTGCAACAAGCATGATTGCGGACGGTACATCGCTTTGGTCGGGTCTCGTGAACATAACGTTCAACGACGACTATCGTTGGAGCGACGATCGTTTATTCCGATACACGGTATGTCAAGCCATCCATAATCTTGGGGTTATGGCGCCTAACGCAAACGCAGGCGATCCATGAAATCGGCCATGCACTCGGCTTGTCACATTCAAAGGTTGAGGACGCGATCATGTTCCCTTATTACGATGGCATGATCCACCCTCTACACCCCGACGACGAGGCTGCAGTTCATGTTCTTTATGGCTGGAAGGTCCCTCGCTGGTCGAAGATTGACTCCAATTCAAACATCAAGACCATCACCCAAGTTTCATCTAATTCAACGACGCCCGCGGCCCAGGATGGTCTCTACCAGATGCGGAGCAGTGGTCAGGTCATGTTCCATAACCCGAGTGGATCATGGGTGAGTGTCGACAACAACAAAGACACGGTACAAATAGCAGGCTCATCTGGGAATCTCTTTCAACGACACTATGATGGGAGCGTGTACCAATATACCGGCACAGGGTCAAACTGGGTAACCATTGCCTATGCATCAGACAACAACCTTGACATTGTATCTGCAGCTGGGTCCATCTACCTGCGGAGAAAAGACGGCTGGGTGGCACGTTGGTCAGGGTCCGGTACTACCTGGAACACAATCGAGCAACCAGCAATGTCCAGGCAGATCGCAGTCACCGATCAGAAGACTCTGTGGAATCTGCTGAATACTGGAGACGTTGTCCGCAGCGAGTGGCCATACAACGGTAATGGCTGGGTTATCGTCGACCAGAACCCATCCAATGTGGCTATTGCCGTAGGAGGCGAAGAGTTCTACAAGTTGCAAACGGACGGCAAAATCGTATGGCTGGACATGGACGCGTTACTTTGGAGGACAATCGAGGATGCAAATTCCGGAAATATTTACGCGAGTGGGCAGTATCTGTTCAGTGCCCATAAAGATGGGAGTATATGGCGTTATACAGGGACGCCAGGCATATGGGAGCAATTGGATAATGTCAAGAATTCGGCGTCTGTGATCGGCGACAGACGCGGTCAGGTCTGGGAGATGCTCAGTACGGGTGATGTTTTGAAGCTAGTCTCTTAACAGGCTACTCTGCCTGGTCTTGTATTATATTTCACATACAAAAGAAGATTGTTTGAAATATGTCCAGAAGTGGGAGGGTTCTATGACAGGCAGCCCCACTTAAATAGATGATTGACCAATCACAGCATTTGGGATAGGTCCGCCTAAACCCGTTCCCCCGACCGCGACCTTGGACTTGATCGATCACGGATCACATCGGACACGAACACGCAACATCACACACCCTTCACCAAGCCCCCCAAAACGTTCCCTTATACCGTAGAGCTCCGAGGACTTGCAAAACCAACGCACACCGCATGCGGAATATCTTTATTTCCATCTCCTCCAATGGCCTGTAATTTGTATCTGTGTTCACGATAACAACTGGGGTTAATAACTCAGAGCGGAGCGTCATCTCTTTTGTAAGTCTGCTCAACGATCGTATGCTTCTGAAAGCGTATCTGAATCGTTTACTGAGTAGTCAAGCCGTCTCTTCGTATAGCAAACTCTTCGTACAGCAAATCGGTGCTAGAATGGAGACATTAACAAAGCCAGCAGCTGTCTCGAAGCGGAAGCAGGCATGCAGAAGCTGCCGACAGCGAAAGAAGAGATGCGATGTATGATATATCTTCTTCTAACTGATTGTATGAGATCTGAACATCTTGCAGGCGGGGCGACCGTCGTGTTCATTGTGTCGCAAATGGGGTCTACGCTGCGACTATGGTATCTTGACTTCCAGGCAGGACGATTGTCAAGCGTCAAACCAATCCGGTGCGGGCATCTTTACGGATCGGCCAGAAAGTCTGGCAGACCTGGAACGTACTGTATCGTTGGACTCTTTACAGTTTCCCGGCATGAACTTCGCCTCTCCTCTCATCAGCCTGGACGGTCTCGAACAGCTTCAGTATCCCACGCCTTCATTGACACTAAGTCCAAATATTCCCCAAGAAGAGCCCGAGCCAAAACAAGACTTCCTTGCGCTAGCTCCACTCCCTGATGACGATGTATTGAAGGAGCTGGTTGAACTGTTTTTCAAACATTTTCAAGACGTAGTGCCTTGCTTCCACAAATCGACGCTTTTAGACGACATCGCTACTCGAAAGCTCCAAGAAGAAAGTCCCCTGTTATTATACTCGATATGTGCCATCGCTGCTCAACGACACTGTGACCCGCATATCAAACGTCTCGAACAAGACTGGTTCCAACAGAGCAAGTTTTACTACGATCTCACAGAAAGATACCCAAAACCTGGTCTCCGGACTATACAGGCCGCTATATGCATTATATCCCATTCTAGTACTACAGGGGACTTTTCGGCAGGCTATATTTGCCTTGGCAAAGCTTGGAGGCAGGTGTGTGCCTTGGGACTGAATCATATGGACGCCGAGTCAGAACACCTCTCATTCGATCCTGTTCCCGAACCCGAAGGTCCCCTCAAGAGGGAAGAGTGTCGACGTGCCTTGTGGACGTTGTTCATCCTAGATCGTAACCATGCTTGGCCAACAGGACTTCCTCCCGCTATTGATGAGAAGCATTTCATGGTTAATCTACCAATTGCGGACGCGGATTTCCAGGCTATGACGCAAGAGGTAAACCTGGCTAGAAATTATGCATCCTCCCTATGCCATCGCTGATCAATTAGTAGACTTCGAGCCAGATCGAGGGAGCAGTCTTGACGCGCAACTTTGACGCCCTCGTCTCAATATCGCCAAACATAAGCGGAAACGGTGCCGCCAACGCTCTTCACTACCTCTGCATTGCATACATACTCCTCGGTCGCGCCGTAGAAGAAATCCATTCCCTCCACCACTCGCATGATTCCTACTGCTACCTACAGCAACTGCAGAGAATCGACGACCAGCTCATCAAATTCCGCCTCAACCTCCCTCGCCCCATGCTTCACGTTCTCGAGGCTCCCGAAAATGCTCGTTTTCATGTCACCTGGCTCAACTGTGCTCTGAATGCCATCGCAATGTTATTGCACTTCCGGACCGCGAATTTCGCTTCAGACGAAGAGGACGAGAACACCCGTTTCCTTCGTGTCGTCGCCGCGGCTAAAAACATCGCACTTCTTGTCAAGGACGTGTCACGCATGGACATCGACCTCCTATTGAACCCACATATCGGCGGGCTGCTATACTTTGCTACTTCTGTGCTGCTCATTCATTGGCGACAAACCGGAGACCCCACACTGAGGGTCGATATCGATGTTTTGACCTTGGTGTTTGAGAGATTGAACGAGCAATATTGGTTCCTGGGACTCAAGTATAAGTTGGCGTTGGAATATGACCTACAGCGGAACACAGAGAGTATTGCACACTTGAAGCGAAGAGGGCTTCGGGGATTGCTGGCCGACTGTTCAAAGTGGAAATTCGTCAAGGAAAGAGCAGAAGGGCAGATAAATCGCGCCATCACTTAAACTGAAGGAGATATCTAAATCCGAACTAACATCAGCCTCGCTCCTCGCAGACAGCCACGGTGCGTCTCACGAATCACGTAATACTTATACCAACAACCTCCCCCCATCCGTCGCCGCCACCGTCCCCGTCACATACCCATCCCTCAAAAACCACGCATACGCCTCTGCACAATCACTCGGCTTCCCCACTGCCTTCAACAACGTCTGCTCCGCCCACATATCCAACGCCTGCTGCCCCCTCTGCTCAACAAACCTATCCAACAGCTCCGTCTTAATCGCCCCGGGCTCCACCATGTTCACTCTAATCGGTTTCAAATCGACCGCCAGACCTCTCATCAACCCCTCCGTCGCACACCCCCAGGCCGCCCCGAGCGCAAAACCCGGAACCGGTTTCTTGGTATTCGTACCGCCGGTCAGAGTAAACGAGGAGCCCGCAGACGCAGCCATATATTTCCCGGAGCAGAGAAGCTTCGCAATCATGAGTTGCCCCAAGAACCGGACCCTTCCAAAGTTCAGCGCGACGTCGGGCGTGATCGTCGAGACATGTGGCATCGAGGTTAGATCTCCGGCTGTGAAGACTATATGATCGATCTTCTCTTCTCCGGATCTAGTTACCGTTTCAAGGAGCGCGGTTAAGTTCGTCTCGAGGTTGTCGGTGTCGAGCAGGTCGAGCGCATGGCCCGTGACGTTGGAGGCGGAGAGAGAGGGGTAGAGAGATTGCAGGAGGGAGACTTTGGAAGAGACTTTAGGTTCGCGGGATCCGGAGATGATGACGTGGGCGCCGGAGGAGAGGCAGAGGGATGCAACGGCGAAGCCGATGCCGGATGTGCCGCCGAAGATGAGGACGCGGGCGTTGAGTAGTTTGTTTGGGTGGGCCATTTTGATTTTTGGTTCGGGTTATTGGAGTAGGGAAAAAAGTAAAGCTGGAGGGCTTGGGAAGTCAGGAGACGATATTTTGAAGTTGAGTGAAGATTGTTTGGTACGGGTCTATCCATCATTTATATATCCCTTTTCCTCGCTCTCCAGCACTCCGAATTGCGTACGGACGATTCATCACCATCTCCGAGCCCGCTCGTCCCCGCCATCCTTACAAATGAGCGGTCCGCTCAAAAGTCGTGTCCGGTGCCTGGTATCACCATTGAAATAGTATGGGGAGACCAGCGCTGGAGCGGAGCTGATGCTGCACGAGCGGCGACGCTAATGCAAGAGCGGGGTCGGGATCAAGAGGCAGTCGGGGAGGATGTGTGGCGCAGACAGACAGACCGCGCCACATTCGCCTCACAAGGATTGTCTTCAGTCAGTTCCAAGTCCTCGATCCGGGGGCTGGTGCTACGAATTGTTCTCCGCCCCCGCACGCTCTGCTTCTTTCTTCTCGATCTCGGCGATTAACCTTTTCTTTCCAGAGACCCTTTTCGCGAAGAGAGGGGGAGGCTGCACCTCTCTCTCCTTTTGATTGAGATTTCCTCGCTCTGGAAGCTTGTACACGAGTGGAGGTTTAGTCTCGGAGCCCTCAGGAAAATATTTCTCTCCCGGGGGTGCCTGTCTAAACAAATAGATGTGATTGTATGTCGTGCCAGAATTCCTGATGCTGATGCATTTGCGCAAGGACATGTCTAGAAATGCGGCGAGTCGTCTCGGGGAATAGAATGTGGCGATTCGTTGGGTGAGGCCTTTTTTGTGCGTTTTTTCTAAAATGTAGATTGGTTGATCGCTAGGTGGAAGTTTTGACTTTTTTTTCCCGGGCGCTTTGCGTGGCGAGGGATCCATCGTGGGCCACTCATTTTCGTTTTCGATGGGGGTTGGGTTGTCCTCCTGGGGCTTCAACTGCTCGAAGGCTTGGGCTGCGACGGCGATGGCTTCTTCGGGAAGACCTGGGAATGCGTTAGTTGAAGGTATCTGAAAAGGACAAGGAGGAAAGCTTACCAGCAACTCGCGCAACTTTCAAAGCATGGGATTGGCGATTGACACCTTTGCACAGCTTATGGGCGTAGGAAAACTTTCCATCCGACTCCTCAACAACGTTGTTGCAGTAGCAGCCCAGTTTTTCGAAGTCTTCGGTCATGTCTGCGAGAGCGTGGAAATGGGTCGCGAAAAGTGACCGGCATTGATTGACGTGATACAGATGATGCAAGCAAGCATAGCCCACAGCAATGCCATCCTCTGGCGTGGTACCACGACCAACCTCATCCATAATGACAAAGGAACGGGGTGTGGCTTCCTTGAGGATCTGAGCCGTCTCGAGCATCTCGACCATGAAGGTAGATTGGTCCCGGTAGAGGTTGTCAGCGGAACCCACGCGGCTGAATATTTTGTCGACAAGGCCAATCTCGGCGTACTCTGCAGGCACGAAGGAACCAGTCTGTGCCAGGATGGAGATGAGAGCGTTTTGACGAAGATAGGTACTCTTCCCCGCCATGTTCGGTCCAGTGATGAGCCAAATGCGTTCGTCTTCGCCAAGCGAGCAGTCGTTCGGAGAAAATATGCGGCCTTGCTCTGCAAGCCCAGCTTCGACGACTGGATGCCGGCCGCCGACGATATTGTGTGAAGTTCCAGCATTTAAAATCGGTCGCACAAAGCTTTTCTCTCGCGCGAGGACAGCAAATGCACAAGCTACATCAAGCTCGTCTAGTACAGCTGCGTTGCGCCGGAGCTTTACGAGGTTGCGGACAACTTCCTCACGGAGTTCGCCCAACACTCTCTGCTCTTCGTTTCGTATCCGGAACCTGGTCTCGTCGAGTTGAGCACCCAGTTGAGTCCATTCTGGGACTTGGAAGGACCGCGTGGATTTACTGCTACTGATGCTTTTAGGGTAGTGCTTAGTGACACGAGTTGCGTCCTTGCCTTTAACGTGAGCGATATGTGCGAGGTTTGGTGTCCACTTCAACGTCAAAGTTTCCGCGCCTACTTGATGTCAGTGCCTGTCCTGTTAATAGCTAGAGGAACATGCCTGTCTTAGCTCGTAGTCCTTCTTCCAGGACTCCCTTAGATTCGCTCAATTTTTCTAACTGCTCATGAAGACGCTCGAGGGTTTTGCTTGCACTGAGCAAAGTTACAATAGCTCTAGGAATGGAGGAGTCAACTTACGACCGCTGCATGATCCAAACATCATCTCGACCGTCCGTTGCGCTCTTAAAGCTCGGCTCGATCATACGCAGCTTTGGCTGAATCCGCTTCGGCATTGGTTTGAGGTCTTCTTCTCCGGCTTCCCGTCCTAAAACCTCTTGCGCATAATCCACCATCTCAGCCGCTTCATCGTCCTCGATTCGATGTCTTTCAGACAAGCCTTCTTCGTCTATTGCCTCATAAATTCGCTTGGCTAGTTCGAGCGGCTGCGTCAATTCGAAACGTCTCTCTATTGCTGGCAAGCAGTTACGCCGACGTTCCTCTGTCGCTGCTCGATCCAGATCAATTGGCACGGCTTTTCGAGATGTAGAATGATCGCGCAGGACTTGAAGGATATCAGATGTGGTGAGAATCGTCTTCGATAGCTCTACGAGATCATCAGCATCACCACGACCGACCGTGAATTTGGTGACGAGGCGAAGGGTGTCAAAAGTGCGACCAAGCAAGGTTGTGACTTCCCGGCGAAGCTGATAGTATTCCAGCATCTCTTCTACGAGGTCGAGGCGGTCGTTGATTGTAGAGAGAGACATGGAAGGGGCGGCTATTCAGAGGTTAGTAGAACTATGACCGTTGGTAGAAGATGTAACGAACATAGTCTCTGTGTCAGGAGACGGGTTCCACTCTTTGTTACGGTCTTTTTCAGGGAATGCAGTAGGCTCCCTTCGTATGTACCATCGCGGATCGTACTTCTAATCTCGAGCGCTCTCAGAGTGTTCTTGTCAATATTCATGTGATCTTCCATCTGGTGCCGCACTGGAGCCTGAAGACGCGTTGTTGAACCCAGCAGCTGGTGTTTCACGTAGTGCAACAGTGAGCCACCTGCAGCCACTTCACTTGGCTTGAAGTGGGATTCATCGAAATCATCCACCACATCCTCAAGCATTGGAATCCAATCGGCAACTGACAAATGACGCTCAGAAGGCCGTTGAAAAGTAATGATGTGCCCATCCTCTTGCAAAATCGAAACAATTCGTGAATGCTCCTGTTCTTCAAAGATACTATCGAGCACAATTTCTCGGGGGTTGATTCGAGCTACCGCTGATGGTAACGAAGCGATGTCGGTACTCTGAGTCAAGAAGTCTCCGCTTGACAAGTCAATCCAGGCTAGACCTACCTCAGTCCTCGGTAGGTTAAGCACAGAGGCTACGGTTTGACTTCCGGGACTCTCGTCCAGTGCATTGGCTTTGCGGAGCACCTCAGGGTCGATATGGATGCTGAGGAGGTAGTTATTTTGCCAAGGGTCCATGAAGTGCTCGTCAATTAGGGTGCCAGGCGTGACGATGCGCGACACGCGCCGAGTGTACGCAAGCTCACCCTTGGCTTTCCTGGGAGCGTCGTTAAGGAATTCATCACTGATGGCTACATGCTTATTGAGATCCTGGACTAGAATCTTCAGGTAGCGATCCAATTGATACGCGGGGAAACCAGCCTGCTGGATTTAGATAAGGAAAATTACGTTGCGTGGACAAGCTTACCATGGGAATTGCAGGCTTGTTACTACCTCTTGATGCCTTGCGTTTCGCCTTCTTTAGATTCAGTAGCGGCGCATACTCGTCAGCGTGCTCGAAGTACAGCTGGGGCTGTTAGCTCATTCGTGATCAGCCATAAAAGTAAATCAAACCTTACCTCATAGAAACCGCCCACTCTTGTCAAGAGTACACAGTGGTTGAATTTGAGCATATTGTTCCGCACCTGCTGGATGAGCGGCGGATACTCCGGTTCTTCGTCATCTTGAGGAGGCAGCGCATGGCCAGTATCAATAGCGCCCTGAAGAATATCATCGAGATCTACTGTGAACTTTCGTTTGGCACCTCGAATCTGCATGACGGCAGGCGATGATGATGGTAAAACATGCTCTACACGTGAAGCCCGCGTTGGACGCGTAGCGTTCAGAAAGGGGAAAGCGAGAGCTGTGCTACATAGACGATGTGGTCGCTCCAGACGACGCAAGGCTTGGGCATTGAGAGATCGGAAGCCGGCTCTGCCTATAGAATGCCGAGGTATCATGGCCTACGATAGAAAAAGAAAGAAAACGACGTGCCGAGAAATGGTTGAGATGGGAAAAGTTTGGTGTTTGTGTAGGAGCTGTCCGAATACGGTTAGCGTCAGTCCAGATCTGCGGCGCCACTTCGGACCCTTGCGGGGTCCTGTCCTTCCCGTTGGACGAGGAAACGTTCACGGTCTCAATCTGTGTTTTAGCGACTGGCAAATATGTCTCCCAAGTTTGCGCCCATGAAGAACGACCTGATCCTCCGGACCGCCAGAGGTAATTCGCTGCCTCGATTCCATCCTTTATGAGCTGATCAATTGGGCAGGGGAGAAGGTCGAACGCCCGCCTATGTGGGTGATGCGTCAAGGTCAGTCACGCGCACTATTTTCTGCAAAGAATCGAGGGCTGAAATGTTGAAAGCTGGGCGATACCTCCCCGAATACCACGAAGCCAAAGGAGCCCATGACTTCTTCGAATGCTGTCGCTCGCCCGAAATCGCCTCGACGCTCACTCTCCAGCCCATTGAGCGGTTCGCGGGGCTCATCGATGCAGCCATCATATTCTCGGACATATTGGTCATACCGCAGGCGATGGGGATGGAGGTAGTCATGGTAGATAAGAAGGGGCCGCACTTTCCGGAGCCATTGCAATCCCCGTCCGACCCGCAGTACAAGGAGGTCATGGAGCGCAAGGTCAACGTGAAAGAATCGCTCGGCTATGTGTACAAGGCCATCACCCTTACGCGAGAGAAGTTGCAAGGAAGGGTACCGCTGATAGGCTTCTGCGGTGCGCCGTGGACATTACTGAGCTATATGGTGGAAGGAGGTGGCAGCAAAATGTTCATCCAAGCGAAGACTTGGGCGTTCAAGTACCAGGAGGAGAGCAAGGCCCTACTTCAGAAGATCGCGGAGCTCTGTGTGGAGTACCTTGCGCTGCAAGTTGAAGCTGGAGCACAGGTAGAGTCTACTCGTCCGGCTTTACACTTGATACTAATCTCTTGCAGATGATCCAAGTCTTCGATTCGTGGGCGGGAGAGCTCTCGCCGGCATCTTTCAAGATTCTCGCTCTCCCATATCTCAAACACATCGCCGATAATCTGCCCAGCAGGCTTAAGGAGATGGGCCTGGAAAGAGTTCCCATGACCGTTTTCGCCAAAGGCGCATGGTATGCGCTGGACGACTTGTGCGATACCAACTACGATGTCATTGGGCTTGACTGGCTTCACGCTCCAGCAGAGGCATATAGGGTTGCCCGCACAAAGGGTAAGACTCTCCAAGGCAACGCGGATCCGGGTGTGCTCTATGGTGGACGGGAAGCAATTACCACCGTGGTGAAGGAGATGGTGGAGGGGTTTGGTGGAGGCAAGCAAGGGTGGATAGCAAACCTCGGACACGGTATGTACGGATGGCCTATACGTTGAATCGTCTACTGACCCTCTCGAGGTATCACCCCGTTCGTAAAACCCGACGATCTAAAATTCTTCTTTGAGGAGATACACAAATATACATCGACATGATCTACCTGTAATAATATAAAAGCAAGATCTTCAATCAGCAATATCACAGTGAGCTATTCGCGTTCCTCGCCTATGTCTTCGTTCCTGTCAAATGTCAGCTATGGACTCCCGTGTCAAAGGAGACAAGTTACCAGTCTCCGGGCTTCTCCTTGATGAACTTTTTCATCAACTCCTGGCACTTGTCGTTCTGTAGCACGACAACCTCAATGCCTCTTTGTTTCAGGTAGGCTTCTCCGCCCACGAAGGTCTTGTTCTCGCCTGGAAAGGTGAGTCTCGATCGACCAGATAGTCGTTCCCGATTTGACGTACCAATGACGACTCGCTTCACACCATACATGATACATGCTCCGGTGCACATGTCACACGGCGAAAGTGTAGCTATTGTCAAGATTAAACATTTGTTATTGCCGGATGGGGCTTGCTCTTACTGTACATTGTGGCACCCTTGTACATGTGGGCGGGCAGACGGCCGGCATTCTCCAGTGCGCTGATTTCAGCCTGGCCCGGTCAGGGACGGTACACAGAAGACACTGGAAGGTTGCAGGGTCCGACTGCTTACTTACATGGAGCGTGGCGCTGCTTTTCTGAATGCGCATATTGTGGCCCTGTCCCAGCACCTGGCCATCAGCTGAGACCAGGGCTGCACCAATCGGGACACCACCCTCGTCGCTGCCTCTTTGTGCTTCCGCAAACGCGGCCTTGAATCCGATGTCTGAGTCCATGGTGCAAACCGGCGAAAATGAAGAGTTCACAGCAAATGACGGAGAGTTGAGCAGGGGATCCAAAATTCATTCACTAGCCCCCGATCGAGATCAGCCAGGGTCGTGGTCATGCAGGCGGTGATTGGCTGCGTCGCTGCAGTGCTAGCGCGTTTCCATGGCTATCCAAAAAGCGCACACCACGGGCAGCCTCTATTGCCCTGGCCGTCGAGCTGCGGAGAATTGCTGCATTTGTGGACTGTCTGCTGTTTGCTCGTGAGTGCCTCGCCGTATCTCCTGTCTGCGCCCTCACGCCGGCGTGGTTTTGCACAAGCGCAAGGCTGCGGTTGCCTGTGGAAAGACGTGGAATCCGGCGGAACCTTCGCTCGGCCGCAGTCGATCTGGCAAGCATCCTGGTTACGCTTCTTAAGTCCAAATCGTTCGCCCACAGCTTTCCACGGTTCACCAAACACCTCCGACAGAGACTTTCCACTCGGCTTTTTGCGACTGGAACTGCATTCGACTCGCCTCGTTCCCGGCAGTCACCAAACGACGCCCGGTAAGCCTCCCGAAGTGTGCAGCCTCCTCCGGTCCTCGACCTCCCCACCGTGCGCTGCGCAGCGCCATCCCCGGCCAGCTCATCGCGGACGGTGTTGCTAACGTACACAAGAAACCAGAAGCCTTCGGACGCGCCTTCTCTCCGCAGAAAGTCTCCACTGCCCGGCTTCCTGCTCCGACCCCACCAACCCCGCCCACCACCGCCACCACCAAGACTCCGGCCGCAAACATGGTCAAGGACACCAAGTTCTACGACGTCCTGGGGGTATGTACATGAAGGAGCCATCCGCGTGAACATTGCTGACCAGCGCAGGTTCCGCCAGATGCGACGGAGGCACAGCTGAAGTCGGCATACAAGAAAGGCGCGCTCAAACACCATCCTGGTACGTTCACTACATCCGTCCGCGCCGGGCTTCATCTAACAGCCCCTAGATAAGAACGCACACAATCCCGACGCGGCAGAAAAGTTCAAAGACTTGTCGCACGCCTACGAAGTTCTCTCGGATGCGCAGAAGCGCCAAATATACGACACGTATGGAGAAGAGGGCCTTGAGCAAGGAGGAATGGGCGGCGGCGGCATGGCGGCTGAGGATCTGTTCGCACAGTTCTTCGGCGGCGGCGGCGGCCCATTCGGCGGTATGTTTGGCGGCGGCGGCATGAGAGAAACCGGCCCCAAGAAGGCCCGTACCATTTCCCACGTTCACAAAGTCTCACTCGAGGATATCTACCGAGGCAAGGTCTCAAAGCTCGCACTCCAGAAGTCGGTCATTTGCCCCAAATGCGAGGGACGAGGCGGAAAGGAGGGTGCCGTCAAGAAGTGTGCGGGCTGCGATGGCCGCGGCATGAAGCATATGATGCGCCAGATGGGTCCCATGATCCAGCGATTCCAGACCGTCTGCCCAGACTGCCAGGGCGAGGGAGAGATTATCCGCGACCGCGACAGGTGTAAGCAGTGCAATGGCAAGAAGACCATCATCGAGCGGAAGGTCCTTCACGTTCACGTCGACCGAGGCGTCAAGAGCGGCCACAAGATCGAATTCCGAGGCGAAGGAGACCAGCTACCAGGTGTTGAGCCCGGAGATGTCATCTTCGAGATTGAACAAAAACCCCATCCTCGATTCCAGCGCAAGGACGATGATTTGTTCTATCATGCCGAAATCGACCTTCTGACCGCGCTTGCTGGCGGCAAGATCCACATCGAGCACCTTGACGAGCGGTGGTTGACCGTAGACATCATTCCCGGCGAATGCATCAGCCCAGGTAATATTTCAAATACAGCCAAGCTCGAAGAGCGTGTGCTAACGAACATAGGCGAGGTCAAAGTTATCCGCGAACAAGGCATGCCTTCGCACCGGCATCACGATTTCGGTAACCTCTACATCCAATTCGATGTGAAGTTCCCCGACCGCATCACCGGCCCCGACGGCGGTGCGATGACCCCGCAACAGATTGCCGCCCTCCAGAGCGTGTTGCCCAAGCCTGAGGTTCCCGCCGTTCTCCCCCCTCCAGATGCAATGACGGAAGACTTCACACTTGACGACGTAGATCCTACAAGAGAGCATGCTCGGGCACGGGGAATGGCTGGTATGGAGGATGACGACGACGATATGCACCCAGGAGCAGAACGTGTCCAGTGCGCATCACAGTAAACGCTAGGATACATGATGCAGGTATGGTCGAATGAGTCACGAAGCCGATCTGAGACATGATCAAAGCATGTTGAGAGCAACGAGGGACAAACGAGAATCACGGGTGTCGGCGTCGACATCGTGGATGAATGGGATAGCCTTCGACACGACTTGCGACTTGCATGTGGAGGGGATGAATCGGGCACTTCATCAAGGCTGATTGATCAATCCACGTGGATCCATTATTGCATTTTCTTTCAGTCTCTGACGTCGGGGTTTTTCCTTGCTCCTTCCATGAACTTGTTTAGACGGATGGTGGGGCATAGGGTCTATCTTCCATTTTCTGAATTCAATTATCCTTCTTTGCTTTTCTTAATGCCGGATCGAGGCTGAGGAGGCCCTGTGTTCGATTTTGTTTGTGCTGCTGGCGTTCTCAAGAGGAGGAATGTGCGCCTACCGGGGAATTGCTGGGTGGGTAGGCAGGCGATGGTCCTAGGTGGAGAAAATAAATGGAATTGCTGATTAAAGATTGTGGGCTTGATGTGATGGCGATGCGTGAGATGTCCGAAGCTCACTTGAACTTGTATTGCTGGCGATGGCCATAGTCGACAACCCGTTGACTCGCATGTTGGCAGTAGGCAGGTCAACTCAACGTGACCATTGATCGAGGACTGAGTAAGCAAGTTATAACATATATAAAGCCGCCCACTCGCTACTTCGTTTCCTCTCTTCTTCGCACTTCGCTCAAAGGTTCACTAAAACCCCACGATCTACTCCGCGATGGAGTGAAATGCTGGAATTGGACCTGCTATGGCTGCGTCTAGCCACTGGGGCTTTGCAAAGAAAGTCAACAATTTCAAAGGGCATGGAGTCCGGCTTAGTTCTAAAATGTCTAAGATGAAACTGAACCAGACTACATGAACCAACTGCTACAAGATTATCCCAAAGGTGTTAGATTCCAGGGGAGGACGACATATTTGAATGTGGCCGCCAAGGTGGAAGGAAAGCGCAAAAGTCGGGGTCCGAACACTCGGCCGCAGATATTCCCTGAAGATGAAGAAAAACCTGAGACGTCCACGAGTTCTGATGCGTCGACTTCTGATACGTCAACTTTTGATACATCAAGTTCTGATGTGTCAACTCCCAGCACCACCTCACTTCCCAAATACAGCGTTAAGGAGCTCATACAGAAGCTCCCTACCATGTATGGGCCCAATTCTACTCAACCTGAGCCATGTACCTGCCAAACTGCTCAACCAACCGATGTCAGGTTTGTCGGCGTCGCCTCCTCTGCAGCCAGGCAAGATCTGCGCGATTTTTTCTGCGGATTCTAAATTAGGAAGCTTAATCTGCGGTGTCTCGCTCCCTTTGTTGGATTAGAGTCTGAGCTCGAGACTGAGGGTCAACGCGCAATTGCACAGTTGAACGGGCAACGAGTCTATGGGAAGAAGGTATCTATTGTTATAGCCCGTCCAAGGCGGAAATAAGCAGTGGACAACACGGGTATCCTTCCAGACCCTCTATATAGCTATAGCTAGGAGATGAGAACAACTATTATCTATTCAGACAACAGCTGAAGCAATATAGGTAGAAATAGGATAACACCCTCTACTTGGAATTACTATGATCCTGACAATTCCTTGGAGAGCCTCACTTCCTTGGAAGTGGAAATGCTACGATTGATATCATGTCTCGGGCAGTGGAAAACTCTCGAGTGAGTGGAACAGAGAGAAGGAAAGTTAAATATTGAAAGTTAATGGATGTGGGTTGGACCTAGGGAGCGAAAATTATAGCTCGTATAATCATATAGGAGTAATTTTTCGACTCGTGGACGCCATATTACCCCCACGACTGCGAAGGAGCTAGCTAGTATTTTGGAGGAATACCATCGCCTGTGGCCTTCACCTTGCAAGTTGTTCTCATGAATATAGTTGTATCAATAGAGTGGCTATAGACCATTCAGAAGATTGTTAGAATAATATGGGTAGAATTAGGATTATGCGCTCTGCTTAAAGTTTCCTATAATGTTAACAATCCAGTTATAATTTCCTTACGAAATACTACTCCTTCGTATACTACGCCTTGGGATAGCATGATCACATACCAGATATTGTCATGTTCCGACTTCGAGAGCCAGGAATCTCCACAAGCATGTATGCCTTTGGTACTTTCTAAAAGAATTCAACTAAGACATCATGGAGCCCCCACTTCCTCTGTAGAGATTTCGGAAACCGGGCATCCAGACACGATGTGGTTGCGTTCCTTGGACCCCATAAAAGATCGAAGGTATCTCGAAATGTGTTGTGTTTGTAGACTCGGAGCCTACGCGGTCGTTATCATATAAACTAAGAACTGACATCGATGTGAAGTATGTCTCTGGATCAGTGAGGTCGCAAGAAATCAAGGGGTCCACTTGGGATACCTTTCTCAGTCCTACCAATGTACCCAAATCATTCAAGCACTCTGAACACAACCCTTCGCACCCCTTCCCATTCAAGTTAAAGCGCTTGCTAGGCGTGTTTCAGAGCCTGCGGCCCTGCGTTGAATTACTCGAAGTAGCAATGCAAACTCACGCTAAACTCTTTCCACCTCAACCACACCCCACCCATCAGATCCCCAGATGCTCCACCCCACGACCAATCCGTACGCGACCTTTAGTCCCTCTTATAATGTTCACTCGAACGGCAAGCCAAAGCCCGCAAAAACACTCACCCCCATTGCCAATCCCGACCGCGTCTCAGACCTGCGCACCCGCCTAACATCCGGTAATATTCAACAATGCACGTCTTAGCTGAAACCGCAGCCGGACCGACTCCTGATCAAAGTATATACTAACACCTTCCTCACCATCTCGACTCTTCCGACTTCTGTTTTCTTGTCGATTTTCCCCTCTTACTTCCGTCTCTCGCTTACGTTTCGTTCTTTCAAAATGCTGGTCCATTCTTTTTATTATCTTCTTGGAGGATTCGCGCTAGCGCGATGTCAGACTGTGGTGTTTGATGGACGGGTTTCGAAGGCCGCGGTAGCAGCGGATTTTGATGCTGATGGGAGTTTGTTCGATCCTGAATTTACAAAGGGGCAAGGTGGGTGTTGTGTTGTGTTTCTGTGTGTGAAGGGGATGGGCTTTGAATGTTGACTTCGGATACCCAGGTGTACGCTTCAACGATATACTTCGGTTCTCGGGCGATGCTTCTCTGGTACGTCTGGAAGCC
Organism: Clohesyomyces aquaticus; assembly: GCA_002105025.1. Lineage (NCBI taxonomy): Eukaryota > Fungi > Ascomycota > Dothideomycetes > Pleosporales > Lindgomycetaceae > Clohesyomyces > Clohesyomyces aquaticus. Next base: position 189,675 of record MCFA01000002.1, read on the forward strand.
GGTCCCGTGCAAAACTCATAGGAGAAGTGTCTGATCGACATCGCACCAGCTCGACACGCCAGTGAGCGCGCAATCGGTCGAAGTCACCATCAAGTCCGTACTCCTCCCCTGTGCCCTCCCCTCCCTTCTCCACCCCCATCCTGACACATCCCTCCCAGCGACGCATCCATCTTCGCCCCCGGCGGCACGAACCCACAAACCGCCGTCCGCCGGGCAGAACTCATGCCCAACCCCTCCCTCTCCAACTCCAACACCACAACTACCGGCGTCAAAACCCTCCACTTCTCCCTCAAGCCCAGCACCTTGCGCCCCCTCAACCTCAGCCACGAATACCTCCTCGTGTTCCTCGAGCGCGCAGATTTCACCGCGAACCAGATTAGCTTGAAGACAGGCACTCTACTTGGCAGTGATGGCGCGACGAAAGACGAGCTAGTGTTGTTGGGGAATAGTAAGGGGGGAAACGCTGCGAAGACGTTGTTTTCGACAGCGTTTGATGCGGTGGATTTCACAAATTTTGCGCTAGTGATGGATTTTGAGAAGAAGTATGATGGACACACACGGTTCTGAGTTCATGCGCACTGTTTGCTGATGTTCGGTGTAGTACTGTTCAGGTTTTCTCGTCGACGGGTAATGAGGCTTTGGCCCAGCAGACGGAACCGCTGGCGAATGATCTGAGTGGGAATGGAGCGTTCCATTTTGGTGTCAATAAGAATCCGACGGATCCGGGCGCTGATGTGCTGAGGACGGGGTTTCAGGAAGCTGGGATTCTGGAGGGTGTTGTGTATGGGGGGATATTCGTGGAGGATAGCGCGGACGGGACGGTTACGCTTTCTTGAGCATTTATGTGCATCACCTTTTCATGTCATTGCAGGGGAGAAAAGAGGACTCGACAAGGAAAAGGATTGAGAGCCATTGCTGAGACGTTTGACAAGAAAATAGAGAGCGAACAGGGATGCAGTTTAGTATTACACGTAGGACCCTTACAGGCTATTGTTCAATACTTTGTTGCACGTTCTAATCTATGGCGGCGTTCAATCCCAACAAGTCGGCGTCAACCCCGAGTTGCCATGGGAATATATCGCGGATGTGGAAACTGTTTGGGTATGCGACGATCATGTACTGTACCGGGTCGCAACTGGTAGGACAACGATGATGAACATCATCACGACAAATATTTGATGAAAAGAAAGGTGGGAGAGAAATGGAGTAGTTACGATATGCTAAAACGTGTCGAGGACCAGAGAGCCTAGTGTGTAGGCCCAATCATTCCTGGAATTGGTAATACCGAATTAGCGATTCGTGCGCCTGTCGGTGTCGGTGAAGTCGGGTTCAACTTTCCATGGTACCATTGACCGAGGTACCCTTGATTGTATATAGCGGCCACGTCATTTTACACTCGTGTCGATACGTTCCAGCCTTGATGCCTGACAGCCGCGGTCATCCCTGCCCAAATCTTATCTCAACCACATTGCCAAGCTATTCGACAACGATCAACCCAAACCGAGCAGACCTCCCCCTTTTTCGATATTGGTCCTCTTGGAGCCCAATTCGATGGTGTGTACAATATTTCCGATTCTTACTTTGACGACATGGAAAAGCGTGTCTGGCGGCCGAAGCTCCTGTTCAGGAGCTAGTGATTGCACCAGGTCCGTCCACTCCTGGGCCGGTTCTTCAAGATTCCATGCAATGCTAATGTGGAACATATCCGTGCGGTCAAGGCTCACGACTCTCGTTTTGGTGAACACAATTGCTTTGCTCATGCTTTTTCTCCGCTTCGTAGCATTCCCCGAGGGTGAGCGCTGCATAGGTTCCACTTCGCCCTGACCCCCATCGTAGAGACGCGGATGTTTATGCTTTTCAGCAGCATCGTTGCAGGCCTCTAGTATTCTGTTGAGCTCGTCCTGGAGGGGCTTCGCAATGCAAAGCACTAGGAACCAGCGATTTCGCTCGAAATTGGGAACCCATTTGAGGTTGGTGAAGTGGACCTTGAATGGCGTCACTGCAGCTCTCCGAAGCTTGTTCCTGAGTGTACCGAGGAAGTCCTCGCGCTCCTCTGTCTGGATCTGTAGTGTTCGCGATAGGGAGATGTGGAGAGGCAGCGACGCGCCGAGGGGGAGCGCAGGAGAGGCTCGATCTTAGGCACCGCAATTGGCTTGATGCGGCGACTGTTTGCGTCGCGGATGGCAGCGGAGATGGAGTCGATGAGGTTCTGTAAGATTTGTGATTCTGCATGCGAAGGAATCCCTCGGACGCGTTAGTCGTTGGTCTTTCTTTTGCTCAGGCCCATGGGACTTCGGAACCCCACCACCGCAGCGGGCGTCGCCATAGGACTTGTTGTAGTCGGGGCAGACCTACACTCTAAATAGACATGGCTCGGCCAATTGCCGTCGACGTGTGGGATTGCGCGCTTCCTTCCCCCGTGCAGACTCGGATCGTCGCGGGTGCTGAGGCGCGTGTTCGTCGAGTAGAAGTCGTGGAAGGCCGCCGGAAGCGGAGGGAGCTCGGAGGCAGGGCTAGTGCTGCGGGCCTCCCGTTTGCGCTTGACAGACGTCAGGCCTGCGGCCGGGTGCGGAAAGGGCGATGGCTGGACAGGCGATGCGGCTTTGCTATCGCGGACGTGCGCATCCTCGTCGGAATCGGGGTACTGGACCAGGGCCATGGCGAAGGGACCCGGGGAAGGAGGGATCCGGGGAAGGAGGGGCCCAGGGAAGGAGGGGCCCAGGGAAGGAGGGGCCCAGGGAAGGAGGGGCCCAGGGAAGGAGGGGCCCAGGGAAGGAGGGACCCAGGGAAGGGGTGGAAAGAGGGAAAGAGGGAAAGAGGGCAAGGGGGAAAGGCGCGCGCTGGTGATGGTGGTGGACAACTCGGACGGTCGCGATGGCGGGTCCTGCAGATGCCCGGCGTCCTGCGGCAGTGTGACGACAGCCCTAACGGCTGCCCGTCCGGGCTAGCGCCGCCCAGCGCCCCGAGCTCTTGCCCGCGCTGTGCAAGAACAATATGACGTATGCAGCGATTGGCCGGGTGCGGAAGGCGCGCGCTGCGGGGAAGGAAAGCGACAGGAAGGGGAAGCAAGCGATGAGCTGACATGTGGTTGCTGATTACGCGCGTTCCTGCCAAGTCACAAGCCTCAAGCCTTCCTTTTTAGCTGCCACTGCTGCCGCCGGTGCTGCCCACAGCCAGTCACCTCCTCTCTTCCTCCACCCCCTCCCGCATCCACACAACCAAGTCACAACACTCCCTTGCTTATGATACCTCTACCCGCCATAGTTTGACCCTCCCCGTCGGCCATACCGCAGCGCCATACCACAACCGCCACCATGACCTCCGATAAGGAACTGGTGAGCACGTGTCGCCGGCTTCTTGCTTGCAAATCTGACGTCTCCAGGCAAAAGCCCACCACTCCATTATTGACCCTCTCATCGAGCCAGATCCGAGTGACGAGACTGGCCTGAATAGCCACTTCAGGTCCAGCTTTGCACCTCGACAAAACCCTCCATCTCCACCAGTGTCCGCCGGACTCAAGAATTTCTCGTCCGATGGCATCCGGTCCCAGCATACCGGCAGCACCGTCGGAACCAATCCCTTCATTCGTTCCCAGAACACGGGCAGTACTACGGAAACCAACCCCTACCGCTGCTCCAGGGGCCCTTCAGTGTCCAAGTCTCCCACCTTCTCCACCCAAGCTGAAGTGACTCCTACCACCCCACGGAGACGGTATGACTACCCTTCTCCTCCCAACTCCGCAAGCCCCAGGCGCGAGAACTTTTCCCACCGTTCCGAAGCGTTCGGGTCATTGAACGAAGGATCTCGGCCTCGACGATCCAGTCAACCCTCGTCATCTGCACCGTCATTCAACGAAGGGGCTTCAGGCGGCCTTACTCGCGGTGGCTCTCTTCGTGAGCGTTACCCGGGAGATAATTCCCACAGACCCCTTGATCTCATCCGCAAGGATACCAAGGCGGCTAGCCGTGCTTACCATCTCAGAAAGAAGAATTTCCAGGGCGCTGATACAATCGATCGCCTCGACAAGACTGGCTTCAGCTATCATCACGAGGGGCCTTACGACGCCGCCAATCTTTCACGAAACAGAGATTGGAAGCACAGTCCCGTTGCTGCGGTTCGCGATTCAAATGAGGAGGCATTGAGAGCGACGCCAAGAGAACAAATCATCGACGCAGTGACCAGGCACCGCCCGATCGAAGGTGTGGCCAATGTGCCTCCCGGGATGCCTGATAAGTTCGGAAGGGTGCTGGACTATCAGGAAGGGGCAGACCTCCAAAGGGAGCCTGGTGGTGACTACCGCCGGTGGGGTGGCGTTGTACGTAGCAGTATCTTTCCTTGTAGCCTGACCGGAACTGACATGACACAGACCTATCTTCCAGAAGACCTCAAGGGCAAGGGTGAGCCTTCCTACTCCATCGAAAAGGCCCTCAAAGATCACAAACACTACGGCGATTCCGGAACCGAAATGACCGCACGTCGTCGTAACCAGAGCCTGGGTACGCAGGACCAACCAAGTGTCCCCGCTGAATCCCTAGATGGTGGGGCCGGCCTCGGGCGAAGCAACACAACCGGAAAGAGCGTGGGCAATGCACTGAAGAAACGTTTCGGCAGCTTGCGCCGACGACGAGCCGCCTCCTGATCTCAATTTTGTCGAATACAATATATCCGATAACACACATGCACAGCGTATACCACACGAATTCGAACCATTCTCTGGGATGGGGCACACGGCTGATCTTTCGGCTTTTTCTTTGTACGACTATGAGTATATTCTTTGGACGAATTCCGTTTTTCCTTGTTGCAATGCAATGTGCAATGTATACACGCAAGAGGATAGAGTGTCATGCTTTCTATATACTCGCAGGCTTTAGTTGTGAATGGCCAGAATGGCACCATAGTCGTAGTATCTAAATCTAACTCATGAGATATGATCAACTTTCATACAATCATTGACCTGCTGGCGCTCAGTCTGCCTCCATAATGATGCTTCTGCAGGAAATATTCCAGAACTTGGAACCGACCTCACGACGATCTTCGTTTCATCTTCATGATGTTGCAAATCTTGGTTGAGATGCGACCGCGCGTGGGATTCGAAATGACAGCATGATCGGCACCGGATCCCTGCCATTAGCTTCGTGTCTTGATAGCGAGGAGTGCTCCACAACAGACGTCAGGGTGGGGAATCCAAGCTTTCCGCCGAACGAAAGATGACATGGTGCTAGAGTTCGGCCCTCGGGGGGAGTCGTGAAATAACCAGACTTGGCACAATGGCGCTGGAATTCACAGTCCTTGTTTTGGTGGATTAGTTCACGGATCGTGGGGTTGGCGAAGATTGCAACCCAAGCAACGATAGCGACTTAATACCGTATATGCACATCTGTCTTTCCGGGGACTAGCTCTCTGTTAAATACATTACAAATCACCATCTGCATTTCACCTTTTGCCTTGCCTCCCATATCTACACGTCCTTCACTATATGTCACCTAAACCTCGCCGTTCGTCTATGTACCTCCATGGTGGACCCATCCTGCTGCAACTCTACCCCCAATCCCTGGCTCTCCGCCTCTACCCACTCCGCTCTCGTGCCCCTCCCACCTCCTTACTCGCATAGACTTTATGTGAAGATCTTGGGACCGAAACGATGTTCACCGCTGCAATCGGTGCTGGTGTTCTTTTCTGGTGGAGGTGCGCCGACGCTACTGTATATGAAGTTGATGGAGAGGTTGACAAAGAGGTGGAGGGTGTTAGTGTATGATCGTGCGGGGTATGGTAAGTCTGAGATGCCGTGGGAGATTGGGAGTGGGGATGAAGGGAGAAGGGTTGGAAGTGGGGATGGGGATGCGGTTACGAGGGCTTGCTTAGGATGTGAGACAGACTTCCAGAAAACAACAGCTAGACGTGTATTTCACGGCGGAGGCGGCAACGACCAGCGTCGCGTCATCATGGCTCAAGACTCAGCCCAAGAACTACGCGCCCTACTCTCCGCCATCTCCCTCCCAGGACCCTACGTCGTGATCGCACACTCCTACGGCGGCATCGTAGCCCGCGAGTTCATCGAATTGATGAACCACTCCGACGCGAGTCCACCTCCCTCTATTGCGTCCTCCCTCGAAGACCTCGCAAAAGATCTCCAATGGGACACCTGCAACATACCCCTCAAACCAAACCCACAACCTAACCTCAACCAAGTCATCGGTCTTTCCCTCATCGAACCCGCTTCCGAACTCCTCTACCAAATCCACAAACCCTCCATACCACCACCATCCTTCACCCCCCTACTCGAAAACGTCGACATCTCATCCCTCCTCCATCTCCGCTCGCGCTCTGGATTCACCGACTTGGAATGGGACGCCGTGATAGCAGCTATTGCCACCACGGCGCCGAATACAGAGTATGAGGATTGCAGAGCGTCCGGGAGACGGCTGGCGGAGAGGAAGCAGATTGAAAGGAGGGTCATGGATCCTTGGCCTGTGGGGTTGTTGAGGGGGGATTGGTACAGGCAGTGGAAGGTGTTGTTTGATAAGGGGGTGGAGGTGGGAAATGGGAGTGAGGAGGAGAGGGAGGAGTGTAGACGGTTTTTGTGGGAGGTGGATGTCTTTGGGGAGGAGGGGAGGGTGGGGTTAGTGAGGTTGACGGGGGAGGGGGAGAAGAGAAGGTATATCTACAGAGGGGATACTGACCACGATGTGCCAATCGTGATGCCGGAGGTGGTGGTCGAGGAGGTGGGGTGGGTTATGGAGAGGTTGAGGGAGAGGGGCTTTGGGTGCGGTGAGGGTGTGGGTGGGAATGTGACAAGGTAGTGTTGAGGGAGTTGGGTTTGCAGTTACCGGAACAGTGAAATGTCTTGCGAGTCTAGTGTATACCAGTTGTACTGTTCATCGTTTTGTAGATCATTTATCGTGGACACAACTCCAACCGTGAGAGGGTTTTCGTGCAACTCGAATTTAGATCTACATCTTCAAAATGGCGGACTATGAGTTGCGCCTAGCACTGCGCATATGTCTGAAGAGTAATCGGGAGAGTCCCCTCACGCTTCCCAACTCACCGGTCTAATTGATAAGGCAGTACGAGATTCACATCGTCCAATTTCTGTTTACCTTCTCCTGTTCCAAGGAAGGGCAAGTTGGAGGACGCAGGGTATCATCCGACGGGGCTCAACTCATGCCATGGCATATTGGGAGACTGCCTTGCGGTATCACGAGCCTGCTATGAGTGTATCCAATTTCCCCAGTCACCGGCGGACCAGGACCGAGGTGGGCTCATGCGGATGAGGCCTTTGGGTATGAGGTATGCATAGTCCATGAGTGGCTATGTTCTCTCTGCTGCGTGTTCAGATGGATGCTTCCAACGGACCAGGGTGCTTAGAGCTCCTTGAGCGATCTCAAGAGTGCCACGGGTGGCAACAATCTGCAAGAGTCTGTCAACGCTGTCTGTCGCCCACTTTCCGGTCAACGCTGGGACCGCCTCAACGGGACCTAGTTCTTTGGAATAACTATGACTCCCAAACTGCAATCGATCAAGTGCATAGATCCCCAAGGCTGCGAGAAAAGGGGCCAGGATAGCGGTGTGGACGGAGTGAGTTGGCAATTTGGAACGAACATACCTTTGTAAATCTTCCCTCTGCAATTGATTCAAACATTGATTTCTACTTCACCAAATTGAATAGTAGGCCATAGGGTTGTTCTCGATGAATGCGATGACGGAACAACAGGATAGTGTCCTGGTGGTGACTGTGGGAGATGTTGAACTCTTGTCAAAAGGCACTGTCTGGAGGGTCAGAAATCCTTTCAGCCTCGCCCCTGAGACATCGAAGGCGCGCTTAGCAGCCACTTCAAATATCGATTGGCTGCAATTGATTCCAGTAAGAAGTGGTGGGAGATTCCGCGGCTTTCCAGTGCCACAGAGGTAACAGCAATGCCATGGTGTTACGGCAGCATCGCCATCTGCACCTGCACCTGGCCCCGTGAACACGCGCCAGCGGACTTATGGTCGAATTGCTGCAGGGCAGAGAGGGTGTCGGTTTATTGGTCTTTTTTCTCCTCGGTTGCATGAAGCCCCATGACAACGGACAACAGTCCTTCTCAGAGGAAGTGACTGCCCCATCGGATGCAGACGCTGCCGGAATCGATCGTACGTTGACAGATGCAAGTAAGACGGTTGAATTTGGAAAATGGGTGAGGGGGTTGGGTGGGTTGTCCCTTGATGCTCTCCCAGAAGCAAGCAGGCAAGGAGTTGCCAGCCTGCAATAGTGTCTTCGTCACTCTCGGCGTTTCCTCGACCACTCTCCGGCAGCAGTCATCGGTCTGTCTTCCACCATGCTCATACACATCGCCATCGCGTCGAATATCGGGGCCTGCGCGAAGTTCCGCATCGCTCGCCTCTTCCCACGCATGCCGGCCTGCACCGTGATGTGCCTTCAAGCCGTATCTGGGGGTCGAAATCGACAGGTGGCCTCCAGCTGACCTTCCATCCATCGAACGACGTCTTCGCCTCACCCTCACCCTCACCCGCATACTATGATAGAGCCTTACTGCAAGGCTTAGCCACGTCCGAGGAGGCACGCAATAACGCATGCATCCTGTGGGTCTAAGGACCACTGGCCACGCGCGAGGTTTGTCTTCAGATGGATGCAGACCGTCGGCGCCCATGCCCGCGCTCTGCCAACATCCTTGTGGCATCATCAGGTAAAAGACCGGTGAGAGAGCCAATTTCCTTCTCGTCATTGTCTGCTATCCTTGATGCGTTTGGCCGGCGCCCGCTGCTGAAGGTGTGTTGACGAGCCGGCCGTGGCAGCGCCTTCAAGACGTGCAAATCACAACCCTTGAAGCGTCGCATCCGCATCAGTACGCAATTAGGTTCGCTCGTGGTGTCGTGCACCCCGAATTCGGGTTTCTGGGAACTTATCGCAGTCGGGTGCGTCAGGATGTGATCCTTTGCCCTTTAGGTGGCCTGCTGCTCTCTTACCGGAGCCAGAGCGATCGAGTCTGTAAGTAGGTATAAAGCTCGCGGCCCGCTTCAGCGCAGTTATTTGGCGGCCATCAACCGTTATTGAGAGTTCGTGGGAGTCTTCTTCTTTTCCTTCAAGGTGAAATCGTCCGGAGTTTGCACATTCGCCATGAGCCCCAATGACATGCAGGGGCCTCGCCAGCCCCCCACAGTAGCGTCGCATATTTGGGCCCTCATCGACCACACCGGACCGGCCGAACTCGACCACGATGCCGCGGTGCATCCAGAGGGAGACGTCAGACAACGATTTATGTCGCTCAGGTATAGCCTATCGCAGTATGTCGAATGGCGAGTCCTGAGAAAACGGCATGAGTATAATGAATTTGTGAGAGAGGTGAAAGAGCGGAAGATCAATCCAGATGCCGAACACGTTTGCAAGAGATATGAGAAGTTGATGCTTGAACTTGACAAGGAACTTGAGTGGAGTAGTACGTACTGTTCCTTCCTTTTGCCCCTTCATCGCCTTTTCTGTGTAGGACCTAACACGCACAGGTCGCACGTATGAACGTGACAGTAGAATGGTAATGGCGCCCACAGTGTCACCCTATCACATGGATAAGGTCCTCCGGTACCAACTCCACAAGGAGGGGAAAGAATTATTGGCACCAAATGGACTGGACCGCTCTTTCTATGGCTTTGAAGGCGAGGCTATTCCGAGTGATCTCACCGCTTCACGGGGCGTCGAAGACGACATCTTCCGACATTTAATCATCCATAAGCTTCTGGAGCCATTCGGTACCCGCGTCCTCACTCCGATCCAACAATTTGGTGACAAGATACTAAAACGGGAGACAACGGAACAGCCACAGGGAATTCGTGGCCGGACTCTGGATATCATGGTGAACGCCTTGGAATGTCTTCTCTCCGTAATCTGGTTCGCGGGCTCCGTCATCCTCGTGTACAACCAACATTCTATGAAGAATCGCATAATGGCATCGACCTTTTCGGCACTCGCTTTCCCGGTCTGTCTTGTGTTCTTGAGTAGAGAAGCGGTTAGGATTTGTACTTTGACGGCAGGGTGAGCAAAGCTGAGATCCCTCCTCACAGCATCGAACTGACCTTCGGCAGATTTTGGGCAGTCTTGGTAGTGTTCATGGGCAATGCAGGCTGCATTTCATGTCAAAAGTGAGTGTGTTGTGTGTCGCTGTTTTGCCTGTGAGGTTCCTCAAGGTCAGTCGTTCAATTAAGGTTTTGTCGTTCGGTCGCTCACCGCTCATTCCAAGATAGTAGTTCGAGCTTCGTCCTCAATTCGACAATGTCACGTGGACCCAGGTAAAACCCAACTGTCGCCAATGACAACGTAGTGCCAATCGTTTAGCAATATCACATATGAATTCTCCGACGACCTCTCAAGTGTTGGTCTCTCTCGATGTCCCCCGCGCCAGACACCACTATCTCTTTCGACTTGCACACACTCGTTCGTCCAAAAGTTGATGTCCAGGATTCTCTCCATTTTGTAACACACGCACGGTTCTTACTCATGCGGCTCAAATTTACATGGGCCGGACCAACTCCTAGGCAACGAAGGTGACCGACGGCTGTTTCGAACAGGATCCATCCATTGGCTCCGGCGATCTTATTACTGCGTCTAGAAACTGACTCAGAGGAGGAGGGTCTCGTTTCAAACAACACGTCGCCGTCGTCATTGGGGAGGCTTCCCTCCGATTGGACTCCCCCGCCCCGTTAGAAGCCACCAGCCCAGTGTTATCAAGCGCCCCCAAGGCGCTTTCGGCTCGCCGCCCACACTGTCTTCATCATTTCTTTGTTTGCGTGGCTTGTTGTACCCAAATTTCTTCACTCCTGGTATCAAAGTCTTGCAAATTCTCCTTCCCGAACCTCTAACGTTAGCATGACAACCAACCCGACACACTATCCGCTGAGACCGAAGCGTACGCCCCCAGAATCATCCCTTTGATCGGCATAGGCACCTTTGCTTATTGAAAGCAGCCCCGAAGAAACAGAAGCCAAAACCCGCGACAGGGCCAAAGGACCCTCAGCCCCAACCTCCCCCACAGGGCCAACCCTCTCGATCAAAGCGGCAGAAGTAGGGCACGCCAACCTGCACAGGGCCTAAGGGTGCCTCCTCGCGCGCTCCTCTTTCAATTTCCAGTGCAATCGCTCTGTGCTGGGGACCATCTTTGCAGGCCCAGGGTTGGTGTTGGCCTGTGCGCTTGCCATTCCGCGTTCCCTCCGCGTCTTCCTCCGCCCAACCTCCTGCACCCAACACAACACGATCACATTTCGACTCTCTTCGGCTTCAGAGGACTTTCATTTCGAGAAGCAGACGCCTACTGCATTTTGGTTCTTCACGCTATCATCACGCTCCTGCGGGGAGGCTTCGGTTGCTCGGCATCCTCTCAATACGAAATCGAACGGCCCCACGACATCAATTCCAACGCAACATGTTCCCAAAGCTTAATGAATAGGGATTCACGCGCCTTTCATGAGGTTCGAGCAGGCGGAACAGGAACCATCACGCTCTGAGAAGCCGCGTAGGGGCAATACGTTCCTCCACATTTGAGGAGGGGAAACAGCATAGTTGGAAGGCTGATGACGCGTACCTACTTCTCCATACAGTCACTTTAATCTAGATAGTTGCTTATAGTTCAGCGAAATAGAATATCGTTACCACATCTGCCGTCCAACATGCCCCCGTCTGTCGCAAGCCCGCGAATGGAACCAGAATCTTGCCCTCAATACAGATACACCCCAGCCATACCGATCCCCGACTCCACATTCTGCATACCTACAAGGCGACTCGGTCGCATATCGCGAGGCTGTTCGTATGTCTACGTATGGGCCACGGGTCCTGCAAAACCTCGTCGCTGCTGGAATATGACCGCGACTCGGAGTTGGCCCTTCCCCTTCAGCATCCATGGGGCTCACGACATGAGCATATTTGATATCAGGCACACAGTACGAGTGATTTCCTGACCTGTTGATTGGGGCAGTGAAGGCGCGGGGAGGGCAAGGTCCGGCTTCTTGATATGACAGAGTGCCGTGGACTAAGGGCGACTCGGGGTGAACCCGTAGACCCGCTCTACAGCTGGTCATATCCACACAACACCATTTCCCAAATAGGACCAACCGGGATCGGAACCGTGGCTTAGTTGTAGCATTCACACTCCCCTACGCTCGCCCGGAATGGAATGTCAAAAGGATGTAGACGGGTGAGACTTTGGCATTGCTGGGACGTGAGGTATGAGGCCTGGATCACAACACCTGGAATGAGACACTATGTATCTTAGCACGTAGTTGAGCAGTCTTAGAATCGATATGGCGGCGAGACGCTCGCTCGGTGTCTCTACATCATCCACGTAAGGCCTCTTAAGGTTATCGGTTATGCTCTGAAGTTGGGCCGCACGGCACGGGCAGCTCGTGCTTCGGCACGCCTCGCGAGAAGAAGTAGGTCGGTGAGGGTGAACCCGCGACAGTGGAACACCGTTACGACTACCATGAGAGGGGGCGAGGAAGAGAGCTAATATTTTGGTCTAACATGCACCTTGTAGCAGGAAATTCAATGCAAAATTTTCATTCTGTCTTCGAAGAATATAATCGACTGACTCATGGAGAACTCTGTGTATTTGCGACCACGCCCTGTAGCCATCCAAGCGCAGTGACATTCCTTTGAGCTCTGACAAACATACCCAGATCTGATATAGTTGTTGGAGGCCATGTGTAAACGTTGTAGCTTATGTGCGGTCGTCTCCATAAGCTCAGAGAATGTAAATGCTTGATTATGTTTCCCCCACATTTCAGCCACGTTGTGCACCAATAACGCGTATGCGCCTTGCATATACATGGCTACTCCTGGTAAGCCGAAGTGTAGCCATTCTAGGATATGGTACATCCTTCGCCTCGAGGTTATTCGCCAGCGCGTTAAGGTTCACCGAGCTCGATCCCACATCGAAACCCGGCACAGATCGATCAGATCTGGATGTCGCAACATATTCTCCGTCGGACGAAGCCGTTAGTGCATTTTGCATGTCTCGGGCTTTCTTCTCGTTATAGGGTCCGTCCGGTGGGGCCGGGTCGCTATTCCCTGAATGAAAGCGCGAGTCCAGGGATCCGTGTCGGAATAGGAGATTGTGTCCGATACGGAGAGTTGCGCATCAGGATCCGTTTTCGCAGGATTGGATGATGGAGAGGTGAAGATCCGTAAGGAGATCCCGTTCACTTCGCGTTTGGAATCCGTGTGGATGTTGTAGGGCTGTAGGCGTCCGGCGACGCCCGTCGAGGCTGTGGGGATGATGATGAGTTCTGCGAAGACAAAGTAAGTAAACCCGATGCTTGAACACACTGTTGCCATCTGTTCATTAGCCCTGTAGCGGTCCAGTTTGGGATGAAGCAATGATGGCGAGCAGTAGAGGCAAGTGATGAATCCACACACCACAAGACGCACAACCACTCATCGCAGTGGATTCTTTGGTGCGTCAGGATGAATTGCGCTCGACGTCGAGGGTGCATGATTGATGGTGATGTGACGGAGAGGAAATGTGATGGCCATCCTCGACCAGTGTTGCCGCGTTTGATAGTGTCGGTCTTCGAGCACTTCTACTAAGGAAAAGTCTTCAGGAGCTACGACACCGTCATTCTGCCTCCTTTCCAAGCGCGGCTTGTAGCGGAGCATTATTTTCCCACCTGGGAAAACTGAAGGGCGCGGTGGGGCCATGCGGTTGCCAGTGCTTCGCCCCTGCATCTCAACATAACAAACCTGTTATTTGGAGGCTGAAAGGAGGCAGGGCAGGCGGGGTGTTTGATCTCTGTTCCGCAAAAGTAAATGGCAGCCCGGGATAGGCAGGCGCTGTACACGATGCTGCTTTTCAGGGTTGTTGGGGGCCTGGTGCAAATCCAAGAGGCTGTCTTTCGACAGCGAACCTTGGATCCAACTGGCCCGATCCCTGACCCCATCCACCATTCAGGGCTCTATTGAGTACAGTCCTGATCTCACGATCTTTCTGGCTTGTACAGCAATGCGCAAGAATCGGGGAGTGTACATCAAGGAAGCCCTAAGTAATGCATTGTATTCCCCGAAGTCCCTCAGGATACTCTGTCTCCTGCATAGGCAGGGCACAATATAATCTAGAGGATAAACATTCAATGGTAGCAATACCGTGCTGCCAGCCCTGTTATGTTGTCTCGAACACACAAGCCAAGATTAGATGATTGGCAGACTGCACCTCCAGGTCACATTCGTTTAAGCAGCTGCACCTTCAGGGGTCCGTGTCAGAGGCAACAGACTTGCACATTGTTGGGAGATGAGGTTGGTGCGCTCATTGCTCAGAAATAAGGTCCGGTGCTGAGTGTGGCCACCCAAATCAGCAGTTCATCGACTGGGCGAGGAGAAGGCGAGTTTCATCTCTTTGCGCGGGACCCATCCATGGCTGTATCTAGATTGTTCGAATCCACTACAAAACACGAGAAGGCTGGATCGATGGCGACTCGGGATCGGTCGATGGTATCTGACTCAAATTGCCAGGGAAAGGTGGAGAAGTGTCGGAAGAGTAGACCGCGCCGCAGGTCAGGGGTCAGGGTCGTCTTATTTGACAGGCCTGAGAAGTCAGGATGCCACTAGAACGTCTTGTCTCCACCGATCGTGAGTATGAACGACCAGAAAGGGGAAAGCCCATTTCATCTGCTGGCTTTCTGAGGTGCAGAAGGCAGCCACAGTACTCTATATTATCTCGTCAGAACCTCTGGGCGAACGACCCTGGTTCTTAATCATCACATGCTCGACTCCGATGATATCTCTCATTTGGGTTCTGAACAATGAACCTCTCAATGTTAAGAAAATCCCGAAAGGACCCGCTCGCTCTTTCCATTTACATAGGCACAGACGCAACACTAGTGAAACTGGAGCGATAGACCCGTTTAGTGCTGGGGTGTGGCTCACTGGTCCAAGAGGCTGTAACAGCTAACGGGGACGAAAGTCGGTGAACTGGCTGCATGATGCTCCTCACACGGTGTGATTCCTCGTGCGCCATGAACAGGGGGTTCACAAAGGGAGTTTAGGGGCGCCGAGTTGTTATGTATCATTCACTTTTCCATACACCGGAAATGGAAACTGATGGCCAGTTCTGACCTCCGGGGGCTGTACCAGAGCTTCCGCACGTGTCTTCGTTCGGACCGGATTTTTATTGCTCCGTCATTAGACGTCCTATCTCTCGTTAGTCTCCCATAATATCATAAAGGTAGATTTTACGTGGGTTACAAGCCTTCTGTTTAAAATTGTCAGAACTCCTTGCCACTTGCTTGATTGATGAGAGGCTGTTGTGCAAATTTGACCTTAACGCAAGCGAATCGAGCGGCATCATGCCTGAGAAGGAGCTTCCACGAGGGAATTTTAAGTGGTAAAGACAAAGGTCAAGAGCAGGGAAGAATAGATCTTCAAAGGCCGGAGAGTCACCGATAGTGCATCTGAAGAGCGGGAGACTCATTATTAACCCCTTGAACGTATGATAAGCGGATGAGTGCACAAATATCGGCATACTACTATTGGTCATCCGTACTTAGCTTACCATCTTTGGCGGTCCCGGTCTTCCCAGTCATAGATGTCAATTAGACCCAAGCATATAAGCTCGAAAGGTATTAATTGGTCTAGATCAACTATCATTATTGGGACGACTGGCATGATATCATGCCAAATTGGGGTGGTCCACTTGCAGAGCGAATGCATGATCACGGGACGTTGAAGACCAACCTTAAACCTCTCTAAGGTTGGGACTTCCGAGGTCATTCTTGTCCCTGCTAACGACTGACAGATCGTTGGAACAGTGACAGTTGCAGTACACTTGTATTATTGAAGTCAATTTGTTGAGCTAAATATATAGAGTGGCTTCTTCCATGGTTCCTGGAAACATGATGTTCGGTTGTGATTGAATTGCACAATTGCATTACACCTTTCCAGTCAATACCTAGAACGAGCTCTTTCACAAGAAGGTGCCTATGATAACACACTCGCAACCCTTAAATATATAGTGACATTTCCCTTTAATTTAATGCACATGCGGTCGTTTGAGGGGCCGCTACTGGAACTGGGTCGGACAACGGGGCAAGAATCGGAACTATACCTGGAACTGCAAGGCTAAATTGAGACAGAGATAACAATGAGAAGGTGTAATTTGGCGGCACATATTCAACAAACCTTGAGCATTTGCCGCTCAGCCGTGCCCCCGGTAGCTCTGTTAAACTTAGAATCTATGGTGCAAGGACCAAAGATAGTGTAGCAGTAATGGGAATGATGCTACAAATTTTCGCGTCACTGTTTCTGATAGGACGGATTGATCGGCTTTACCCTTGAGGAGGGGAGGGTATGCTAGAATTCCTTCAAGCCGTCGTTATTTTGGAGTAGTGGCCGAGCTACTCCGGTGAAGACGAATTCCCATTACCATGCTTGTTCAAATCTCACTGCAAGCCCCAATTGCCTTCAAACAAGGCGCGATAATCTTCAAGTGTCAGACTATCCCATGTCTTGCCGCCCAAGGCAGATACGTTAGTCTGAAATGCCAGAACTCAATTGTGCATAGTGGCCTGCTCTTCGCGATAACAAGGCAGACATGCGTCGTGCGTGGAAGCCGAGTCCTTAATGACCAAGCGCAGTGGCTTGCGGCGGCTGTCAATATGGATGCTGGAATATCTGCAGCTAGTTTTCAAGGATAGCCTGATCGTAGGTTCCGGGCTCGAGTCTGACTCACAGACATCGTGAGAGACAGGCTTTGACATGCGTCTGGGAGGGTGTGGACGATATCGACCGGTGATTTCACCGTCGAATGGGTGGCTGCAGATGTTTTACAATCTTTGGGGTTGATTGACGCGCTGCAGGGAGAGACCGTGGCCCCCATATTGTCGTTTAGAAAGCGGTGTGTGTTGTGCGCTGGCAGTGAATATGTACCTGCTCTGTCATCGGCAATGAGGCTCTGAACTCCAACTCACCCACCACTCCCCTGGCTGGACAGACTCCGCCATCAAAGTAAAGAGATGAATCCAACGGGCCGCCGTTCAATCGGGCGTTGTCGCTGGTGGAAGTGATGGTATGGGCCTCTGCACCGATCTCATCACGGGACCTCGAAGCGTAATGATCGCAACAACCGGCTCAACCTAGCCCCTGGATTGCCGACAAAAGATGACACAATTGCTCCCAATTCATAGAACGCGCTAGGTGCAATCCTAGAGGCTTGCAAAGAAGAAGGCCATGGAATCAGAATGGATGGTTCTCCGACCGTGATCCACCATGGGGCGATAAGTGCATCAGTCGCACAGCATACGGAGCCCCCGCCGAGGCATCATCTGACAACGCGAAAGCGCGAATGCAACCGGACTGTCGCCTCCCTGGTCTATGCAAGAACTTGAGAAGGCGTGCTCCGCGGCTTCCCTCAACGCCCGGGAGTGAATACCGCGATTGCCTTCTGCTGGATTCGGACGCCTTCTGGAATGCAGAAATGGCCGTGGAGGGCGCTCAAATGGATGGACACAAATAGAAGCCGTGACGTGGGCAAGGGAGCTCGCCGCTTTTCGCTGTCGCAAGAGGGGGATTGACAAAAGAAAGCTTGGAAGCTGGCGCCGCCTTTTGCCCCATCGGTTCCAAGGCGTTCCTTCTCCATTCATCCTGCACATCACCCCAAACCGCCCCAACCTCCGCATCTTCAACCGCACTCATTGCACGCAACTATTCTGGGCGGCCCGTTCCTTGTCACTTCCCGAGTAGGCCTTTGATGCGATGCTTGAGCGTTGACGCACTTTTGCCTTCCTGCACCTCCATCTGCGTGCCAAGTACCACACCCTCGCCCTACGAGGCTGCATCGTGTGCAGATTCCATTGGGTCCACACCCCTTGGAGTTTTTGGACGGCTCTGACGACTCCACGGTGCCCGCGATAAGATGTTGCTTGCGTTATAGATTTGCTACGCTGCATCTCGCTGGAGTGAGGCGAAGAACCGGTGAGGAATTTTTGAGAATCATCACGATGTCGACGTCTTTCCATTCGATAGATTTGAAGACTCGTTCCAAAGGCGGTGTGGTGATGCAGCTGTTCAGGAGTATTGCCATTGGGTGCGAGCGCTCGATTGTGAAAAGCGCCATACTGCCCTTCACAGTTGGCCCGAGTTCCTGGGAAACGATTCTGTGTCGAGAAAGTACTCCTATGTCTCATAGTCTAGCTGGAAGAGCCGCATAACAATCCTCGTTCTCGACATAAAAGTCATACAGGTCCCAGCGAAGACGGAGCAGGACCAATTAAGCGCACGTGGAGGTCGTCATCAATTCTTGGTGCTGTTGTTCCTTTTCACGTTTGCTTATTATGCCGCCAGCCATGGCAGTTCCTTTGGGCGCTTTTCCGGGAGCCAGTCACATGCGGGGGGATTTTCGGCTGAGAGGTTCGGCTCAGGACGTCGCGAAAGCCTTGCTCGAACATCAGCTTCTGTTCGAAGACATCGCGAAGTACCCACAAGCTGGTATATTCGAGCGCTTCATGCCAGAATTATGTCGTGTCTTGTACTGCAACGAATGGGAGGTCCGCCAACGAGATAGTGAACTCACAGAGTTCCTAGAGGAGTTGGCCAGGGGCGACCGGGATGGAGAATCAGAGGAGACCAGAGACGAGCTGTTGAAAAGGACGGATGCAGTTTCTGAGAGACTTTCGGTCCACTGTATGTACCTGAGACCTTTCTCCGTTCCAGCCTGAACTGTTCCCAGATCGTTTGTTCAACCAGGCAAGAGATATTTCGGCTTCGCCATTACCGTCGCCGTATTTCGCACCCCTTTTCAGAACCCACTTAGAAGTTGGGAATGAGAACGCGGGACTGCGAGCGCCAAATGGAGAAACCGTTTCCCACTATGGTGCCTCCGGAGCGCCCATTCCGGAAACCTTCACGGCGCTCTGCCGCGAAAAGCTCAATCCGATTGAGCATCTTCTTGCGTATAGATTGTTGGAACCATTCCTTGGCTTGATCGAGCGACGCTTCAGATGGCTCCTAACAAAGTTTCGGCGACAGAAAGAGTGCGACTCCGGTCTCAAACGAAAAGAGTACACCGAGGGGGGTACTATATCGGCTGTCGCCAAGACTCTTGCTTTGATGTTCTGCACCCTCCTGCTAGCCGCTGCGATTGCCACGTTAGACAGCATCAACAGCTCCAACTCCCACGCTCGGTTGATCGTTATGACGCTCTTTGCACTCGTTTTCTCCTCGGCTGGAAGCCTCCTCGGGAAAGATTCGCTTCCGATTTATACTCTCAATTCTGGGTAAGGCTCGAACGCAACGTGGGCGGACTTTTGCTGATGTCATCCAGGTTTTTCCAGGCCATGATTATCTTTGTAGGAACCACGAACGGCAGTGGGCAGTAGAGATGGTGATGGGGAAGAAAAGAAGGGAGGCGGGTGTTTGCTCGCACACCGCTACGCCGATGCCTAGACCCTTGGACGTAAGCGAGCTCAACCATCCATGGATCACGTGCCAACCTTTTACATCGTTGTTCGCCTGTGTTTCGTTGTCCAATTGCCAAAGAATATTCAGGTCCTCTTCTCTCTTATTTCCATTCTCATCCAGTGAGATTTCTTTGGTTCTCTTCGTAGCATGTGAATTCTACGTACCGACGTCAGGTATGAGGAAAATATGTTTCATCCTCGGAAGCAGTGGAAAATGAACCACAGTCGGAAGTCCTATGGTTCCTCGGTTGATTCAACTTGGTCATCGTTTCCTGTCCACGGGCGTGTCATCATCCAAGAGCTCGAGCTGCTTGCACCTACTTATGCATCCCATGACACATCCATCACACCAATGCCTAGGCCTGTACAATGCAACGACCTTACTGTAGGATGCATCAAACAAGCCTAATTCTAGCCACGGCATACAGGGGTCTTCGATATGGCACGGGATTTGCCGGAGTGAGCAAAGCCACCCCATCGATTGATCTCGTGAAACTCACCATCTAATCCACCACTAGCTGGAAGCTTTTCTGTTCCAACGAACCCGAAACTTGGAAACAGCCATATCGGATCTCACCGCTCCATTTGCCGGTACCAGGCGTTCCTGAGCTCCCTCCAAGGTCGATCGAACGGCGATATGGCGTCGTGTAGCAATACTCGATTTTGTCGTGTGCCAACGTTCGAGGAAAGTATGTTGGTCCATATCGAGCAGATACGTTTCCTAGCTGACATGGCACTTTGTGCAGTTCAGTCACGAAGAGAGCAACATGCACATAAATCTGAGGCTAGCGATTCCTCCGCCGCCGTCAGGTCCGAGGAAGCCAACCCGGTCCGGGGAGAGAAGAAAATCAACGATCAAAAAGGCAAAGAAGTGAGACAAAAGATGAAGAAAAGCCTTTGGTTCTCTAGGCTTTTCTAGCACCGCATGTGCGTTGCGAGGGAGATGTGCGAAATCGTTTCGCTCGTTCGGGATTTGAGTCTCGGCAGGCAAACATAACCCACACACGCACCACAGCACCATCACCACCACGCATCACCACCACCGGGAACGTCAGCTTAGTCTGGTGGAATACCCGAAAAGATTTTGTTTCTAAAAGTGCGCGTCTTCGTCTTGCACTGCCTTATTTCCAACCCTGGATCGTCCCAGGCCCCTTTTGTTATTGATCGCGAAAATAAGAGTCAATCCAGCGACCACGAACCCCAGAATCTTCCTCATCGTGCAATCAGTTGAGGCCCTTGTTCGATCGCAAGAGATGCTACAGTTCTACGTATGGATTGTCTGATCTCCTAGCCAATCTATATTCCTCCTTCTCGAGAAAACCTAAGGCAATGTTACAAATTTCATCCGCACTCTGAAAATGATCACAGACACCGCTCCTACAACGCCCGTTCCCCCAACAGCCAGCGATATACCTCGAAAGCTTACAACCCGAATACTAGCAGCAAATCCATCGCATCATCGCACGAAGAGCGCGCTCTGTCTCTCCCCACGTCCTCCCTCTCCCGCGCAGGCCAAGAAGTCCTAGAAGTCAACCCTCGTAGCTTCCGGTAGTCATATTACACCCAGACTTCGCTGAATAATACACATATGAATATTGCATGTCGGCACCGGAGTAATGCACGAACGCGCCCTTCGTCATCGTTTTCGAGCATCTATCTCCCCCGGCTGCTCACGCGAATTTCTCGATCTAACAATCGAATCACCAGACGCATTCCAGTTGTTGAGTGAACACCATATTTCATTGCCAATATATTGTTTGCTGCATACGTACTCTCGGGCACCTCAGAACGTCGCTGCCACAAGCCGGCCCACCGCTTGAAACTTACGGTGGTGGCCCGGTTCATATTACGGTTGAGAACATGGAATTGTCGGCGAGACTTATAGAGGACAAGGGATATAAGAGGACAGATATCTGCGCAATTGCGAAGGCTGTCTGTGATACTAAGTTACGTCTCCGCTACGAGAATTGCATTGCCTGAAACCTCACCATGAGGTAACATTATCTGCCAAACGAAATTGACAAGAACTCCCATTACACCGCAGTCCTAGTCTCTTCCGGAGTGACCTTGGTAGTGAAGCATAACATGAGGTGAAATACGACGGTCCTGGATGCTTAGTGCTGGAGCAGTCTCATCGGTATTCCACACCTTTTTGACATTTTTAGTGTGTGAAAATGCGCGTCTGGGGCTTCCAATGTATTTTTGACTCGCCATCGTGATATAGGCTCTATGGTGGATGATATGCTACGTGATCGCTGCCAGAAAGCCCGTTTGGATGGTGGTGTTGATGGCACGACGTCGAAAACGCAGGGTCGACATCGCCGTGATACGCTACACAACACACGGGTAGATAATGCCAGGATTGAAACAGTAATATGGAAATATGACCTTGGTTATTCTCATGCCAATGCCACAAGCAGATCAATGCTCTGTATTCATCTAGCTGGGTTTCCCATTCATGAACTACTCCCTAAGCTTCCATATCGTATTGCATGTCGTCCATTGGGCAGGAAGTTGAGCAACAGCGCCCATGCTGCACTCCTTCGCCACGTTGCAGCCACGATCTTGTCGCGCTCCTGCATATGCGGCTGGTGCCAGCACGACCGTTCCGAGCAAGCCCTTGCCTTGTATTCGGAAACACTCGTAACCCCGATATACTCGACTCGAAATGCGACAGTAATGTTTCCTCCTTCAGGCCCAGGGTTGTTTCGCGCCTTTCCTTAGCGACCGCAAGCAGCTCCAACCTGGCGTAGATCTGTGGTGTCTCCACTTCCTATGTCCTTGTCCCGGCGATGCTCCCGCTAATTTAGCTTTCCGCTCGGGTAAGGGGTTGTAGAATGTAGAAGGAAGGTGGTGGGCCGTTACGAAGAGGGCCTTACGATGCGGGGGATAGCTCTTAGCCGTCGAGACCGGGGCTTCGCCTGATTGGAGCTTGAATGGAAACATCAATGGGGTATCGTGGGAGACGCGTTTCGCTTTGCGGCAAGGAAACGCGCGGGTGGTATAGGTCTGGGTAAGGTCTGCTATTCAGGCCGCCGATGCGTGAGAACAAAGATCTAGCTCTTCACAGTCAGAGGCGAGAATTCGTACTCCGAACTTGGAGGAATCCTGCGGTTCGTCGACAACGTCAAGCATGAGGGAACAACCCCGCGCCGGGTCTGGCTACTTAAAAATTCTGCTTCGTAGTGCGTACGAAGAAAATCTCGCCGATTTCGCGTGTCTCCGAGGCCACAAACAGTCGCGATGGCCGGTTGCTGGCCATAAATGTGGTATACCGGTGCAAAGAAAAGGTAAGTTCATGGGCTAAGACAGATTTTTGAGCATCGTGGAAGGTTACAGCACTGGAGCGTCTGAGGAAGATGATAGTAGACCTCTGGATTGTTGCTTTGAAAACAGCGGCTCCGTCTCCGTGTCGGTGCTGTGGGCACAGATGGGCCGCGAAATTTAGAGGCGGCCTCCCGCAGGGTCAACAAGCCTGCATGCAATCCGTGAACATGGACTTGAAGGACGGACAGGACACGGGCCTTCGTAGCCACTGTCCGAATTTCACCGCTGCACCCGCTTTCCGCACGATTCCATCATGATCGTCTGTCTCATCAAAGCAACCCTTGACTCGAGAATGAATATGAGACCTGCTGGAGTTTGTGCGGCTCTGCAGCCCCTATATGAAAGGCTAAGCGCACCAAGGATTGATGAAGCATCCATGCACATGAAAGCGTTTCTAGTACGCGAATCATCCCAATGACTTGGCTTGACCTGCCACAATCCCTGGAGCACAGAGCTGTCACTTTCTCGGTACGATGCACACTCAACCGATTTCGGTCTCAATAATGGAGACACAAGACATGCCTCCCGACGGCCTGTGGGCTGCGCTTTACTCCGTAATCCGAAAGGTAACGGACGCCTCACATTCCTTGCTCTCCAAGCATCGACGTGCCACTCGAGCCGCTCAGAAATGATATCGAAGCCGCGGCTCCGCTCCGATTGGCAGACGATTGATATTTCAGCTGGTGGCTGCAGGGCATAGCGTGACGGGTTGAATTGTGAGCTGACACTCCAGCAAACGTGCCATAATCGAAGCCCAGCGTGGAGCCCTGTTGTTGACTCTTGAAGCCGATTGCTGTGCTTTACTTCGCTGTGACGACGCTGGCCGTGGCCGCCGCCGCGTCGGAGACGACTTCAAGCTTTTTAATTGGACTAAACTGAAGGGTCAGCAAAAAGTCAAACTCATAACAAGTGAAGTGGGCTAGAGTGTCAAGTGCCATTAATCTTCCTCAAGACCTTGACTGCCCAGATAGCCGGGGAACGTTGCCGCCTTCCTCGATCGTAAGGAAGGCTGCAAGTGGTAACACCCCACCCATGGAGCAATGTTTCTGGGGATGCATACGGAAACACCCGTACTAGAGCGTCCAAGTAGGTGGCGGTCCGACACCGCGACTCATTTGTCTCCCGGGGAATCAACGAGCTGTCTCTCACACAAGTGGCTGCTTGTTAGGATTGGCGAATACCCATAATTTTTGCGAGGCTATCTTTAAAGCCCTCCTCATGATAGTCCTATGGACAACACAGCACATACGTCGGACGAATCAATAATCATTGTCACCTGTTTGGGCTCCACAAGGCAGACCGCCGCATCGTTGAACAAAAGCTGGTGGCTGGGGTTGAGGGGGTGTGCTTGCGTGTTCACAAGCCGCATGGCGACCCACTCAGCGTCGAGTTACCAAGGGTGATTAGGGCGTTTTGTATCTTTGCAATTGCCACCCTCCGGAATTAGCAACTCGTAGCTAAATGTCTAGGGCTAGCTAGGGTTTCTCGCGTGCCTCTGCGCGGGCCGGAAATATTTTCCTCCTTCAGTTGAACGTCCTGTCTCTCATTAGCCCCCTGAAACGATGACTAAGGCAGCCGGTGCTGCAAATAAACTCCCTTTCTAATTTTCCTTCACAGGTGCCTTGATCACTGGTCAAGTGGTTGCTAGAGGACTTGTAAAGACTCATATACTTCCAGATTGCATTGGCTTGTTTGCACCTTTTTACTGCTGAGCTTTTGCCCGCATTTGTCGACGCTTGAAGGAGAAGAACCAAATTCTGAAGGTGGAGAACTTGGGAAAAGGGCTGTAGGGATGGAGAGGAAGAATAGTGAAACTCATTTTGAAAGTCGTTAAGTGAAGCATACGTTGGGACTCAATTATGGAAAGCGCTGGCACAAGCAGATCTCATGCGAAAACCGTAGTAGTCAGAATAGATTGTCGTGGTCTCATTGGACGCCCAATCCGAAAATGAATCGAGTTGTGGCTATTAACGGATTTCTTATTGGATACCGCTTTATCAACCACGAAAATCTTAGAGCCCAATTGCTCATCGCAACTTTCGCTGATACATAACCTCTTAGATTTACCTGGTTTCTTTTTCATAGGGATATCTCACCAGACCTGCCACCAAGACTTGGAGGCTAGGGCTCTCAACACCTGAAAGTTCGAGGCTGGTGAGTTCACGTAATCTGCTCCGAGATCCCGCCACCTCTGCTCTTTCCCCTATTGAATGAAGCGCTCCAATTCGTTTCGGTGATGTCCGTTCTATATGTGGGGTACGTTGAGAAACCCTCCGATGGATGTCTTCACTCTACACTATATCGTTACACGTAGTGATCGAGGTGTGAGAATTCCCGCAATTCTCTCATGTATTCGCAAGTTCCTCTAACCTGATTCGAGCAGACGGTCCTCATTTCTGAGAGGCAAACAAGGTTCAAAGGAAGTGAACGAAACGAGGCCCACCTTAGTTGGCTACATGTCTTCCCCCCATAACCGCGAGCGCAATGGTAACGAGCACACTGCCAAGGGCTTATCGAAGGCAGAAAATCTAATGATTGATGACAGCGTCAGTGAGCAGATGGTTCCAAGCGTCTTTCTTGCCCACCTCCACATGCTGAAAGCCAAAGGAAGCCTGGGTGTCGCACAAATGTGGACGCGATTTCTCGGCCTTCCGCTGTCCTGGATCCTCGGAAAAACTGGGTATGAGGACTCACAATTGAGTTTTGTCTCAGGGATGACAATTCCCTCCTTCATTATCGACTGACTGATGATGTCGTGGAACAGGTAGATGCAGATAACGGGAGAGAAGTTTCCAACTGCAGAACAGCTGACCACGCGCAACCATGTCGCTGCACACTCGAGCATGAACACGTCACTTCCTTGAAGCTACTGCAATCGTTACTGGGCCAATTCTGTCTAACTCAGAGAACATGCGCGCGGGTGTGAAGGCGGACTCACCGGCTGACCGGGCAATATTAGGTGGAGTCTTCGCTGTGGATATCCCAGTGTAAATCACCTAGAGAGGGCTGCGATTAGGTAATCGCCCGATACGTGGGTAAATCCGGGTGGTTTGTCCTCCTTGTGGAGTTGGGCTTGGGTCGCTTCTGCTTCTGGAGGGCGGCTTCCCTCTCTCCCAGATCATCCCGCCTCCACGCACGACATACGAACACCGCACTGGGCTGCAGGAAGGCTTTCTCATTTCCATCACACCCTTTCCCATCACCAGTCGCGGCTCGCGCCGCATCAGGCAAATGATGATCCACCTTTGGATCTGGAACGCGATGACCGGCTGCCGCGAGGTGGTTCTACTGCATGGCTTGCCGTCTGTGGGGACCCTTTGGCCCCGACAAGTGCCCCCTGTGGCGTAAGCTTGAAGACACAACCTTGAACACGCGTGATCCTGCGCAGGACATTGACGCATCAACTCCGAACCGAATGGCCTCCCGAAGCAGCAAGTGAAGGTTGGTCTCCCCAGGTTAGGTGCCCGATGGCGGGATTCGAACAATCAGACCGGTGAGCATGGAGGGAGTGCAAATTTGACAGATCTCCAACGAGATGAGGGTGGCAAGGCGTTATTGCCAAACGTACTTCCTGCACTCACAACCATCCATTGATACGCCAGCTCGGAAACCCAGGAAGCAATCTCAGCTAGGCAGAAGGCAATGCGATTGCGTTTTTTTGGTCCTTTCCACTCGGGTAAGCAGTCCGGACGATGTCATTTCCAGGCGGTCGAGAGCCTCTTCGGCCGTAGGTCCAGTAGAGCAGCGATTGAGAAAAGGAAAGAAGACATGATAAAAGGTAAGCCAGTCGCTCCTCAAACTCTAGCATGCCGATCATCAACAACTCTTTCTCAGAACCTGGGTTCCGAATTGTTCTGTGTTCCGTCTCGGAAATACATTCCACGCCGCCACCAATAAGCGCTTGGTGCCCACTCGACTTGCAGGGCTGTGCCGGAAAAGCTTGGCTCCTAAAGATGCAGCGACTCAAACACCGATTCAGTACCTTCTACAAGGACGTAGCCGTCTACCCGGAGGTCGCAAACTTTCGCCGATATCTGGAGGAGTTGAGTTGGATTGTCTATAATGATGGCTTAGATGTTGAGAAGAAGAGGAAAGAGGTGAATGAGCTCATCGCAGACGTAAAAGGGATCCCACGCGGGGCACAGGATGTTTTCACAGTCACGGATTGGCATCCGATCGACCTACAGAAGGAGAACCCTTTCCTGATTGGTAAAGTGGAATCATTCAAGGAGAGCGTGAGACAGTACTGTGAGTGACAGGAAAGTTCTCTTACCAGTCTTCTGCCTGCTCTCGTTACAAGATCCACTGACGAGTGTAGGCAACGACCTCTATCTTGGACACAAAGTCGCACAGCTTCCTGAACAAAGCAAAGTATTCGGAAAGCGTTTTCAGGCATTTAAAAACCTCTTCCAAGATGGCTTATTCGGACCAACCCAAGAACGCGAGGGCATTCTCAGGCAAGTCCCAGCACACGCAGACACGTGTGCCTGGAGCAACATACCTCGTCAGGATCTATCGACGGATTTCTTTGTGAATCACATCGAGTCGATGTCGGAATGGGCCAAAAATCGAACTCCAGAATGGGTAAAAAATCGAGTTCCAGAGCGTTGGAAGAAAGCAAGTGATGATGCAGAAACGGCGGTGAGCCCAAGCGTTGCGCTCGACACTTTAGCCACAGTCGTCCAGATACTCACCTGTTTCTATGTTCCTCTCTACACGGCATTGACGCTGTTTATATTGTCATTGTTCCAGTCCACACAAGTCCGCTTTGCTTTCCTCGCCCTCTTCAGTACCATTTACGCGATGATGTTGGCCTTGGCAGAGGCATCGCTTCGGAGACAAGAGCTGTTCACGAGCGTCTCTCAGTATGTCGGTGTTTTAGGCGTGTTCATCGGGGCATCGAGCACGAATTCGACAACCCATTAAGATTTGGAGAATGGGCATATGGCGTGGAATGTGGTGTGGCAGGGTGAGTACACCAACACATCTCTTTGTGGCTCGGCTCGATCACGGTGCAGGTCCTGCGGTTCAGCCTCAGGCACCAAACGTCCGACCCCGGAGCCAATGCCAAGACTTCGGCCCCCTGTTCCACATGTCTGTTGAGACCAGACAGCTCGTCGCGTCGCGACATACTCCTCCTTCTCTTGACCCGTGCTTCTCTCTCATTCTACAGGGCTCCCAAGGCTGATCATCCAGACAGGGTCTTCCATCGGGGAATAGGGGATCTTTCTTTTACCTTGGTCGCAGTGCCTTCCTGTTGGCTTTGAATACAACAGTCTTGTTGACCTTTGCGAGTCTTATCTTTTTGCTGTGTGCTCGTCGATAAAGCTGCAGGGCTCTGGGGGCGTTTGACCGGAACCGCCTCACTTCAATGCCAACCTAGGCTTGTTGTGCTTGTGTGCTATGGGTTTCTGCTCCTGCATATCGTGGGTCGGACTCCGCACGCCGCAGAACGTTGTTGTTCAACCGGGGCGCCGAAACAAGCAGCCAATCCAGCTAGAGATTATAACCAATCGAACGATGGAAATCCTGCCTATTGGACCCACCACACCATGATCCTGGACGAACAGACGCCTTCGTAGCAGCACTTATGTGCAATCCACGATGACAGGTCGTGGGTGTACGAGTCAGTCGGTTCTGGATCTGGATCTGTAGGGTTGATTCTGGACGCTTGGGTGCCCACGGTGAATTTCGAGTATGGGGCTCGTTCTGTTGTCTGTCAACAACCTCCCAGACACACAGCTCATCCATACTACTTCTTGTCATCGGAAAATCCCTACCACTCGCAAATCCTTCTTGCGGAAGCACCCCAGTGTGAGATAATGGCGAGACAAATCAGGATTCCAATCTCCCCGCCTCCTCCTCTGCGTAAATGCTCCCTCATACACCAGCTCTCGGCTCAATTAATGACAGCGGCAGCAGAGGTCCTGGTCGATGATACGAACAAGAACAAGACATCTAACAATGCTTCTCTGGGTGTAGAAGGTCAGAATCTCCAGCCTGGTAACAGGCAACTTTGCTCTAGAATGTGAGTTCATCGCCCTGTTGGATTCTTGGACCTCCCCTTTCTCGACCTCCCTTTAGTATCAGCGCTGTGTTCAGCTACTGATGAATGAGGAGCAGACACCTTCCCACTCCTATCCGGATGTTTACAAGTCAACATTCCAGATAACGCGTACTCTCTACCGCCACCATCGATGTCTTACCCTCTCGACCCTGTGCTACCACCGAAACGCGCGTCTTCTTTTGTGGCAACGTCGCCGCGACCTTCGCACGCCAGCGTTCTATTCACTCAACACGATCTCTGCGCACAACAACCACAAGTTGCCACTCCATCTCAACTACACGATCGAGAAGACAGATACCAGTGCAGCCATCACGCTGGTACCCGTCCCCTCCCACGCAAGCATCATGGTTGGTCCCCCGGTCCAGCCAGTCACAATGCAAATTTGCCGTAATGATGGAGGAAAAGTTTTTAGCATAGTATGGTAGTGCCTTCATCATTTGCAAAATCGAAGCCATTTTCCTCTTCGCTCCCACATCATCCCCTCTCGTCCTTGAACGTGCTCTTCTGCATCCTCCACTTGACGTGAACTCCGAAGCGCGGCCCCCTATACTTGCCGATCCACATTAGAGAAGATATTATGTAGTTCTTTGCATAAATTTGGTGCACATAACAAGGCGTTGCCTATTGTTTGTTCCCAATGCCTTAACTCTCTCCGTCTGACTCGGTAGGCCATAAACCCGCACTCCGCCGATGTGCACTTTACGGGCCAAAGTATGACGAAAAGATTATATGTATAAATGACATAGTTATTACTTGAGTAAAAATGGTAGACTGTAACTCTTCACCACACAGTTTCTCAAGACACACTACAGAAGTTCTTCAGTACCACTCGTTCAATATAGAACGATGCTGGAAGCACAACTGTACGACCTGAGACAGAATTGTTATGCTGCTCGCCCACCCAATTTGTACTTTCGCCCAAACCCATCCCTTTTCACCAGTGTTCCTAATACTCATCCACGAGTTCCTACCCCCAGAGTAAGAACCACTCTAAACGGAACAGCGAACGACGTTTATTCCAGCACTCTGGCTCGACTCCCCTCAGTGCGCGCCTCTCATGCACAGAAGAGTGGGGTGCATATTCGAATCCACAGAGGTACGACCGGATTGCCACGTCAAGCCTGGGCTCGAGGCCGTCGGTAATCCGATTCGGCGTACCCAAAGGATCATAAACGCCACATCTCTGCCACAGTTGACGACGTATGCGTTAGCCTAGTATCTCATTCAATTAACTCTCTTCGAGCCATGGGAATCAGGGCCAGCGTGTACTCTGTAGCAGCGGCGCAACGGCAACGGTAGCAACCATACGAGCTGGTTCCCAGCCATTGGTATGACCACGCCGCAACCGTGTGGTCAGAACAAGCTTTCGCCATGCTCACTTGCTCCGGCGAAGTGTTCCTCTCACAGTATAGCCGCTCATCTCCCGTCGCTCCGCCCGCGATTCGTGAATATCGACAACCGGACCAGTATCTACCGAGGAGGTCAAGCGCCATTCGACGAGACGCTAATCATATCCGAGGTATAATTGGTCAAGGGTACAGGATCGCGCAGAGTTCGGGTGATTTTGAGGGAGGAGTCTGCAGAACAGGATAAGCGGGAGGTGCCGGGGTACTTTGGATACATGGAGGCAATGGGCCGGCGGCTAGAGCGCGATGCTGGTCGGTGAACTCGTGTTCTGTGAGGGTAGTGTATAAGACGACGGGCTCTTCACTCGAGGGGATCTTAGATAGCTGGATTCCTGCAAGTACCTAATCAACGCGTCGAACATGACTTAACTCTTTCCCTCGCCCGATTTTTCACCGTATTGTTGGCGATGGATCCTCGGAGTAGGTTGCCCATGGTTTTCTGAACCACACGCCGCGAGCCCGTGGGTTTGGGGGCCTTCGAAGTTTCGGGTGAAGGTGAGTATCGTCTGGAGAGCAGGAGAGAGCAAAAGATGTCGAAAGAGCTGGCAGAAGAGTCTCCAAAGATCTGACAGGCACCACAGCAAGGCAAAAACGCCTCGGAAATGGAACCGGACCCCGGACACGAAGGGCTGGAGAGGCCCATGTTTCAGACTGGGCACAACAACAAACGACCGGGGTAATACGTAAGCAGCAATTCTCCGACATCATTATTCCGAATCCCAACAAACCCCCTTTCGATTTTCCAACCTCCCGTCGCCCCGTGCCGTGCCTTCGTTGTCGATCGCGCCGAAGAAAACCGGCGTGGCTGGCTCGCTAGCGTTTTGAAGGGCCAGATTACGATGCAAAGGAAATGACTGCACAGTGCACACCGCAATTTCATCCCAGCTCCTCACAGCCGCGATAGCACCATACCGTAGAGAGACATTGCTGGATACAGACTGAAAGAAAAAAATCGAATAGAAACCTGGCAATCCCTCGAATTCCAATTTTGTCTACCCACGCTTGCCGACCACCATTGAACTCAGACCACAATGAGAATTTTTTATGCAGCTAGGGTCTCCATTGGGCTGACCGGTCAAGCCATCCTGAATAATTACCCCTCGCCTCAGAAATCCGGCGGAAATCCCTTAACGCTTGGCCAAATGAAGACTGGCTCGGAGTCGAGACGTACTTGCTGCCCTTGGTGTCGAGAGCCTCACTCTCCGAGAGCACCGGAGCAATCCCTGGACAAAGCTTCTAAGACGAAGAATGTGGGAGTGAGCTTCGTGTTGCTGATGTGCCAAAAGGACTGATAAAGGCAGCATTGGCTACAGGGGAAGCTGGTTGCCGCTTCCACAGAGGCGCGTTTCTGGCAATTGCGTGGGCTTTTTCTTGAGTCTTTCGTCTATATTCCGGCGACTCAATCAATGCTGTAAGTAAGGTCAGTTTGAGAAAGGGAACACGACGGCTAGTGGACGGTTTAGTGCACTCCGCACCTTTAACATCGAGAACGCTGACCACAAATCGGTCGCAGGGTTGGATTGACGGGTCCATTTGCGAGTACTCGGCGCTTCCAATTTGGTTGTCTCGGGCTCGGGAAGCTTTCGCAGGATAGGGATAGGATCTAGTAAAGTATCAGTCCCAGTCCCAGACCTGGCGATGGTGATGGCGGCATTATATCGTCCCCACCGGTAGACTGAGTTATCATCGCAGCATCGTAGGACTTCAAGGAGCATAACCATGGTGATTTCATGGCGCCGCCTTAGGTTAGTCTTGCATCGTGTGCATAGACGTCGAGTCGTGCAGACATCGTGGCGTGCTACCCTGCTGATACCCACACGGACAGCCGGTATTGATACGAGTAACAGCGAGATTCGATACCCGGGGCAAAGATTGTTATCATCAACCAATGCTCTGGTTCCAAGCTAATATCCAAGAGTGAGCTAAGAGCACAGCCTGATCTAGTTCGCCAAGAATTGGGAGCCGTTAAACAGGGAATTGTTTTTATTCATAGGTAGTCCGCAATGAGCCAGCCATTTGCGTCTTCCTGGGTCTAGAGAACATCGGTAAAGGCGGGGGAAAGCTCAAGGATGACTGTGGGTCCGAGTAGCCGCACCTGTGTAGGAGAATATTGGGATCGTGGCAAAGCAACTTTTCGCGAAATTTTGCACGGCCCACCGTGTAAGGATCAGCCGAAGTGTTTTGATCGGGCCGCAGCCACCCGGTTCGGCAGGCGGCCAGGTTGCCTACATAATATGTTAGTCAGGAGCTGATTGACGGGTTTCTTCGGCGGAGCCTCATGTGCAACCCCATACTGACCTCATCCATCTCAAGTGCTCCCTCAAAACCTACAATTCGTCCTCACTACCACCCACGATTGGCGAGAAAATTGGTGAACACCGCACAAAGACTTCATAATGGATAAGCCTGGAACCGCGTTTACGTCTTCGCAAGAGAGGGTACTTACGTTGAGAGGAGTAGCGTATTTTGTACGTTACCAAATCCAATAGCACACGGTAAGGCGATGATGATGAATATCAAAAGTCCTGCGAGACTTCCTTTTCCGGAAGACGTGTAAGATAACCAGATGACCTCGGCACATAGGAGCAATAATATGATCGCGTTCCCGATGAAATTCGCGAAACGCCCCAGCGTCCTTGTACTGAGGCTATACGACTGGAATATGTCTATATTCTGCGGGAACCACCGGCGGAATGGCCAGAACTGGATGATCTTCGGAATGAACTTATATTGTAGCCATGCGGTCCCCGGACCCACGTCTTCCATGCCAAGAATTTGGATAACGTCAGGTTCAATATTGCCCGAGTCTTGCATTGTCCCCCAAATTGTGGCGTCAGATCCCACGAGATCTTGTTCACAAGCCTCGGATTGTCCAAGCCAACGCTGAATTTGTTGGATGCCATGAGGATTTCGACCCTTTCGGCCTAGCGTATCGAAACGGATGATGGCGTCTTCTAAACACAAAGTCAGATTGCATGTAAACACACATGACAGCAGTCCATCTCAGGACCGTACCGTAATCTTTCAACTCTTTCTTGAGTTTCTCGTAGACCTCGCGCTGTTCTTGGAGGGTTCCAGGGTCGTCAACCGTCGCATTCTTCAGAGGTTGGTAGTCATAACGGTAGGACGCCCTTTCACCCTCCGAACTTGTCGCATCGCTGTTTTCGAGTTCGAGTAGCCTGCTCTCCAGCATTACGAGCTCATGTTGACGATAGAGTAGTAATCGAACGGAGAGAGAGGCAAATCGTCGAAGATGAAGAACGTGGGGACTCTGGGAGAAGAGGTAGGCAAGCTTCGGATAACCTTTCACATGGAGATCCGCATATCGGTTGGCGAAATTCATCGGCAAGTTTGACGCCGTACTCGGCGGTTGCGGTGGTGAAGTTGGGTTGTTCATCCTGTTCGCCTGGTTGCACGGGAGGAAGACACTAGAAAAGAAACACAAAAGCGAATAAGCGCAAGATGTAGATTTGCGGAAAAGAAAGGGTTTGACTCCAGGTCCGGTACTCTTTGGTATTTTATTCTAACCTCCGACCAGGAATTTGCTGGACTTTATCTGTTCACATCCCTTGTGGCTCAACACACTCGAACGCCCAAGTGAGGCTCTGTATTCCTGGATTCCAGAACCCAAACTAATCGGCCAAGGGGACACGATTGGCAGAAGCAGCGTCTCAACTTTGGTGAGCCATTGTTAAAAGCCGATCGTTTGGCTGGTTGCCCGACGTGTGTTTGGGTGTGGGTGCCTGAGACAGCGAACATCCAGTGCACTGTGTTCGCAACCCTCCTAAGTTGATGATGGTTTGTTCCAGTGTGAGGGCAGACGCCTCAAGATTAAATTAGAAAAATACCAGAATGCGGCCAGTGGAGTGAGCAAAGACATCAAAATGTTATCCACAGACGAAAGCCTGTCGTTTCCGGCCCCAGTCGAGAACGAGCACAAAACGGGACCGCAGGAGTTCGTAGCACGGCATGTGCACTTCACCGAAGCCAGGTTGAACAAGCGCCGGGACGTACCGATGTGCATGGCATTTCCAATGAGGTTGGATCCGGCCCCTTTGCGTAGGGCTGATGGATGGTTGCGATTGGAAACGAAGGGCCTATCTCGACAGCCAACAATAGCATCTTACCCCCGCGATTCCAAGCAAGGATCATTCCGTGCAGCAACCGTCTTCGACGTACCGACAGATCGGCTTTGTTCTGCAGCTCATCGAAACATCCGAAGAAGGCGCGTGAACGGAGTTGATAGAAAGATGTTTGGGGAACATTCGAGTTGACAGCAATACGCCCAATTATAGGAACGAAAGTCTTCTTGTCGTGGTTCCACAGAAACTGGACCCCAACAAAGCTCTTCCGGCTGACGCAGAGCCTTATCGGTGAGGAGAGGGCAACAACGAAAGCGCCAGTGGACGACAAAGGTAAAAGTCGGATATTGCGGGGCGAGAAGCATTTAGGATCTTCTAATAGCCTTTCTGGAAATTGCGAATCGTTGCAGGACTATCATCAGAGAGCCCGGCCGTGGGAGCGGGGAATATGTCGGAGGTCGTGAGAGCCGAGAACAATCAGGTCCTGTGAGTGGGGTTCCTCACCTGCAACAACCATCGGCCTGAAAAGAGAAAGTACATCCACGCATCGGCGTGTGTTGATCATTCCCGGCCCTTCCGAGGACTGTGAGCGGGTACGTTACTCTGTGGTGAAGGTGCTAATATCTCTCTTGAGTGAGAGTCGCCGCATCGACCGTTCGACATCTTCATCGTTCTGGCCGCATTTCAGGAACACGACAGCCAGCGTGGTCGTTGTTTGATTCTAGTGCCAACTTGTGCTCCAGCGACGCAGTTTTGAAATGAAAAGTGGGTGATCTAGCGCTCCTATTGCGCTTCAAGCCGCGGCAATCAGGGGCGTACTGAAGAAGCTCTTCCGCGCAGTGGCAGTCTCACGCCGACCGCAAACAACATCATCGGGTACGTACGGAAGAAAAGGTGTTGCAAAGGGGGTGGAAGAAGCAAAGGAAAGAAGACTTGATGTTTGATTTGAGTAGGAATTGGATCTGAGCATGGAATGTTGTGAAGCGACGCTAAGTTTCAATCAGCCAGGCACGCCAGGGTACCACGATTCAGGTCCATCTAAAGTCGGCACTCCGTGAAACCCCATAATTCTTCGATGCTGGACCACGTCAAGAGTCAAAATTCTACAAGCCTGTCACAGTAGGATCTGAGTACTCCTTGGAAGCAAGGTGAGTGACAGTGACCCTCTAATCTGAAGGCATTGGACGACACGCAATTTAGGGTTACGGTTTAGCTGCGGGTTCTTAGTGTTTGCGCCCAAGGTATCAGATCACGCATCCTGCACCTAGGGAGATAGCTGTCGACCTGACCACAATCGGCTCACAGCCACCCCCAGCAACAATACGACGCCCTCTGCATCCATCGTCCCACCTCCCAAAGCCACGAAACCAACCACGAAACGAAACTCTAACCACCCAGCCCCCAGGGACCTGGTACTAACACGCTCTTACGTCGGATGCTATAGCCGGCTCGCCAGCCATGCAACCTCAATCTCCGGAACTCTCCCATGCAGGATCGGGAACCAAACAAAAGACTCCCAAACCGAAGATCTTTTCCACACCGTGCTCCAGGGTGCTATGTGCTATCGGCGCGGATATGCGGCTCGTCGTTTATTCAAGATCGAGCTTCGGTATTCATACAAGTCTTCTGATAAGCCTCGTGTCCCACATGTCTACCAATCTCACATCGTAGCCATCTCACATACCTTCCGCCGGTTGGCCTCATCTCACTTGCTCCTTCTCAGCTCGGTCCTTCCTTCCCTTCACCCGCCCCAGTCTCATCTCAACAAGTCGTGATTCATGGACTCTATCTCATCACACTGCGTGTGTGTGGGCTACTAGCTGCTATCTGCTCGCTATATTATCCCAATTATCAGATGACAGAAAATGCTGACAAGATCTTCATCACACCGATAACTCCTCCATCTCGGTGATCATGATCCTCCCACGACGACCCCT
Organism: Clohesyomyces aquaticus; assembly: GCA_002105025.1. NCBI lineage: Eukaryota > Fungi > Ascomycota > Dothideomycetes > Pleosporales > Lindgomycetaceae > Clohesyomyces > Clohesyomyces aquaticus. The sequence goes on from MCFA01000002.1 coordinate 225,919, forward strand.
TGCATGCATCCCCCAAACTTTCTAGAACTGCGTGGACGAATGGAAGATGGACGTTATTATGCGCCAATGCATGCATGCACGCACGCATGGTGTGAGACACTCACTTCAAACAAACATCCATCACATCTCTGTGCAACCACGATCTCACTCACCCACCTGCAAGCAAGACGGTTTTTCTATTATTAGCTACCATGCACGAGCACGGGCTCCAGAACGATCTGGATTGGTGGCACAGGTGGCACAAGCGAGGCTAGGCTCGGGCAACGACGATGATTGTTTGGAAGGGGAAGCCGATGGAGAACGTGGTCCAGATGGGCGGAAGGGCGGAGCGCCAGGCGTGCGGCACAGCGGTAATTAGACGCATAGGAGAGTTGTAATGAGCAGGCGCATGTGAAAGGTATCGAGTTCATTGCAAGTTATTACGCCGCCTTTTGTGGTTGGTTTGCCTCAATGAGAATACTATCATCTACACTATATTTCTTATCTACCCCATAATGCCATCGATCTTCATCCTCGGCAGCGGTTTGCGGGTATGAAGAGGTGTTGGTGTTTGATCAATCAGCTTAATGTGAACCGTTCATTGGGACGCTACGGGTGAAGAGCATACATCATCCACCCTGGACGTTGGCTCACCCTCATCCTGGCTTTTAGCCTATCTGTCAGTCATCCGGGTTTCCGGGCTGATCTAAGGTTGAGACGCAAGAGCCTCCGAACCTATGGGAATTGGTCGATATCAGTCCTGGCTCACACTGAGCGGAGCCTGAACCTCAGCAACCCCCACATCCCGATACCACATACGGGGGATTCCAGTGATTATGTTCTTCGGAATATCACGAGTATTCAGTATCCTCCTCGACGATGCCGTCTCCCACCACGCCCCTTCTTTCGGTCACCATGCCAGTTGCCTCTGAACTTGTGCCCGCCTCCTGGTTGAGGATTCCGCTCCTCCCGCTGGCGCTCCTGTTCTTCCTCCTCTTCCCGCTTCTGTTCTCGCTCGAGGCGCTCCTTCTCGAGCTCTTCCGGTGTCTTCTCGACCTTGACTTGCGGCTTCGGCAGGTCCAGCGGGAAGCGAGGGTGGGCTCCGTTTCTGCAAGTTTTCCCCTCCGGACAGAATCCCGCCAGATAGAACGGGCACAGCTTATCTTTCTTGTGGTGCTTCAACGCACAGGCGGGACCCAGCGGGCAGAAGCCGCGGTCGTAGTGCGGGCATGATGGACGCTTCGAGTCGGGGTCGATGTGGAGGTAGAGACAGTCGTCGCCGTTGGAACATGTCTGGGTACGGGCATAGTAGGAGCATTCAGGCATGCGGCGAAGATTATACTCGTGCAAGAATTCACACGTTTCGCCCTTCTTGCAGAGGCCTCGAAGCCAATGCTTGCAGACGAGGCTAGAGAGACTTGGTCAGCAGGCCAGAGTGGGGGATCTGCCCGGTTGGACGCACTTGTTGTACGAGGACTGCATCTGGTGCTTGTCCGGGCAGTTGTTGCCCAGCGGGCAGTGGCCCTGCAGGTATGCTTTGCATAACGGCCGGTTTGGATCCAAGCCGAAACGGTACTCGCGCCGCAGGAAGTCGCTGAAGGAGAAGTCGTACTTGACGGGCTGGGGAGCGGGGACGGGGACGGGGACGGGGACGGGGACGGGCTGCCGCGGCGGGGCGACGCCGTTCTGGGACTCGATGGCGGCGGCCATGGTGGTGAACCCGGAGGTGGTGGTGAGGAGGAGGTTACCTGGGCGAGCTCGCGGGCCACGTCGCAGGGGTCGGGCGTGTGCAGCTGTTGGTGGGGCAGGGCAGGGCGGGCGATGGGGGATCGGGGGCAGCGACGTTGGTAGGTTGGGCAGGGCACACCGAGCTTGGTTTGCGGCGGCCCGCTGGAGGTTGCAGGTGCTCGAAAGTGAAAGACTCGCGCAGGGAAGCAGTATATCTTGGCAGCCGAGCCGAGTCTGCCACCTGCCCAGGCGGTGGCCGGCGATCGCCCCCGGAGCACTGTTCATGCCGTTCATGCCGTCCATGCAGCAAGGCGCCGCGGGGATTCACTCCCGCAGCACGCCATGGGGACCGTGGGCATCATTGCACATACCCAGTCCTGTACTCCACACATAATTGCATTCTGCTCCAGAGCAAGATACGAGACCGCACGCATCGGCCTGCCCAGAACACGCGGCTCCAGAGTGGCCCTCCACTCTCACCTCTCACCACTCACCCTCTCGGTTAATTGGAAACCCCGGAAAACAACAACGAGGTGAGGTGAACACCAAGCCAGTGCAACGAGCAGCAAGTGTGAGGGCTAGATATCAGAGTAATAAGCAAATAATAAGAGCTAGAGCATTCTACAAGTCTAAAACACCAACTTGTGTTATAGGAATTAGGCGTGGTGGTGACTCTCGGTCAACTGGAAAACCCGGAGATAAACCGAATCCTCCTTACCAACACAATGCTCCACCCTCCCCCGCTCCTCACCGCCGCGAGTCAGCTGCCAGGTCCGATGTCGTGCATCGTTCTGCTGCATGTGCGGGCTCCATCGACTCCCTGAATGATTTGTTGCTCGTCCATGCATGCTCTGGTCGGCCTCTCGTCGGCCGTTATCTTCCCCAGCTTCGTTTGTGGACTTGTTCCTGGCCCTGTGCATCAGTCCCAGGCCCTCGTCCCATTCGCCTGTCCCCACCTGCGCTGGCCACGACAAGTCCAACGGGTCCCTCTCCATGCGCAGCTGGCTCTCCACACACGTCCAGGCCAACTGCACCGGCATCTTCCACACAGGTCGGGGTCGGGGTCGGGGTCGTCCGAGATCGCTCCAGTGCATCCCACCTATCACGCCTGGCCCACCAACCGTCCCAGCTAGCTTCGAATAGCCTCATCTGAAGATCGTGAGGAGTCGTCCTCGCCCACTTACGCGAGCTGGACCTGCCGCTTGCTCAGTCCGTCGTGCTGCAGCCCGGCCAGCGTCGTCGTGGCTTTCACTGCCTGACACTCCGGTCTTGCCGGCCGTTCGTTCATCGTCCACTGGCAAGGGGCTCGAGCATTCACGGGCTATTGCATGAGGCGCTTGGCCCGTTTCGTTGAGGTGGCCTATTCACCATGATCATCAGACGCCTCTCCATCGGATTTAAATAAGTGCACCCTGCTGGAATCGCATTGCCCACCTCACCCACCCCCGGCTACACACGTTTCCATGTTTCTTTCCTTCTTCGAGTCCCCTTGGTTCTAGTGTAGTACAGACACGACGGCGCACATGGGCAGGACTGGAGTGTTACAGACGGCTATCTGATCTTAGTATATTTATATATACAGGCAGTGCTTCATACATCAGTTCCTGGTTTCCACAAGAAACATTGTCTTTTCCTTCCTCGTCGCTGCTCAATTCTCCCATCGCTCCTCAACTTCACATTTCTGCCCTTGTGTGTGCCCACAAGTTGCTGCACCTAGCGACGCGCCTAGAGAGTTGGCTGACTTGCCAGACCCACCCAAATCCCCATTGGTTGAACCCTGCATTCTGCAAGTAGGATCATGAGCCGATTCATTGCCCCGCCATGTTTCTTTGACGACGATTCCTACTCCTCAAGACCTCCAATAGCCATGTATTGGAACGCCGTCTACTACCCCAACTGGCGTATTTACCGTGACCAGCCTCCGGTTTCACTCAACTTCGATGTCATCTCTCATGTTTTCTACGCCTTCGCCTGGTAAGTGGTGTCAATTGCATTCTACCTCGCCGCTGACGAGAATGTAGGGTGAAGCCTGACGGAACCGTATATGTACGTTTCTTATCCTGCTTCCACTGGTACTCTTACTGACATTCTACAGCTGAGCGATGAGTGGGCGGACACGCAGATTGAAGTGGCCGGCGCCGGAGACGTTCCTGCTACCAAAGGGTGTCTAAACTCGTTTGCCCTGTTGAAGAAAAAATACACAAAACTCAGAGTTGTGCTCTCGGTGGGCGGGGGCGGCAAAGGGAGCGAACCGTTTGCGGAGGTGGCTCGACATCAACATTCTCGGGACAAATTCGCACAGACAGCCCTCGGACTGGTGCAGCAGTTCGGGATAGATGGGATAGACAGTAAGTGCAAAGCTCTGCCATTGATTCCTTGTTCTGAACATTTCCAGTCGATTGGGAGCACCCATCGGATTTGCGCCAGGGTGAGGACTACGTTGCACTGCTGGCTACGCTGAGAAGGCACCTGCCCGCTCCCCAGTACACATTGTCTTCGGCCCTTCCCGCAGGCGAGTGGGCCCTTCAGCACATCAACTTGTCCCATGCCTCCGACTACCTGGACATGATTAACCTCATGTCATACGACTTTTCGGGGCCATGGGTAAAGAAGTGCGGTCACCATTCCCAGCTCTTCACCCCGCAGATTCCACATAGCCCGGACGCGGCCACGTCGTGCCACTCAGCTGTGTCCTACTTGGTCCGACAGGGAGTGCCTCCAAGCAAGATTGTCATGGGGGTGCCGGCTTATGGGCGCTCCTTCGCAGGCACGCGTGGGGTTGGTCATTCGTTCTCTGGCCATGCCGGGGAGGAGGGCACTTTCGAATATCGAGACCTTCCAAGACCCGGCACCGAAGAGATTGTTGACGAGAAGGTCGGGGCGGCCTACTGCATGGGGGGCGATGGTGGCTTCGTAACCTACGATACCCCGCAAACGGTGCGAATGAAGGCAAAGTATGTACGACAAAATGGTCTCGGCGGGCTGTTCTATTGGACAGGGACCGGGGATGCAAGTGCCCTCACACAAAAGGACAGGAGTCTAGTGTTCAACGGCTTTCTGGGGCTGTTTCCGCAATAAGGAAGGGTAATAACGGCCACGTCCATGTCGGTATCCAGCGCATTGCGGGGTGACATATTCTTTGGCGTGGACAGGGTAGGCATCTGGAAAAGTTTCAAGCACCGGGGCTGGTGAAACATTGGGCGCTGTAATAATAGCAACCGTCGACGGCATGAGAGTCATGCTCTGTTTCGCATGAGCATGTTTCGAGCATGTGGAATTACCACTAGATGAGCACCAGCACCAGCGTTTCCAGAGTGCATGGACAGTGGCGCAGACGAGGCTGCACGGACTACGGGTGCGGCTGGTGCTCCCCGATCGCCAACCACCAACGTCGTCTGTCGTCTGTCGTCTGTCGTCTGTCGTCTGTCGTCTGTCGTCTGTCGTCTGTCGTCTGTCGTCTGGCTGCATGAACATCTGCCTTCTGCCAATATCGCACTCCTGCGCTCCCTCCCGCTGTCGCCCGCCCAGTCAGCCGTGAGTGCCTGTCAGGACCTGCTTCTCGGACGTGCCGTCCAGACGTGCCGTGACAAGACAAATCGGCCAGGCACCGCAGCATCGCGGGTCAATGCTGCATCCAGTGCGAGGTGGCCTTCATGCCTGCGTCTTCGTCCGATCTGGATTCCGGTATGCGGCCCTGCCGCCCTTGGACGTTTCGCGGCCGCAGACAGGCGCTGACGGCATAGTGTAGCTGAATACGACCCTGTCAACCACCTCAACGCCATCTTCGCCCATCCCTCGACGCTCGCGGCCGTGCCGGCGACGGCTGCCACGCTCCGCAGCTACCAAGATGACCTGGACGAGGACATTGCGGCCTTCGTCGCGACCCAGGCCGCGTCAGATGCCGACAGCGTGCAGCGCATCCAGGCCGCAAAGGCCGAGCTGGCTGGCCTGTTTAGGAAGATAGAGAGCGTGCGGGAGCGTGCCATCCAGACGGAGCACACCATCACCGACATGACGGCCGACATCAAGCGCCTCGACAACACGAAGCGCAACCTCACGCTGTCCATGACGGCCCTGAAGCGGCTGCAGATGTTGACCACGGCGTACGAGCAGCTGCGCAGCTTGAGCAAGTCGCGCCAGTACCGGGACTGCGCGCAGCTGCTGCAGGCCGTCATCCAGCTGGTGGCGCATTTCAAGAGCTACCGGTCCATCGACCAGATTGCGACCCTTAGCCGGAACGTGGCTGATCTGCAGCGGGAGCTCCTGGAGCAGGTATGCGAGGACTTCGAGGTCACGTTCGCCAAGGGCGAGGTCTCCCAGCGCCGCCCCATGCTCAGCGAGGCATGCCTGGTCATGGACGCCCTCGGCGATCACGCCAGATCTCGTCTCATCAATTGGTATTGCAACACGCAGCTGCGTGAGTACAGGCAGGTGTTTCGTGGAAATGATGAGGTCCGTGCTGCGCCTTATGGAATGCTATACTCGACTCCTCCTAACGTTGCATAGGCGGGCTCATTGGACAACATCTCGCGGAGATATTCTTGGTTCAACCGCATGATGAAGACGTACGACGTCGAGCACGCTGCCATTTTCCCGCCCTATTGGAAGGTGAACGAGATGCTTGCCAACTCCTTCTGCGAAGGCACGCGTGATGACTTCAAGGCCATCCTGCAGCGTTCCATGCGGAGGGGCGATGGCCAGACCCTAGATGTCGATCTTCTCCTTTCATGCTTACAGGAGACCTTGAACTTCGAACACAGCCTTGAGCGCCGCTTCTCCAATGAGGTCCGTTATGCCCACCCCAGATCTTACTCGGTGCTCACGCGCGCAGTCTCGATCCTCCATCGACACTATGGCTTCCAAAGATGACCGAACACACGGTTTCAGCCAGGCCATCTCGGAGGCTTTTGAACCCTACATGAGTCTCTGGGTAGAGTCGCAGGACAAGTATGCAATGTGATATTGGCTGCATGCATGCGCAACGCTAACTCATGCAGGCAACTCGCAGCCCTCATCCCCAAGTATCGCCAGCAGCCCCTCCGTAATGATGAGGATGAGTTTTCATCGCAGGCCGTCATCCCATCATCTACCGAGCTATTCCACTTTTATAGGCTCACTCTCGCTCAGTGCGCCAAACTTTCAACCGGCACCAGATTACTGGAGCTTTCCACCACCTTTGCCAAGTATCTCGACCAATATGGTCAGCAGGTCCTATACCACTTCCTTAGCGAACGACCTGGACCCCAGGGGCCTTCGGTGGAAGATGCTGCTCTCATCTTGAATACTGCTGACTACTGCTATCTCACGTGCAACCAATTAGAGGAGAAGATCAAAGGGCGGATTGACGACGAGCTCCGCTCAAAAGTCGACCTCCAGAGTCAAGCAGACGCTTTCATGGGAATCGCATCAGCCACCGTCCGCACCCTTGTTCGAAAAGTCGAACTGGACTGCGAACCGAGCTGGCGTGAAATGCGCAACACGCCATGGATTAAGCTGGAGAGCGTGGGTGACCAGAGCACTTACGTAGCGGAGCTTTTGCACCACGTAAAGGACAGATCAGCCGAGACGCTAAAGTGTTTGCATAAGCAGCAGTATGCGAGAGCATTCTGTGATAATCTGGTGGATCTAATGGCGAATACGTATATTGCCAACATTGTACAGAGCAAGCCCATCTCCGAAGTCGGCGCTGAGCAGATGTTACTGGACTCCTACGTGCTCAAGAAAGGCTTTACGGAGATTCCTACGCTCAACGATGAGCCGGGGACAGCGCCGCCAGCGAGGTAAGTGATAATGCTGTTCACATCATTTTCTCTCTGGTGTTCCCTACTGTTATTTCGTCCACGTTGACTAACGCTCTGCCAGCTTCGTCAAGCGCGTAAACCAGTCCATGTCCAAGATCGACCCGCTTCTCAAGACTCTGCAAGTGCGGCCCTCGCCACCCGAAGCTCTCGTGCAAGCATATCTCATCCACATCGCCGACAAATCCGACACCAATTTCCGGAAGATTCTTGAACTGAAAGGAATCCGGAGAGCCGAACAATCCACCTTGCTTGACCTCTTCTCCGCTTTCAAAGCATCGCCCCAGCACGACAGCCTCGTGGACAACAGTCCGCTGTTGACACCGCTCCAGGTTGGCCCTGGCCATATGGGTAGCGGGATTGGAAGTCTAGGCAATGCAGCTAGTGTGATGGGAACACCCAGTTTAGGAGGAGGCAGATTTGATCCCGCGGCTTTTGGAAACGCAATTGTGAATGCGGCAAGGGATGGGGTTGATCGCTTTGGGAGCCCGACGCCTGGACAGCAGGGTGCTGGGACTACTGCCCAGGACGGCGGGGAGAAGGGGGGAAACTTGAATGATAATTTGAAGAATATTGGGAAGTTCTTTAGGAGGGATATTGGAGGGTTTAGAGGGTTCGGCAGGAACGAGGAGGGGAAGTAGCTGATGCGTAAAAAGACATGAGCATGTCATCTCTTGAAGGCAAACACCACCCAGCGGGGCCTCGTGATTGTTGTATGATTTCCCCGAGTGCCTGCCGCGCGATTGTGATAGTCGCGCAGTGTTGGAGAGATACTGGCTTCCGTACAGTCAGTATTCTCAAGGAGTCTGTCCACACAGCCATATCATACCGAGAAATGGCCAACACGGACATCAAGAGTGCTTTAGCAGACACATCAACATCCGGCCTCGTTGTCATTATGGAGAGACCAACGCAGATGCTGAATCATAATCTCCCCTTGCAAATATGCCATCGCTAAGGAACAACCGCAGTGCACGAAACAACTTCGCCGATATGTCAGTCTTCAAGCTCCTGTGACGAACAATAAGTTCACGTGTCGTAACCAACACATTCACCGGCAGTCACTCTTCTCCATTCGAAGTATAAGAATGGGGAAACTTGCTTTCATCTTACGGTCTCTACAATTCTCTTGGCAACTGCTGCTCATAGTCACGCCTCACACATAGTTGCTTTCACGAGCAAAATCCCCACAGCCTTTCAACATGAAAACGTCCAGGCCCAGCAACGCTCCTGCCAAGAACCCGCATGCGCAAAAACGACGATCAAAGTCAAAGCCACAGCCGATATCGAGTTGCGACGACCACGTTGAAGACCTTGCTCACAGGAAGGCTCTCCATGATAGATCTATTGTAGGACCGAGTCTGGACGACTCTCCCTCTGTAAATCGCGAAGGTAGAAGACAGTCGGTCGTAGATGGGAAGTCTTGGGTTTTTACCAAAGGTAATATAGCCCAGAACTCCGAGGAAGCTAAAGACGCAGATGGTGATAATAGGAATGGAGAGAGTAGCAAGGGGAAGGGGGCAGGAGAGAAGAAGACATCGAGTGGGAAGAAGTCTGGAGTTGCCGATCACGGCGCAACCCCGGCGGTGGGCACCGGCTCGAAATTACACCGGACTTTGCAGAATCAGCGGGATAAGAAGGATGGGCAGAAAAGGGGGGGAGATGGGACGAGTTAAATAGATAGACGTACTTAGTGAGTACGGTGTCGGGTGATGTAAGCTCTCCCCTGTAGGGAGGATGGAGGTCTTGAAATGTCATATATGAGGAGATACGTAGTAAATTGCAGATAGGAAAGGATAGCTTGGAATTTTGATAGAGTGAAGCTTTGAAGTCGACATGGATTAGAAGCAGCTATATGGGTGATCTGACGTGACATTCTTCGTATACTCGATTATAGTTAGCGACTTGTTTGCTGCTATTGCAACTAATGAATATGTCTTTATTGACCATTTATCAGTATCAGTGGGTATGTAGGAGATGTTCTTCATGTAATTACGAGTGCTAGCCAACATAAAGAGCCGAGGACTAGTTTGTCATCATAGAATGTCGGTTACCAGCCCTAGAATTTAATTGAATACCAAGATAAATTGTACGTTTTGGTGGTCCTGAGTCCGGTGATGGGGACTACAATCAAAGGCTTCTACGTACCAAAGTACGAATCAGCGTGCTGCAACAATATGAGGGCAATAATATGCGGGGGCTGTCATAACGACATATTACGTGGGAATGTTTACGTAGATACTTTTCGGCTGAGAGTCGACATCCGTATATGTAGCGTGGCTTACAATTGTATTTCTACTTGACAACAGGGGATTTAATCGTTGGGCAGGTGAAGTGGAAATTTGTCTCGCACCATATATAACCCTCTTACGATTTCCTCCATATTGCAGTACCATTCACCCTTCCATTTTCTTCTCAAAGACAAAGCATACCCCAGTAAAAGTTCAAGACTATAGGATATATTAGCTATCATGCCTAAGAAACCTAGTAACGGAAAACACAGCCAAAACACTGGCGGCAACTCCAACCCCAGAACTTCTGGCATTGTTTCACAACCATCACCACAAACTGGTCAACCATATTTTAGTAGACCAGGAACAACCCAAACCCCTAGGATCACTGCTCAGAATGTGTCCGCGCCCCGTGTAATCATTATTGCGAATGTAGATAAAACTGCATATCCATCAAACTGGGAGCGGCCCTTGTCTGGCAGGTCATACTGGCCGGTCTACTGAGCTTGGAAGTAAATAAACTAAATCACATTCGGGGTCAAAAGGATCAAAAGAACCCGTAGGTATTCACGCTCGTTGTGATCTAGGGGGATGATAATGATGCTTTATCTAACTGGATGTTGATCTTCATGTTAGTTGCCCAGCTATTCAACAAGATTACTATCTGATTTTATATCATTCAGAATTTTCTGGATTGTTTAAAGGTTTAGCAAAATACCATATTCCTGAGTTTCGCAGCCGCATCCAGAATTTGTGGTTATCAAAACCCAGATTTCAACCAGAGCACAAGAACGCAAATACCGCCGAAACAGAATGATAGCGAACTAGTAGCGGAAAATTAACGGTGGCCCCTGTAAATAGGGGTGATTTTCGTCGCTATAGCGTTGTAGCAGCAACTGAAGGGTGTGTAAATAGCAAGGAGTTGTTCACACGATTTAAACGACACCTAAACCGGAACACCTTCTATTAAATTGCACTTTAGTTTCTCCCATGAGACAAGAAATAAATTCGCAAATCTACAGACAGTGAAGTGAATAGCGCAATCTTTCATTATCTAATAGATCCTAGCAATGGCTCTTCAAGGATAATATCTTGGGCGCCGAACTAAGGCGGATCAAAACTTAATCAGGGGAACATGCACACGAGCAGGTTCATGGTAAGGGTGGACAAAAGCTTTCGCCAAAGTTCGAAGTTCAAATGAATGAAAGTGGTCACCGCGGTACTGGGCTAAGCATCCAAGGCTGGGGTGCGTCGTCTGGGCAAGGAGAGGGCTCAATATTGCATTAAAGGGTCCAAAAGGGTCAATATAGAAAAAGAGTGCGACGTTGGGCTAAGATTAGGCATCGAGTCAAAGTGCTCAAACCCAACGTCTATGATTTCGCACGTGTCCTCAGCCCACTATTCTTCTTTATTTTTATTGCGTCAAAAATTACTCCTTTTAGGCCTGTGGTACAAAAGTGTCGTTAAAATTCCGTCGCGAGATTCAAACAAATGGCACCAATTGACTCACACTAGTTTCTCAGAGATGGCCGTGCGCTCAAGAGATAGCAGAGCATGAATACAGAATAACGATACCGATCCCAACCACTGTTCGGCGCTTTATGTCACGTGAGCATCAGACGGCACTAAAATTCCCCAACGCCCCACAGAATTGAGTCGCCACTCTATTTCAATGGCACCTCAAGGGCCAGCGACCATGTCAATAGCAAGCAATGCGCCCATGTCTGGCAATCTTAGAGGGGCGAGACTAGAATTCGACTAGACAGCAGAATGCAGCTCCTGCCAATGGGAAATCAACTTATGACAGCGTGAGAACTTCGAAAGCGGAGTGCTATGGGTCCAAATAGAGAGACAGCATCTCCTCGGACTAAAAATTTAAACAAAAGAATGTAGAACAGGGGTGAAAAAATGGACCTTAGTGAAGAAGGGGAGCACGAAATGAATAAGTCAAATCCGGCAGGAATCTTAGAGCAGAGTGCATCGCATTCTGTTCCAATTTCCACTGGTAGCCAATCTTTAGCTAAGGAGTACGTCAAGCCGAACAAAATCCATCGAACCATAGATCGCCAACCTGATTATTCGATAGCCCCTCCTCAACTGAAAAGTTCCCAGAGCCAGATATGTGGAGCCAATACCATTGAAAACACTTATGATTATGTGGTTTACTTAGATATAATGATCCGTGCGTGTTCCCTGGACTCTATTCGGTGGGTCTGTATCTTCCGCCCTAGCAGAAGCTCATGAGCCGCAGGGGCGAATCAAAACCGCTCATGATTCCAAGTAACCTTCTTCTGCAGTCTCTCACCCTAAATAGTCTACAGCCCCCGAAGATTGCGGATTGTCAAGGAATATACACCATTGGACAGAGAGTGCCAGAGCCCAAGGACGCAAAATAAGAAGCGGGTGACTAGTGCTTGAAAATGGTCCCAGCGGTTTTGTACATCCACTTTCGATCAATATCGAGTGGCAGAATAACAATGGGACCTATCCTCTTTAAATGCTGCGATAGATACGTCTGCAAATAATCGCTCCTCAAGAACCTACAGAGAGCATCGTTAACGTTGCTAGTACGCCCAAGCATCCCACAAAGAACGGCGTCCAGTTAAGTGACCCAAGTCTCTGAGGCCCACTCTATCGTTACCACTCATAATCACAGCTGTGGTCGGCTACATCCACACTCCTTGTGGACCCCTTAGCCCAAGAGGTACTGCGCAGCTCGATCGCGACCTACACATCGAGGTTGTGTGATCTTCGGCGATAGTCATACCGCAGGTTGTTGGAATGCGTATCAACGAGAAATGCACTGACCGAGGCTTGAAAGGATTTCATGAAACAAGACATTGCGAACAGCAAAGCAAACGTATCCAAGGAGTAACAGTTTCCATTTTTCATCCGATGAAGGAATAGCCCATTTCTAAGATAATGTAATCATCCAGCCCTCGGTCCTAGTCAGCCATTTCCCCCGGCGACTGTTCAGACGAGGGCAGGAAGTATATGTGATGTGGTATGCCGATACACGGTAGCGAATGTGGGGGGTTTGGGGTATACAGAGAGAAGAGGCAGAATAAAAGGGGGTCGCAGCCAGGAGAAAGAGTCCCAGGACGTGAGGACAACAACAGGAGGGAGTAGTACCGCGACATTCCGCAAATCCTTCTCCCCCATGTCCACACAGTCCTTCGACAGCCACACGTATAAACTCCGTCCTAATGAAGCATCCATTGCCCACCTAGAACACAACCATCCCGTCCATCCGTACAACCGAGTGTATGCCCATGAAACAACCGTTCCGTTCCCATCGCTAAAACCGAAGACAACAATATCAATTTGTGGTGAGTGGTTGAATGCAGATAGCCTGACAGGTCGGGGTAACATGCAGAAAATAACCCGTGGATCCAAAAGCAATCGCTTCGTAATTCATAAATAGAAATGACAATCAGAAATCTGATGAACATCAGCATGAGAAAATAGTACCAAAAATTTGAAAGATGCGGCGAAGGAGTTCAACCATCGTCGTCGGCATCATCATCGTCCTCTTCATCTTCCTCTTCACTGGTGCTTTGCCGCTGGACTGGAGCACCAGTTTTGGCCTTCTTATTCGAAGCTTTCAGCTGTGCCGAGGGAGCAGCCTTCCTCTTCGAGCCGGAGCTCGGCTGGGTGTGCGTAGCCTTGGAGGGCGTGTGGGCGTTTTCCTTGTTACCGTCACCTCCATCGGGACCGCCCTTGTTGGCCTCCATGGCAGCTACTTCATCTGCCGTCAGGAATCGTCCACCGGGACCACGTGGTCGCCTCATCGCGTGATTGTGTCTTGACTCGTGGAGATATGGTTTGCGGCCCTTAGACGTGAGTCGTAGCGCATCTTCGAGCTTCTGCCTTGCCAAGCGTCTCTTCAGGATCCGATGGAATTGTTTGGCGTTGACGTAAAGTGGGGCCTCCTCTGGGGGTGCTCCGGTCACGAGCTCCGGGGATTGTTGATGTTGCTGGACAGGGGGCGCCTGCTGTGGCATCTGAGGCGGGACCGACGGCCGGGCCGCCGGGTGGCTCATCACGGGCTGAGGCTGTTGCATGGCGGGGCTGCTGATTTGCGTGCTCATCCGCCGCTGCTGCATTTGCTGATTCGAAGTCATCTGAACCTGCGATGGAAGTCCACCAGCACTCATGGGATTCGAGACTGCAGTGGGCGATCGTGGAGCGACACGCCCGTCGGTCTTGATCTGGCTTCCGGAAAGACGCGGCGAGGCTCGCGGATCCTGCGCGAGTTGTTGGCCCTGGAGCGCGTTCTGGTCATAGTAGCCTGCCGGCCCAGCAGCCGCTGCGGTTGCCATGGCGGCTGCTTGCGTCGGGGACATGCCGTACTGACCATGCATCCCCGGGGGCATATGGCCCTGCTGGGCATAGTTGATTTGCTGGTAGTGCTGGGCATTGGGCGCACCGGGTTGTGTATACGGGTTGCCTTGAGATGGGAGTATCGGTGATTGCTGCTGATACGAATGCATCTGTTGTTGGGTGGGGGAGGTTATGGATGCGTTCCCTGCCGCGGGATTCGGCGCTGCTCCGTAGTTCTGCATGTGCGCTGGTGCGTGCCCGTGATGGGGTTGCTGGTACTGCGCGTAATCAGTCATGTCTGCCGCTCCCTGAGGTACAGGATACCTTTGGGAGTACAGAGATGAGCTTAAAGTACGCGATCTTCAGGTGGCTTTCTCTCGAGTATAACCCCAGATACGCCACTATAAGGCACAGACCCTGATTTCCGGATTGGTGCTTGGGAGGGGCCTTTCCAATATGGCGATCAGCCAGGCACACGGTGAAGATGCGCGCGAGGGAGGTGATTGGGACGCTTGGTGTGGAAGATGTCGCGACCGGATGACTTGAGATGGCGCAAGGACGCGAGGGGAGTTAAAGAGCCGCAACTACTGGCAGAGGGCTGGAGCCTGGAGGAGAGGCGAGATTAGCGGCGGGCCAATAGAAATGTGTCTTGGGGAATCGCGAGGGCCAATGCAAACGGAGTCTACAAGGAGCTGGAGATTCGCTGAGCTGATACGGTGGGGTCGGTGGGCTCGGACCGTCCGTGGATTAAAGACCTCGTCGAATATGCTCTTGTTTGCTGATCGGGGGACTAGATATCGGGAGGACCGGTCTATCTAGGCACGCAGCGACGGGCTGGGGTGTCACGTCACGGAGCCAGATGCTTGATGCGTTGTCAATGGCCACGCTTATAAGGCGGAATCGCTGGGGGAGCGCACGGTTGTAGCCTCAGCTCAGTCTGAGGCGCAACCGGGGCTATTGGATGCACCGCGAGGATGAGGCGGTGCGGGCAGGCAGAGGGTCCTGGGAGTCGAGAAATGATCGAGGTGCGGGATCAGGGCCGCGCCGTGTGGGGTCTCGGGGCCGTTGGAGCAGTTCGCCAGTCGGAGCAGAAAAAGAGAATTGTTTACACTGGGAGCAGCAATCGTCAGTTAGCCTGTTGCGCGCAGAGTCGAGCAATTGGAGGAGGTAGAGGACGGGCATTTGCTGGCGGGCGGGCGATTGGAGGTGATGCGTTGGCAATGCAGGTTCATGCATGGCGGCGAGCAGACTTACCGACTTTAATCAGCGCGCAGCGCACCACGTCAATTGCGCTGGCTGGGATCACGGCCGGCGTCGCGGGGTGACGCTGGTCGTTTGGCGTCCGGCGGCGACAGCACTCTATCCGCGGCTGGCTGCGAAGCTTGTGCGGGCGACGATATAAATTGTCGCAGCGCGCAGCTGACTCTGGCGGGTCGCGATACAAGGCACCTGGGCAGCGCTTTGATGGAGCCGTGTGTTCCCTTGCCTAAAGCGGGCGCGGTCAGCAAGGCGACGAAGACATGGCAGCAGCGCTGCGCGAAGGGTGGACGGGCAGGCGCGCAGCTCGAGCAGCAGCCAGATGGCCGTGGGTCGCGCGACGCGGGGACGGCGCCGGCGGCTTCAGCAGCAACAGCGACGGCGGCAGCAGGAACAACAACAATTGAAACGGCGCGCGCAAGACAGGAATGACCGCGCCAAAACAACAACAATGATCAAGAGACGAAGCGAAGACGCGCAGGTACGTACCGAAGCGCAGAGGGTGGGCAGTCCGCAGCAGAGGCCGGTCACGAGATTTGCGGTTGTGGTGTTCTGGTTGGTGGTGGGCGAAGGGTTTTGCGCGCACACTGTGGTTTGCTCTTGCCTGCGGGCGGCGGGCGGCGGGCAGGCAGGAGGGGACGCTGGCAGGATGGATGTCTGACGGGCGCGTGCAAATCAGGGCCGCAGCGTGCAGAAGCGCCTGCCGGATGCACAGGACTCTTGACTCTTGCAACGACGACAACAAGCAGCCGTTTTCGGGGTCCACGAGCAGTGGTGCAGGACTCGTGATGAGGTCGATGATAGGCAGCCCGTGGTGATGCACAGTGCAGGGTGATTGGACGCGCTGGGGGAAAAGATGAGGACTCTGGATTGGTTTTGGGAGCGAGGGCACCCTATTTTCTATTCGACGGCGGCGGCCGGACGCGGGCTCAGCGCCGCCTCTCGACTGGCTCGCTGGCTGGCCGGGGTGGCCCGAGCGCGGAATTTCAGGCGGCGGGTGGCCAATAGCAGCCGGCTGTTTGGCCAGCCCCAGCCCGCCGTGGGCCAGTCATCCAGTGTGCCGCGAACCTGTCCGCGGGCCTGCTTTTGCTGCAGCCGACCAGGGATCGCTCTGGGGACTCCTGTCCGAGAGCCCAGCGAGAGCCCAGCGAGAGCGTCGCCGTCGCCAGGCCTGCGCTCGTCGTGGATCGATCGCAGCACCCGCACACGCCTCCTGAGGACGGCTCCAGGGCCGCAAAGGAAGAAGCAGCAGCACCTGCTCGCGCGCGCGAGGCAAGCAGGAGCGGCCGGGCGACGCTGGATGACGTGCCTGCGCTGCTAGGGAGCCAGAGCGGTGTGTCGCTTGACGTGTCGGTCGACGGTCGACGGTCGACGGCCATCGTTCTTCCTGTCTCTGCTCTCTTCCTCCCTCGCGCTTTCCCGACGTTCCTACGGCTCTGCTCGCTTGCACCTGCTCTCGCCGCCCGCAGTGTCCCCAGCCAGGACTCAGTCCGTGGCCAAGCGTCAGCTTCCACCGCGGATAACGCTCCACTGCCGTCCATCACATCGCCTTGTCCATCGTGCTGGCTCCCCAGCGGCTCCCGTCGACGACTCACAAAATTGCCCTGGAGCAAGCAAATCACAGTCGCACGTCCGTCTCAATTTCGGGCGCGTAGCCAACGTGATGGCCCAGATTCGCCGCCCGCACCCCGCGCTCCGCCTTTAGCCGCTGCTATTGGCCAATCTACTGAAATTTGCTCCGCCCCCCTGACCTGCACATCCCGCCTGCCTCCCACGAGCAATCGGGCGCGCTTTCCCCCATCGTTTCTGCGCTGTTCCGAAACGCTTTTCCGTCTTCAGACGCCGCCGTCGTCTGCCCTTTGCGCCCTCAACGGCAGCAAAACTTGTGGTGCAACGAAGCGCTGGGGGCCAAGCCATCACAGTCGCACGCACGGCCAGCTCCCCAGCTCTGCATGTCGCAGTCTTGTCACTGTCCTCCCGTCGAGAACATTCCCCACGCATCACGGCGCCTGGGTAGGCGGGTCGCTGTGTGTGCTGCGCGACGCGATGCTCTGCTGTTGACGTTTTGGGCGCATCGTCGACGCGCAACGCGGCCTCTGTCGGGCGCCGCCGTCCATTGGCCCAGCTCGTGTCTCGGCCCCGTCTCAGAGGACGATACGACGTCAGCGCCTGCTCGTCATGCGTCTGCTCAACACTCCAGAGTTCGCGGTCGAGCCACAACATCAAAGCGTCCGCTCGCTGGGATGTGGCATCTCATGCGCAGCACGGCAGCATGGCGTCAAACTGATGGGCGAGCAGGATGAGGCGTGGTCTTGGTTGCAGATCCCGAATCGTCTCCCAACACCTTAATCGGCCACACGTGCATTCACCCCACAGCTGCAATTGATGTCAAATTGAGGTCCTTTCACAGGCCGCCTCATCGACTAGCCACCGCATTTTCCAACAGAGTTTGCGCATCTGCGGACTCTGATCCTGTGCAGACTGTCGCCTCATCCGGCTCCACGCCGATGTTCCCACCACGACGGTTGGGCCGCTCCCCAAAGTTACACAGCTTTGCAAGCAGCAGGGAAGCTTTCGGCCTTATGCCCCCGCTTGGGCATATGCCTCCCCAGAAAAGCAAAACTGGGCTGCAGAAAAATGGATTCCGCTTTCGCTCATGGCACCACGCGCTGAAGCTCAATCTTGGACTGATGTGGCTGCCACGCCTTGTGCGACTTCAACAATGACATATGATGTCGGAACAAGGTTATGGACCGCTCTCATCATCTTCGTAACCCCTCGCTTACAGTGTTTTCTCTCCCTAATAATTGGACTGATATTATCCGAAACCTCGCATTCCCAGGCTCTAAACTACCGACATGCCAACGTCTATTATCCTGAAGGACCCCAACTTTCATGTCACCCCTCCTCCACCCTGGGGGGATGAAGAACACTGTTCGGACTCGCCGAAGGCTCTTCTAGGTTCCTTCCTGGTTTCAAATATGCAGCGTAACAGTAAATCAGCCCTTCACAACATCAAAATGCCTCATATTCAGGGTTTTCGCTTACATCACATGATCTGCCTACCTTTGTCTGCTTACTATCCTCAGTACATATCAGAGCACAAGGACGTCCGGCTAAAAAAGGATATCCAGCCCTATATCGCAGCGTACGAAGGGCACCCCTGCGTGCAAGTATCCATTGCTCATCGCATTAATCAAATAGGGTTACATCTTCCGCTGACGTGCATCCCCCTCCTTTCCTCCCGTTCCCCGGTCCGTCATCTTGTGCCGCGTGCACTCGCGCACCACGTCGCTCATCGCCACAACCGTGTGGTACGTAATGTAATTCTAGCTCACGTATTTCACGGAGTATTGTGTCGGTTGTTTCTCCTGTGAGTATCCTCACTTTCTCAGCATTTCATATGGGAATGCTGTCAACCTCAGTGTTGCATCCCAGGTTGAAATTTGCGAAGCCGCAACCGATTTATCCAGGCCAAGACTACATCGTGTTTACTCCGTAATGATGTTCAAGACCTGGCCCTAAGTCGTCTGCCGTTCTGGTTCAACAGCCTGTGTAAGTGTGGCTTCTCTCTCTTGCGTGATATAAGTAACCTCAAGGATATGCGATAATTGCGGGCTAGGTGGCAAGGTGCGGCAACAGTATATTAGCGGAGTTCAACTTACCGAAAACACTCGGGCTTGTGTCCCCTCGACTCTGAACCATGGCTATATTTGACTTGATTGCAGTGCGACGAGAGCAATCATTCTCGTCTTCAGCGTTACGAGCATTCTCTCTATCCCTTGGGACATGCAACGCATTCTAGTCGTATTCGACATCTCTCACTCTGGGTCTCTCTCCTGTCGGCGAGAGCGTCTGATGACAAAATCATTCCAGACTAAATGGTTCGACATTCAAAGGGATGTCTCTTCTTGGTTCTTAAGATGTTCAAGTTAAGGAGCAACCGAGAGCTTTTTGCGGAACTCATGTAAGCGCTATCGTCATGACCTGACGCAAAACATCACGGTAGGGAGAGTTGGATTATTTGAAACATCTCCCGTTCATACTGCATGGCTTACTACAGACCCGCCGTCTGGGTTTTGTCTGTACCTGTGCACCATCCGGCCCTGGCTGTGCACCAAACTGGTACAACCAGACAATGCGAGGATGATGTTTGTGGTGGAGGTTCCCTAGAGCTTACTTATGTGGCTATCCTTCTTATATGGTACTATCGTTTTGCCTGGTTCTATCTTGCTAAGACAGTCGCCGCCGATTTCGATTTACATTTACATTCGAATCATGATGTTTTCGACATCGGCCCTGTTACCGCTTAACTTTGAGTCGCACAATAGATCACCCACTCCAAAGACGGTGTGCCTCGGAAACAACCGTGAAAGTACATCGCACTAAATGCGGGTGACTCATGTCAAGCGGCCCTTTGAGAGCTCTGAGAACCCGAAGGGAAGGGAAGTATGTATCTCTAGTAGTTCACACGTGCCTCGTGATCTGTCTCCTAGTTATGTACTCGTCTCAGGAGATTGTTTCGTCTGCCCGGCGCGACTCTTCACAATTGGTAATGAAGCATCGCTAGAATCAGAGGGCAGATTACGAGCATGTCCGAAGCCGTTCCTACCATTCCGAAAGAAACCTCCAAAGGTTGGAAGTCAAGAAGGCACTCAACCATTGGATTACTAAGCCCCCGAAACCTCACACCTCGGCAATACAACCCAAGGATCCACAATCTCGGTGTGCGGATCCTCGCAAGCTAGATCTGCGGTGGAACGTCGAGTCAAAAGATAAACTCCTCGACGTTCTGCTTCCCCACTACCAGCATGCCCCGCGCCCTTTCCGAACACGATGCCGAAGAGTCCAGTCACGAGCGAGCCTAAAGAGCTACTGAGAGACGCTCAAGAGTTGCCTGAAGAAAGAAATGAGGACAAGGAAGCAGTGGAGCGCCTTATTCGGCTTAAGGCGGACTTGAGGTTATGCACAATAGCGGGTATACTGTGCAGTCTCGACTTGTTGGATTCCGGCGTCATATCCAGTGCTTCGGTCACGTCAATGTTGGGCGACCTCCATCTGGATCAAGGCAATAGGTATTCGGTTTCAATCTTCATCTTCACGATAGCTTCTATCGCATTCCAGCTTCCGTCGACGATCGCGGTTAGGACTTTCGGGCCCAGGATCTGGTTCTCTTTCATTACATTCTGCTTCGGGCTTATCACGCTTTGTACGGCTTTCGTCCAGACATGGAAACAGATGATTGCGTTGAGAATTCTTCTGGGAATTTCAATGTCGGGAGTTTACCCTGGATTGACCTATCTAATAAGTACTTGGTACACCAGGAAAGAGCAGCAACTGCGATTCGCTCTCATGCAGAGCGGCGAAGTCATCGTCCTCGCGACTGGCGGCATTGTCAACTTCGGCCTCAACCAGCTCGATGGGCGATCTGGGATCAAGGGCTGGCAATGGATGTTCATTGTTCAAGGAACGATTGCGTCTTTCATGGGCATCATTACGTACTTCTGGATGGTGGATTTCCCGGAGAACGCACATCGGAGCTTCATGTTCTTAAGCGAAGAAGAGAGCAAGATCGCGTCGAACAGGATTCAAAGGGACAGGGGAGACGTGGTGGTGGAACCATTCTCTTGGAAGAAAGTGTTCGTGCATGCCAAAGACCTTAAGGTGTACGGTTTCTGCACCATGTACTTCCTGCAGAACCTGGTTTCCACGTCGCTCTCATACTTCCTACCGATCATCCTCCAGGGCGGAATGGGCTTCAGCAGCAACAAAGCAATTCTCCTGTCGGCGCCACCGTACTATTACGCGGTTATTCCGGCAATCTTGTCTTCGCTCGTCGGAGACAGATTCCAGATTCGAGGCGCGGTCATCACATTCAACTCCGTCTGCCTGATCATCGGATTCTGCATGTTAGGGTTTACCGATCAAGTCACGGTGCGATATATTGGAACCTACCTCGCCACTGGAGCGTATGTAGCCAATTGGGCAGCAATGGCAACATACCAAGCCAATAACATCGTCGGACAATGGAAGAGGGCTTTCTTTGCCGCGGCGGTTACGGCATGTAATGGCGCAGGAGGTATTGCGGGCAGCTTCATCGTGAGACAGCCCGAGGCTCCACGGTACATGACGGCAATATGGGTGTCTATTGGGTAAGATATGAGTGAGATGGTTTGTCCGAATCGTGTGGGCTGATGCAGTGTCTAGGTCTCATATTTTGATCATTGGGTGTGTCGGTGCGTTTTCGACGTACTTTTACATGGCGAACCAGCGGCAACAGAAGGGAAAGAAGATCATTGAAGGCACGGAGGGCTTCAGGTTTACATACTGAGAGGTAGACTGTGGGGATATGGAAGCGATTGCAGCCGTGCTTGGGCCGCGTGGGATGCTGGTATGCCGACGACCACCGGCCTGGACTTCATCCGAGAATTCATCCCATTCTTACAGAGTAGCAAGTTGTACCACATAACAGACCGGTTGAGTCCTCCGTTCTACATAAGATTCCGATAGCAAAAGGAGGTAATTAGATTACCGCATTCGGAAATCTGCAAGAGTGGCCCGTCGATTCCGAAGCGTGGACCTCGGTTCCCTCCGCAACGAGCTGTTGGAGATGTCAACGAAGCGTGCAACAAGGCTTCTGGTGGCCAGCAACACATGTGTGGCTGCGAACGAAGGCACCCAGCGGAGGCGTCGACAGCGCAAGCTAATTAGAGGCGCACAGTCTGCAGGGACGATGCAGCATCGATCCATGATTGACGTCGCTGGGCGTTCCGCGCGCCATGGAAGAAGCGCGGCGCGGCTGGAGGCGCACTTTTCCCGATGCATCGGAAGCGTGGCTCGTGCCCACGAACAGCAGCCCTGGAGCCGTGTCTCACGTCGGTCGGCCATGTTCACGGCCTCGCACTCGACTGACGCTGTGCATCTGCCTGCCCAGGTATCAAGGTACCCGGTACTCCACGGCGAGCTTCTCTCTGGCGCCCTCCGGCTTGTCGAGCGTGATTGTCTGGCTACGAGCGTCGCCGCGCTGCCTTCACCCTGTAGCCAGCCCCCTCGAGCTTGCCACCTCGCCCGGCCTATGCACCGCACCTCCATCCGGCATCGTCGTCACCCGCAACCCGCGACCTCCTCCCCGCAACCTCGGCGCAGGCCCCCGCCGGCATCATGGTGTTCCTGGGCATCTACCGCGCCGTCTACGACTATGTCCCGCAGGGCGACAACGAGCTGGCCCTGGCCGAGGGCGATGTGCTGATGGTGCTGGAAAAGTCGGCCGACGACGACTGGTGGAAGGCGAAGAAGAAGGTCTCGAGCGAGGACGAGGACGAGCCCGAGGGCCTGATCCCGAACAACTACGTTGAAGAGGTAAGCTGCACGTCGGCGCTGCCCCGGCAGGCGTGCTCCCCGCCTCACACCCTCGCACCCTCGCACCCTCGCCCCCTCGCCCCCTCGCGGCCACGGAGCTCTGATGGCTAACGGTGCATCTCGCCACAGGCCGCTCCCCTCCACAGGGCAAAGGCCCTCTACGACTACACGCGCCAGACGGACGAGGAGCTCTCCTTCAGCGAGGATGCTCTCCTGGACGTCTACGACACGTCCGATCCCGACTGGACCCTCGTTGGGCTGGACGGAGACTACGGCTTCGCGCCATCAAACTACATCGACGTCAAGGAGGAGCCCGCAGAGCTGGCCTCTCCGCCATTGCCCTCCCGCCCTCCTGCTCCTGCCGCGCCGGCACCCGACTCGGACGACGAGCAGCAGCCGCCCACGCCAGACAGCCCCGTGCATCAGAGCCCTGCCGCGGCCCTCGCCGGCATCATCCAGAAGAAGTCAGAGCAGACGACAGCTCCCCGTGGAGCCATCTCCCCACCCCCCAACGTCAGCCTCCCGCCTCGACGGGTGCAATTCACCCCAGAAGAGTCGGACGAAGAGGCCCCCCCTCCTCGGCTGCCTACAAGACCAGAATCGCAACAATTTCCTCCCCCGTCGACTCGCACCCAGTTTGCTTCTCCGCGCTCGCCCGAGTCGCCGCCCGCCCATGTCATCTCCGCGCCCGCGCGGAGTGTTACGTTTGACCAGATGGACGACGACAATCGACAGCCCCCGACCCCTACTTCCGGGTCTGGATATCACCTCTACAACATTTACGAGTATCTTACCCAGCCTGGAAAGAACAAAAAGATGCCCATGACGTTGGGTATCAACATCGCCAAAGGTGTAATCATGATCGCCCCGGAAAAGTCGCGCGATGGGCCGCAACAGGAATGGACTGCAGACAAGCTCGAGTACTACTCTCAGGAGGGCAAGCATATCTTTCTGGAGCTCAAGAGACCAAGCAAAAGCGTAGATCTGCACTGTGGTGCAAAGGACACTGCGTCGGAAATCATCGCAGCACTTGGCGAATTATCTGGCGCCGCGAAGGCATCAGGGCTGCGCGAGGTGCTCGCTGCAGGCTCGGGGCATTCAAACGTCCAAAAGAAAGGGCAAATGCTGTTCGACTTTATGGCCCAGGGCGACGATGAAGTCACGGTTGGCCTTGGAGACGAAGTGCTGATTCTTGATGATTCAGCCAGTGACGAATGGTGGAAAGTCCGGCGGCTGAAAAACGGCAAGGAAGGTGTGGTGCCCTCTAACTACGTCGAAATCACAGAAACCGTCCCGGCCGCGTCCTCCTCAAGTCGTTCAGGGATCAACGCTGGGCGCTCAGTCATAGAGCAGAACAGATTAGAGGAGGAAGAGCTCACTCGACAAGTGACTAGGTCGAAGAGACGAAATGATAGCGATGCTAGGGCAGATCAGGTAGGCCCTGGCCTTGCTTTGCCTGCGCGTCATTCTAGTCTTATGCAAGCGAATGTTGACCATCGTCGCACATCACAGAGAAGCAAGCGCGAGAGTACTACAAAGGACTCCAAGTCCTCGTCCAAGCCGAGTGAGTACATCTCGATCGTTTTCTAGGAGCGGGACAATCGAATACCAAACCCGAGAATTTGGCGGTCCACAGCCCGTGAAAACAACGCTGGTCGGCGTAAGCATGAAAATTCAGCTGACGCGTCTTTCCAGATCCTGCAAGAGTACGTACCTGGACCGATCGATCTGGATCTTTCAAAGTCGAGGCCGAGTTCCTTACCATCAAGGACGGAAAGATTCATCTCCATAAGGTCAACGGTGTTAAGATCGCCGTGCCTGTCCCAAAGATGGCCATTGAAGACCTAGAATATGTCGAGGGTGCAACGGGAATTTCTCTGGATGACGATAAGCCACTCTCCGACATCAAGCGCAGGAACACGGAACGCGCTAAGGAAAAGTCGAATCGTTCGGCCTCGGGCATTACCGTCGAAAAGAAACCAGACTATGATTGGTTTGATTTCTTCCTGCAATGCGGCGTGAATCCCCAGATCTGCGAACGATATGCCCTGGCATTCCACAAGGACCAGATGGGCGAGGAGAACCTCCCTGACATCTCAGATAAGCTTTTGCGGACTTTGGGTCTAAAGGAAGGTGATATTCTACGTGTCATGAAACATCTCGACGCCAAGTTCAACCGCAACGTGGAACGCGAGAAGAGGAGTGTAAGTTTTGGAGGTGCTTCGGTTATGGATGATGGCGAGGATGCGAATGGCGCTGGTGGTCTCTTCTCAGGACCTGGTGGAGTGCTCAGGAATAATACGAGAAAGGGACGCCCTGCCCCTCCTGTTCAGACCAACGATGTCGTGGACCCCAAAGCGTTTGAGCAGAAGACGGACGAGTCGGTCAAGAGGCCAGCAGATGCGACGGCGACCCCATTAGCATCCGCGCCCGTTCCTGAGAAGAAGGCGGATGGATTCGATGATAATGCTTGGGAGGTCAAACCGTCAAGGCAACCTTCAACATCAGCCCCAGCTGCGTCCGCTGCCCCGGCCGCCACACAAGCTCCAACCCCTACTCCAGCTCCTGTTGCTTCCGCGCCAGCCCCCGCCCCTCATGTCCCTGCTCTTACGGGATCCATGAGCGAGCTTTCGATTCTGATGCCCGCGCTCAAGCCAGAGGCTATTGCTCAGCCGCTACCTCAGAGCCAACCTCCGGCAATTTCTCAGCCTCCTCCGCAGCCATCCCAGCCAACGGGTGCGGCTCCGTCACTCTTCGATCAGGTGGCTGCCGTTCAGCCACTGGCTCCTCCACGCATGAGACCCCAAGCGCCTCCGCAACAAATGCAAGGTGGTCTCATTGCTCCTCCGCCCCAGCGAGCGTCGTCGGCACCCCAGAACCCACAACAAAGTGCCTTTGGCCCTCCTCCGCCTTTGCAGCCGCAGCTTACAGGGTATATGGGTGCTCCAAACATGCATGCTCAGGTGGCTCCTCCTGGTGCCAGCTTGCAAGACCTCAACATGCAACGCTTGCAGCAACAACAGCAACAGCAACAGCAACAGCAACAACAGCAAGCCCTTCAGCAGCAGATGACAGGGTTTCCACAACAGAATCAAGGCTTCCAATTCCAACAAAATGGCATGATACCTCAACCGACAGGATTCAACCAAATGCTTCCACCTCAAATTCAGCCCCAGCCAACGGGATACGCACCCTTCCAGCAACCCCAACCGACTGGCTTCCAACCCGGCTTTCAAAACGGGGTGCAAACAGGCTTCCAGCAGAACGCCAGCCCATTTGCAGATCCACCAAGACCACCATTCCAGCCGATGCAATCTCAGCCTACCGGCTTCCCGTCGTTTTCTCCAACGCCACTTAACCCCCAAGCAACCGGAATCAATCGGTTCCTCCCTCCAGCGATCCAGCCGACGCCTACCGGATTTTTACAGACCCAGAGTCCCCCTCCCATGCCCCCAATGCCTCCAATGCCGTCCATGCCAACAGCACAACCTTTAGTTCCACAAAAGACCGGGCCAGCACCACCGATCAGATTCGGCGTACAACCAGCGAAGAAACTAACGCCTCAGCCAACAGGGAGGGCAAACCTGGCCAAAGCTAGTACGTATTTGTTACAACCTCCATGTGTCTTTTCCCTGCTGACAATCATTCAGCGCCACAGAATCCTTTCGGTTTCTGATTGCTCTATGGTCTGGAGCGGATTCTAACCAAAGGCGTCCTACCATGTGCTCAATACCTTCGCTGAATATCCTCGCTCTTACATAGGCATTGTACATAGGTGGACGGGGTCGGCCTGCCCTGCATTCCTAGTTTCATACAGGAAGTACCCTGAGCATTGAACCTTTCTTCGTCGCTTCTTCATACACTGCATGGCGTTCATTTCTAAGCTGGTTGAATCTTTTGAATGGGCATATAGTTGGCTGGTTTGGTGCGCTTTTGATTGGGGACGCGAAGGAAGGAGGAAGGAGGGTGTGCAGAGGCATCGCGTAATGGGCAGAAAGGCGTATGTGACACATGTGTGTACACCGTTGCCGCGAAAGGGGCTGTTACGGGACGGGTTTGGTTTCACTCGGTACCAATGGGGTGCTTTCCCCTATTGGTGATGGACTTGAAGGTTGGAAGAAAGGCGGCGGGCTAGGATGGTGCAGGTCTAGATGTTTTAATGCATGAAAGGATGAGTTTTCTCAAAAGAGGCGCGAGAGCTGCCTACTGCTTTCATTACCGTGATCATAGCTGCTGTGCAAGCACGCGATTGCGATGAGGACCCAGCTTCTATCCCGGGCGCAGAGTGGGTCTGTTGAGATGAAACGAGAAAGGCCGAAGCTTTTCCAAGCCTTGGCCAAGGAAGCTTAATTGTCGAGGGTGGCTGGGGAGGCGTGCGTCTCAGAGATGACGACGCTCGATGGCGGTGCGCCAGAGGCATGGATTGGCTGTACTGGAGCACACAAGGGCTTGTGACTGGAATCCTCTCCGGTTTGCCACAAGGGTACGGAGGTGCGCTTCAAAAGTTCTTTCCCACCTTGGCGAGCAGGGGTATACGCCACATTCTAGATCGGGAAACACCTCCGAGCTGACGTGGCGTCTTCTCAACCTCAGTCCTTATCCTCTCACGCCGCTGTACTGTACTCTGTAATTACTACGAATCTATTAATCAATCAGTGTCGCTATAGTTCATTACAATAATCCTACTCGTTCTGCAGTAGTCGTCCTTAAGGCTCTAGGCAAGCCAAACCATAAGATTACTAGAGTTACTAGAGTTAAGAAGCGTACAATCAACTCTATATACGCGCGAGCAATTAAGCAAGGTTTTGATCCAAGCCTACAGCCGCTGAAGCTGGAAGAGAAGCACCTTGAAGACGCCCATCGATCTGGCCGGCCATCCAAGCAATCTGAAGTTGCCCAGAAAGTAGTTAATACCGTACGCACTGATCGATATGGGCGAGAGAAGTCTTGCGCTAACATTGCTAGCGCACTAAGCTAAGAAGGATTCAATATCTCAGCTGCTACAGTGTTACGAGTCTTAAAGAAGGAAGGCTTTAAGAAAACCAAGCTAACGAGGAAGCCTAGGTTAACGAAGCAGATAAAGGAGGATTGATATAAGTGGTGTTTGGAGCATAAAAACTGGACGCTTAAAGACTAGAAGAACGTTATCTAGTCAGACGAAACGTCTGTGGTTCTTAACCACAGACGTGGTGGATATCAAATATGGAGAAAAACAGACGAGGCCTTTGTACGGAGCTGTATCTGTGAGAGGTGGAAAGGCTATTCTGAGTTCATGTTCTGGGGCTGTTTCTCATACAACAAGAAGGGCCCCTGCCACTGCTGGACGCTAGAAACAAAGAAAGAAAAGGAGGTTGCTGCTGCTTAGATTAATGAACTAAACAAGGAGCTTACGCCTATTAAGAAAGCTAAGTGGGAGCTTGAAAATGGCATGCGTCGTCTTAACCTCTGGAACCTGCCTGGCCCACTACCTTAGTAGAAATGGAACAAGAAGACTGGAAAGCTTAGCCAAGGCAGTAGCTCAGGGATTGACTGGTACCGGTACCAGACGGCAATCCTGCTTCTAAAGCTTTTCCCTTTTGTAAAGCAGTGTAAGGCTAAGCGGCCTAGAACAATTATACAAGAAGACAAGGCGCCTGCCTACGACCACTACGTTCAACGCTATATATACAGTCTTCATGATCTTAAGAAGATCATCTAGTGCGGTAACTCGCCTGATTTGAATTCGATTGAGCCTTGCTAGCCATGGATGAAAAGGGATACTACTAAGAAGGGGGCACCTAAAAACAGAGCAGAGGCAATACGGGCATGGGAGCAGTGCTGGAGAGACCTGCCTCAAGAGAAGATACAGGCTTGGATTGAGAGAATCCCATACCACATTGAACAGATCCTTCAGCTCAATGGGGGCAACGAGTATAAGGAGGGTCGGCGGCTCAGGAAGCCAGAGCCAGAAGAATCAGAGCCAGTCGGAGAAAGCTCCGAATTAGGAATAGTGTAGAAACCCCTGCTCGCCAAGGTGGGAAAGAACTTTTGAAGCGCACCTCCGTACGTACTGTACAGGACAAGCGAAGGGTATATCAAATAACATGGCGCGGGTGACAGCTGTTCCCGGATGCTGCATAGGGAAAAGGCCAAGCAGCGGCGCGTGCTCCCAGCCAGTCAGCGGTTGATGGCCTTGTCCCCGCCCCGCTTCGTGGAGGTGGCTTAAGAGGCCTGTGGCCCGCTGTCTTCTGATCAGTCATACAATCCTCGCCCAACTCTCGAAACCCTCATCAACCACTGCCTGCCATTGTCTGCCATTGCCTGCCATTGCCTGCCACTGCCTACCATTGCCTACCATCGCCTGCTACCTCGCACCACTGGACACATCGCGCGCCATTGCCGGCGAACCTGCCCCCTCGGACAGGCGACCCAACGCCCTAGCGGACTAGCTCGATCGACTGCACAGCACCGCGACCACACAAGCTTTTGTCGCAAGCCTTCTCCAAGCCTTCCTTCGTCATCTCCCATCCAAATCCGTCATCGTCATCGCATTCTCCATCGTCGAGAACAAAGAAACCGAAATCATGTCTGCCAACCAGTACTATCAGGGCGGTCCGCAATACCCACAACAGAGGTTGGTCATGCCCCCGTTTCATATCCGTCACCCTTGAGGGCATTTGGGCGAGCGAATATGGATGCACGAGAAATATTGGACATGGCGCACTGCTTTGGCAAATCGGCTGACTTTTGAATCATGTGTAGCTACGGACCCCCACAACCTCAGTATGGACAGCAGCCATACTACCCCCCGCAAGGACAGATGCAGTATCAACAAGGCCCACCTCCGCCACAGCCGCGACAGAAGAAGGATAGGGGGTGCCTAGGCGCTTGGTGAGTAGCATATATATGGCTCGCATCGCAATATGCTTTCTGACCAGTCGAATAGTCTTGCCGCGCTCTGCTGTTGTTTCGTTTGCGAAGAGGGATGCGAATGCTGCGCCGACTGTTGCGAGTGCGCCGAGGAGTGCTGCTAAACAATTGATTGTATGAGGAGGTGCATTCGCATCAAGCGCGGTACCACGACACCCCGGCCGCCCATGCGCAAGCCCATTGACCCAGGACGGGGAATCGGCACACAATAATAAATTCAATATGGGAGATCGATACATAACGATAGCGAGACGGCTGTTGGTTTAAACTTGTACATCTAGCGGGGATGAGGGGGGCCACGGGAGTGCCTTGATGACCCATCCCGGGGGGTGGAAAACAGCAGGTGGATATGTTTTCTACGGTCTTTTCTAATTGTCTATTGGCATGTTACATTTTTCTCTTTTGTCAAATCATCATCGTGTTCTGAATTCTCATGGCTTGGCTTGTCTTCTCCTGGTGCGTTCCGCGGTTGCGATGGATGACGTCAAGACCACCCTCAGCTGCCATGGTCACCAAATATGTCTTTCTTGATCCGTCATCTGCCTCTGTCCTTCTTATTGGCCAGTGCCTTTACGCTCGCAATACTGTGGTCGAGCACAGGCCGTCGTTTCGAAGTATTTCGCGCATCCACCAGGCAGCAGTTATATCGGACGGAGCTCGAGCAACCACGGACGCCTCGGAACGGCCCATCTGAGAATGCGTGAAGCGCTTACGGTCAATTAAGGAAGATCCTAATAGCAGTATAATGGCCACGTGAACAATACCCTACGAGGCCCTGGACCACACTGCCTCTCAGCCTGTGTTCGAGGACCGACATCACGATGCTGCCAGACTCTTACTGTTGTGCATCTACTTCTCACCCACCAATCTATGGTCTGGTCTCCTGACCTCGACTGCACTTATTTCGTATTATTCGTTGTGGTATAAAAGAGCTTTCGGGAGCGAATACGACCTCTGTCTGTAGCACTATGCAAATACTCGTAAACTATGCCTTAGTCACGCCTAGAGAAGAGTCCGAACATTTCTCTATGTACTAATTACGTGGTACGCGACTAGAGTGGAATGTAATGTAGTGGGCAATTAGATGAAGAATATCTCTATCTAGGTTCCGCGGCAAACGGGATTGCAATTCCGAGCCTTGGGGGGCAGATTTCCTGGCAAGATAGGCGGCGATTGCTGTCTTATATGGCCCCATATTTCACACTGTCTCTCGCCATGGGATGAAGGATATGAGATTATTGCGTTTGTGTATAAGAATCAATTGTCCCCCGAGAATCTGGAAAAGGCACGGAGGATCCTTTCAACTCCTCGTTTCCTTTCCTAGCCACGAGGCCATGGTTATGTAGCTCTACTCGTTGACACACCTCGATGAATAATGCACATCTTATGAAGTCGCGATATGTGTCAAAGCCAAAACTCACATCGTGGCGATCTCGGTGATCGTGCGGATCTCAAACGTTGTGGTTCCAACCATCTCAGCTGGGGATAGTATAGTGCAGTAGATAGCTCGAATTGTGCCGTGCCCTGTAAAGTGGGGAAAGCGGGGGATCCTCAGTCAGAGTCAGAGTCGCGGCGTGAGAATCAAAAGCCAACAGTGACAAAGAGTGCTAATGGTATTGGGGAATGAGGCGGTTAACTGGGGGTATGAGACTGGATTTGGATTTGCGTTGTGAAAATATATACAGATGAACACATCCCTACACACCGTACACGATTCTAGTGAATAGCTATGAGTACTTTCCTTCCTCTATTTACTCAGCTAGCCCGCAAGTGACAAGAATTAGAAAAATTCTTGCCAAGTGCTTGAGACGCCATTGGGCGTCAAAGTACCGGTACCCCGCAAGGTACAAATCACTTCCTAGATCTTCTCACTAGCAAGAGGGCCCTGTCCCTCATTGTAGACAACGCTCCTCTTCCTCACAGCCTCATTTTCCACCTCGCTCAAGCTCATATGCCTATTATCAGCCCTCGTGTCTTGGACGTCCTGGAAAGACACCGTTGGAACGAAGCCAGGACTCTTCCAGGCCCGGTTGACCTTGGCGTACAGTTCATCGACCTGCTCGAGCGAGAGACCCTTGGTCTCGTAAATCATGCCCCAAACGAAGAAGATGCAGATGAAACAGCATCCGCCCCAGATGAAGAAGACTTTGGCGCCGAGGTTGGCGTCACCGGGGTCGTTGTTGACGAGATAGGGAGTGGCACTGGGCGGGTTGTTAGGCTCTGACTTTGATATGTACGAAGGATTGTGAAGGGCTTACTATCCAATGGCCCAATTGAGAAGCCAATTAGACGCGGTGGTCATGGAGAGGGACTTGGCGCGGACCTTAAGGGGGAAAAGCTCGCCTGTGACAACCCACGCGACTGGTCCCCAGGAACAGGCGAAGAAAAAGATGTAAATACAAACAAACGCAATCAAAGCTTGCTGCGCGGCGATGTTTTCAACACCCGCAACGGTACCAGTGATGGCAACAATGAATTGGCAAACAGCCATACTGAGATAGTTAGCAAGGTTCAGAGGATTTGTGCGCTAGCTCTTCACTCACCCAACGGCACCGAAGAGGAGAAGATTACGGCGGCCCCATGTTTCAACAAGATACAAGCCGGGGAAAGTAGAGGCCACATTGATGGCAGAAGTGATCATGGTGATGATGAACGGGTTCTTGATGCCCGAATTCTGGAAAAACGAAGTTCCGTAGTAGAAAATGAAGTTGACACCAGTGAGCTGCTGAAGCGACTGAAGAAGACATCCAGTGGCAAGACGCTTGCCAAGCGTGCCTTTGAAGCAATCAAGGTAGGTTGCCTTGCCAAGGCTCAACTCATACTCGTGGTTGGCGGTAATCTCAGCAAGCTCCTCAAGGAGAGCTGGGTGCTCGACGTCGAGCCTCCGAAGCTTGGAAAGAGACCTTGCGGCCTTTTCAGGCTTCCCCATCTTGATGTAGTAGCGTGGGGTTTCGGGGAGGAAGATGCATCCAACGAAGAGAATGATGGCCCATGCGAATTGCACAGCAATGGGTATCCGGTAAGAGCCTGTATCATCTCTGTTTTTGGTCGCATTGTCTACAATGGCTGCAAGCAGCAGGCCAATGGTGATTGCGAGTTGGTAGGCTCCAACGATAGCTCCACGGATCCACTTCGGACTGGTTTCGGACTGGTAGAGCGGGACTTCAGTGTTATCAGCATACATTCCAATCGAGGTAGGAAGCGAATGACACACTTGTCGCACTAATCATGCCGACTCCATATCCAGCAAAGAACCGGCCTGCAACAAACATGGGGATGGCGGTAGCGGCAGTCTGGAGGATTACGCCGAAGGTGAAAACGACAACCGACGCAATTAGCCCGAGACGTCTTCCAATGAAATCTGCCGTGGCTGTTGGACGTGTCAGTACTTGACTCCCCGTTTGTTTGTTCGCAAGGGAGACCTACGAGCTGCCGTCAATGCGCCAAAGAAAGTGCCAGCGGAAAGAATAGAGACGATTTCGGATGATTGGGCCGCGGTGACGTCCGGAAGGCCATCTTTTTTGTTGACGTAACCGGTGGAGAACTCCTTCCTCCAATACTGCATGCCCAAGATACCGCCAATAGTACCGGTATCGTACCTGTAACAAGTCAGTATGGGATCAGACGGCAATGGCGAACAGTTGGCTTACCCAAACAAAACTCCACCAAAGGCCACGAATAGGCCAATCATGATGGCCGGAACCGCCGAGCCCGCAGCGCCCTCGGGCTTCTTGATTGTGAAGCCCATGCTGAGGAATTGGTGTTGCGTGCTGTAACGGTCGGATCAAGTGTAGAGTTGTCACAGTGGGAAATGCTGTGAGCTGGGACGCGAGAAACAACAGCAGCGGGCGGTGTGGGCTTTAAGTAAAACGAAGACCTACCATATACCCCGAATTTGAGAAGTCCGGAGGACCGGACCCCATGTTCTCCCAACGTCGGGTTGACTATTGGATAATCGGAGCAGTGGTTGGTTTGATCTAACGGGCACGCCATGGGGATAGAGCAGAGAGCTAGCGACGAGACTGGAACGAACGTAAAAAGGATCAACCTTGCGCGGCCTACCTCGGACCATGCATGGATCGCTATCCCGAATCTCGATCTTGTTGCTTTATCAATCCGACGGCTGGAAGAAGACCGAGCCGATATGGGTTCCGTGGATCGTTCGCAGGTCAACCCTTTGGACGTAACATTATTGTCCGTGCGCGTGAAATTCCACGCGCCACAAGAGAAGACAGGCGTGCCGTCTGCGACAGCTGATCGTAGTTCAAGCCATTGTCATGATTGCGCTCCTCCCGAGGTGAGACGCCAAGGCGATGGGCGATGGGGGCGCAAACAAGAATGCAGTGTTCGGACGCTAGAGGGCTTGTCGAAGGCTTCGTGTGCATGATGCGTTGATTGTGGGGATTTAGTGTCGTTCGTTGGTTTCTGACCTCATCGCTCCCAACATGCAGCTGGTCCGTTCATTTGTTGAGTCCGCGCTCGAGGCCATCAATCACGTAGCGTGCGTGGTAGTTGAACGAATGTCGAATTGCTGCCTTCGCGATATTAGACAGATATACAGGGACGATGCTCTTGACCGTTTATACCACGTGTGTGCCATCGCTGAAGCAACTGGAGCCGCAACTATGCTCAACAGCCGCTGACGGCAGTGGTGATTCTGGGCTTCCAGTAATGGGGCTGGGTCGCCACAAACTTCTAGAAGAGGCTCAAGTCTTTGGCTTGAGGAGCGGCCCCAACGCAGCACAAAAAATTTGCGCGCATGCTGACCAAGAGCGTCTAGAGAATGAGAGAGGTGGTCCCCGCAAGAGAAGGAAGTGCCGGGGTTGCCGTTCGAAGCTTTACGTGGCACTGCTTGTTAGCTACCCCGGTCTTGGCCACTGAGGTTCATGGCGCCAGAGACTCGGAGATGTGACCGGGATGGTGGGAAGATTTGCGGGAAGTTGAATGTTCACTGAGCCCCGAAGTGGATGGTGTCGGCTGGCTGGACGCCGTGGAGGCTCATGAGAGGAGACATGTCGGGCCTTTATCTGCGGAGTCGAACGGGGTGGCGGGCCAGAAGAGCCTCATTGCGAGCCAGGTATCTGCGCCTGCGACGTCGGGACCAAAAGAACGCAGCAAGCCTGCAGGTGGTCGTCAGCATTATTGTTACTACAGAGCTCCAGATGTTGGAGGGTTTGATGGCGAGCTTGATTAGGTCAAGCACGCCAGTGAAGACGGAGGGATGGATCAACCATGCCGACAGGCATCGGAGGTTTCACAAAGTGCGGGAGGATGGCGCTGCAAGACCGCCACTGGCATTTCTGCGTGCTGGACGAGCGCGAGGCGTCTGTGGGAGATGTGTTGAGAGCAGGTGGACAGGATTGCTGTGGGCGTGGCGGTGCCCAGAGACACCCTGGCGCGTCGGCCAATCAGATAGGCCAATTCCCACTTCACGCGTCGACGCCACACCCCAATATCCAGCCCCTCCAAGACGCGTGCGGCTCGAGCAATTCCTCGACCGACAAGACGATAGAGAAGAATAATAGAGAAGAATAACGCAAAGAGCAGGAATAGATAACAATGGCAGCCGAAGACGCCGTCACGCCCGCGCCACTCACCCACGAGCCGCCGTCGCTGCCCTCGTCGCCTCTCCCCAAACGCACCAAGGTCATCGACCCGACGCCGCTCTACCAGGCCGCGACACTGCCCCGCGGCACAGACTCGGGCGCTGCAACACCCACTCCGCTGGCCATGGCGTCTGCAGAACACCATCCCACCCATCCCATCGGCCAGCCGACCGCCGCCGCCGCCGCCGAGATGCAATTGCAGGTGCAGTTCCTGAGCGACAAGGCCACGGCGCCGACCAAGGGGAGTGCCTTTGCGGCCGGCCACGACCTGTACAGCGCGAGGGACATTGTCATCCCGGCCCGCGGCCGCGCGAGGGTCGACACGGACATCAGCATCGCCGTGCCAGCGGGAACATGTGAGAATGTCTTGTCGATAGCCTATGTCTTCTATGCCATTGTTACAAGCTCTCGGAGTCGCTGACCGACGTCGTTCCAGATGGCCGCGTTGCTCCCCGCTCCGGCCTCGCGGCCAAGCACGGCATCGACACCATGGCCGGGGTCATTGATGCCGACTATCGAGGCCAGGTCGGCGTCATATTGGCCAATTTGTCCGACACCGACTTCGAGGTCAAGGTAGGAGACCGCATCGCACAGCTGATTGTGGAGAAGGTATGTCTGGTGTCGAAATACCTTGCACTCAATCCTCACCGGTACACCAGATCGTCATGCCCGAGGTCGTCGTCGTACAAAAGCTCGAAGAGAGCGTGCGAGGCGCTGGTGGATTCGGCAGTACAGGAGGCTTCGGTGGCGGTGCGGTGGCAGATTCCTAGAGTCCTCTGTATTGCCTGAAGAACAGCCGAAGTTGTTTCGATATATATGGAGCACATGCCCCAAGCTCTCGCTGAGGCTGGGTCGAGGACAAACAGGACAGGTTTGGTGGAGGAACATCAAAAGCATTGCTTGTTTTGGATGCATACATGCTGTAGATCTCGGCGAAAATCGCCTTTGCTGTGGTATCTCGAGAACGCAAATTCCGTGGCTTCTTCATCTTGCATAATTTCTTGCTCCGTGTTCAACTTTGACTCGCACCGTCCACCTTGTTCTCCTGGCCTATAACCTGGATAGCGCCCTCATCCGTCCTCCCAAACCCCAGCTTCAACACCCCCAACTCATCCGGCTTCGGCTTCCCGCCCTCACTAGCCAATGCCCCTCCGTCCTCCGCTCTTCTCGGCGTGAACTTCTCCAACTCCGGTGGGTCGACCAGATCTTTGGCGTACCGCACAACCACAACCTCGGAGGCTTTCATGAGCGCCAGATGCCTCCTCTTCTGTCTCTCTTCCTCTGCTTCGTCCCCCTGCCCACATCCTTCCTTCTCTACCCTTGCATCATACACTTTCATCTCCTTCTCACACTTCTCCGTCGTCTTGGCAAGGATGGATTGCATGCTCGCCAGCACTTTCTGACATGCTTTCGCGAGAGGCAATTCCTGGGCTGGCACGTCGTCCGGAGACCGCCAAGACGGTATTGAAGAGAGCCCCGGAGTCGAACAAGCGTGTACGGCTTCAATGAGACGCGGAATCGTAAGCGCGGCGAACATGTCGCCAGTACCAGAGAAGAAGAGTGGGAGCTGTGGCGTGTCAATGCGGAACAGGCGCGGCGTGAAGTCGGACGTTGCTGTCGAGCCTATGATGGTAAGGTTTTCGGGCTCTTCCGTTGCACGGGGTTCGGGCTCTAGTTGGAATAGAGTGGACGAAGAAGGGGGAACACTGGAAGCCTGTGATGTTTCGGGATTCCTCTCGGGAGATTCGGACGGCGTGTATTGGTTTGAAGGTGTGCTTGAGGCGGGAATGGAAGAAGCACCTCGAGAGGGCGCACGAGAGGGTATCGTCTGGTTATCGGATGTAAGACGAAGCGATGTAATGATTACATGCGGCACGTGATAGGTATTATGGAGGACTTGGATTGCAGCAGCGAGCGAATTGAGATCGGTGATGGCGATATCGGAAAGAGTCCTGAGTTGGTGGTCAGGGGAAGCTGCTGGCATCACGCGCTGGTGTTCAACTCACTCCGCCTCGAATTGGTTTGGAAGGATGAGATCCGCTTCACGAAGCAGCGCTTTGTACTGCGGAACCTCATCTTCAGGTATGTATAGCTTGCCATTATCCCCCATCACCGGGTCCAAGACCCAGAAGAAGGATCCTGGTTTTGTTGACGCGTTGAACTTCAAATTTCGGCCGATCTTGCCAACTGCCTGTACAGTCTCGGCACTAGGCATATATCCAGTCAATAGCAGGTCGAAATTGTTCAGATTGCTCTGTTGTAATCCCTCGTATAAGTCTTGGATCTGCTGAGCCGTCGTCTTGGTGCCTTTGACTTGTTTGTATGCCGTGTGGTTGCCTGCTCTTCAGATCAATGTTCATATCAGGGTGTCTCTCGTAGCTGAACAATGCCTACTGTAATGCACGGTGTTGATGGCGGACACGTCGCATCCCAAGGATTGCATGACGAACGTCGCCATTTTGTTTCCCACATATCTCCATCATATATTAGTCTATCAGGCGCATAACCTCGACGCGAGAACTCACCCGTACGCCACCTGTCGCAGTTTAGTGGAGGGCACGGGCTACAGAGAGTTTGTGAGTCTTACGTGACTGGCGATAGCCAAAACGCGAGTCTCGGGGATCAAGGGGTCTGCAGCCATTGTGCTGGCGGTACTGAAGGAGAAAGATCAATAGCAAAGGTGAAAACGAGGGTCGCGGGCCAAGGGACGAGAGTCAGTCGTGTCAGTGTATGTTGATTTTTTGTGTTATCTGATCGCCGTTCTCTGACGTCGTCTGTGGGGCAGCCCTCACAGCCGGGGTTCTCACCAAAACGCTGGAACACTAAATTCCCGCACCCCGCACCCTCGCCTCGCAAATCTACTATAACACCCTTGAATACCCGATATGCGCCTTTCGTGCGTGCGAAGGACCTTGCACCGCCGTACTATGTGGTACATCCACGCAAACTCATGTATCCTGGACGCGTGCATCTCATAACGCATCGAGCCGGCTAGGGCTCGGCTCACTCCTCGTCCCCGATCTGCATCATGTCAGCGTGCTGCGGCGGCACCAGAGTTGGCCTGTGGCGGACACATACCTTTGGCGCAAGATAGAATCTTAAGTAGCCTCCGTTGCCCAGGCTGTACTCAACCAGGAGCGGGACCTCGTTGGACAGGCAGAGCTTAACCTGGTCCGACAGGCCACTGGCCTTGCAGAAGTTGACGAGGTATTTTAGGGAGAAGGTGAGGGCGACAGGCTCGGTCATGTCAATCTCGACATTGGTGGCGGGCTTTTCGACGTCGGTGCGGCTTCGCAGCTGGACCGAACCAGAGCCAATATCGCCCTGGCAGTTGAACTTGACGCCCTCCTTGGAGCACTCGATCGACACCGACTCGGACAGGGCGCTCAGGTCCCTGCAGATGCGCTGGAACTCGGCAGATGGCATGCTAATGGTGGCAGCATATTCCGTCTCGGGAATGCCCAGGTGCTCCTGGTCAATGTCCATGAGCTTGATGTCGTACTCGCTGATGCGGTCCGAATCGACGCTCTCGAATACCAGGTTGACGACATCGGGCGCGTCTTCGGCCTTCAGCGTCAGGTTGTCGTCGTTCTGCGCGGCGCGGAGCACCTTTGTGAGCGAGCCCAAGTTGATGCCCAGCGCGATGTTGCGGTCGCATCGGAACGGCGAGAAGGCATCGGAGCGGAGCATCATGGAGACGAGGGCGACATGGGAGTTGTCCATGGCCTGCAGCGCGATGCCCGAGTCATTGCAGTCGAAGTTGCAGTCCTGGACCAGGTCCTTGATGGCATCGACCACCTTTTTCAGGAGTGAAGCCTGTTCGAGACGTGCCTCGAGCACTGCGCAAAGTTAGCAAATTGGCACACGCTTGCTCCACAATTGCAGGCAGGAGCGCCGGGCGGCATACTGTTGGAAGCGGATTGCAGGCGTGCGAGATGGGGGAGATGGGGGAGATATGAAGGGCGTTGGCGCGACGGAGGATCGTGAGGGCGCTTTGGAGGAACGTGTCGTGGTGCGCTGTGTACAGGTGCAGGTGGAGGTGCAGGTGGAGGTGCAAGTGCAGGTGCAGGTGCAGGTGCAGGTGCAGGTGCAGGTGGCAGATGAGGAGGCAGACGGAGACAGACAAACGCCAGACGCGAGATCGCACAAACGCGAGTGCACGCGTTGCTGACTAAGGCGCCCAATTAAGCCCAAATCGGACGATGCACGGACTCTATCAAACTCCTGGCCAACCTTGGAAGACTGTCGTTTGGCAGGCTGTATGGCCGCGGCTTTTCATTTCGACTACAATATTCAAGTTTTGGGTCCTGGGTCGTGGTGCTCCCATTTCGCACACGGCGCTTTTCCACCGGCCACGACCCTCCCCATGCCCTGGGATCCTCGAGTTCCCCCGTGCAGCCCCCTCGCCAATGCAACGCGGTACCTATGTCCGTAAGCCTTCAGATATAGGCGAATTGCGCGTAAAGCCTGCTGCCTGTCTGTTGCACGATATTATAGCGGTGACTGGCCAAGATCGATGGCCACAAACCCGTACAGCTTGCCACACCATGGACCCCAGCCGCCCTGGGTTTGATGCCTCCTGTCCGTAGCCAGCCAGACAGCCCCGTCCTCATGCCCTTACGAGGCCGTAGAAAAGCGTCCACGTCAGCACAAAGCCGCTCAGCCCACTGAAGACATCGCCTCCCCACAGGTCCCCCAGCGGCTGGTGGAAGTATTCTGTTGGCTTGCCGTCCGTCCGGAATGCGAAGATAAGGCTTGACACAATGAGGGTCCCCACAAGGTAGAAGAGAAAGCCCGGATATGACTCCAGTCCAAGGGTTCCCGCGGCGACGCCGAACAGGGACGCAGTGAGATTTCGAATGTTCGAGACGACCTGGTGGCAACAGTCAGCGACGCAGGACTATCAAGGAAGTGTACGCGCAAACGGGTCGACGCATACGCCATGGTACCGACCTGCGAGTTGTGCTGCACGCTGCTGTGTACGATAGGGCTAATGGCCAGCTCCCGCTCCTCGTTCATCCTGACGACCCGGCGTGCGAGGGATGCGCTGGATCTAGCAGGCACTGCCTCCGATGAAACAGTACTGTGCTGCTACTGCTCAGACACCTGCTCGGCTTCGGCCGACGGATGTGCCGCGGGACTTGTTGAGAGAGACGGAGCGAGATTTCCTCTGGCTTCGGTCGTAGTAGCTTGGGCCGTCGTGTCGCGTCTGACTTGATTCTCGAAGCCTCCTCGGAACGCTCGGAATGGCGGGCGGAAGGGACTTGCGGCGGGCTTGTAACACGAAGACGTGCGAGAGCAAGGGACGAGGAAACAGCCCACGTTGGAATGACAAACACGCGCAAGACGGTGAAAGTCGCAGGTGTGGTGCTGTCAAATCGGCGCTGGAGCTAAACTCCGTCGCTGCCAAGACCTCGGGAGCATGTGCATCCCCGAGCTCCGACCTCACCTCACACAACCTTGGAACACACCATTTACATTTTTGAATCGCCAGCCCACGTCTCATGTTTATCCAGGTGGACGGCCAATCGCAACGGCCACGCATTTGCTCGCAGGGTGTGGCTGGAATGGAGAGATTTTGCATTCTACCCGCTACAGACTCGTGATAAAGGCACCAGGCCTGGGTATCAAACCGCACCATCTGGAATTTTGCTGCCACCCTGGTCTTTATATAGATGCACAAAATCACAGTATCTCAACTAAAGCTGAAGGGCATCCAACGGACCAAACTCCTCAAGGTACCTAAGTTTCCAGTCAGTTTGCAATCTTCACAAAGTGGGCTCTCTAGAGCATACTGGTGCAAGTGTGCCGGGAGCGTATAGTCCGGGAGCTCACTCGCTTCGCGCAGATAGACCAATGCCAAATGGAAATATGGCTGGTTGGCGCGTGCGGACGAGACATTCCCAAGACTCATAAACGCCTCTGCAGCCTGCGAGCTCGCTTTAGCTGCCGTGGATAAATGGTGTCGATGGGTTCTTACTTCTGCCAGCAGTGCTCCAGATAATGTTCCGTGGGCGCGAGCGGCATCGACTGCACGTTTGAGATACTCCGTCGCAGGAAGAAGGATACCGCGTGCTTCCACATAATCCGCTGCGTGTAGTCGATCTTCTGCTTCGATGGCTGCTCTAGCCGCCAATCGATTCTCATCAACCGGAGACAGCGGCAGCGAACTGCTTGCTCCACTGCTGGATGGGCTTCGTTCGTCTTGGTGTATGTTCGCGAGCGACTTCTGGGCGCGAAGCAGCCAATTCCGGCCGATGACTGTTGGCGAGTCAGAATCAAGTCCAACATAAGGGGAGGGTGCTCTTCCGGGAGAGGAGGTCGGCATCCGCAGGGTATATGTGAAGCAAAGTCAGAGACTGTCTCAAGCACCAGTTGGCGATGTCAGAAACAACCCCATGGTCCGCATCAGCGAAAGCCACCCGCTGGAAGACACCGATGAGTGGTACCTGCCATCGCTTGCGGCCTTCGTCGGGGATGATGTCCACAAGCTCAACGGAAGCAGTAATGTTCCTAATCGCCTGTAGCTGGTCACGCCAGCTATTCGGCACTGCATCAAGGGTTGCGGAAATCAGCTCCACCGTAGAGATGAGGGAGCCGACCATATTTTCGTCCATGGTTTCCACTAAGGTTAGATGAAACGAGATGCAATAAGTAATTCGCGAAAGCCACACGGTACCGAAGTAGTAGAGAACGAAAAAGATAGGAAAGCCTCGATGTTCCAGGCAGAGCTGACCTGAATGGATCCATTGATGCCAATATATGAAATAGGACGTGAAATTTCGCAATACGCCACGAAGAGGTTGCCGAGAGAGCAATGAACAAAATTCTGAGATGTGAGATATGATAGGACCAAAATTCCCTCTCAGGTAGAACGACACCTGTGGGGGTTCTACAGGGGAAGAGACGTATGGAACGCCCGAGATTGGAATAATCTCAAGCCTCAATTTTCGCAAGAGCTGCGCTATTCAGACACTCAACGGAACGTCTGACAGCATTGTCGCCACACCACAAGGTATGCGGAAGGCTGGGAAGTAGCTATCCATGCCATGTCACCTTACGACACGCTACCACCATAACGGGACAACTGTGGTGGCAAGCAGCTTGGAGATCGGATATGGAGTTGCAATGAGCTGCCGTCACTGGTCATGGAAGTGAGTGCAGTAAGAGTAAGAAGAGAGTGGCGAGTCCTTGTAAGCAAAGTCACCCCGCCGGTGAGAGATGTGGCTGTGGTACTCGAAGACTGTTTTAGAAGAAACCTACAAGTCCATTTGAGATCTCAGTGGGAAGTGCCTTGATAGACAAGCGTAGACAAACTTAGCTCTCAAATGCAACGTTTGTCAGCACACCCACCGCAAACCAGGCCGAGTTACTCCCTTGAGAAACGGTCGCGGCCAGAAGAATGGTTCATTCCATCGTAATTCAAGACGGGCGCGAGAGGGCAGAGCTGAACATGGGATAGATTCGAAGTTGCTAATATGTAGTAATCTGGGCTGCCAGGTACGCGGACAATTCGAGACGGGGACGACGTCACGGATGGCGGGCCACCAGTATGCCTCGTTTAGAGGATTTGTCCGAGGATCCAATCCGTCTGAAAGGCGCTCAGATAGTTTTCCAGGCACGTGTTGGCGTCGTCCTTCCTAGGCAGGCTGGTGCAATCATATTCACGACCACTGGTGGTGTTTCACCGCCTCGAACGCCAAGCGCCTCGGCAGCCGTTGGACCCCAGTCCCCCGTTCTGGCGCCGCAGCTCCACCACACCGGCCCCTAGCTTTCTGCCAGCCGCCGACGACGCTACCCGCATCGAGCAGCGCAGAGCCACAGTGGAGAGTTCGGCCACCTCACCTATACCCTACCGTCCATTGCTCTCACCTTCTTGGCTGCGGCTCAGGGACACTCGATTACTCTGCTCGACGAGACTTGCATCACAGCAGACACGCCAGACTGCGCCCTCGCCTCCCTCCTGTGAACCCACGCCTCCCCGTGACGTGTCCCGCATTCCACACACCCAAGAGCGAGAGAGCATGTCGCCGTGACAGCGCGTGCTCCCCTCCCTCGAACCAGCTGTGCGGCAGCCACCAGACGCCGAATCATGAGAGTCGATGGAGAACGTTATTTACGAGGACTCCCCCTTGGCGGAATATCTAGAAGGTACGACCCAGTGATTATGAAGTGCGCCGTCGCGAGGGTTGACCGCTACCCCAGGTGAAGCAAGAGGAGCATCTGGAAGTCCGCCGTCGCCGCCGCCAGAAAGGCAGAACTTCGCGCCGCGAGGCCCGTCGACGCTGCAGTCGAGGATCCGCAATAAGCTGCCCACGCCGCTCCGCATCCAGATCGGCGGTAATGGCTCGGTGGCCAGGATACACGGCGCATGCTCGGTACGTCCCCCGTCGTCCCTTCCCCACAAGAGCGTCTAGCTTCGAGGTCGTCCCTTCC
Organism: Clohesyomyces aquaticus; assembly: GCA_002105025.1. Lineage (NCBI taxonomy): Eukaryota > Fungi > Ascomycota > Dothideomycetes > Pleosporales > Lindgomycetaceae > Clohesyomyces > Clohesyomyces aquaticus. The sequence goes on from MCFA01000002.1 coordinate 269,545, forward strand.
CACCCGCAAGCACCTCCATGGCCGTTTCCGTGTCCCGCGCGTCGCTCCTCCTTAATACCCCATCGCCCTTTCCCCGTCCCTACCGTCGCCACTTCCCGTGCCCTCCACCGCTCCTGCTGATCTCCCCCGTTTCTCCAGAAAGCAGTCAATGCCCGTCTAGGCCGCGCCGACAACCAGCGCTTCCTCGAGCACTTCCGCTATCTCGTTGTGGCCTCGCAGCTCCTGGGCGAGCAAGCCGGCCTCCGCGCGACCGCTCTCCCCAACTTCCCCGCCGACGGGCCGGCGCAACAGCAAGACTTCAGGGTCGCCACGACTAACCTGACCGGCGCTGCCCTCACTGGTGGGACTGCTTTTGTCCTGGTCTGGCTGCTGCACTGGTCACGGGCCCGAGCGAACGGCTTCAGCAAGAGCAGGTTCTGCGTAGTGCTCGCGGTCTTTGCCGCCATCGCTACCACATGCTATGCCTACCTCAGGCGGCAGTGGCTGCAATACCTCAGACAACAGGCTGTCGACGGTGCTTCGGTTCTCGTCACTAACTTACAGGCTTTTGAGGCCTCGACGTCATCCGCCATTGCATTGATCCAGGAGGTCGAGCTGGTTTCAAGAGGGTACCGCCTGTAAGTACAACCTGCTTCCTCTTCTGCCTAGCCCAGGAATGACCGCTAATGTTTATGCAGTAGCAGCCCTCTACCGCCCATCTCCCGGATCGAGGAAAAGGGGCAGGCGCGTCGCTGTCACCGCCTGCGGCGGAGTCTGCAGACCGCTTTTGCTGCAGCCATTCCAGTTTTCGCCGAGCAGTGCGGCAGTCTCAAACAGCTCATTGAGGAGGACGATCTGGAAAAGTACCTAGACGTCTATGACATCAACAATCCCGATTTGCAAGAAGCTGCTCAGGGCTACTCTAAATCAGAATTCGAGGACGCCGAGACCCTAAAAGCTCTTCGAATCCTACAGTACAGACTTTCCACTTTGCGCCGTGTCTATCTCTGCTCACTTCTCGCCCTCGAAGCCAATGGAGGCAAACCCGATTTCACTCGGTGGGCCGTAGCTGTGGAATCCATGGAGAGCATGGCTGCACCCACTGGACAGTGGAGCGAAAAGATCAATCGCATACTCGCCGAAGAGGAACAGTTCGTCCTACCGTCCCCTCACCAGAAGACCCAGCCCAGCGCTGCTCGAGACCGGTTACGGAATTCTGTGCGCAAGCTTGGCTCATTATCCCAGGGGATTCGTGGTCTGCAGGCTAAAATGCAAATTCTGCGCGAGGAATCCAACAAGAGCCTCGAAGAATCAGACGACGTAACGGATCTGGGTGCCCATCTTATGACGCAGTATGAGTCCATTGGTGCTGACCTGAAGAGCCTAGTGCAAGCCTGGGAATCGGGCAAGTCAGCGCTGGCCCTCAACATTGATAGACATGAACGACGGATATCTCAGGCGTCCAGCGGTCTGCGGTCACCCGTTCCCAGTCTTGGGGGTCTCACTGCTGTGGAAGAGGGTAGCCCCTCTGATGCCCTGCGTGCTCTCAACGGCGACTTGCTCAGCCCCCGGCAGTCCGCACCCTCGAGCGTAGAAGGCAGCAATTCTGATGACGAGGTTTTTGAGGCAATAGCAATCCCGCGAACGAGGCCAATCATGTCCAGAGAGGAACGAATGCAAAAAATTCAAGAAGATCGTGTCCGTCAGGCCTCCTTGCGCGAACAGCGAGAAGCAAGTAACAATATGCTGAAGGAACTGGAATCGGTCATCATTCTCCGACCACAGAGAATGAGTGCTGGTGGGGCAAGAATAACGAGTATTTAACGCCCCGCTTTTGACGAATTACGCCTTGGCACAGGTCAAGCAACAACCGCCTGGCATGCAACTACATTTCATTTACTCATTTTCGATGCACTCGACAGGAGTGGGGAGCGTATACCACTACGGAATGAGATCTGCTTCGGACTGGCTGGTTACACTTTTGAGCGATTTTCTGATCGTGCTTTTTTTTGCGTGGGGACTTTGACACATACCCTTTGCATATAGGAGTTCTGAAGTTTCTGGCATTTTGAATGGGCTGCGTGCTATCTAGTATCGAAACTGGCTCTTTCCAGCAAAATGGGTTTCCTTTGTATAGAATCATGTGTAATGTCTGTTCTTTCCACTCTACCCAGTGGGTTGCTGGTAGAGGCTTTATCTGTCTATATTCTTGTACCTCCCATACGCATCTGATGAATCCACCTTTGCCAAATTGAAGTGTAAAAGATGCCTCGTTCATTGCTCGACCTCGAAGGTGCTGTGGCATAGCCAATGTGGAATGGAAACTAGGGGCCCGGAGAACGACGGACACATGCTGTTGGAGGTGACGGCGCATCCTATTAGGTGAGATTTTCACGGAGAAACCTTGGAAATGAGGCATCATTCGCCTGTGAGGAGGCCAGGGTGGCTCACGCCACTCTTGGGATAAGGAAAGCGGAACCAAATAAAGTAGAGAATTGGAACTTGGGGTGAGTCGCTTTACTGTGTGGTACCCGGCATAAGTGAGGTGACTGGTCGGTGTAGTGGCTTGTGGCTTTAAACCCTTTTAGATAGATTAATCAGCATAACGCCTCTTCCTGATTGGCGACAAAAGTGACACCTGGACTTACCCATCCATGTTGCGCAATGACCTTTGCACTGGCCAGTCACCTCACTTATGCCGGGTACCACAGTAGTCACTGTGTGATAAGTTTCCAAAGAATCTCCACGTAAATAATATTGCACGAGTCATGTCGAGAGCCCACGGCCAGCATCAGCGCTCGTGGGACTCTTCTCCCTAACATATGGGGCTGGTCCCGGCAACGAGTTGGCGAGAACCTGTTCCATACGCGAGTTCCCCACGCTTGATGCAGGTTAGAAACGAGTCGGGCGATTGGGACTTCAGATGACTCGTTTGCTGCTTCGTCTTGATTCCCTCTAGAGTTCTGCAACTTTTATCTAAGGCACACTCGTTCCCAAGATATGCAGAAGTAATTTCAAACCTTGAGTTGCACCAGCACACACTTGCAAAGGGGAACAAGGGGTGTCATCTCGTGAGAGTTTGAGTCCTGGCGACTCTTTAAGGGGCGCTTAGCCATGGTGGACAACAATGCGAATTCCGCGGGAAGGCCACGGCCAATTTTGAGAGATCAGCGTAGCGAGACGAGATAATCCTAATCAACGAATAGGCACAGCCACGATGCTGACTGCTTGAGGAGCCTAAGGTACCAGAAACACAGGAAGAGAAAGCGCAGGCCGATCATTGGTCGTACTAGCACGGTGTAGCTCCCAGGAAGGTCTAGCTCTGTCCCCAAAGTGTAACCCTTTTCTTAACCTCGCGCCATCCTCTCAACCCCAGTACATTTATTCCTGACATTACATCACTGCCACCGCGATGCAGAATCCCATCCGCCCGTGGATGTTTCCCAAGCCACCTTGGCGTCGTCTTTCTGGACTTGAAGTCTCATTTCGAGAGCATAGTGCATCACCAAACATTATCCGCGCCGGCGGCCCTGGCATGACTGCCACCATCATTGTCGATACAAGCTTCCGAGGCATCGGACTCCTTTCTCGAATACCACCCCATGGCTAGGTCTCTGTATAACAAGAGAAAGGAGCTGAGGGGGTGGATCGGTCCCGATTGACGGATCTTGTATGTGTTACCGAAGTCTCCGAGGCATCCTCCAACGCTTGGTTTTTCTGACATATCCCACCTCGAAGCCTCAACTTTGGCTCTTCTTTGGTGCGGCGGGAGGCGCACCGTGTCTCTTTCGTCTGTGGACAAGCAAGCTATCGGACCTCTGGTACGTCTTACCACAATCTGGACATGGGTGGTCCTTTCTGTCTTCCCTGGACCGGCAAGCCTCAGATCCTTTATGCCGCTTGAGGTTTCCATTCGCATGTTGGCCCGTTAGCACCTTTCCACAAAACTCGCAAGTTACTGAGTGGTTGTATGGCCCAGGTGTTTCCGATGATGAGTCGGGATAAATATCCGGCGTGTTCTCATGCCCATCGGTGCTCGGGGTTGGTTCATTGAGAGCGCTGGTGAGACCTGTCTCGGTGCTTGGAGGTGCGTCAGAAATCCGCACTGCAACCTCAATTTGGGCTTCTCACCTTGTTTCAGTGGTCAACGCAGAACGCCTACCGTTGTACTGATTGTTCCCATAATAATCACCGGTCGAGTCATATGGTATCTCCCCGGTATGACTACCTAGGTATCTGAAAAGCACGTTAGCATTGGACGGTCCTATTTTCTTATCCCTAACTGCTGGCATCACTCACTCGCGAGGCACGTACAGAGTATATGTAGTCACACCATGTCCCCCCGGAAAATGGTGACTCGCAGGCCAGGTCTCATTGTCGCCATTTCTTCCTTCCAATACCCCATGCACGTCTGATGTCCCATGTACAGCTTGATCATGAGCAAGCAGTCCGACAAGAGCCTGGTTTCCTGAGTTTTCACCCACTCGTGTGTCGGTGTATTGGTCTGTCGGGCCATTATGAGATCCAACACTAAACTGTGCATACACCGGGAGCTGCCCATAGGGCCAGTGGGGCTGCGGCTGTGCTGGAAACTGTGTGTCACAAGAAAGATTTTCCGACATATCACCCTGCGTGGAATACGGAGGCCTAGGGTCTGGAGTAGGATATTCTACCTCCGCGGTGTTGTACAGGGAGAGGGTGCCCGGTGGCCCGACGAAAGGAGAATATTGGTGGGGGTTCTGGTACAAGTTCGCGACTGAAGTGGAATCGCTCTCATTGTTTTCCACAGTTGGCGCCGCGGTCGAGGATCGGGGGTGCTGTAAAGATGTCAGCCTGTTGTCTGTAGGGAGTGATGATGACAAAACTACGCTTTGGCCTTTCTCACGAGGCATCATGGAGATGCCTATGCGGACAAATATATATAACTCGATCGAGCTCCGCGATCCCAGTCTCCGGTCCACCCACTTCGAGAATCTGGACGTGCCGTGGGCAATCCCGGTCTTGTAGCCGAAGAGCCTGCGGAACGTTCAGCATTAGTTACGGCTTAAAGGCAACGTCTAAATGAACTTCAGAAGAGGGATGGATCGTCGTAAAGACAAGTGACATACTCAGGATATATCGAAACAGGGACTCGATCGCCGAGATAGAGGCGTAAGAAGGCAAGAGGAGAATGTATAGGCGAACGACGGGAGCAGAATTCGCGGGGCCTACCACCCGAAGGCTGGTGCCGACGACTTCTTATATCTTGTGGGACCCGGTGGATGAAGAAGTCGAGTCAGTCAGGTGTTAAAAGTGTAAAGGTGGGTGTGCCTGGCGGGGTTCAACGTGTCCGAAGCGCGTCGTATCTGCCATCTGCGAATATGACATCCCAGAGTCTAAAGAAGGCTGATGTGATGGGACAAAACAGCCCTCCATCGCCTTCTTTCGAGATGAATTAGAGGATCTCCGGGCGCCCGAGAATGGAAAAAGACGTGCTTCCATTTTCAGGAGGGACAGCAGCTAATGCCTTTTGTGTAGTACGGCTGTGCCGATATACCCAAAGCACTATTGCAACACATGGATCGTCCCACCAAACGGCCAAACACCACGACGGCCAAGGCTAACTATCGTGACCCGCAGATTGGAGCCTTACAAACCCCAGCGAATTCTTCAGGGACAGAAATTCGTCGCCACAAATGGGTCCATCGCCATAGCTCGGCTTGTCAACCATGGCGCTAAACGGTCTCCATGTTGGGTACTGCAGAACGCACACGATATGTTGCCTTCCTATCGACTGAGGCTGTTTTCTCAGACAAGGCTTGAACTTAGGGCGACACATTTCTCACATCTTGTTGCAGCTATAGGTCTCCTGTTCGACGCGTCTATTCCGTCAACACGTTCCCGTCGTCCTGGACCGACATAATTCTCGTAAACTCGATTCGAAGAAGGCAAATTCTCAGCCGTGTGGACATTATCCTCGCCTGCAGAATCCTCTCTCACTCAGCCTCTGCCAAATTTGCCGAACCCCATCTGGGCGCTTAAACTGCCCTTTAGATGTTTCTTATAATGGCGTGCAGTGCCTCAACGGGCTGCAAGGTTGCGAGGCTGAAATGTACGTCTATTAATCGCAAGAAAATGCGCACATCTTGTTCAAGCGACGCAGCAGCAAATAACGGTCGCCACGTCTACTCAGTCGGCGCGACCCGAGAAAGGCTACAAGGTACGGTCCGCCTGGCCCAACCTCCAGCCTAGGACTGATGTTATCAAGAACTCACTGGCTGATATCAGAGCCGATAGTGGATCTGCGGTGTTTGCGCACTCTGAGAGCTGCCCAATACCCCAGTCATGGTGGAGCAGCGAAGGTAATTTGGCACGATCCGTCGATTGCGGCACAGCAACGCATCCTAATCGCGCTGCTTCGTAGCGAGACGGCACATTATTTCATCCAATGAGAAATCTCAGCTCCAATTATCATCACATCGTGAATGTACTTGTGAAAAGAGTTCTGCCTGGACATATTTGCGCTTTGCGTGCGCTCAACGACGCGGAAACCCCTTTTTCGCACATATTTAGCACCCGAGATACCGTTCATCATCGCTTGCGACGAGAGCTTCACGCCTAAGTGTGTGTGCCGCTCCACCATGTCCGCAAGACGTGGTGGTTGGGAAAAGAACTCTACGAAGAGGTGGCCGAGTCGAACTCATGGCTCGACTGGGTACCCCAGTGCCTGTGTCAAGGTCCTGCTGCAAGATACATTTGCAAGGCTGACAGGTCATCGGCACCCGTTGCGTGTAGGACTCTCCGAGGGCTGCGCAGGCAAATGTGCAGTAATACAGTGTCTCCCTTTTTCGATGAGGCAGAACGCACTTCAAAATTGAATTTGCTGGCACCCGCTGCTGTTTCTTCATAGGGAATATGCGAGCCTAAGATCGGGTACGTACGCCTGTGTCGTCACGATAGCATTCTTCGCTTTGGAGTTCACCGGTCAAGAAGGACCTCAAAGCACCCGCCGGACCACCTTCACGGATTGGCTTCCGATGTCTAAGCCCCCTTAGAGCGCAGAAAGAAAGTTGAAACGCTCTGCATCATGTCATCTCTCATGTAAAGCCTCCGGTCAATACCTTTTCGGCGTTACTATGGCCTAGCTCTCAATAAGACCTTAGAGTTATACACTATAGCTAGTCGCTTGCACTCATGCTTGCATCGGCTCGCGGGTTGTTCACCCAGTGTTTCAATCTTGCATTTAGGTCCTTGTCATTTGGTTTGGAAACATCTGTATTGGACAATTTGTGGAAAAGAAGAATCTTGTAGCGTCAGTAGTGTATCTACGGATACCACAAGGATGAGGACCCGTAGCATTTGCATATCCCCAGCCTTTGTCATTCTTGTTCTCTTGGGGACTAAGCACGTGGCTCGTACTGTCAGGATTTACCACAGGAGAGTAGTCCTAATGCTAAGTACAAATCGAATTGTGTAGCGCAGATCGAGTGAATCGTCTACGAGCGCCCGCCTATATTTATAGTGCAGATACGAGGACGATCCGGCGTCGACTAATCCGTTACACCTTGGGATTGAAAAATGGCTCGTGAGAGCAAATTCAGACGAATCATCGTGTCACATGTGCCTATATACATTGTACAATCCAGGCATCTCATCCGTACCCCAGTAGACCATGAGTATAGATCCAGTCGCGCATAACTTAGCAGGAACCATCAGTTGAGAAGTTTGAACATTACAGGATGAGATACGACTACCACAGGCTCCCATACTTCCAAGTTCATTGCCAAAAGAATACGAATTAATGGGAGTTGTCGAATTTATGTGACGATCTTTCAATTTGTCTAATTATATCATTCTTCCCTTCCGGCTAGTCAAGCCCTCCCATGGCATGAGTCCTCATCTACCATCTTCCGAGACGCAAATATTCCTCAATCTAGTTATCCTTTTATTTCTCCACGTGTCTTTTGCGCTTGTGAACACGCAGGCCGTCAGATGGCTGGTAACCCCTGGGGCAAAGCATCACAAGGCCATTGCTTTCGGGGACCTGAGGAGAAACACTCCAGTGATCTTTGATGCCGCCTCATGTTTCCGTCCGCATGAACGCCATATAGCACCCGTTCACAGTTTTCCTATCGGGTAGGGACACAAAGTTAGTGCGTGTCTCAAAAGGAGAAAGGTAGTGAGGTTACTATGCTTTTCCTTGACGAGCTGCACACCTAGCTACGGGCAGATGCACGGAAATTGTAAGTTGGACCTACATATACACTTAACCAAATAAGCAACTCGCTTTTTGGAGCTGGTAAACGTTCGATGAAACGATGCTCCGGAATCAACAAAAGCATCGTGTGCAGAGGCGCGACCATTACCTAGTTCTTTGGGCCGAAGATCTATCCTAGGATGTCTTTTAGCAATCGCCTCGGTATTTGCACACAGTTCTGCTCACCCTTGATCGACTGGCGACGCGGATATGCCGGCCGGATTTTCGATACCGGAGAGTACCTGAACCTCGACAGATGGTTCGAAACTGCTATTTTTCGGCACAGTGGGCTGATCCTTGGGTATCTGAATACCCCTGAGTGTGGGAGTAAGATGAGCTTCACATCCTCTTGGCTCCCTGGTAACGTAGCCGTGGGCCCTTCATTCATCTTCTGGTAACATGATCTCCTTATTGGGGGCGAGATATGAACCTGGCCTGGAGTGCCTTGCTTTTCGTGGGGCCAGATATGCTAAAGTGGACCCCGTCCTTGCTCGAACCAATCTGGAGGTATTGTCAACATACCGCTGTAATCTGGACAAAAACTCCCGAAAACCGAGTGGTGATGTTCCAGGCCCGCTGCCGAAGAATAGTCCTCGCTATCCCATCCAGCCGACGCAAGGGGAGTTCGCAAAGGCATCCAGTTTTCAGGCTCGGCCGGGACACAAACCTGATGGATATTTGTATCAGATATAATTTTTCTTAGAGCTCTTAGGTCCATGACCAAGTGCTTATACGTCACCGTTCAGGGTGATCCGATTTGCCTGCATATTCGTCAGCCTCTGACTTTTGATCATTGCTGGGACATTATTTGCCCCCCGGTATCAGACGAACAGTGTATCCTCTCTCAAGCGCGCCTATATTGAGAGTCTGAGTGGTACTTTGTTCGGATTCATGAGTGAATATATCAAGCGGTGTGTGGGCGAAGCCAGACAGTACTTAGGCACGGATACCGATACTCGAAGGACACAAGTCCCAAAGCAGCGATAACAAGTGTAGAGGAATTATGATTGTACGTAGGAGTGATTTTGCGATACTGCACGTCTTTTTCAGCTTTCGTGTGTGGTCAGGAAACAGCAAACCAGAGGTCACTAAAAGCTCGGCAGGTGTGGGTCCAAGGGGTCGCACGTGTGAGGCTTAGGAGGTTCAAAAGCATTTGAAGATGCTCGGCAAAAACCGTGCGCCCGGTGAGCCCGTGCGTCAAGTGAGAAAAACGAGTAATGTCCCCGTGAGACCGCGTTTTCGCGTTTAGCGTGTCATTCAATGTCAGGAACCCCTAAAACAACCTCAGCACTCGGTAAACCACTAGCAACCGTTACATCTAGTCAAAATAACAACATATGTTCGGTCAACTCATCAAACACCCCCAATCCACGGGTTTCTACGACAGCAGCCACACCCGCCCGTCCAAACGCCCGCGTTTTGACAAGGATGCAATCAAGTCCAACGACGGACCGCCGCCGTCGAGGTTCAGGAACCGCGTAGTCCCGGACTCGGAAGACGACGATGATGATGACGGCGATATTGAAGACGGTACTGGGATGTCGGCTGTCGCGGCGAGGACGGATCTCGAGAGTGCAATGCCCCCGATCATGATCGACGCCCAGGCCATCGAGAAATACGAGGCATTCAAAGCATCGCAGAATGATGATACCACGGACGGAAACGGTAACGGGGGCCGAGCCACAGGAAGCCGAGTCAACAGCGTGGACGGGCGACTCAAGGATCGGAATTGGGTCCGAGGTAAAAGCTCGATATACGTTGACGCATTCAATCTGGCGCTCGACACTGTGCTGGATGAAGAGAGCCACTTGTTCGACGCAGCCGAACGAGACGTCTTTGAACAGTGGTGGGCCCTGGACTATGAGGCGCAGTACCTGTACGTCCGCCTCTTCCTCCGGAAGACGGCAGCTTGGCACCGCGTCAAGAAGCTGGGCTATCACAGCGACATTTCGTGTCTCGACACGGCTATTCGGGGGCTCCAGCGCGCAAGGAATCTGCCAGAATCTTCGGCCGTAGAGGAGCATTATCCCGGGGACACGGACTCTCCCGGCCCAAGGCTGGGGTCCGTCTTCACGTTTGCGGATAGGTCCGAGGACGAGATCAACACGCTCGAAGAGGCATCCTCGTTGTTGAAGCTAGACGAGCTGAAGGCTCTTGCAAAGGACGCACGTGTGAAAGGGAAGAACAAGCGAGAGCTGGTCAAGGCACTTCGCCGGAATAGTCAGAAACAGGTCGGCCTGGGCTTCGTCGGCCTCAAGAGAGCAGACACCGAATCTTCCATACGGTCGTCTGCCTCTCATCCAGACGCGGATACCCCTGAGCCCGAGTCCGAGCCTAACCCCGTCGAGGAGAAAGTCTCAGAGGCCAATCGCGACGCCCACTTCACCCGTAAGATACTGTCCGAAACCGGGCCCTACATCCGTCTCTCGCTCGCACCCCTCAAACTTTTCGAGAGAGTCCATCTCATTTTCTATCGCTCCTCTGAATGGACGGAGAAGTCGCTCACTACTATCATCCTTGCAAAAATTTCTCGCCGTAACTTCCCCGATTTCATAGTATCCCGCTCTGCCAACATATTCTCGTCTCGTTCTTCTCTGCTCGAATTTGAAGCCTCACTACGAGTTCAGTTCCGTATCGATAGTATTCTCGAATTCAACGGCAAGCCCACAGAGGAAGGCTTTCAAACTATTCTTGCAGTCTTCGAAGAAGTTTATCCCCGCTGGCGCGCCCTTCTCCGCGAAGAGCAGGAGAAGGAAGACACCGTGTACGGAAGTGGTGAAGGAACCTACTTACGTCGACTCTCCCCAGCCTGGGTATATACGCGCATCGTTCACAAAACCACGTCCGTCTTAGCAAAGCAGAAAGGGTACAAGCGAGAGTACGAACTGTTGTCCGAACTACTTGCACAACGCCTCTTTCACCATTCTAGACGCGGGGCATGGTATCAGCGCAAAGCTTTACTGGAAGAACATTACATGGCACTCCTAGCGTCCAACGAGATGAAGGATGCTGAATGGCAAAATAAAAAATGGAAAAAGATCGCCTTGCAGACCTGCGAGGAGGGTTTGCAGGATACTTTGGTACATATAATCTACCATTACGATCTACAGAAGAGAATTAAAAAGCTGGAAAAGGCTCTCCGAATCTCGAAACGTGCGCAGCATGATTTTACACACGTAAGGTTGGCAGCGCCTGCTGAGGTCACATTCGAAGGGATTCGGATAGAAAAAGCACAACCACTTTCACAGTGTAATGGCTCACCACACCCTGGCCCCACGAAAAGGGGAGCGAAGACCGTCTGGATAGATCCGAGAGAGGGGGGAGATTGCTCCGTTGAGGAAATGTGCCTTTCGCACTATAGAACCCAGGGGTGGAAGGGTTATCACAGCGAAGGAGGGCTTCTGCGTACCCTCTTCGCGTATCTCTTCTTCGACATTCTCTTCACATATGTCCCCAACGTATTTCAAACCCCTTTTCAGACCTGCCCCTTGGATCTCCACACCGATGCTTTCTTTCCGTCTCGTATTTCAGAAATCAACCACCGACTCATCGAGATCTCCAACGGCGAAGGGGCTGCAATTCTCCGCCGGATTTGGGACGGACACCATGAACGGCGCACTTGTGTTGTCGGGCTAGATTGGTCATTCGAGCTTACAGACCTCTTGGAGATTACAAGGTGTTTCAAAGGAGAGGCTCTCGCGACAGTATGCAAGGTCGTGGCGCAAGAGTACGGCCAGAGGTTCGGCGGTGTGCCTGATCTCTTCCTCTGGCACGAAGAGAAGGTGGAAGTCATGTTTGCAGAGGTGAAGAGTGAAAATGATCGGTTGAGCGACACTCAGAGACTCTGGATCCATGTCCTCAGCGGAGCGGGAGTGAGGGTCGAGTTGTGCCATGCGGTTGCAAAGGAGGTTCGGGTTGTACTATAAGTTTCGGGCATCTTCACGAAGCTCCTTCGCCCGCACAAACGCGCAATATTAGTATCGAGTGACGTAGTCTATAAAGTCCCGTGAGTCCCTCATAATTGCGGGGTAATGAAACCCCGACGCCCGATCTCCAGCCGAAACCGGGCCGTCGGTACACTAAATCCTCTCCTCCACCACTGGAAGCTCGAGGTGTCGATGCATGGTAGCTTAGATATGGTTAGGCCAGCAAGAAACTCTCTTGAGCCGTTATTTCCGAACAAAACTTCGGCGGCCGTGAGTCACCGCTCGTTTCTCTTCACATCGTCCATGCATATGAACACTCCCGTCCTCGGATTCTCTATACACCATCCATCATCTCGATCGCCGTACTCGACGTTCAGCTACTACCCGGTCGGCGCTGGCTGGGTCACATGCATTCAGTGCAGATTCGATCCATTCCAGGTTGCTAGGGACATGGTGTCCACTCTCTCGTCTCGGATATCTGCTTTCTTGGGGATCCCGTCCCTTGCTGCCACCGGCCGAGACGCGTACCTTATCATCACTTTACGATGCCTTCGCATGTTCAGCGCAGGAATACCGTCCCTCATATTGGCGCTCTTCTTCTCCTCACTTGATTTCTCAGACACTCTGATTGGAGCCTTCATGACCCTCACCCTTCTTGGTGATGTTCTATTGTCCCTTTGTCTAACGCTCATCACTGATTCACTTGGTCGACGAAGAATCTTATTCTTTGGTTCGGTCATGATGGTGTTTTCAGGCACGGTATTCGCGCTGTTTGAGAACTTCTGGATCTTGCTAGGCGCGGCCGTGGTCGGTGTAATTTCCGTGACGGGTGCAGATTGTGGACCGTTCCGGGCTGTTGAGGAGTCGGTGTTGAGTGGATTGACGAACGAACACACAAGAAGTGACGTGTTGACATGGTATGTCATGGCCACTAATATGGCGAATGCCGTCGGTACTGAGGTTGCCGGGCGAGTTGTCCATGCCCTGGAAAAGCGTTGGAAAGGAGAGGAAGATGGCGAGAGAAGAGTATACCATGTACTGTTCTGGGGTTATGCTGGATTCGGGGCGTCGGCTTGTCTGGTGTGCTTAGGCTTGAGCACACGCTGTGAAATTCAGCAGGAGAAGAAGGGAACGAAAGAAAGAGGACGACAGAGAGGATCAGGAAGAGAAGAAGAAGAAGAAGAAGAAGAAGAAGTTCTGTTAGATGACATGTCCCCTTCTTCCCCGAACATCGACAGCAGCATAATGCCACTACCCAAAAGTCGGGAAGATCAACCAAGGAGATCTCTTTTCACTCAAATCTCTACTCCAACTCGCAGCATCATGTATAAGCTCTGGTTTCTTCTCGCAATCGATTCGCTCGCCGATGGTATGTAAGCCCCGACTCCGAAGTTAACGCTCGCGTCCGGAGCATTTAACGAGTTGCGAACACCCTTCAGCCTTCTTAGACCGTTTCATTTGAGACTGACCTTAATGGGCCCTTTAAAAATGGTTAATCTGTAAGAATGTGCTGACCACGTCAACATAGGCATGATTCCTTACTCACTGATGAACTACTACGTCGACATGAAATTCCATCTTCCAAAGACCATGCTGGGCGACATCACATCCGGATCTCAGTTTTTGTGCGCCGTTTCCTCTATTTTCGCTGGCCCGTTGTCCCGCAAAATCGGCCTCATAAACACGATGGTGTTCACCCATCTTCCGTCTTCCCTTACCTCGGCATTTATACCATTACCGCAAAAGGTGGGGTGGACTGTAGCCCTCCTACTCTTTCGCGCAGCGCTCAATTCGATGGACCAAGCACCTCGTACTTCTTTCATCGCGGCAGTCGTTAAACCTGAAGAGAGAACAGGCGTCATGGGAATCACAAGCATGCTTCGGACGCTGGCTATGAGTTCTGGACCGACGGTAACAGGAGTCTTAGCTGGAAATGACAAATTCTGGATTGCATTTTTGGTGGCCGGCATTTGTAGAGTCGGATATGACCTAGGATTGTTCACGATATTTGTAAATGTCAAGCTGCATCAGCACGAGGGAGAGCAGAGCGAGGATGAAGGGGTATGGGACAGTGAGGATCTAGAAGGTTTATTGAGTGGAAGCGAAATTGATGAGGAGAGCATAGTTGGGCTAGGAAAGGGAAAGGAGAGCGAATAGCAGAAAATCATACAAAAACATTCAGACAGGAGGCCACCTGAAATACATGCGAAGCTCCTTTCTTCTGGTCCTATCAACTGAGGCTTGAAGCGAGCAATTTAAAGAATTAAACGCGCGATTAAACGAGCAAGGTGCATTCGAGTGGTTGAGAGAAAGAAGACAGGCGTCACATTGCAGTGTCTCTGGAAGTCTGTACACGGAAATGCGGCGATCTGCAGCTGAGGTGTCTGACAGGCCCTGCAGGTGCGCCATGCGAAAGCTTCGCCGGATTACGCGCCCAGCCCCAACGCCCCCTTCGTGCTTCACAGTGCATTCCAGAGACGAAACATGTTATTGCCGGGCGTGCTAACGCCGCCATTGGCGTGTGCGGAAAGCCTCGTCAATAGTATGAGTTTAACGCCAGTGGCGTTATATTGAGGCATTTCGCTGATGGCACCGTACACTAAACCAGAGGTCACTAAAACCTGGCCAGGGGTCTTAAAAGCAAACCCGAGGTGGCAGGTAAAGGTGGTCCGTGCCGGCTGTTGCCTAGTTCGTACTAGCGTTGGCGCCTTTACCTGACCTGCTAACTACCTTCACCCTAACCTCTCTATAACCTAATTTTACTACCCTAAACCTCTATCTAGCTATAACTTTAACCTAGTACGTACTACTTGCTATTTCGCATGTTATAACATGTTATTTATAGTGCTAATTATACTATAGCCCTGCTCTTGTAACGGCGCAGGCACGACAATAGGTCCAAATGCGGTGGGAATCCACTCAGAGGCATATGGGAGTGCGTAGGGACTCAGAGACCTAGGAATTTCATTGACACCTATAGGCCTTGTACGAAAGGATATAGAAAAACTACCAAGCTAGCTATAGAGAGGAAGGGGACTATATACATGAGGGAATAGGGGTATAGCTAGGGGCAGGGGTTAGACCTAATATAGTACGCGTTTGGGCCTAATGCGGGACGCGTTTAGACCTAAAGGAAAATTAGCAGACCCCTAATTAGAGGTTAGCAGGACTTGGCCTAGAACAAGGTTGTTACCTTGTTACACTACCCCCCTCCTTGTAGGCTAATAGTCCCTTATTAGCGTTAGTTAGGATAGTCTTTAGGACTAATTTAGAGGGAATATAGTCTTTGTTTACTTCCCTAAAAAGAATCTACGTAGGTGACTATAAACAAGGTGTTGTTGCCTATAGAGATATCTTTATAATATATAACGTTAACCTAAGTTAGTAACTGCTTATTGTTGTTATATACCTAGCTCCTAGCTAATAGTTATATATTAATAGCAATTTTGTTAGCTATAGCAACTTAATTAGCTACTTACATATATATATTGTTGCTATAACGTTTTCCACCACTAAGCGAGACACACTACTAAGCAAGACACCCCTACTAAAATCTACGATCCGCGACAGCATAAATCACAATATATTAACAACTACAAATTATATAATAGCATAGTATATTATTTAGTATTAGAAGTATTAGAAGCAGCCTATACATAGGTTCGTGCGTTATGCCCTGTGTTGCCGCAGCGCCCATAGCGTCTTTGTTATAGAGCTGCACCTGCAGTGCGACTACCCCTTAAGGACTCTCTACTAGTTTCCTACCCACTAGCGCCCTAAGTAGTGGCTAACAGGGCTCCTTCTGCTATTGTTAACGTGCCCTAAGTCTATATATACTTTTATTTATAACGTTTACTCTTTGTTTAGGCCTTAATTGTCTTATAAAGCTAAGTAATCTCCTCTACTATTAAAGCGTGTTTATGCGCTGTTGCTAGCGCGCCTTTCTTAAGCTTCTAAAGCAACTTAATAATAGCAGTTAGTAACAAATTAACGTGCGATCTAATCTTACTATAAATTAGAGTAGATTAAGCCTTAAATTTACGCACATTGCTTAGTGTTTGCGATTTCTATATAGTAGGTTGCTTAGGCAGTTAATTAGGCGTAGAGAGACGTACATTAAGTTATAATATTATAACATCTAGATTATGCAGGACAAGCCTAGCGCCTCTAAACGCTCCTTTAATAGTCTCTGTTATAAACGTCTTTATATAGGCTGTTTTAAACGCTAGGAGGAAGTCTGTTTTAGTAATATAGGTAACAGAGCAGCGCGCTAAGGCCATGATCTTAGTGCTATATACGCGCTTTAATAGCAAGAAGCAGCTAACGTTAAGAGGCTATAGTAGATGTAACAAGTGCGTAGGCATACATAAAGTAATAATCTTATGTTCTTAATAGATCTCTTTAAATTTAGCAGAGTAGTAGCTTTTATAGCTGTTAAAAATAAGCAGCCTATAGCCTCCTATAGTATATGACTTTGTTAACGCGTTAAAGTGCTCTAGCTATGTAATTCTAAGGTTGTTATTTGTCTAGCTGTTATTACTAACAGCAATAACCTAGTTATAAGGCATAGACTCGTCCTAGTACCACGTAGAGATATAAACCTTGCCTGCGTAGATAATAAAGGGTAGAATCGCCTACCTACTAGCGTAGACGCTCCTAATAACAGTAACCTACTTATAATTGCCTAGCTAAACTATCTTAGGTTTCTTATGTCTCTCTATAGCTATAACTATAAGCTAAGACCTTATAACCTCTATTATAAAGCTAGATTTATTAAAATTATGCGTGTCTTTGTCTAGAATGCTATACTTTGCTTTTATGTTAGCTACTAGCGTAAACTACGCGCTAATAACCTTAGGATCCTCTTGTTTCTTCCTTTAATTATTATATAATCAAGTCTAGCACGTTTAAAGCTCCTCTATATAATTAATAAAGCAGTCTAGCTAGTTAATGCTAACTAGCCTCAGCCCTTGTTAGGCGCGCAGGTTGTTGGCTATATCTCGTAGTAGGGCCTTTAAGGGTGGAAAGCCTCTAGAATCTAGGTCAAGTATGCGCTCTACTATTAATTTCTCCTCTAGTAGCGTTAGGTTCCTACAGTTAGGTACGCAATCGCGTTATAATGCTCGTCCATGGCTTTGATGCCCTAGGGTTGATAGAGGCACAATATAGGCGTGTGCAGTAGCTCGTTAGGATAATAACGCGTCACATTTCGTGGCTTTAATAGCAATAGTAATCCTAGCTTTGTTTAAGGTTAATATAGTAGGTAGTAGTTGTTACATTGTGGTTATACTGTCGCGCACGTAGATTTTGGTAGGGGTGTCTCGCTCAGTAGTGTGTCTCGCTCGGTGGTGGAAAACGTTACGTAGTGTGTTTAATTTCCTTAGCTATTCTACTACTTACTGCTAGTACGTATTGTCGCGCCCTCTAGTAAATTAATGTCCTAGCTAGCCTGCTAACTGTTATAGGCAAGCATATGTATATATATAAACATATACACACATACACACACTTACACACGTAATGCCTCTTTAGCTGCTCCCTAGAGCCTCTTTAGAGGCTTTCTACGTTATCTGCCTTTAGGCCACGCGTGCGCTCGCCTATAGGCAGCGCACGTTGTTCTCTTTCTAATCTCTAGGATTAAAGAAATGTAAATATTACACCTTATGTAATAAGAAGTATAACGTACTTTACAAGCGAGTTAGTAATACAAGCAAGTCAGTAACCCTACTAACTCCTTATACCTTTGCAACGTAGCAGCTTAACAACAACTTAATTAAAGTAGATAAAATAGATATCTAAGATTAAGTAGTAGCTACTACATCTTTTTTACATGTACGTGAGTTATGCCTAGGCTCTCTGCAGCACGTGCAGCGTGTAACAGCCTGCCTGCTTCTACCTAATTACGCAGCTTCTTAACGCCTTTCCTGCTCTACCTGCTGCTTTGTAATCTGCTAGGCAACTATAGCCTCTCCTTCTTCCTGCGTTAAGGTCTCTTGCTTCTAAATCTGCTTTCTTTTATGTAATTTACGCTTGTTAAGGGTCTTATTAGCCTCCTACAGAGTTAAGACTTAATCATAGAGCAGCACTATAGAATAGACTATTATCTTAGCACCTTTTATAAGCCTATTAAGCGACTTAATAATAGAGGTAGGTGAGGATCCTTAGTGTCTCTAAAGCCTGCTACGAACTAGAGTTAACTAAGCCTCTAGTTCGCGCGCGTTACTAGGTGTTTAAGACTCCTAAGGAGCTGCTACTACTGCTAGTAACAGCGTACGAAGCTGCACATTAAGCTTTAATAGCACTACGTCTAGATCATGAGGCACTAGGCCAGCGCCTCTAAAGCTTGCGCAGATGTTGCTCTTAGTAATTAACTGCTCAAAGGCTGCTTTAAAGGCTAGTAGGAACTTAAGCTTTGTAATATAGTTAATATAGCTACAAATTAGGCCCTCAACCTAACGCGCGTACGCGCGCTTTAACAGCGCGAAGCAGCTAACATTAAGCAGCTATAGCAGGTGCGAGGAATAAGGTAGCATTCAGAGGGTATAGATGTTATGCTCTCTACAGAGCTCTTAAAATTTAAGAGATTAATAACTCTTGTAGCTATCTAGGATAAGCAGCTAGCGCGCACCTACTATCCTGCTGCTTATGTGCTTAATAAAGTGCTCTAGCTAGGCAACTCCAAGCTCGTTAGTAGTCTATCTATTGTCGCTCATAGAGATCGCCCAGTCGCGTGGGAGGCCCTCCTAGTACCAGGCTGATAGATAATAGTGGCCAGCGAGAATGATGAAGGGTGGGATCGCCCACCCAGTAGCATTGATTCCTTGGATAATTGTTACCTACTCTTAATTGCCTAGCTAGATAGCTTTTAGCCTGCCACGCCTCTCTAACCTAGTAACTACTAGCTATAAGGTAATCATGCCCATCATGAAGCCAGCTTTATTAAAATTATAGGTATCCTCATCTAGGATACCGTACGTAGCCTAGGTGCGCTCTACTAGCTCAAACCAGGCGCTAATTATCCTAGGATCCTTGCATAGAGCTCTCTGTTGATTATAGGCCTAATTAAATCACGTAGTGAGCCTCTCTATACGCTTAACAGAGTTTAATAGCCACTGCTAGCCTACCTGCTTAGCACTATGGGTATTAAGCAGCTTGTTAGCTATATCTTATATAGCGTTAAGAGAGGGCGCAAATCCTCGTAGATCTAGGTCTAGTATATGCCTAACAACAACCTCCTCTTTAAGCTCTATAAGCTTCTTAGATCTAGGCTAGCAATTACGTCGCGCACGCTTCCTAGCGCGTTAGTTATATAGGGTTAATTAAGGGACGTTAAACATTGCTATAGCTTTATTCACGCTTTAAATTTAGCCTTAATTAAGAGCTAAGATAGCAAAGAGAATATTTGCTTTGTTATAGGGCAATTAAGTAGCAGGTAGTTAAGCTATAGTTGTTAATAGATAACGCGGCGTAGAAAGTTAGTAGGGTTACTAACTTGCTTATATTACTAACTCGCTTATAAAGTACGTTAATCCTATATAATACACGTCTAACACTGCTAGAGTTCTAGTTACTAACCTATACATAGATCCCCTTCTACTATAAGGAGGAGTTTTTAGTCCTCTAGGGCTATCTTAAGGTGTAGGCAGCAGCCTAATACGTAGAGAGTAGAGAGGATAAGGAGGTAGCCTTTAAAGCCGTTTTAGAGTCTGCTTATACTCTAGCACTAGTTGCTTAGGTAGTAAGGAGTTAGGAAGCTAGTCTTTCTATAGCTAGTATGTCGTAGTCTAAGATCACGTGACTTGATTAGCTAATTAGCGACTTAGAGGATCGCTTACTAATCTATCTCGCCTTGTGTATTTAAGCAACTCTTGTTTAATCTTTCCTAAGTAACATAAATATATAATACTCCTTTTGTTATTTAAATCCTTATTAGATTAAATTATTGCTTTTCTACTTTATAGTTATAAGCCTAGCGCTATAATAATTATAGAGAAAGATTTCCCCTGTGCATCCTTCTACTGTTAGCAAAAGCCTTAATTTAATTACTCTAATTATTATTTACTCCTTACGTCTTTATAAAGACCTTTGTTTACCCTAAGCAAACTGTTACATGCTGTTATATAACTATTATAATAGATTCTACGTCTAAGGCGTTTAAGACATTAGTTTGCCTTAAGGATTATACTACGTTTAACAACTAGTATAACACTCTATAATACTTAGCTAGGTTAAAGGGCATATAGGAATACATTAACCCTAATGCTGTTAAAACACTAGTCGCTATTCTAGGATTAAACACTCTAGATAGCACTGTTTTAAGCACGACAACGTAGAAACGGCTGCTTGTTAACAAGAAACTAATCTGCCCTAAGCTACTAGCTAAGTTTCCTCTAGCTAAGAACGAGAATGCTAAGACAGCAGCATCTTATAAAGAGACAAACAAGTCTTAGCTTAAGACGTACTTGCTCTAGGTAAGCAATTATTAAGCAAGTATAGTTAAGTATACTAACACTAAGAACACTCTTAACACTATATCTAACTAGATTATAAAAAGCGTTAACTAGAGCATCCTTACTCCTGTCTATAGCAAGCTTATTAGCTAGGACGACACTTTAACTCATGCGCTAGTCTATGAGCTTAAAAGGATCTACGCTCCACGCTTATTAAGCACTTAAGAGCTTATTCGCTAACAATATTAACTTTACTTAAAGAAAGCTAAGGCTTCTTACGTTAATGTTAACACTTAGTTTTATAAGTAGAGCAATCTCTATTATAAAGCTCTTATTAATAACATTATAGAGGTTTAAGGTAAGCTTATAGTCACAGACTAGCTGCAAGCCTTAAACGCAAGGATCGCACTAGCATAGGCAACCTGCTAGCTTTAGAAACGCTTTAAGGACGACAACCTACTATCCCTTAACAAGCTAGAAGAGTTGTTTTTAAGACTCTTTTAGATAAATTAGATCTAGACTGCTATAGGCATTAAAGGAGCTAGAGTTTTTATAACTTTTAGGAGGGAACGCTTAAGCAGCTAATCTGTAACGGGGACGTTGGCGCTATGGGCAAAAACTGTGGCAGGTCATGTGCGCTGTGCCCCGCACCCCGCACCTCGTACATGGACTGAGCCGGATGTGAGCCGACGTAGGCAGCGCGCGATACAAGCTTATTCCTATATAATGGGTTACGGGCCTGGAGCTGACGTTACCGTCAGCATTCAATGTACTTTTTGGCTGTATGGCGCAGTGGGAGCCCGCACTGTTACAATTATGCTGACGGTAACACCTTGGCCAGGGCACGGGTTCAAGTCCCACTCTCGCCAGGGTACAGCCAAGCAATATGTGCGGGGTCACATATATGACGCATGTGCGTACGCTGCTGGGGTATAGCCTATTATGCTACTTAGTAAGAAGGCAGGTTTTCACATGCGTGAGGACACGCATTCTGAAGGAGAGGGGATAATTGTAACGGGGACGTTGGCGCTATGGGCAAAAACTGTGGCAGGTCATGTGCGCTGTGCCCCGCACCCCGCACCTCGTACATGGACTGAGCCGGATGTGAGCCGACGTAGGCAGCGCGCGATACAAGCTTATTCCTATATAATGGGTTACGGGCCTGGAGCTAACGTTACCGTTAGCATTCAATGTACTTTTTGGCTGTATGGCGCAGTGGGAGCCCGCACTGTTACATAATCTAATATTTCACGTAGCTTAAGTCCCTCTAGGAATATAAAAAACAGAGTAGTGTGCCCTTACACTACTCCTAAGAGAGCTAAGCATTGTTAGGACCTAGCTACTTGTTTAAAATTAGAATTAGCTTTAACTAGGAAATCTGTTTATAGAAAGGCGAGCATCTTGCTTATGCTAACTAAAGCCTTAGCTATATGCTAACAATTTATGCGTCTAGAATAGAAAGAATTACGCGAGAAGCTAGTTAAGAGGGGTTAGATTATAGAGGATTTTACTGTTTATAGACCTAGAAGCACTAGAGGCTTAGAAGTAGTTATAGTTGTTATTAACACTATAATGTTTCTTAGCAATTGTCTATTTAGAGGCCTAAACCTCCCTAAAGCTACGTTTAATCTGCTTAACACGTTTTAGAAGCATCTATTAAGCAACTTAACTATCCTTAATAGTAGAGCATTAACTTACTTAGTTAATAACAAGTCTCTTTTAACACTAGGCTTATTTAAAGCTAGTCTAAAGGGAGTTTCTATGACTATTAAAGCAGGCACTTAAAGCCTTGCTATTAAAGGAGAAGGAACTAGGCTTATAAAGGGAGTCTTTAGTAGAAAACATAAGGACCTACGTCTTATAAAAGTAAAGGTTATTAAGGGTTTCTATGTTAATATAGTCTCTTAGAGGCTCCTTATAAACGCTAGCATCTAGTTTTTAGGATTTAACAACACCCTTTACATAGGCGACCTTAGGTTAAGCACTATTAAAAAGAAGCTCTACTCTGCTAGTAACCTTCTATTTATTTAATATAAGCTTCTCTCCTCTTATTCTTAGTTTTTTGCTATAACGTCTATAAGACTATTATATAAAAATATTATAAGAACAGACAGCAAGAATCTCTAGCATCTAAGAGCAGGCTATTTAGGAAAAGAAGCGTTAAAAAGGCTTGTTAAATTAGCCTAAGGTGAAAAAATTAATAGGATCTCTAGGCGTAATTGCGAGCATTGTTCTATAGCTTATGTAACCTTAGTAATTTCCTAACGACTAAAGGAGCCTTTACTATAGCTATTCTACTAAATTAGCTAGGATCTTTTTAATATGCCTATAGGCTATAGGAACAATTAATAGGCGTTAATTATAAAAGACGACTTTAGTAGAAAAATATAGGTCTACCTACTTAGAAACAAGGGTCTAGATAGTATTTTAAGCGTCTTTCTAAAGTTTTTAAACTAGATTAATAACAAATATTAACTCTTAATTGTTGTTATTGGGCTTCGAAATTAGACTCTGCACCTCCACATGGTGAAGCCTAGGAACCTGACTCTTATAGAGATCAGAGCTAGCGCAGAGACGTCGCGTTGATAGTAGTGCGGTAGGTAACGCTGCTCTATAGTAAGACAGTGTAGAGTTTTTATACTAGCGCTACTATAAACAACACCTATAACAGTTAGAAAAACAGTTTATAAACTCTATTAACATAAAGGACTATCCTTAAGCACCTAACAGCAACAATATAATAACATAGCAAAACGCCTTATCCTCCACACCCTTAGGCAGACGAAACAGCAGCAGCTGTGCGACGGACAGACGCTGGCGACCCGAGCTTCGCATACCACTAGTACGGTGCCAGAGAGGCCAGGATAACGGCGGCGCTGCACACGGATAGACCCTGTATACCACTAGTGAGGCGCTAGAGGGGCCCAAAAACGTGCGACGGCGGCGACAGCGCGCAGATAGTCCCCGCATACTACTAGTAAGGTGCTAGAGGGGTTATAACAAAACGCGCCGTCAACGCCTGCGAGGAGCGACAGTAGCGCTGGGGGCGAGGCGCGAGGGGGGAGGGGGAGCGTAGCGGACAACTATATAGGACAGGAGGTAGTACCTACACATAAGGGAGACATCACTAGTAGAGGCAAGCGTGACAGGGTGGGCGGTCAAGGCTAGAGGACAACAGCAACCTACTAGCGCAGGCGTCACGCCTGCGCTTGCCTAGGGACGCACATACGGCACATTAGCGAAAGGTGTTTTTCCCCCAGTACAGGCAAGCCTTTGGGAGCTGCTTCTACGACTAGCTAACAGGGGGTTTTTTGTTCACCTAGTGTAAATAGTGGCAATAGTCTGCATAAGCTAATAGGGCTTGCATTAGACAGTAAACAAGAATCAATAATAATAATTGTTATTATCTACTAGGATAGAGATATAGCAACTGCCTATTAGCGTGGCCGTATAAGATTTAACAACTAGACAGATAAGAAAAGAATTAAGCGTTTAATAACGCTACCTAATACTTATAAACTAAACAGACTCTTAGAAAGAGCAAGGAAAGAGATTATCTCTAAGGCAATTATAATAAGCAAAGGGGGACGCTTGCTAAAGCACTTATAGCCTAACGTCCTTAAAGCAGCAGCTTAGTTATATATAATAAGCTCTGCTAAGAAGAATAGTTAGAGAACACTAAATAAAGTCTTAAACTAATAGTTTTAATTATACTTTAAATAGTACTAACTAGCGCGTGTAAAGAGCGTAACAGCAGATCTACGCCCTAATTAGAGCTAAACTTTTGCCTATAGTTGTCGCGCGTATCCCTTAAACATAGATTAAGCAGCTAGTAGGAACAAACAAGAGTTTAAAGTAAACCTATAGAGTTATATAGAATATTTAGTAGGCTATAGAGCTTCTAATATCTACTATATATAGATCCTAACCCTTAACTAGGTAATTATAACTTAAAACGTTGTCTTTAATAAGCATACTTTCTATAAGGACAAGGCTTAAGAACTTCTATAAAGGGAAGCTATTAAAGTAGCAGATCTCTTTAATAAGGGAGACTTGCTTAATCTAGGGGAAGCATTTAAAGGAGTGCTAGTTCCCTAGGGGGTTAAGAGAGAGGTTAGAGTTAAACCTGCTTAACATACTAAGATAAATACTTATTTTAGGGGTAATAACCTTTGTTTAAGTGTTAAAGAAGCTAGCTAAGCCTCTTTACATAAAATTAAAGAATCTAAGCTATTATAGGCTAGTTGTTTAGCTAATAACTAGCTAGAAATCTATAATATAGAGCAGTTAACAGGCCTTAAAACACTAGAACTAACGCCTAAACTAGAGTTAGGGTCCTCTAGTAACAGGCATATAGAAGCGTTATAGAATGCTAAGGGAGACTTAGATAAGAGGTTTAGTAAATATACTAGTAGAACACCTAATTCCCCTCCTAGTAAGCAAGACTTATAAAGCTTAGGGCTTATATCTAAACCCCTAAGTGTTATGCAGAGCTCTGCTAAGCAAGTCTCTACGCTAGCAGAGGAAGTAGCAACAAACTGCCTATAACCTAGAACTACACTAGCACTAAATTAAAATTATAAGCTAAAAGGCGCTTCTCCTATAAGGACAAGCAGCTAACTAAAGAAGAAGCAAGACAATAATACTAACGATTAGCTAGGGGGTAGGGGCAACAAGTTAGTAATAACATTAATTAGCAATATTAAGGATCTAGATAATCTAATTTATAATTTTATATACTAATTTTACCTAGGAGCATTTAAACAATGCTTAAAAGAGTTTATAAGCAATTAGCTATATAAAACTATAATAGAAGTAGTTATAGCAGCAATACTTAGCTACTAACTACAACACTCTACGCTATAAAGGCGCCTTAGGAGGAGGATCTTCTCTCTTACTAACTTTATAGAAGCAGCTTATAGAGAACGTAAGCATTCTCTAAGCAATCTGTTTATTAAAGCCTTATATAAAGAGATCTAGGTGCTAAGAGAAAACAATACTTAGAAAGTAATTAGCTGCTCTAAGAGCTCTATAAATCCTTTACTTTTAAAACAGGTATAGACATATAAGTTTAACAAAGACAGGATACTTAACAAGATTAAAGCAAGGATTGTTATACGTAAGGACCTCTAGGAAATAGATTCCTTATAGCAAACATATATAGCAACGCTTATAGCAAAGTCTTTTTAAGCAGCTATAGCTATTATAGCAGAATTTAACCTAGAGGTACTATAATAGGACGTGTAGAAGCATTCCTTAATGCCTACTAACGCTTAAACTTGTTTGTTACTATAGAACTACTAGATAGGTTTAAAATAGAAGAAAGTGTGCGAGGCTCTAGAAAGCATTATATAGGCTAAGGGAGTCTCCCCTGCTTTAGTATAATAGTTTATAGACACTCTATAGAACATAGAACTTATAGCCTTAAACAAAGAGCCCTATCTTTTCTTTAATAAAGATTAAACAATTTTTATACTTTTTACGTTAACAATATTTTGCTCCTTTTCTATAAGGATTATTAAAAGGAAGCCTATAAGCTTTTCTAAATTATATAAGACAAGTATATAATTAAGTTTATAGAGCTAGTTAAATAGTTCCTAGGCGTGTAAGTGATCTATAACAGAGATTAAAGAACTATTACTTTAGTTTATAACGCTTATATTAAAAAGGTTACTAAGAAGTTTAGTCTAGATAAGACAAACTCCTTTCTAGTAACGCCTCTTCTATTAGAGGAACTTGTTAAATCTATAAAAGAAGCATCTAAGCAGGATATTAAAAGGTACTAGAAGCATGTAAGAAGCGTCCTTTATATAGCAATAATAATTTAGCCTAATATTACTTATTTAACCTTGCTACTATCGCGCTTCTTATAAATCTAAGCGTTTAACATTTTAAGGCTGTCTATTAGCTAATTATTTACCTCTAGAGGACCTACTATTAGGCAATTATGTATAGAAACTATAGTAGGCCTAAGCTTATAATTTACTATAACGTATCTTTTGCTAATAATTTAGAGACTTATAGATCCTTATATAGATATATTATGCTATTATTTAGGGGTGCGATTACTTAGAAAGCAGCTTGTTAGCCTATAGTTATAACTTTAACAACTAAAGCTAAGCTTCTTATACTTAGCAACGTTGCTAGAGAATCTATAGCTCTTAAGAGATTCTTTAACAAAATCTAATTAGACCTAGGAGCTATATAGACAATCTACTACGACAATGCATAAACAATCTAGCTAGTTGTTAGCGAAAACGAAAGGATCTAAACTAAGCTTAGGCATGTTAACATACATAACATGTAGGTGCGTCAAGAATACTAGTAAGGATTGTTTAAGGTAGAATACTTAGCTACTGCTAAGATGCTAGCTAATAGTCTAACTAAGAGTCTTATAAAGCAACAATTTAAGCGTTTTAAAGATTATCTTAACCTTTAAGACTTTAAATTATAAGTAGAGAATCTTAAAGAAGAGGATTAAATTTAAGTAGAGAAAGACTTATATAGAGTTAGGAAATCTAAGTAGTTAGAGTAAAAGCTTATATAGAGCCTAACAATCTAGTATAGTACATAGGCCTAGTTTAAGCAATGCTATAAGCATTGCAAGTGCTAGCTAGACATAGTTATTAACTACTCTAGATTCTCCTTATATATACCCTTAGCTACTAGAGCCTCCCTTATAAGCTTCTCTATTATATTAAGCATCTGCTTAATTTCATTTAAAAGCTTATTAAATTACTGCTCTTAACTCCCCTAGAGCAAAGGATTGTCGCAAACCTTAGAACTAGTATAATTAGACAACTAAGACAGATAATCCTTAGAACCAAGACAAGCAGCAGGCTCTGCTATAATATCCTCACGAGCCTTATGACTAGCATGACTAAGTGGCTAAGACAACAGCTGCTTAAACAGAGATAAAGAAAGGATTAGCAGAAGCAGGGAACACTTACCTTAGGAGAGCATGAATAGGAGTTAAAAAGTAAGAAGGAGAGGCTTAGAGAGGCTTAGAGAGGCTTAGAGAGGCTTAGAGAAGAGAGAGGAGAGAAGAGAAGGGAGGAGAGGAGAGGAGAAAGAGGATTAGAGAGGTAAAGGAGGGAAGAAGGAGAAAAAAAGGAAGTAGAAAGAGTTAGGAGCCTAAGGATAAAGGTTAGAAGGTCTAAAGTAAGCAAGGGACCCGCTACTTATAGACTAGAGAGCTGCAGCCTAGGAGAGCCGCGGGTGACTAGGCTAGCAATTATAACTGTCCCACGCTACTCTTAAGAGCTCGCGCGCGTTATTTATAAGCTAGAGATTACCTTGTTAGTATAACAATAACTATATACTATAATTAGAAAATCCTACGTAGCTAAAGGACGTAGCTAATCTGCGTGCGCGCGATTTCTAGCGTATAAGTCTTATAGCAGGAGCAGTAACTACACTGCCTACGCATAGGAACTTATAATAGAAGCATGACGTTACATAGAGCTTAATAAGGCTCTAACTATAATTATAGTATAATGTTAACAATGCTTAGGCTATAAATATAACATAATATTATAACATAACGTGCTAAAGGAGACTCCTAGAAAACACTTAGTATAAGGGAATTCTTAGAGATGCTTGCTAGGGGTAAAATAGGCAGTTTAACGCTTTTAGGGTTTATTATAAGCTATAAATTTATAGCAAGAATGCTCGCACAGATGCGCGCCCACGCTAGGGGGTGTGTCGTAGTCTAAGATCACGTGACTTGATTAGCTAATTAGCGACTTAGAGGATCGCTTACTAATCTATCTTGCCTTATGTATTTAAGCAACTCTTGTTTAATCTTTTCTATATAACATAAATATATAATAACGTTTTCCACTACCAAGCAAGACACACTACCAAGCAAGACACCCCCACTAAAATCTACGTGCGCGACAGTATAACCACAATGTAACAACCACTACCTACTATATTAACCTTAAACAAAGCTAGGATTACTATTGCTATTAAAGCTATAAAATGTAACGCGTCATTATCCCAACAAGCTGCTGCACGCGCCTATATCGTGCCTCTATTAACCCTAGGGCATTGAAGCTACGGACGAGCATCACAACGCGATTGCGTACCCAACTGCAGGAACCTAACGCTACTAGAGGAGAAATCAATAGTAGAGCGCATACTTGACCTAGATTCTAGAGGCTTTCCACCCTTGAAGGCCCTACTACAAGATATAGCCAACAACCTGCGCGCCTAACAAGGGCTGAGGCTAGTTAGCATTAACTAGCTAGACTGCTTCATTAATCGTACGAAGGAGCTTTAAACGCGCTAGACTTGATTATATAATAATTAAAGAAAGAAACAAGAGGATCCTAAGGTTATTAGCACGTAGTTTATGCTAGTAGCTAACATAAAAGCAAAGTATAGCATTCTAGACAAAGACATGCATAATTTTAATAAATCTAGCTTTATAATAGAGGTTATAAGGTCTTAGCTTATAGTTATAGCTATAGAGAGACATAAGAAACCTAAAATAGTTTAGCTAGGCAATTACAAGTAGGTTACTATTATTAGGAGCGTCTACGCTAGTAGGTAGGCGATCCTACTCTTTATTATCTACGTAGGCAAGGTTTACATCTCTACGTAGTACTAGGACGAGTCTATGCCTTATAACTAGGTTATTACTGTTAGTAATAACAGCTAGACAAATAACAACCTTAGAATTATATAGCTAGAGCACTTTAACGCGTTAACAAAGTCATGTACTATAGAGGGCTATAGGCTGCTTATTCTTAACAGCTATAAAAGCTACTACTCTGCTAAATTTAAAGAGATCTGTTAAGAACATAAGATTATTACTTTATATATGCCTACGTACTTGTTATATCTACTATAGCCTCTTAACGTTAGCTGCTTCTTGCTGTTAAAGCGTGTATACAGCACTAAGATCATAGCCTTAGCGCGCCGCTCTATTACCTATATTACTAAAACAGACTTCCTCCTAGCGTTTAAAACAGCCTATATAAAGACGTTTATAACAGAGACTATTAAAGGAGCGTTTAGAGGCGCTAGGCTCGTCCTGCACGATCTAGATATTGTAATATTATAACTTAATATGCGTCTCTCTACGCCTAATTAACCGCCTAAGCAACCTACTATATAGGAATTACAAACACTAAGCAATATATATAAATTTAAGGCTTAATCTACTCTAATTTATAGTAAGATTAGATTATATGTTAATTTGTTACTAACTGCTATTATTAAGTCGCTTTAGAAGCTTAAGAAAGGCGCGCTAGCAACAGCGCATAAACACGCTTTAATAGTAGAGGAGATTACTTAGCTTTATAAGACAATTAAGGCCTAAACAAAGAGTAAACGTTATAAACGAAAGTATATATAGACTTAGGGCACGTTAACAATAGCAGAAGGAGCCCTGTTAGCCACTGCTTAGGGCGCTAGTGGGCAGGAAACTAGTAGAGAGTCCTTAAGGGGTAGTCGCACCGCAGGTGTAGCTCTATAACAAAGACGCTATAGGCGCTACGGCAACATAGGGCATAACGCACGAACCTATGTACAGGCTGCTTCTAATACTTCTAATACTAAATAATATACTATGCTATTATACAATTTATAGTTGTTAATATATTATGATTTATGCTGTCGCGGATCGTAGATTTTAGTGGGAGTGTCTCGCTCAGTGGTGTGTCTCGCTTGGTGGTGGAAAACGTTACTCCTTTTGTTATTTAAATCCTTATTAGATCGAATTATTGCTTTTCCACTTCATATAATGCCTAAACAATCTAGCTAGTTGTTAGCGAAAACAAAAGGATCTAAACTAAGCTTAGGCATGTTAACATATATAACATATAGGTGCGTTAAGAATACTAGCAAGGATTGTTTAAAGTAAAATACTTAGCTACTGCTAAGATGCTAGCTAATAGCCTAACTAAGAGTCTTACGAAGCAATAATTTAAGCGTTTTAAAGATTATCTTAACCTTTAAGACTTTAAATTATAAGCAGAGAATCTTAAAGAAAAGGATTAAATTTATGTAGAGAAAGACTTATATAGAGTTAGGAAATCTAAGTAGAGTAAAAGCTTATATAGAGCCTAACAATCTAGTATAGTACATAGGCCTAGTTTAAGCAATGCTATAAGCATTGCAAGTGCTAGCTAGACATAGTTATTAATTACTCTAGATTCTCTTTATATATACTCTTAGCTACTAGAGCCTCCCTTATAAGCTTCTCTATTACATTAAGCATCTGCTTAATTTTATTTAAAAGCTTATTAAATTGCTGCTCTTAACTCCCCTAGAGCAAAGGATTGTTGCAAACCTTAGAACTAGTATAACTAGACGACTAAGACAGATAATTCTTAGAACTAAGACGAGCAGCAGGCTCTGCTATAATATCTTTATAAGCCTTATAACTAGCATAACTAAGTAGCTAAGACAACGGCTGCTTAAACAGAGAAGAAGAAGGATTAGCAGTAGAGTAAAGCTAAGCTATAAGCAAAGGTTACCTTAAACTAGATCTAGGAATTACGCTAAGATCATAGTCCTTGTCCTTAAACAGATTATCTTTCTAATAATAACCCTTAGAAGTTAGACTTAGAGAAAGAAGCTAGGAATTAAAGGCCTTCTTCTAAGTAGATAAGAGTTATAGAGTTCTCTAATCCTTAACGTTAATAATATAACCTTTAACAAACGCCTAGAAGTCTTTTACTAGAATATTAGTAATCTTTGCTTTAACGTTATAGCAGAGCAGCTAGTAGAAGATCTTCTTTAAGTTTATAGACTTAATAAGGGCCTTAACAAGGATCCTAACCTTTTTAAGCATTTTTAGCTACTAAAAATGTTAGAAAAGCAATCTTAGGTAAAAGAAACAAGGGTTATACTTATATTAATGCGCCTCCTTTCTAAGAGAGACTAATTTAAAGTAAACTATATATAGACAAGTAGTACTAAGAAGTTATTACTGTTTTTAACTATTAGCAATTATAGCTTAAGGATTAGAAAACACTTACATAGGCTTATAGAAAGTAGTAGTATACTTTAAGCATTTTATGTCCTTAGAACTAGGATTACGTAACATAGAGTAATAGTGCTAATCCTTATTAAGCCTAAAGATTATAGATTAGACATACCCTTAGCAAGAAACCTTGTTAGGAGGACCCTTAACAAGCTAAGCCTTTATAGGGGTGTAAGAAGCCTTAGCCTTGCCCTTAGGCTTATTATTAAGAGTAAACTAGGACAGGATATTGCTAGGAAGATTGCTAAAAGGAGCTAGAGTTGTTTTCTAGTGTTTTAGGTTTTTTTGCTAGGTTAGAGACTTAGACACTATAGTCTTAAGGCGCGAAGACTTACAAGGCATAGTAGCAGGCTTAGATTATAAGACGTTAGCAGTAATCTTATCTTTATTATCTTTAGAGTTCTTAACTTCTAAGCCTATATTACTAGACTTAGCTTTATCTAGGGACTCCTTATAGCCCTACGCTTAAGACTTACAAGGGCGCCTAACGTAACTGCTAGAAGGAGCCTTAGAGCTATAAGTAACCTTGTTCTTGCCTATCTATAAGAATTAGCAAGAACAAAAGGATTAGCAAAAGCAGAGAACACTTACCTTAGGAGAGCATAAACAAGAGTTAAAAAGTAAAAGGCTTAGAGAGGCTTAAGAAAGAAAGGAGAGAAGAGAAGAGGAGAGAGAAAAGAAGAGAAGAGAGAAGAGAAGAGGAGAAAGAGAATTAGAGAAGTAAAGGAGGGAAGAAGGAGAAAGAAAGGAAGTAGAAAGAGTTAGGAGCCTAAGGATAAAAGTTAGAAGGTCTAAAGTAAGCAGGGGACCTGCTACTTATAGACTAGGGAGCTATAGCCTAGGAGAGCTATAGGTGACTAGGCTAGCAATTATAACTATCCTACGCTACTCTTAAGAGCTCGCGCGCGTTATTTATAAGCTAGAGATTACCTTATTAGTATAACAACAACTATATACTATAATTAGAAAATCCTACATAGCTAAAGGACGTAGCTAATCCACGTGCGCGTGATTTCTAGCGTATAAGTCTTGTAGCAGGAGCAGTAACTACACTGCCTACGTATAGAAACTTATAATAGAAGCATAACGTTATATAGAGCTTAATAAGGCTCTAACTATAATTATAGTATAATGTTAATAATGCTTAGGCTATAAATATAACATAATATTATAACATAACATGCTAAAAGAGACTTCTAGAAAACACTTAGTATAAGGGAATTCTTAGAGATGCTTGCTAGGGGTAAAATAGGCAGTTTAACGCTTTTAGGGTTTATTATAAGCTATAAATTCATAGCAAGAATGCTCGCACAGATGCGCGCCCACGCTAGGGGGTGTGTTATAGTCTAAGATCACGTAACTTAATTAGCTAATTAGCAACTTAGAGGATCGCTTACTAATCTATCTCGCCTTATATATTTAAGTAACTCTTGTTTAATCTTTCCTAAGTAACATAAATATATAATACTTGACTATAATAAAAACTTTTTCTTAAAGCATTAAAAAACGCGTTAAAACGTTATAAATTTATTAAGCAAAACGCCTATAGTACTGTCCCTAGCTACGTAAGCAGCAGGAACAATAGCAAAACAGTGTAGCAACATGATAGCGCTGCTACACTATAGTCAACACGCTAACGCGTTAGCAGGAGGAACATATTACCTACCTATATAACGTAACAGAGAATAAAACAAAGTACACCCTAACACTATAGAAGAGCTAACAAAAATACTAGAGGCTATAGAGAGAGAAGGAACAAGAGAGTAAAGGCGTTAACATGCTAGGCAAGAGAGGTAGTAGAGAGAATAGGGGAACAGCTCTACGTCTAGAAAACATGTAACGAGATCCTCTAACACGTAAAGGAGACTAAAGCTAAGGCTAACAGCAACTTGCTAGCAACTTAACAATAGGTAGATGTCATAGCGCAGGCTGCGTAGCTAGCTGCCCCTAAACTAATTATTTAGGCTAGAATTAACAACGCGACTAACAAGACCCTAAGCAAGATCCTTAAGATTATCTAACTAGCTATCCCTAACGCTATTGCCGTCTACTGTTATAAGAGCGGAGACATAGACATACGCCTTAAGTCGCAAGCCTAGCAGGACGCTGTCGTAGCGGCGCTAGACCTCTAGGGAATATAGCTCCTTAGAAAGGCGTACCTAGTAGAGGTCCCTAGTATGTAATATACCCTTCTAGTTAAGAACAGCTAATCTATAAATAACTCTAACATTATATAAGACCTTAAGAAATTATTATAAAGACTCTATAGCATAACTAAGATCTTATTAATACGCTAGCTACATAACCCTAACGCGCCCCTAAAACGCTAAAGAGATAACATATAAAAAACAAGAGGTTCTTTGTTATAGAGGTAAACACGTAGGCTAAACAAGAGAGAATTGTTTAAAGCAGAATTATTATTAAGGCAGAATACTTTAAGGCTAGAATTTATAACAGTAACCTAGCACTAAAACAATGCTACTAATATAGCACGTAGAGACATAAACAGGGCGCCTACGCAAAGGCAGCAAAATGTATATAGTGCGCTAGCAACTATAATATAAGACAATGTAAAGCTAGCTATGTATGCTACACTAACTATAGACAGACACATAGAGCGTGGCAGATAAGGGCGTGCCTAGCGTTCACGTAGTATAGAACAGGCATATAGAAGCTAAGGATAGAACTAGCTATTAGGTCTAACCTAGCTAGAAATAGAGGCAAATAAAACAGCAGGCTAATTATAGTCTCTTCCCTAGGCAAACGTAACCTAAACAATAGAGAGACCTAACTACTATAGAGAAAAGGCTAACCTATAGAGGCAGCACGCGTAGCGCGCTAAGTGACATTAGACCTAAGCTAAACTATAATCTTTCTAAATAAGAATAGTAGCTAAATAGAGAACGTTACTCTATTATAATAATAAAAGTACTAATAATACTCTAATATAACTATAGCATAGCAAACAGAACTAAGACAAGGCCTTTCTTTAACGTAGCAGAGCTAGCGAAACACTACATACTCGCTATATAAAAACTAGCCTAGAACAAACAAATAAAGCAAACGTACTGCCTGCCTAGTTATACACTAGTATATAGAGGCAACAAACAGACAAAAACATGCTTTATAATAAGCATAGCACTAGGCCTTAAGGCATAGAAAAAGACGTATAGCTTAGACAACTTAGAAGCTATTAAACTATAAGCAAAGGACAAGAGGATAGTAATATTTAACGCCTATAACATAACGAACTAACTAATAAACCTTAGTATTATAAACTAACTATAGGAGCAACTTGCAAGGACTATAGCAGACTAGATTATAGTCCTTAGAGACTTTAACCTACACTACTAATTATAGAGAGGCATAGAGACATAATGTAACCTAGCAGCAACACGCCTACTAAACGCTATAGAATTAAAAGGCCTTTAATTATATACCCTAAAGGGCCTACTAACATAGAAACAAGGCGTGAGACAATCTATAATTAACTTAACCTTTATAAGTACTACCCTCACGCAGCGCCTAGAGCACTATAGACTAGTAGACAAATAGGCACTTATAAAGGACTATATCCCTATATGAATTATAGTCGCCTGCTAAGTTAAACTAACAGCAACGTGACAGCAGTATGCTATTACAAAGATAGACTATAAAAACCTCTATAAGGACCTTATAGAAAGCACCTAGCACTAGCATAATTAACCTCTAGCAGCTTTATAAAAAGCAATCTAACAGGGCATAGAAACCTACTGCCTAAGGTTAAGACCTAGCAAATTCGCGTAGAGGTTATAGTCGCTCTAAGCTATAGTATTACTTATAAACGTAAGACGCGCCTAGAGGGAGGTTATATAATACTACATAGAGGAGGCAGAGGAACGCCTATAAAACATAAGGAAAGCGCTTACTAAGAAATATACAAGCTAGCAGAGCAAGCTAGAGGACATTTGTTAGCAGTCTCTAGACAGTAGCAGCAAAACCTTAAAAAACACTCTAGGACATAATAAAATAGAGCAGGGCCTATAAAAAAGGGCCCTACATAGACCTATACCTACTAGCACTATAAAACATAACAACTAAACAGGGGGTAGAGGACAGCAAAGGCAAAGCAGCTATCTTATAAAGAAATTCTTTCTAACAGCAGAGGAAGCAGACCTTAGTAACCTTAAAGGAGAACTATAGAGAAGCGTAAGCAAAACAACGTACTACTATAAACAGGAAGCAATAGAATAGCAAGACATAGAACCCTTAACTAAACATAGCCTATATAGACTATAGAGTTATAAAGCAACAAGTATAAGACGTAATACGTAAGCTCCTAAGCAAGAAAGCCCTAGGACTAGACAAAATACTAAACAAAGTCCTTAAAACGCTTAGCAATACTATTAGCAACAACCTAGCAAAGGCAATTAGCAAGCTATTTAACAGCGCCCTCTGCTAGAGGGACTTAAAGACACTATTATAGTAGCACTACGTAAACTAGGAAAGAAAGACTACACCCTAGTTAACGCCTATTGCCCTATAGCGCTAGAGAACATAATTGCTAAGCTAGTTAAAACTATTATAGCAGAGCGCCTAGTAGAGGCAGCAGAAGAACACTAACTACTACCCTAGAACTAAATAGGTAGCTAAAAGAAGAGGTCTATAATAACAGCAGTTAAGCTGCTTACTAACGTTGTCTAGACAGCGTAGAAAGCCTAGAAAGATACGTAGTTTTAATGCTAGGCCTTAACCTTATAGGAGCCTTTAACAACGTAGCATATACTAGACTACTATATATACTCTAGAACAAGGGCATACTACTATAGACTATATAGTTTATAGAGAACTTCCTTAGCAAACAAACTATATAAATTACGTTTGCTAGGTATATAAGCTAGAGGATATAGGTAAACGTAGGGATCCTATAGGGGTCCCTCTGTCCCTAATACTGTTCTCTTCTTTATTATAGAGCTACTAGAGGAATTTAAATAACTAGAAGCAATAACGTATTTAGATTTAGATTTGTTAACAACACTACGCTAGTAGCCTAGGGAAACATAGCAGCAGACAACTGCTAGAGACTTACTATAGCCTATAACAAGTGCGTAGCATAGGCAAAGCGCTATAGAGCTAAGTTCGCCCTAGACAAGTACTAGCTCATGCACTTTACTAGGAGGCGAGGCTAACGCAAGGACCTAGCAAGTACTGTTTGTATTGCTAGAGACAAGGCAGAGCTCTATATAAAGTCTATCTAGATCTTAGGCATATAGGTAGACCTAAAATTATAATAGAAGGAGCATACCTAAAAGGCAGCATAGAACAGCAAGAGCTTATTTAACGTAATAGCACGTATTATAGCATTAACATAGGGCCTGTTAATGTAATAGTTAAAACTTATTATATAGCAGTAGTATAACTAGCAATAATATATAGAGCGTAGGTATAGAGACAGCAACTTAACAGAGGATTAATAGCTATAAGCATAATAGAGCTACTTCTAAAAACGTAGAAGAAATGTCTTAGGCAGATTACTAGAGCATATAAAGGTACCCTAAGCGCGGCTATTAAGCAGGAAGCAGGCATAGCCCTGCTCTCCCTCTAGGTTAAGACATAAGCGTTCTAACAGGCAATTAAGCAACATAGAGCTATAGACTAGAACGTCTAGCAAACTATATAAACTATATAGAGGTTACTAAGACAACAGGGAAGCAATATAACAGCGCCGCGCCTAGCTACGCAGAGCAAAGCAACAAAAGCAAAAGCAGACAACCTTATTGCCTAGGTACGTAATAGCAAGCATACTAAGCAGAACGCTAGCGCGCTAAGGGCAACTTAACGCGTGGCTAACAGACTAGACAACTATAGACAGGCACCTACATAGCAATCTAACAGGACAAGACCTTAAATAGAAACAGGCTTAGAAACATAAAGGCAGGGAAGGAAAGAAACAACCTAGACAGAACTATAGACAAAACGCCCTAACAGCTATATAACAACCTCTTAAAAGCAGAATTAACAGCGCTCTTCCTGCTCTACATAGAGGCAATTAGACTTAACTGCTACTAGGCACTAAGATCCTAGTACCTATAGTGCGCTAGCTAGCAGTTAAGTCTAATTGCCTCTATGTAGAGCAGGAAGAGCGCTGTTAATTCTGCTTTTAAGAGGTTGTTATATAGCTGTTAGGGGCGTTTTGTCTATAGTTCTGTCTAGGTTGTTTCCTTCCTTCCCTGCCTTTATGTTTCTAAGCCTGTTTCTATTTAAGGTCTTGTCCTGTTAGATTGCTATGTAGGTGCCTGTCTATAGTTGTCTAGTCTGTTAGCCACGCGTTAAGTTGCCCTTAGCGCGCTAGCGTTCTGCTTAGTATGCTTGCTATTCACGTACCTAGGCAATAAGGTTGTCTGCTTTTGCTTTTGTTGCTTTGCTCTGCGTAGCTAGGCGTAGCGCTGTTATATTGCTTCCCTGTTGTCTTA
Organism: Clohesyomyces aquaticus; assembly: GCA_002105025.1. Classification (NCBI taxonomy): domain Eukaryota; kingdom Fungi; phylum Ascomycota; class Dothideomycetes; order Pleosporales; family Lindgomycetaceae; genus Clohesyomyces; species Clohesyomyces aquaticus. The sequence goes on from MCFA01000002.1 coordinate 307,584, forward strand.
GTAACCTCTATATAGTTTATATAGTTTGCTAGACGTTCTAGTCTATAGCTCTATGTTGCTTAATTGCCTATTAGAACGCTTATGTCTTAACCTAGAGGGAGAGCAGGGCTATGCCTGCTTCCTGCTTAATAGCCGCGCTTAGGGTACCTTTATATGCTCTAGTAATCTGCCTAAGACATTTCTTCTACGTTTTTAGAAGTAGCTCTATTATGCTTATAGCTATTAATCCTCTGTTAAGTTGCTGTCTCTATACCTACGCTCTATATATTATTGCTAGTTATACTACTGCTATATAGATAAGTTTTAACTATTACATTAACAGGCCTACGTTAATGCTATAATACGCTATTACGTTAAATAAGCTCTTGCTGTTCTATGCTGCCTTTTAGGTATGCTCCTTCTATTATAATTTTAGGTCTACCTATATGCCTAAGATCTAGATAGACTTTATATAGAGCTCTGCCTTGTCTCTAGCAATATAAACAGTACTCGCTAGGTCCTGCGTTAGCCTCGCCTCCTAGTAAAGTGCATAAGCTAGTACTTGTCTAGGGCGAACTTGGCTCTATAGCGCTTTGCCTATGCTACGCACTTGTTATAGGCTATAGTAAGTCTCTAGCAGTTGTCTGCTGCTATGTTTCCCTAGGCTACTAGCGTAGTGTTGTTAACAAATCTAAATCTAAATACGTTATTGCTTCTAGTTATTTAAATTCCTCTAGTAGCTCTATAATAAAGAAGAGGAACAGTATTAGGGACAGAGGGACCCCTATAGGATCCCTACGTTTACCTATATCCTCTAGCTTATATACCTAGCAAACGTAATTTATATAGTTTGTTTGCTAAGGAAGTCCTCTATAAACTATATAGTCTATAGTAGTATGCCCTTGTTCTAGAGTATATGTAGTAGTCTAGTATATGCTACGTTGTTAAAGGCTCCTATAAGGTTAAGGCCTAGCATTAAAACTACGTATCTTTCTAGGCTTTCTACGCTGTCTAAACAACGTTAGTAAGCAGCTTAACTGCTGTTATTATAGACCTCTTCTTTTAGCTACCTATTTAGTTCTAGGGTAGTAGTTAGTGTTCTTCTGCTGCCTCTGCTAGGCGCTCTGCTATAATAGTTTTAACTAGCTTAGCAATTATGTTCTCTAGCGCTATAGGGCAATAGGCGTTAACTAGGGTGTAGTCTTTCTTTCCTAGTTTACGTAGTGCTACTATAATAGTGTCTTTAAGTCCCTCTAGCAGAGGGCGCTGTTAAATAGCTTGCTAATTGCCTTTGCTAGGTTGTTGCTAATAGTATTGCTAAGCGTTTTAAGGACTTTGTTTAGTATTTTGTCTAGTCCTAGGGCTTTCTTGCTTAGGAGCTTACGTATTACGTCTTATACTTGTTGCTTTATAACTCTATAGTCTATATAGGCTATGTTTAGTTAAGGGTTCTATGTCTTGCTATTTCTATTGCTTCTTGTTTATAGTAGTACGTTGTTTTGCTTACGCTTTCTATAGTTCTCTTTAAGGTTGCTAAGGTCTGCTTCCCTGCTATTAGAAAGAATTTCTTTATAAGGATAGCTGCTTTGCCTTTGCTGTCCTCTACCCCCTGTTTAGTTGTTACGTTTTATAGTGCTAGTAGGTATAGGTCTATGTAGGGCCCTTTTTTATAGGCCCTGCTCTATTTTATTATGTCCTAGAGTGTTTTTTAAGGTTTTGCTGCTACTGTCTAGAGACTGCTAACAAATGTCCTCTAGCTTGCTCTGCTAGCTTGTTACATTTCCTTAGTAAGCGCTTTCCTTATGTTTTATAGGCGTTCCTCTGCCTCCTCTATGTAGTATTATGTAACCTCTCTCTAGGCGCGTCTTGCGTTTGCGAGTAATACTATAGCTTAGGGCAACTATAACCTCTACGCGAATTTGCTAGGTCTTAACCTTAGGCAGTGGGTTTCTATGCCCTGTTAGATTGCCTTTTATAAAGCTGCTAGAGGTTAATTATGCTAGTGCTAGGTGCTTTCTATAAGGTCCTTGTAGAGGTTTTTGTAGTCTATCTTTGTAATAGCATACTGCTGTCACGTTGCTGTTAGTTTAACTTAGCAGGCGACTGTGATTTATATAGGGATGTAGTCCTTTGTAAGTGCCTATTTGTCTACTAGTCCATAGTGCTCTAGGCGCTGCGCAGGGTAGTACTTATAAAGGTTAAGTTAATTATAGATTGTCTCGCGCCTTGTTTCTATGTTAGTAGGCCCTTTAGGGTGCATAATTAAAGGCCTTTTAATTCCATAGCGTTTAGTAGGCGTGTTGCCGCTAGGTCGCATTATGTCTCTATGCCTCCCTATGATTAGTGGTGTAGGTTAAAGTCTCTAAGGACTATGATCTAGTCTGCTATAGTCCTTATAAGTTGCTTTATAGTTAGTTTATAATACTAAGGTTTGTTAGTTAGTTTGTTATGTTATAGGCGTTAAATATTACTATCCTCTTGTCCTTTGCTTGTAGTTTAATGGCTTCTAAGTTATCTAAGCTATACGTCCTTTTCCATGCCTTAAGGCCTAGTGCTATGCTTATTATAGTAAAGTTTACTATTAAATTTCTATAGTTTATTATTAGCTATCCTTAAAGTTATTATACTTTTAAACTTATAAAAAAGGCTTTTGCTAAATAGCCTTTTAATTATGTAAGCTATAGCTTAGATATTTTAGAGTCTTTATATTTATCTAGGTGCAGCTCTATACTAAAATTTCTAGAAGATTCTAATATATAGTTCTAGAGATATAGGTAGCCAAAGATCTGCCGTTTTTATGCTTACGTGAGCCCTAAAAGGCCAAAAGCAGTAATTCTTGGCTGCCAAGCCCTAACTAAAAAAAAGGCCCTCTACATAAAGTAGCAGAGCAAGCTCTGCTAATAACCTATAAAGAATTAATAATTAATAGCAAGACATGTAACAATTAGTAATTAATAGCAGAGCAAGGCAGGAGAACAGGATTTTATAAATAGCTTAATTTTTTATTCTCTATAAAATTCCCTTCTATATATATTAAAGGAACAGGTTGGGTATAGTAATATCCGTAGTTAGATACAGTACTATCCGTAGTCGGGTACAGTACTATCCGTAGTCGGGTATAGTGCTATCCATAGTCAGGTACAGTACTATCCGCAGTTGGGTATAATAATATCCGTAGTCAGGTATAGTACTATTTGAAACTTATTCTGTTTTAAGCTTATAGACGCTCTGTTTTATAAGCTAGAGCTTCGTTTTAACCTAATTTCTGCATAGTTTTAAATTGTCTATTTAATAGTGCTATCTATTTAATAGATAGTAATAGTAATAGCTTATATAGATTAATGTTATATGTTTTTAATACCTTCTCCTTTAATAGCAAGGCTTTAAGTGCCTACTGTAGAAAATCAATAATTGATAGCAAGACATGCAACAATTAGTGATTGATAGCGGAGCAAGGCAGGAGAACAGGATTTCATGAATGGCTTAATTTTTTATTCTCTACGAAATTCCCTTCTATATATATTGAAGGAACAGGTCGGGTATAGTAATATCCGTAGTCGGATACAGTACTATCCGTAGTCGGATACAGTACTATCCGTAGTCGGGTACAGTACTATCCGTAGTCGGATACAGTACTATCCGTAGTCGGGTACAGTACTATCCGTAGTCGGATACAGTACTATCCGCAGTCGGGTACAACAATATCCGTAGTCGGGTATAGTACTATCCGCAGTCGGGTACAACAATATCCGTAGTCGGGTACAGTACTATCCGTAGTCGGGTACAGTACTATCCGCAGTCGGGTATAACAATATCCGTAGTTAGGTATAGCACTATTTGAAACTTATTCTGTTTTAAGCTTGTAGACGCTCTGTTTTACGAGCTAGGGCTTCGTTTTAACCTAATTTCTGCATAGTTTTAAGTTGTCTATTTAATAGTGCTATCTATTTGATAGATAGTAATAGTAATAGCTTATATAGATTAATGTTATATGTTTTTAATACCTACTTTAATAGTCATAGAAACTCTCTTTAGACTAGCTTTAAACAAGCCTAGTATTAAAAGAGACTTGTTGTTAACTAAGTAAGTTAATGCTCTACTATTAAGGATAGTTAAGTTGCTTAATAGATGCTTCTAAAACGTGTTAAGCAGATTAAACGTAGCTTTAGGGAGGTTTAGCCCTCTAGATAGACAATTGCTAAGGAACATTATAGTGTTAATAACAACTATAACTACTTCTAAGCCTCTAGTGCTTCTAGGTCTATAAACAGTAAAATCCTCTATAATCTAACCCTTCTTAACTAGCTTCTTACGTAATTCTTTCTATTCTAGACGTATAAATTGTTAGCATATAGCTAAGGCTTTAGTTAGCATAAGCAAGATACTTGCCTTCCTATAAACAAATTTCCTAGTTAAAGCTAATTCTAATTTTAAATAAGTAGCTAGGTTCTAACAATGCTTAGCTCTCTTAGGAGTAGTGTAGAGGCATACTGCTCTGTTTTTTATGTTCCTAGAGGGACTTAAGCTACGCGAAATATTAGATTAGCTACTTAAGCGTTTCCCTCTAAAAGTTATAAAAACTTTAGCTCCTTTAATGCCTATAGTAGTCTAGATCTAATTTATCTAAAGCAGTCTTAAAAACAACTCTTCTAGCTTGTTAAGGGATAGTAGGTTGTTGTCCTTAAAGCGTTTCTAAAGCTAGCAGGTTGCCTATGCTAGTGTAATCCTTAAGTTTAAGGCTTGTAGCTAGTCTATAACAGCAAGCTCCTCTTAAACCTCTATAATGTTATTAATAAGAGCCTTATAATAGAGGTTGCTCTATTTATAAAACTAAGTGTTAACATTAACTTAAAAAGCCTTAGCTTTTTTTAAGTAAAATTAATATTGTTAGCAAATAAGCTCTTAAGCGCTTAATAAGCATAGAGCGTAGATCCTTTTAAGCTCATAGACTAGCGCATAAGTTAAAGTGTTGTCCTAGCTAATAAGCTTGCTATAGATAGGAGTAAGGATGCTCTAGTTAACGCTTTTTATAATCTAGTTAGATATAGTGTTAAGAGTGTTCTTAGTGTTAGTATACTTAACTATACTTACCTAATAATTGCTTACCTAGAGCAAGTACGTCTTAAGCTAAGACTTGTTTGTCTCTTCGCGAGATGCTGCTGTCTTAGCAGTCTCGTTCTTAGCAGGAGGAAACTTAGCTAGTAGCTTAGGGCAGATTAGTTTCTTATTAACAAGCAGCTGTTTCTACGTTGTTATGCTTAAAACAGTGCTATCTAGAGTGTTTAATCCTAGAATAGCAACTAGTGTTTTAATAGCATTAGAGTTAATGTATTCATATATGCACTTTAACCTAGCTAAGTATTATAGAGTGTTATACTAGTTATTAAACGTAGTATAATCCTTAAGGCAAACTAATGTCTTAACTGCCTTAGACGTAGAATCTATTATAATAGTTATATAACAGCATGTAACAGTTTGCTTAGGGTAAACAAAAGTCTTTATAAAGACGTAAGGAGTAAACAATAATTAGAGTAATTAAATTAAGGCTTTTGCTAACAGTAGGAGGATGCATAGGGGAAATCTTTCTCTGTAATTATTATAGCGCTAGGCTTATAACTATAAAGTAGAAAAGCAATAATTTAATCTAATAAAGTTTTAAACAATAAAAGGAGTAGTTATTATATATTTATGTTATATAGAAAAGATTAAACAAGAGTTGCTTAAATACACAAGGCGAGATAGATTAGTAAGCGATCCTCCAAGTCGCTAATTAGCTAATCAAGTCACGTGATCTTAGACTGCGACACCTTGTTAATAGTGTCTATAGCAAACTTAAAGTATAAGTTAACCTATAGGAGCTACTCCTTAAGTTTAGTATAGTCTTTATATGTAACGCTAGTGCCGACACACTAACGCGGACACCCCTGCGAGGCTGCACTAGCGAGACGCTGGCGAAACACTAGCTTGTAGCCGTCCTACTATAAGGAGGACCGGAACCCTCTAGAAAGAGGGCAGAATTCAGTCTTCTCTTAACCTTACTTCTTGATCCTCACTCAAGTGTTGCTCGTTGCTACGTAACCTATTATATTATAGTAGAAGTCTAGTTTAGCAATCTTATAAGTGCTGCTCTAGGCGTTGTTGTTATATGTATTAGTTATCTTTGTTAGAGGCGTTTAAAATGTTAAGTCTTCTTGTTCTTAAACAATTATAGTAGTTAAAGACCTTTAGATAGTCTAAGGGATAGATTAACAAGAGTGCTAGAGTTAGTTCTTAGGCAAAGATAGTTAAGGGACACGTAATAACAGGGGATGCTATAAAGTATAGAATAGACGATCTATTATAAGTATAGAATAGACGATCTATTATAAGCATAGGTTAGGGTAACTAATATATTAAGCTTATAACTAAATAGTAAGTTAAACGTAGAAGTCTATAGAGTAGGTTTCCTTGTTCTTATATATTAACATTAATTACTCTAATTACTACTACTGTTATAAGCGTTTAGTTACTTTAATAGTTGTTATTAGTGTAAGTAATAGTTATTAGCTTAGTAAGCAATAGTTCTTAGCAGTACTATCACGTCACGTAACTAAATTTCCTTATGCTGCGCTGTAACCCGTTTCCTTTAATTAGCCCTTAGTACGAAAGGTCTGTTACATGGTCCTCTAGACACCTAGTATCGCAGGTTTGCAACACCCTTAAAGGCTTTATGAAGGAGCAATTGCAAGGGAAGTGAGTGAGCAGTGTGGGTTGTATTGAGGGGAAACAAGGCCTATATATACCCGGTACATACAGGGATTACTGGGGGCCTAATGCAGGGTATCTCAGACCTTCACAGGCTTCTTAGTAGCCTTTAAAGAGCAGTGCTCTTTTCTAAGTTATTACATAAAATTCTTAAATAGCACATGCTATATATAATTATAGCTATATCTTTAATAGATTTTCTAGGTTAATCTTATTATTCTAGGCGTTCTAGCTAGTCTATGATTAAAGGGTTATCTTGCTTAGTTATTTCTATGTCCTTTGCTATTTGTTTATATAATACACCTAGTAGAGTGTCTAATAAGGTAGCTATTATAAGCTTATTATATAGTAGAAGGATTATCTCAGGAAGTAGAGTAGATTATCTAGGGTGTAACATGTTGCTTTAAAGCTAGGGGTTTATATAGAGCGTACAAGCTTCGTCTTTAACCTAGCTAATTTATGGTTATCTTACCCTGGCACGGGCGAAGTCCATCGCGTAACCAAACGGGAGCTGGCGAATCTGCCCAACGGTCCTTATCTTATCGACACAAGATCGGGCGTGTTTCATGCAGTCGCCAGACGCTTCGAAGACCCCTTGTATGCCTTGATCGGTGGTGGGGTGGCTTATGATGCTGCAGCGAAGAAATATAAGTTGCTGCACACTACAGTAAAACTCCCAAGCCACCTGCATATCTACCACTTATGGTATATTTTATAGCACTACTTAGCCCCTGCTAGGCTGTATTACGAGCCCAACCCTGAAAAACCGCTATTGAGTCTACGATTCGCGGTCAAAGATGTGATCGACATTGCCGGCCTGACCACAAGCAATGGCAGTCGTTGTTGGCAAGACGTGTACCTACCAGCTGAGGAGTCCGCACCATTTATCGAACAACTGACCAATGCCGGTGCGATTCTCGTGGGGAAGCTGAACTGCACTCAGTTTTGCGATGGTCAGGATCCGTCTGAGCGGCATGTAAAACCCTTGCACAGCAGCAATTCTCACTGCTGGCTGAAGAAAGCAGGCTGACGCCCTTATAGATTCGAACAAGTATCCCCTTTCAATCCACGGGGTGATGGCTACCAGTCACCCTCATCATCCAGCTCGGGTTCAGCCGCCGCTGCCGCTGGATACAACTGGCTTGATTTCACCATCGGTACAGACACCGGCGGGTCGATTCGCCATCCCGCTGGCGTAAACGGGACCTACGGGATACGACCAACTTTCTCCAGCGTCGAAAGCAAAGGCATGGCCGCTTCCGGATTCATGGACACAGTCGGTGTCTTCGCTCGATCCGCCTCGATGCTAGAAAGAGCCCAAAAGGCCATAACATCCCCATCAGAAACCTTCGCGCAACCTCAAGGTCCGGAGGCGCGATACAAACTCATATATCTTGTGCGGTCAAACAAGGCCGATCCAAATGATAACCCCAAGTGGTTCCCCCGCCCCGGCCATCCGAATAATCGTGGTGCTCAAGCCGAGCAAATCTTCGAATCCGTCGTCTCCAAACTCGAAAACCACCTCTCCTGCAAGCGGCAGATTCTGAACCTGGATGAGTTATGGAGCAGCACTCACCCCGATACCATGGACGCAAGTCTCAGCATCGCCACTGGAAAAATATACCAAACGCTGGTATACTACGTCACAGCAACCGATGTGATAAGACCATTCATTGCTAAACACAAAGCCGACCGAGATGGACGGACACCCTACCTCGAGCCCATTTTCAAGACGCGTTTCGAGTACGGGGCATCCGTAACTCAACACGACTTCGACTCAGCCGTCGTCCACTTCGAAACATTCAAGAAATGGCTCCTCGACGTTCTCTTCGCAAGCCACACCGACGAAACGGTAATTCTCCTGTATCCACAAAGCTGTGGCAACCCCAACTATCGCGATGAGAGCAAGCCTCCACCAACAGTGATCAAACCCTCTGAACGATTTTGGGAAGGCTTCTCCTCATACTCCATAAGCTACGTCTTCGGATGTCCCGATATCACTGTCCCCGTGGGTCAAGTCCCGTATCATTCACGGATAACGGAGCATGAGGAGTGGTTACCCATCTCGCTATCTTTCTTGAGTCAGCGGGGAAATGATCGTATACTAGGTTCGCTGCTGAAGGAGCTGGAAGACACGAGAGTGCTACAGCCAGTTCGAACAGGAGCAAAGGCTTATAGAGGCTAAGTTAATATAAACACCATGCCCATGCCCATGCCCATCTCCATGCCCGTGCCCATGCCCATGCCCATGCAATGTAAATGCATCCTGGTACAAGGCGCTTCGGTCCACGCCTCAAACTCCAACTCCATTCCCAACGCTCAGAATACCTCTAGTAATAGAAAAACCCAGCCCAAAGAAAGTGATGCGGAGACTGAGAGGAAGAGAAAAGAAAAAAAAACTCCACATGTATCATTCTCACTCATACAATCAATCAATCCGCAGTCCCATGCATGCATGCGTGCCATCCCGTTGAATCAGTAAAAAGATCATCTCCAATGTCTGCCATAGCCATTCCCACACACCTTGCATCCCCAACCCACAACCCATGACGTGGGCTAGAGGCGTAAACCAGACTTTCCTTCCTCGTTCAAAGTAGGGTCTGGATAGCGTATGTATATACTCCGCGTCCGTGTCTGACACGAAATAATCACCCCTCACCCAGCACTCCCGCCAACCCCCTCAACACATCACCTACGCCAATCCCTTCACTACCGGCCTTCTCCTTGCCCTCCCGATCCCTTTCCTCTAATCTCTGTGCCGCCGTTCCTAGAACCCTATCTGCGACTCTCTCCGCCGTATTTCGGTACTGTTCAATCTTGTGCACGCCATCTGCAAGCAGATCGATATTCGGTTCGAGGGAGGACGCGAGATGTGAGAGATGGGTTTGCAAAGCCGATGGCGTTGTGAACGTGAATGAGAACTGTGACGATGGCGGATGAGGTGTGTCTGTTGATGAGGATGCCGAGATTTGTGGTTGGAGAGCTGAAAATATAGAGGCTTGTGAAGGGTCGAGCAGGGAGGCGTCGATGTCGGATAGTGAGGGGTGCGATGTATTTATTACGGGAGGTGATGGAGGCAGGGCTTTTGAGGTCGATGACAGGGCTTCCCATATTGCCTTTTCTTCTTCAAGACTGTGGATCTGTAAGTATACGGCACGGAGTTGGAAAATTGATGACTCGGGCATACCGCTTGAGTTCTTCTTCGACCTCTTGTAGTTTCGACTGGTTCAGGATGTTCACGGGGTTTGGTTTCTTGACCACTGTGACGGGTGCTGTGTCTTCCTGTTGAATTCATTAGCCTCTAGAAGAGAATGACGCGGACGATGAGAGACGTACCCTGCTGAACCAATCCGACAATTCCGGTTTGTTTGCAAAATCGTCTATGAGTTCTTGCTGGATTGCGCGTGCTAAAACACCGCATTAGTATTCATAGGTCCATTCATTCCGAATACGGGAGAGTACTCACCAGCCATGATAGCGCTCGTATCTGGTACATGACCTGACGGTTTCTCGGGAAGCGCTCTAGCGCCGCACCAAGTAAGGAGCTGCTTCATCCGCCGTGGTTCTGGGAGGCTCTGCTCGATGTGCTTGTAGAACTCTCGGACTTCGACTTCGGAGTGGGGTAGTGCATTCGAAAGCCCACTGTCGATCAGTGAACTCGCCCGTCTACCGCGTAGTCCAGTGCTACTCCTCCTCCGCCCGTCCTTATTCCCTCTTCGCATTTCCTTGTTCCTCAGAATAACCGGTGTGTCGGCGAACGGCAGCATGATCTTTGTCGCGCCACCGTCGCAGTTCTTCGCGACGTGCAGTTCATTATGGACAGGAGTACGCACGCCCAAGGGCGCGTTCTTCTCTTCAGGGTCGGGGGCTGGCGTGCTTCTTGTTTTCTTCTCCCCAGGCGCAGTCTTCTTGGTCCGTTTAGGAAGAGGGTTGGGCTCGGTGGGGCCCTCGTGGTGCTCCCTGTCTCCCGAGAGACGCGCGGATCGCCGTCGCTTTTGCGCGTCTGGGGCATTATTCTCGTCTTCAGCTACTGGGAGCTTTTTCCGACGCGACGGAGCCGATTTCGCAGGTTCTTCCGGGATGGGTTCGGGAGCCGGTGCAGCCCGAGCCTTCGTCGTCGTGCGGCGCGACGTCCGGCGCGAAAATTGGAAGCCCTCAGCTTCTTCTTCATATGCTGCAGGTTGTCAGCTTCTCACATGCACTCGATTGCCGTCCAGAATGCGCAAATCGCGAAAAAGGCGCGTGGCACAAAGCCCCGCGCCGACTGCGCATCCGAGACCGAATCATAGCAGCAACTCACCAGCCTTTGCAGTTCTCTTCGTCGCGCCGTTTGTCTCCCTGCCCGTGCCGTTCACCTCCGTCTTCGCCCTCTTCGCAGCCGGCGCATCATCGTCCTCAAAAGGGTGTTTCGTGCTTCTCCGCCGCGTCGTCGGACGGTTCGATGCCATGTGGAGGGTTGCTAACGGAGATCTCGCGACGACGGCGTTCATTGAGTCGGGTTGCTATGGTGTTGTGGACGGAGCGGCTGGGCGGGCAGGCGCGTGCATCGGCGGCGTGACGGCGGGCTCGGGTGAACGATCAGGCACGGGGTGTATATTATGCTCGGTGTTCTGCCAGGGATTGTTGTAATGATTGGCGATAATGCGAATATCCTTGGACGTGGTGAGGGCGGGTTTCGCGGGTGCACACCGGGCAAGGAAAGGCGGATGCGTCGTTGGCGGGTGCCGAGCTTGAGGGGATTCGTAGCGCCAACTCAAAATCAAAACAATGCATGACTAAGCACCACGGACGGCACGTGCTCATTCCCCAGCTTGCTTTGGCCCACCCCGGTTGGAGGAGGTGAGTGAGTTTGGGGTGAGTGAGATTGGACAAGAGAATAACATAGCGTTTGTATTACCCCACAGCGGATCCTCTGAGTTTACGCAATTACTTACTGCAAAGGTCCGATGAGAGCGAAAAGTCACCAACACTTTCACAATAACGTCACTGCTTCATCAAACCACCGCCACTGGATGCAGGGTAGTTAGGAAAAGCCGGTTGCTGACCTCGTATGCAAACACATATATATATGTACCTAGTACAGAGCCACCCTTCCAAATGAACAGAGAATTCAAAACTCCCTTGAAAAAGCAGCAACCCTAAAGCCGCAATCCCATATGCTTGTCATTTCATGCCGTCGTGCTGTGTTGCTAAGTTCCCGCCACCGCAGAATAATCTAAAGGCACTTTTTGTTTCCCTGAGCCCGTCAACTAGCCTGCTGTCTGCCCATTGAAGTGTTACAAACACATCTCACATGCCCGCACCACCCATGGGGCCTTGCACACCGTCAGGCGCAAGACTGCCTTCGATACGGCGCTTGGCATCCTGCTTCTCCTCCATTGTCGGGTTGTCCTTGCGCATATCTGGCGCGTGTGCGGCCCTGCTTGGGCTGTGACCGATGGACATTCCGACGCGAATCTAAAAGCATGTGTTAGCTGCCAGGAATAAACGAAGGTCGTGCCGTGCATGACTTACCAGAGTCTCCAAAGCAGACTTGGAGTTGTCGGCAAGATCGTCATCATATCTCATCTGGCCAGGCTCAAAGAGAAGCAGAAGGGTGCTTCCACCAAACTTGAAATATCCTAGCTCTTCTGCTCTGCGAACCCGTTCGCCGGCTTTTCGGGTGATGACGGTGCTGCCTACCATCATCGCACCGACGCATATGACCATGACGCGCCCGTGGACCTCTGAGTCAATGGGAACGATAACACGAACATTCTCACCATACACGTCGAGGGATGACCGAATGGCCATGGGATTGACCGTGTAATACTCCCCTTCAATGGGCTTTGGCTCACCCATTATGCCATCGACAGGAATGTGGAATCGATGATAGTCTTGAGGTGCCAGACGGAAGATCCCAAGGGATCCCCCAACATATCGTTTCGCATCCTCCGGGTATGCATCACCAAGAAGGCGTTGAAGCGTAAATTCGCGACCCTTTACCCAAATTGCTTGTGCCGAGTCGAGAGTATTGAAAACCACACTTCGACAGTCAGCGGGAGACACGATAACCCTTGGGTCGTCGGGTGCCGAGCAAGGTCGTGCATTGGGCTTCAGGGCTCGATAGAAGAACTCGTTAAAGTTTTTGAAGTCGGAAGTTGGAAGTAGGACCTCGGACATGTCGAGTTGGTGGAAGGCAATGAAGCCTTCAATTTCTGCTGCCGAAGCGGGGTCATCATATTTTTTACCCTGCTTGAAGCTGAGGGACCTGAGGAGTTTTCGTACTGCAAAGGGTGAGCGAATTACTCGAGAAACTACTTTTGAGCAAGAGTGCTTACTTCTCTTCTTTTCCATATTGTTGGCCTTTAGGCCCTTGTAAAGTAGGCGAATACCGAGACGCACATATACACTCATCCGCTCTTCATTGATCTGGCCGGTGATACGGTCTTGAACCAGGATGTTGGCCGAGTTAGCTCCCAATTTGTAGCCACCGTACGAGATCTTAGTGATGACCTTTGAGTACCATTTCCGCTGGGCTTGGCTAGACGTGACGAAGCCGGCCATGACGATGTTGTTTACTTGCCTCCAGTCCTGACTAGCACATGTAGCCACGTGAGTGATAATATCGGCATCGGACTTCTTGTTGAGACGTGGCTGATGACAGATGGGACACTCGCGAATTTCGATGACATGCTCCTCTCCCTTCTCATCAGCAAGATCGTCGTGCAATGTATCTCCGCTTTCCTCGCCTTGGCTACCCTTGGAAGACTGCGACAGGATCGGGATCGATGTGCTAGTAGGCTCGAAATTAAGTGGTGTGCGGGAGCCAGAGGTTGCGGAAGGGGTCATTGTCCCAGGAGTCTCACTGAGAAGGTCGCTGCTGGAAGCCGTAAGGTGACTCCACGAACTCTGTGATGGATCGGGCGCTACGGTGTTCTGAAGCCGATCTTCCAAACAAATGACGACTTGGTCGAACGTCAGCAATTCATCCCCGTTGTTTTCAGAGGAGAATCTCTCAAAGAAGCCGTTGATTGTGGATTCGTGCAATGTGGAGCCCAGACTGTCGAGCATAGTGGTAAGCTCAACCTTGTCAATAAGGCCGCTGTCATCCGCGTCGTACTGCTTTAGCATGGCTCTCCAGAACTGCTGTCTCAAAGCCTTGTACGGCAGATACTTTGCGCGGATGTAGAGGACAGGGCTATGCTTTGACTCCCAGCGGTCCTTGTTCTTCATTTCAATCGGGAGCGTGTACATCTTGAGGTCCATGTCGTCCACCGCTGTGGGGTCAATGTTGACCATTGGCATCGGAGGTGCGAGGGCGCCATTGCCGTCCGTGTTCACTCCCGGGGTAGTCGGGGCGCTGGTGGGTGGGGGAGGGAGAGTGTTGCTGTTGGAGTAGTTCAGATTCGACAAGGAGCTTTGGGAGTTCTCTTTCTTCAACGACGGCTTGCCTAGACGGGATAAGCTGTGAGCAGATGAAGATCGGGACATGGGGAGACGGAAGCGGGATCTTCTGGCTTCTGAAGTACCTGGAGTTCCCGGAGAGTCCTGCGGTTCCGGGAGTCTGTAAAGACCAGTCGTCGGATCAGCGTCAGGGGCAACGGAGAGGGGCTTCTCGAGCGGAAAGTTGACTGCGCCAATGTAATCGTTGCCAGAGAACTTGTCGCGGTCGATGATGGTAAAGCACAGCGAGTAGTTTGTTTCGTGCTTCAAGACCTGGAAGACGAGCTTTTCCTCGAAGACAGGGTTGAGGTTGTGATTGACGACCTTGGTGCGGTATGTCTTCTTGCCCAGGGACGTGACAACAAACGGATCCATGTCGAAGGAAGTCCTGGTGACTGCAGTGGGGTGTTAGTGGGAGCAGAACAATGTGGCGTGCCAACAAACCATTTCGCTCAGGGGGCAGGTCTGTGATCTTGACAATCTCGAGGAAGAGCACGCCTGCGACCTCGGTCTTGCCAGAAAACTCGTACGCGCGCTGCTTGGCCTTCCGCTTCAGCTTCGCCAGGCGGAGTTTTCTGCGGCGCTTTTCCCTCTTCTCGGCCTTTTTGGACTCGTCCTGGACTTCGTCGGAGCTCTCTTCCTCTTCCTCGTCGTTGTCCTGGTCGTTGTCCTGGTCGTTGTCCTGGTCGTCGCCCTCGCCGCTCTCCATGCGCAGAAGGGCGTCGTCGTCTTCATCTTCGGGGCTGGGGCTCGTCTGCGCGAAGCCCATGAACTTGTGCATGACCTGGTCGGGCGTGGCCGAGGGGCTGCTCGTGTCGATGAGGGAGAATTGGATGCAGACCTCGCCCGTCACCACGCTCTTCTTCTTGCCGGTGCGGCGGGACTCGAGGGGGAACCACTTGGGCTCCTGTGTGGGGTTGCCGTTCTGGAAGACATCCTCGAGCATCACGTCAAACTCGCCCATGTAGTCCTTCCCAAAGCGGTCCTTGTCCCAGCAGCATACTTCGAGCAGGACGCTCTGCGAGTCGGCCACGGGCAGATCGAGCGTCTGGTTCCATACCGGGTTCAGCGACTTGTTGATCGTGGGCGTCGCTTGCTTGGTGTCGCCGAGCGTGAGCACGAGATACTGCCGCCGCAATTAGCACCGCAGATGCATACATGCACGCACGCGCGAAACATGGATTGGGGGCGCTCACGGGGTCCGACGTGCCGCTGCGGTCCTTTGCAGCGAGGTTCCTGCCCTACAGCGTGGCCGTGGTTGTCAGCGTTCCCGGCTCCCGCACCTCGTGGCGGGGTATCCGCGTACCTTGATGACATTCGCCCTCAACACCAGGCCTGCCCGCGTGGGGTCCGACATTTGGCGCTTTGGGCTCGTACTGCGGCTGGCGGGCACGCTGTTGGACGTCGAGCTGGAGCCGTTTCCGTTGCTTCCGCCGTGGTTGTTGTGCTTGAGGCGATGGGGGAGCGACAGCTTCGAGGTCAGCGTCGGACGCGGCATGTTGGCGGGAACCTGTGTGCCGGGCTGTGGGCCAAGCACGCTTGACTGCCTGCGCCAGGACGACACGTCTCGCGGCTCAATTCACATGCAGCGGCTGGCCGCAGGTGCATCCAGAGCGGAAGGGAGAGCGCGTGCGGGCTGCGATCTTGGAGCTTGGAAGGGGGGTGAGTGCGAAGTAGACCGTATACCGCAGACGCAGACGCAGACGCAGACGCAGACGACGGGATAGCTACACTTGTCAGACAGCTGCCGGATCGTCGCAGCTGATATACGGACGATGCACGCGGCCCGCAATTGAACAAGGCTGCCAGGCAATGGAAGAACGAATCCCGAAATGCGCAGGACCGTAGCGGAAGTAACGGGACGAGCTTGACGTTTTATGCGGCTTCCCACCTGCCACCCAATGCACCGTCTCGCGGAGCACAGCGTCTGTCTGGTCTCCACGCAGCCACTGTGGCCGCTCAACCTGGGGCCAGAAAGACAGCCAGAAAGACAGCCAGAAAGACAGCTCGTCGCATTCCAAAATTAGCCAGCTGAACTGCCTGGAGCTTCCTTCCTGGAAATCCTGCTGCCATGAAACCGCTCCAGTCGTCGTGCCGCCGCAGCACTGATCGCCCTGCAAGCCACCGCCGTCCACAGCTCACAATTGATCCGCATCGTCATCATCGGGCTAATCGGGGGGCCAGAACTTCATATCGGGTGCTTTTAAGCCGTCGTGTATGCTGCTTTCGATCACGATATCTACCACATAGTTGCGGGCTTGGGAAGCAATCAGGCCGCTGGGGAGAAATGCCGCATGCGGTGGTAGCAATATCCAGCTCGCGGTTGCCTCAGCGTCGAGGATAGGGCCACAGCAAAGGGTAGCTACGCAATCATATATTGCTTCAATTGATGAAGCAAGTGGCACCGCGACAATCTCGCCCTCGTCGTATCTAGAGATGCTGTCTCGAACACACATGCCCTTTGTAGAAATCGATCGATTGCCTGAAACATAGGACACCTTCGGTCTCACTAAGCGCGTTATCCTGAACCGGCTTCCTTGTTCGCAGTACCAAAAGCAACACATATCTGCCATTAACAAGTTTGTTGGCCAGTACGGCCGACCCAAGTCACCTTTAATCTCCGTATCCGTACATACCTGAGTACTTCACACGGATCACATGAAGGTCTTTCGAGAGGCCTCCAGTGTCCCACTGCCTAGCCTAGATATCCAACCATCAGCCAACAACCGCGGTACCTGCCCTATTAACCACCTTCCAACCCTGAACAATCAGATAAAGAAATCCTACGCTTCTATGTCTCATTTGCCACCGAAAATATCGCAGATCTCACAGCAAAATAAACACTTTTGGCTAAAGTCTTGAGAATTCTAGTACTATATCAACCAGCTGGCCATTTCCGGGCTTGTATCCCTTCTACGAGTTATCCAAGACCGAGTACCAATACCAACGCCGCGCTCATGCATGTCAGAGACGCCAAAGCAAAGTAGCCACACGTGCCCATGCCAACCATCAACGCCGACCACGGCCAACGATATCCTATTGGTCAACCCCAGAAGAAAGCACCAAGGAACCGTCGAGCTGAAACCATAAAAAGTCGAGCGATCATGCCGCAGCAGCAATCGCAAGCTCCTCCACCTCCAGCGGCGGGCCATCCAGCGGCGTCTTCAGCGCCGTAAAAGCCTCTGGCCAGACAAACATCTTCTCCTCTCTCGAGGGCGTCATAGCCGCAAAGATCGGAACAGCGTTCTTGCTCGATACTCTTCTCCACATGTTCGCGCGCGGGTTGAAGTTGGAAGGCAGACCCTTGCCCTTTGTCTTCTCATCGTCAATCTTGGCGATCTTGATGATTTCCTTTTGGATGTCGGCGAAGGTGTCAAAGGGGATGTAAGGGAGGCTGTTTTCCTGGCAGTATTCTTCGAGACGGAGACCGCGGCGAGCGAAGAGCACGTCTGCTTCTCGCGCCGCCGGGAGATCGGAAACACCGTCGCCGATGAAGACGATCATGGGAATTGTTCCGTCGTCGGACTCAAGACGGGCCGTGTCTTTGTAGTCGTTGATGGACTTGGCCTTGTCGTGTCCGAGCTCAGTGTCGTGGAGCCAGACTGGCTTCCATTGGCTGCCATCCGAGGAGATGGTCGCGTCGTTGGCAACGATGTCGATATGCTTTGACGCTTCTTCGCCGAGGAAGTGATCCAGAACTCTTCTCAGAACGGGCTTCAGGCCAGCGGAGATTACGTTGAATGGGATTTCGTTGTTGATGCAGAATTTGTGGAAGGTCGCAAATTCCGGATCAGGGGTAAGCTCTCCCTTCATGACTTCGAAGCCATCCTCGAAAGGCACATCTAGTGAACCCCACATCTCTTCCGAGACATCGCGGAATGACCGCTCGCCACTGTGGATTTGCTCGTCGAGGATCTTGCGTCGCTCGGAACCGCATCCAAAGTTGTTGAAGAGAATGTGGCCGGTATCTTGCATGAAGATTGTGCCATCGAAGTCTGGAAATATAGTCAGCAATTGGTCCCGAGTGATTAACATGATCGGCGAGTTGCGCCCGCGTACCTGAAAAGCAGATGATCTTCCGCTTCGTGCCGATGTTTGATGTGGGTGGTAACGACTTCCTGGGTACGCTATCGAGAGACTTGATCTCGATGGCGGGAGGGGTGAGCGCGATAGGGGCCATGTTGTCAGATATGAAGAGGGTTATCGAGAAGAGTGGGGAGATTACAGAGCGGTTGAAGGTAGGGTATGTTAATGTGGAAAAGCTGTGAAGATTCTGATTGATAGGAATTGTCTACTCGTTGATGAGGCCCTGGCTTTATATGAAAAACCAGCCTTCGCCTTCTCACGCCGCCAGTATGATGCCATCGCCAACCGCACCTGAAGCGTCTTCTCTACAAAATCCCTTATCGTGTACTAGAAGATGGAGCAGAAGCAGTGAAAACGGCCGCGGACGCGCTGCACAAGCCAGTAAAGGCGACAACGACGAGCCGGGTGGTCTAGACTGGCGACCTGATTGGTCGGTACCTTTGGATAGCGCCCGTCAGACTGTACATCGACGTCACTTACGGCTATCCTGAAAGGCCTCCTGCAGGAATTGCTTTCTCGACAGTTCTGATAGTGGGGCTCTCAGATACCCCTCCATGTACCGCCTACGCCATTGTACAGAGGAAACAACATGAGAGCTGAGACGCAGTAATGACGTTGGAATCTCCTAGCCGTCCCCTCATCCGCGCGGAATCGGCGAAGTATTTGTCTCGAGTGCGGCCGTGTGCACCGGAAGCCCTCATCTGCCGAGCACTAAGAAAGCCGACCGATCGTCTAGCCGACAGGACCGTCTTTCAGCGACCAGAGCCTCAACAGACCTCCAGATCCCAATCGATTTTCGCATCCGTGGTTCAAGGTCTGTTGATCGACATCGGACCTACAGAGTAGCTCACGTATTCACTCGGTGCCCGAGCGCCCTTCAACTGACCCTTTACCGGCTTGCTATTTACCGATCCGCGCAAGGCACGTGACGTATCCTAGAAACGGACGCGTATCCTCAGCCGCCGAGCAACCAGCGGGCCAGCCGCGTCCACATCAGAAAGTGATGAAGAGAGAAGAGGTGCATACTGGTGCATGTTTCAGTGGAGGGCGCGTGGGTAACTGGCGGATTAGGGTTGCTTGATCATGAAATGTCAAGGGTCTGCGGTTCCCCAGACCGGCGTATGTGAGAGCAAGAGCGATGTTTGATGCAGAGTTAGAGAGGACTACTGCGTCTCCATTTGCAACAGATATAGTGTGCGGTTCAACAATTGGCCGCAGCATATCCCATGCAAGCCAGCCCTCGCAATCCCAAACTCCCACCAGATTTGAATCCCAGGATCCCATCGCCTCCCCCCAAAAGCCGTTACGCTAGCAGCGCGCCACCCTGCCATGCCATGCCATGCTCCCACCAAAATTGCTTTTGCACCCCCAATCTTTTCGTGTCCGGGCATGGAGGGGGGAACGTTTCGAAAAACCGAAGGCGGCCGTTGGGATGCGGGATAACAATCACGAAGCGGTGAGGGCCCTTGCCTGGATGGATGCTTGTCTGCACGACGCCATAGTGGAACCTCGCGGGGGACCCTGAGGGTGCTCCCCTCGGCCTGCGTTTGCGAGCCTGCACTGCATCTGCAGTCGTGAGCGAGCGCCATTGTTCTGCACAATGATGGAAACCGACCTCAGAGCCTTGCGCTCCCCGTGGGGTCGGCATCAGCGAAAATGCGGACGGGTCATTGGAGACCGAAGGTTGGGCGTCTCCCATGTTCAACTCGAGAGTTCCATCCTCGTGCACAATGCTCTCCCTGCTCTGCAAACTGCCACGTCAGAGCCTTGCACCATAGGCTCGTATCATCTCACAATATATGCGCCTAAGAATTGAGACGAGAAAAAATCATTTCACTACATATTTGTTGCACACCACCCTTCTGCGAGAGTACAGGTCTGGAAAGGAAAACGACTCCACACCCAAGAGACTAAATACGTACAAGAGAGAGAGTATTAGGAGAAACAGTATCCCTCGGCCATTCTGCCGCCGAAATAAACTTTGTAATTGTAGGAATCCAGAGGGGGTCGCAGCAGGCTCTTCCAGAGGGACACAAACTCCGCCTGGTACGTGTATTTGTCAAGCAAAAACACTCGAGAACCGACCCATCCGGCCAATAGAAGAGGGCAAAGAGGGCAGGCACATGTTTGCTGCCCGGGAGAGAAGTGGAGTTTTGTTAGTGAAATCCCGGCCCACGCAGGGGTATCACAAAGAAACACGGGTTGGGAAACCACTCAACAGAACCATAAGTATGGCAAGCGCGCAAGCAAGGAAAACATTTTCACAACGCCGTGGATGACATGGCAAATAAAGCCGTCGTCAAAGACATGCAACCCGTGATTCCGTTCCCAGTCAAGGTCCTCTTCTCACCTAGTTCGAGTACTAAACGGTTATATGAGACCACACAGCCGGAGGTTCTCTTGGATGATGATGTCTAAAATTGCAAATCAGATGATGCCGAGAATGGGGAGGAAACGAAAGACGTACCGTTAACTGCAGCCATGACGAATCGGATCTGCATTGTATCCGTGGCGCAGGTGAAATGTGTGTAGATCTGTTTTGTCTCATGTTGGTTTAGAGAGACGAAACGGTTCAGGATGTAATCGCAGGCCGCGGCGTAGTCCGGACCACCTGTGGTAATTCGTCAGCATACGTTTGGTGATTCGATATGGGCGACGCTTCTGCTTACCTTCGTAGTCGGGGAAGTAGTTCTTCATTGGGCTAACGGGGAGCTTCTCCTTGAAACGGTCGATCTTGTTGAGGAACAGGATTATCGAGGTCTTGACAAACCACCGCGAGTTGCAAATTGAGTCGAAAAGAGTAAGGGCTTCCTGCATACGGTTGACAGTCTCATCCTCGAACAGTAGCTGATCGTATTCGGATATGGCGACCAGGAAGAGGATGGTGGTGACATTCTCGAAGCAGTGTATCCACTTCTTTCGCTCGGACCTTTGGCCACCGACGTCGAACATGCGATATGTGAGATCGCCGATGATGAATGTCGTCTCCGTGATACCGGTAGTCTTGACACGCGACCGGAGGACGTCTTGGTCGTTGGGGATATAATCGGGGGCAGCAATGCGGTCAATGGAGTCGAAGTAGCTGCGAAAGTCAGCACACCATACACGATAGATGGCCCGATGGTCGCCGAGCAACAACCTACTATTTGGCGGAATCATTGAGCTGGTACTCCCGCGATCGCTGGAAGCACTGTTGGACTCCCGCATCCTTCCACAGCACCGAGATGGCGTTTCCGACCTCTGGCGGGAGACTGTCGCCCTCGATCTGGGCGGGCTGCATGAAGATGGTCTGGACGTGGTACTCGGCACGCTGGTCGTCGAGCGGTAGCTCCAGCGACTCCATAGCCTCGAGGATGACACGCATTGATTGGACCGTGTTGCTGAAGATGATTTCCTTGAACGATTCCCGCTCATCGCGCGAATAACCGCCCTCGTGGATGAGCTTCATCTGCTTGAGAATGGTGGACTTTCCGGATTCACCAGCACCTGCTCACGGTTAGAGGAGGCCGGGGCCGACGCCGACGCAGATGCCACTCACCGAGAAGGAGCATCTTGATCTCGTTGCGCTGGAGCATTTTGTCGCGCTTAAGCTGGTTCTCAATCTCCTCATTTCTCTGCTTCCCCTCCTTCTCCTCCGTGCTCATTCCGCAACCCATGGTGACGAGTGGGAGCGCTGTGCGGGCGAAATATTACTAGGTATGTATGAAGCGGAGCTTCCGTAGAGGCCAGTCGATACGGAATCTGTTGAAGAGTCGCGTCAGTAAAGAGCCCGAGATGCAGTTGATGAACGTAGGGATCCGGGCTGCGAACTGCGCTGACGGGCGGCGGTGGCGTGCAGGTGTGAGAGAGGATTGGTGAGCAGAAAAGCAGCCCGCCTCGACGCTCGGGGGAGGCTGGGCCAAGGGGCAGGAGTGAAGGCAGCACGCGGGCGCGGCGGACAACTCACTTGAGGGTGAAGTATTAGAAGTGCCTACGGGCAATAGCTGGGGAGGGGCGCTGGAGGTGAAGGTGGAGACGAGGGCAGACAGCGCGCGCTGGTGAAGGCTGGAGTCGCAAAGGACCGACACGGGCAAGGGAGTGTTTGAGGGCTCGCTTCGCCTCGGCGGGCTGGTACGTCTGTCAGCGGTCGCTGGAAACGGCGTGAGGAGTCGCAATGGGCGACAGGCGGAGGGCGAGGGCGAGGGTCACAGCAGCAGCAGTAGCAGCAGCAGCGGCAGCAGCAGCAGCAGCACTGTGGTCGGATTGTGGATGCCGCAGCTGGTGCGAGAGAGATGGAGAAGTCTGGAGTCTGGAGTCTGGGAGGCCGACGAGGCTTTTGGTTTTGGTCCGAGATTCAATAGGGGAGGAGAGTACTGTACCTAACCACCGAACCTACCGCTAGTCCGGGGCCGTGACCTAGCGCAGAACGCCCGCTCCACCGGCTCCACACCCAGCCTGTCTGGCTGTCTGTCCGCTGTCCACCGCTGTCCACCGCTGGCCACCGCTGGCCACCGCTGGCCACCGCGAAAAACCACCTGCCACCACACTCGTGCGCTTGCACAAAGACGCTTCTTCGGCGCTGCACGGCGACGGCAACATGGTCGTCGTGCTGCTGCTGGATGCTGCGCGCGGTCTGCTGTCACGGGCGACGCAGCCGCTCCTCTGGTCCCAGCCCCTGCGCCCTCCAGTTCGTCGGCCACGTCTGTTCTGGCTGCTGCTGCTGCTGCTGCTGCTGCTGCTGCTGCTGCAGTGCTGGCTGCTGTTGCACCCCTCCGGCTTCGCTCGCCGTACACAGTCTGCTGCTGCATTGCCAATGGCCGTCCAGGCACACCCAAGGCGATCCCGCCGCCGCGATGCTCCCGCACCCACAGCAAGCGTCTACTCGCGGCTGCGCTGTCGCTGCTCCCAGCACTTCCTTTTGCTTCCGCATCTCCCTGCTCACCACTGGTCTCCACCTCTCGGTCGCCTGTCCGGCTTTCCCTGACTAGCAAGCCCGGGCCCTTCTAGAAGGCCATTGGAAAAGAATAGGGGTGCGTCAAATAAAGAGCCCCCCGTGCTGGGGCCAGCCCGCGACGAGGGCTCCCCCAGCAGCTAATGAAACGCTTTGTGCTTCCTGTCTGTGGTTCCAGATCAGTCTGATACCAAAGGCCAAACGTGTCCACGCCTGGAAGCAAGAACCCAGAGCTGCTCGCCGCCATCATTGCACCGTTGTGCACCTTCGCCATCCATCGCCATCCATCGCCATCCATCGCCATCCATCGCCATCCATCGCCTTCAACGCTCGGCGGCGGGAGCAAAGTTTGAAACTGCGAACAAACGCACCCTCGCCAGAGGCCTGTCGTGCGCCAATTGGCCAGCCGAAGGATCGCTTGCAAATCACATGCATGCGTGGCGCAACGAGTGGCCCGTCCGTCGGCAAACCTTCATGCCATCGCGTCTTCATCTCCACGAGTCGTGCGCAACTTGCTCCCTCAGGCCAATCACCGTGCCAAAATGTCGACCTTCCTCATTTTCTCCGCAGTTTGCCACGTGCTTCCCACACCTCGAGCTTCTGTCGTGATTCCTGTCAAATCCACCTCCATAATTATGCTTGGACCAGTGACAACTGTTCCCCAGAGTATTGCATGGCAAAGAGAGACGACCCGTAGCCTTCTCACCCTCTCGCACAGCAAGTACCAAGGTCTTCCAACCCGAAGATACCGCGGACGACCAAGACACATAACCCTAGTTCCATCATCTCTTCGTAAAGCACTGGCCTTTGACTAACACGACTGGTTCAAACACTATTGCCACGACTCCTGCCCACTGTTGCTAACCTCACCCGACTCACCTCATTGCTAAAGGGGAAAGAGGTGCTTGTATCCGTCGCTTTTGCCATGCCCTATACCACCAGTACATCTGGCTGCTCTCTCAGTTATCTGTCTGGTTACTTTCCTGACGGCTGTTCTCTCTACCTTGGTCTCCTTCCATGACAATTCCTGGGATGTTCCAGTGTGGTTGTAATCATCCAAGACGAACCCGCTTCCGCTACTGCTTGTGTCATGCAGCGCGGCAACGGTCCGAGGCGATCATACCTCTGCTAGGGCCACAGTTCCCCCTGACTGCTCTCTAGGACGAGTGTCTACACCCGACCTTTCCCCCACCCTCCTACTATAGCTGGCACCAGAGTAGGAAAGGAAGAGGGGGCCAGGAGCAGACCACCATGTGAACCATGTAGGTCTCACTACGTATACAACACCTCACCCCACTCCGAGACCTGCATCCACCCTCTGAAAAGACGTGCAGTGAAAGAATGGTGTGTTCAAGCCTATGGGTAACATCCACCACAGCCGGAGCACAACTCCGCACCGTTGAAACGGACACGGGACCTCCATACGTCTTCTACTGAACTTTACTGAACTCCGCCGCCTCATTGCATACCGCTCGTTGCATACCGCTCCTCAGAACCGATGGGGGCCAGCCGTGGTCACTCATGCACCCCACATACGGAGATTCGACCTTTTCAGCCTTTATCAATCTATACGGAACGGCCTCTTGTGCAAGATCCGATGGGATTGGGGCCGTCCAAAGACAAGCTCAAAGGAAACGACATCTAGAACTGGAGATTAACCTTTTACAGTGAGTAGTAGAAAGGATGGTTGATGGAACAAGTTCCTCAATTCCTATGAACCACGGCGCTCCCAATCCTTCGACTCATGACACACTCTCTCATCCTAGTGGATGTTATAAGACAAACTTGGGGTTTGTCTCGTAGCCGGGCGCAAGGTCTGCATCTCTCGTTTCTAGTATATGCCTCCGGACTTTGTATGATTTGTGCCACAGTCTAAGCCCTTCTCCACGAGCCACGCCGTAATCACACGCCGTAATCGGGAGGAACGGTCCGGAACGGATGTTTGAGGCAGAGACAACTGCTCTATTCTGCCGAAACTTAGATTTGCTCGAGGTCTTGCTGTCTCTCTCCAGCGTTGCGTGCTGCTGGGCGAGACTCTGCATGTTCCTCTCGGAGGCCCTCTAAGAGGCAATGCGAAGCCGAGAATAGGCAAATCGCATACCACGCAGGTTGTTGGGAAACCTTTGTTTCTGGTGGAGTTCTCAGCCTCCAAGAAAGCGGATCGTTCATGCACACCTTATCGATTATGCAGCACACGGACACTCCCGTCCTCGGTGGTGGCTCTGCTAGATGTTTCCGGAGCCTGGGGCCAGATCTAGAGTGCAAAGTGTCCAATTGTGTCACAAAGGTATGCACCTCTATTATATTGTTTCTAATCCTGCTTTCCACGTTGCCTGTACTGAGTGGTTGGAGGCTGAGCGGCATTCGGTAAAAGACTTATCCATCTCAGCTCCGACTCTGCGGCGATGGTCACGAGAGAATCCTGGGCCGATTGCTCCGTCGACTTCACGTCCAGCAGAGAGGTGCCCCTCTGCGAATTTCCAGACGCTTGACCGATCAGCGCGCGCGCACAGTCATCCGGTTATGGAGTGAGGTCCAACGCCATCAACAAACGCACGAACGAGAGAAAAATCACGAGCCGCGGGGCTCAGGTACCGGATCATCCTCGAGCCTCCGAGAGGGTACCGAACAGGGTCTCACTGCATATTGCGGCGAAGCTCACGTAGGCCAAGGCCTATTATTCCCCTTCGATTCGATAATTAGCCAGAGCGAGAGAATCCACAGGTTAATTTGGGAGGCCGCGGTTTGGTCGGCGCTAAAGTCGTCCTAATCTGGCATAGCACAACCTGCAAGCGCCCGACTTAGATTTTCGACACCGCGTTGCGTCGCCAACACGACGATGCTCGGAGATCTTTGGTGAAGCGTCGTTCAGCATCCTCCGAGCGCTAATAATGCGGCTGCAACTTGCCAGTCCATTCGAGAAGTCCTCTAGGCCAACGCCTCGGCGGTTACCCTGGCAAGTCTCTGACAAGGCGCGTGGAACTGTCGTTGATACATATGTCCGGACCTACCATCCGCCGCAAAAGCTCCGTTCAGTTCACCAAAAGTATCTAATGAGACAAGTCCCGTCTGACGAATTTCCTTGAGTCTTGTCCTTGAATTTCTTTCCTTCCTCCCCTGCTGTTGACCGGCAGTCTCGTCATCATCCTTCTCCTGATAATGTCGTTTCTCTAGTCCACAAGTCAGTCTTTCCCATCCTTCAACACAAATCAGTTTGACAGAATGCTCACCTCTTTAAGAATTCTGTACCACTATGCTTCTAAGCCACATCAAAAGGCTATGCACAATATTGCCTTCCTTAATCGCTTCTTTGCCGCTAGACTCAAATCCTTCCGCCATTCCCACCTCGCTACCTGTTCCACTACAACGCTCGGTACCCGCATGTGCACAGCCATGCTTGCGGGCTTCACTCTTCAATCAATTCCCTTTGGCATGTACCGCTCAAGTAGACTTTGCCTGTCTTTGTTCCCATTATAGCACAGGCGGGGAGAGTCTTGGTGAGGTGGCACTTGGTTGCATATATTCCTCTTGCTCCACCGTGGATAGCACTGCAGCTTCGGCATACAACGTCTGCCTAGGCCAAAGGGACGCTGTCCCACCAACTCAGAGCGTCTTGACAGTCACCGCTGCTAGCTCCACCATGTCGACGCAGATGCGTTCGATACCAGTCGCTACAACAACCTCAGTCCCCTCTGGATTCCAAACATTACCCAACCCTCAACCAACACCAATCACCCATACAGTCATTGCTGATTCGGTTTTTCCAACTGCGACCGGCTCTCCTACCCATTTGTCTCCGTCCTCGAACGCCACGGCCGCAGCGTCTCAGGCCCCAAGGACCATGAAAGCGGCTCAGATTGCCGGTTTGTCTGTAGCTGCCGCGGCCACATTCATTATTGCAATTGGTCTCATGGTCCTCAGTGTCTGCCTCAGGAAGCGGAAAGAGAGAAGAGGGGTGGTCGAGATCATCGATGAGAAGAGGCCCGCAAGCGTGGCACCAAAGAAACCTTCGGGTAGATTCTCCAGACGGTTCACGATAAAGTCCCGGCAGCCTCCCGTTCAACAACTCAAACTCCCACGTAAGGCTGGGGTCGGCCTCACGTCGCTCGCGGGGTACTCGGACCCTTATCTCAGTCACGCCCACCCTCACACTCAAGTGTATGCCGTACAGGTTGATACAAGAGCACCTCGGGCAGACCCCTTCGATCCGAGAGGCACCCACCCCGCGCTACACCCAGGTACTAGCGGTGCCAATGGCGATTCTGACACCTCCTTGCCTCTCGACCAGATTGGCGTTGCCGTTAGTGCCGAGCTACCGGATAGGTCTCTTCCTGCCACCAGGCCTCCACGGTTTCCCATGAGGGTTTCTTCAAGGCAGGAAAGACCAAAAAGTGTCGTGCGTCGTTCAGAGGACCCCTTCAAACGCCCAGACAGTATCATGAGCCAGGGCACCGTCTTTGAAGAAGAAGAAGATGCACCGCCTGAGCGTCGCAGGTCCTCGAAACTTCTGCCAACCCCTCCCATTCCTATTCCTCCGATCCGGTCGTTCCAACCATCGAGAACTCAGCCTCCATACGCAGCACCTAGGAGGACACCTCTTACTCGCCAGCAGGCTCAACAGCCGGAACTTTCTTTGGATATCCCTATTCGACATTCGAGGACGCTCCCATTAATGCCTCTGTCACTAGAAGACATGACATCGCAAGTTTCACCCCAGGCGCCTGGTACCACCCTCCAAATATCTTCTGTTTACGACCAATACAAGTCCATGCCGACCAACGCGAGCACTCCAGAAGTTATCAACGATATCCCCGATTATTATTTCACGTCCAACAGAAGCTCTCCAAACCATCAACTCCCGAAGAGTGCGCCACGCAGGGCCGCACACATCAAAGAATCACCAAAATATATTGCTTTCAAACCAAAGAATGTATCCAGCAATGTCTCGAGAACTTCAAGAGGCTCGAGCAATCCACGGGATTCGATCTCGTCGCAGACCTCGTTTGAGACGGTTGATGAAGACGACCCGACTCCAGAAGAAGAGGACGACGACGACAGGCAACTATCCGAAGACAGCAAACTTTCTCCCGTGGCGGAATCACCCATCTCTCACCTTCGCTATCCAAAAGTTCCTCGAGCCTCAAATCAGCTTGTCCCACGTAGTCCGAGAAGCCCTCAAAGCATCCGAAGCGACCAAAGCTTCCAAAGCCCTCGACAGGCGCCAGAGCCTTCGTCGCTCCTTGTGAAGAGGAGAGGCGAGCAAGAGGCCATGAAGCTCGGGGGCCGGCTGCATATGGTCACGGGTACCAATGGACTACAGTACAGACAACATTCGCGAAACAACACGACGGAGACGGTCTTCAGTTCTCATCGTTCAAGCTCTCACCACACTCGCTCTCAAAGCGGGCAGTGGCCGCCCATGAGTCCAGGCGGTGGGTTGATGAGCCCGGCGTGGGTGCCGGAGCTCACACCCAAGCGCCTCGGAGATGATCTCTTGATCTCGGTTTCTTATTCCAAGCCCCAGCACTGAGGGCGCCTTTCTTTTTCTTGCATATGATTTTGTAATTCCGGCATGCATGGCATTCACGAGGCTGGTCCAGCCCTATCCACGACAACGTTTTCTTTTCTCAGCGCATTCATTTGTACGTATACTGCGAGATACCCATACAGCACTCCTTCGAGCCTTTCGGCATTCCATTGGGTTTGGCGCGGCGTTTGGGCGGGGTGATGTAAAGAGATTGTACGATTCAAGGGAACTGGTCTATAGAACAAAACAACTCCGGGCGCGGACCGGAAGTCTTTTTAATGTAGCTGAGGCATTTGCAAAAATTGAAGATTTGCTCGCAAATTTGTACGTGGACGGGACGTCGGAAGTGTCGGAAATAGACACAAAAGTACCGTGACGGGGTGTTTTACGCCTCGAGACGGTTGCCGTCGCAGCGTCAGGCTCAGCATCAGAGTTCAGCACCTCCAGACTCCGGCCTCCAGACACATGGGCAAGGCTTGGACAGCGGATTGGTAAGATGCGGCGGGGGTTACATGGCAGACACATTATGTGGCAAACAGCGGCTTCGGCTCGAGCCTTTGTGGGCAGCCGGAGGGGAGATAGCGAGGGTTAGTCAGTGACAGTCAGGGCAAAGAGTGCACAGAATGCACAGAATGCAGCGTCGGTCAGCGGTTACCGGGCTTATTCAGGGAGAATTGGCGGCTTTTCTCACGGCGCCGGGCGTGGGTTGAGGGGGCTGTTGAGGGGTTGCAGTGCCACGAGTGCCCAACGCGGCGGCGGGCCAAGAAGATGGACGCACCCATCAAACACCCCACCACGCCGTCGTGCTCGCCCTTGCCGTCACTCTAATCAATCACTCCACGTTAAAAACATCTCAGGCCCCGTCCTGCGCTCTTCGTCCTCCACTTCCCTCCCAGCCCACACTTTCTTCCTCGCCCACCATGCCGTACTCGAAGACTGATGAGACCGCCATCAACACCATCCGCACGCTCGCGGTAAGTCTTTGCCCCGCCATCATCAACAATGCCCCGCTGTCGCAGTTTTTTCCCTCGACACGTCCACACACGGCAACCAGGCGGGTTCGCCAGCCGTGTGCCATGTCCCCGCCTCGTCTGCCGTCGCAATTGCTGATTGTGCGTGTGGAATAGGTGGATGCCACATTCGCTGCCAACTCTGGCCATCCGGGCGCGCCCATGGGCATGGCCCCGGTGGCCCACGTCCTGTTCAACAAGTTCATGACGTTCAACCCAAAGAACCCCGATTGGCTCAACCGCGACCGCTTCGTCCTCTCGTACGTGCCGCTTTTCTCTCCTCTGCACTCTGCACTCTGCACTCTGCACTCTGCGCTCTGCGCTCTGCACTCTGCCCCTCGCCTTGCCCCCGCCCCGGCAGAGCTATGCCCAGCTCTGCCCGGCGGCGGAGCTCTCCCGCCCCGAGCCCCCATCTCCGCGGCGATATATGGCTCGAAACTTGTTGTTTTTCGTCTCCATGCTGCATTTGTCCGAAGCCTGCGGGCTTCTGGGAACGAGTCTCGTCACTTCGGCTGCGGATAGCTTGTGGATTTCGGCGCCACGCCTCCAAACCCGCCCCGGACACACTGCAACAGCGCGACTGACCCGCACTGCACAGGAACGGCCATGGCTGCATGCTCCAATATGCTCTTCTTCACCTGTTCGGATATGCTTTGTCAATTGACGACCTGAAGCACTTCCGTGTAAGCCTCTCTCAAGCTGTGCTCGTCTGTCCCGACATCGGACACTGACATGGGCATAGCAAGTCGACAGCATCACGCCCGGCCACCCAGAAGCTCACGACACGCCTGGAATCGAAGTCACGACCGGGCCTCTCGGGCAAGGTGTCGCCAATGCCGTCGGTCTTGCCGTTGCGCAGGCGCACACTGCCGCGGTCTTCAACAAGCCAGGATACGACCTGGTCAGCAACTACACATACTGCTTCTTCGGTGATGGATGTATGATGGAAGGCATTGCCAGCGAGGCCTGCTCCGCCGCCGGTCACCTGCAGCTCGGAAACCTGATCTGCATCTACGACGACAACCACATCTCCATCGGTTGGTGTCCCAGTTGCACTTGTGAGGCCAATGTACGCTAACTGGGACCTTACAGACGGTGACATCAAGTGCGCCTTCACCGAGGATGTCTCAAAGCGCTTCGAGGCCTACGGCTGGCACGTGCAGCATGTCGACGATGGTGACAACGATCTGGAGGCCATCGAGGCCGCCATCGCGAAGGCGAAGGAGGTCAAGGACAAGCCGTCGATGATCAAGCTCCGGACGACAATTGGTTACGGCTCCAAGCTTGAGGGCACCGGAGGCGTGCACGGCAACCCCCTTAAGGCCGACGATGTCAAGCAGCTTAAGGAGAAGTGGGGCTTCGACCCGGAGAAGACGTTTGTCGTGCCCCAGGAGGTCTACGACATGTATCACAAGCACGCTGCCGAGGGCGCCGCAGCCGAGCAGGAGTGGAACAAACTCTTCGAGAAGTACGCATCCGAGCACAAGGACCTGGCTGCCGACCTCAAGCGGAGATTGGCCAAGGAACTGCCAGAGGGCTGGCAGAACAAGCTTCCGTCCTACAAGCCTTCGGATGCCGCCATCGCCTCCCGGAAACTGTCCGAGACTGTTTTGGAAGCCATCCACGACGTTCTCCCAGAACTCATGTCGGGTTCCGCAGATTTGACCGGCTCGAACAACACGCGCTGGAAGAACGCTGTCGACTTCCAGCCCCCTAACCTGAACATCGGTGACTACTCCGGACGATACATGCGATATGGTGTCCGCGAGCATGCCATGGCCGCCATGATGAATGGCATGTGTGCCTACGGTACCATCATTCCTGCTGGCGGAACCTTCCTCAACTTCGTCTCTTACGCTGCCGGTGCCGTTCGCCTGTCCTCTCTCTCCCACCAACGCGTCATCTACGTCGCTACCCATGACTCCATTGGTCTTGGTGAGGACGGCCCAACACATCAGCCTATCGAGACGCTCGCCCACTTCCGCGCGCTGCCCAACATGATGGTCTGGCGCCCGGCTGACGGCAACGAGACCTCTGCTGCATACTACATGGCTCTTACTTCCAAGGGCACCCCATCCATCCTCGCCCTCACCCGCCAGAACCTACCACAACTCGAGGGCTCAACGCTCGAGAAGGGTATCAAGGGTGGCTACGTGGCGCTCGAGGACAAGGAAGCCGACGTCACGCTCGTTTCGACTGGTTCTGAGGTTTCCCTGTGTCTCGAAGCAGTCAAGACACTGAAAGAGCAGAACCTCAAGGCCCGTGTTGTGTCGATGCCTTGTACCGAGGTCTTCGATGCTCAGCCCAAGG
Source organism: Clohesyomyces aquaticus (assembly GCA_002105025.1). Lineage (NCBI taxonomy): Eukaryota > Fungi > Ascomycota > Dothideomycetes > Pleosporales > Lindgomycetaceae > Clohesyomyces > Clohesyomyces aquaticus. The sequence continues at coordinate 339,595 of MCFA01000002.1, forward strand.
ATTACCAGCTTTCCGTCATCCCAGACGGAATCCCGACCATGTCCGTCGAGGTCATGACGACCCTCGGCTGGGAGAAGTACTCGCACGAGCAGTTCGGACTCAATAGGTTCGGTGCTTCAGGCCCATACAAGAAGGTTTATGAGGTCAGTTAAATACGCGGTAAACTTCCCCCTGTGACACACGAACTAACTATTGTCATAGAAATTCGAATTCACCCCTCAAGGCATTGCCAAGCGCGCCAAGTTGACGGTCGACTTCTACAAGGACGTCAAGCCGCTCCGCTCCCCTGTCAACCGTGCTTTCCAGCAGCTTATCTAGAATATGGCGAGGACGTTTTTTAATACATCTGCGAATTGGCTTTCGTCGACGTGGTTTTCTCGACGAATGGTTATGCCTAGTCTAGCGGGAAACAGTTACGAGGCTGGGGGCGGTAGCATAGAGAATATAAATCTGATTGCAAATTGACTTTAGTGTGCTGTATTTGGTGTCGCGGTGATGTGATTGATATCTTCATTAGGTATTGGTGTTTAAGTAGGATGTTGACAGTCTGACAACTCTATATTTTCTACGCGGAGACAGGAAATGAGTTGTACTTACCTCATAAAATACCAGGCAGAGTCGGACGCAGTCATTTGAGTTAAGGATATTCCTATAACAGCTTTCTAGAACACGTTAGAAGAGAAATGGGATGCGTTTTCTGTCATCAGAGTTATGCTTCCCAATTTGGCCAGAGCTTAGCCAGCCATCACCTTGGTCTCCTCCTCCATATTTTCGTCCTGTTGATCTGCAGATTTGAACAATCTCCATTAACAAATGAGTGAGCATCCGAAGGACGAGCCCACCAGTCAGGGAATCCGCATGAAGTATCAGGTAGGCATGAAAGACATCTTAATTGCTAGCAGATCTGCTGTGTAACCTACGAACTTAAGGGTAAAGGAAACGACCTTATTCAAGCATATCGACATGGCTGACATCGTCCCATCTGGAGGAGCCATGCTTTGGATAAATGCCACTCTGGAATTGAGCATGCAGATCCATGATGGTCGGGCACATTGGAGGTAAAATCTGACACGCAGCCATGCCGCAGATACCAGCTTCAAAATCTATATACTGTGCGAAGTCAGTGCTTGTCTTGTCAAGGCCATTTATGAAATAAAATCTAGACTCTCCCCCTCCGTACTCGGTACCCCAACCCAAGCAATCGTGCCCGGACTCATCCTTCCTTCCTGCCCCCTTCGACCACCATACCAGCAAAACTCCAATTCTTGGTCGAATCGATCGGAATAGCCAGTCCCAAGAACATGGTGTGTATTGGAGACGATCGGATGTGGTCGTTGAAAGCTTTCTTGAGGTCACATTCCGGTTGCGGCCTGAAAAATTCCTCCATGATTCCTCCTTCAGGAGGCGAGAATCGCAACGGAACACTGCTTGCAGGAAAGTGAAGTACGCTTCTGGGCTCGCAAACGCACCTCCATCGCTAATACACTCCGTCCCACCCATCAGAATATCAAAGTGTGGAGCGTCGACCGCCAGTCCCTCACCAGCATCGTTCAATGCACTGATAGTAGCCATTCGATCCGTCAAATCGGCAAGGCCTTTGGGTAAGAACGTGATGTCCGTGATCCTGAGCGGACTCCATATCTTCTCAGCCATGAAGACCTCGAGCGTTTTGCCCGTCGCTCGTTCGATCATCTTGCCGGCCCAGTCTGCACCCGCGCCATAAGCCCATGCGGTCCCAGGTTGGAAAACCAACGGCAATGTCAACTTTTGCTCAACATTCAGGCCCGTCCATGGAAGTTCCCCACGACTTATTCGCCATTTGCCCAGGAGGGGTTCGAACCAGTCATATTCATGTCCAGACGTGTGACTTAGCAGCATTCTCAGGGTAATCGGCGTCGTATTAGTCACCGTGATAGCTTCGTTCCTGTCATCGTCGAAGTCTTGCATGATTCCATATTTTCCGACCTCGGGAGAAGACCAGAGACGGGTTTGTCGAGGTCTAGAAGACCGGCATCTACGCATTGGAGGGTGGCCACGGAGGTTAGGAGTTTGGTGAAGGAGACGATGGCGCAGATTGTGGAGAGACTAAAGGGACGGGTGGATTCTGGTTTCAGGGATCGTACGCCGCGAGCGGTGGAATATAGTGTATTACCTGGTGAAGAATAGTGTACAGCTGGCTCACTCACCATCTGGCTCACTCACTATCTTCATCGCCCGCCAATTGAGCATATCCGGAAAGTACTCCACGATTATAGGCATCTTCTTATACCTTTTCGAAATCCATATTTTTAAGCCGTGGGACTTTGCGAAAGTTTTCGTGTAGACTACCCTCGTCAGTGTTGTTACTGCGATAATAGCCTGGATCTTGGAAGAGGTGCTGTGGGTTGTTTTATTAGGCATTCAATAGTCAGTCGGAGGATGGCTACGGATGCGGACGAGGAATTGCGCTGTACGTGCCGCCTCTTATGGTTCAATGTCTGACGTCAATTATGCTCTGAGCCCGTCCCGGCCGGAGTGGCCAACACTCGCGTGAGAGGTGCAGGTGTAGGGCTGTGCCGCAATATAGATTTCTTGAGAATGCCCAGTTAGGAGGCATTCCAACACTTATACTGTCTAACTTTCCGTTTCCCTTGAAGTCATTAAATTCTGCTTCATATCATTATTCTTTGGTTTGTTTAAGGACCGTCTAGCTACCGCGAAGTTACACAGGCTACGCTAAATCACACAGGCTACGCTAAATCTGATGGCATAGTGAATAATTCATTTGCAAAGGGAACGTTCATTAGTCCCGGACGTTTTTTTACGGTTTGGAAACACGTAGCTGTTCCTGCACTAAAAGCCGCTGATGCTTCATGGTTGTTTGGAAGCAAGAGTGTCTACAGTAATTTCTGAAGTCTGTATTGCATTTGGCGGTTTATTCCCGTATTGTAGTAATAAATATTGAATCAAAAGTGGTTTGCGAAGGCACTGACAGTCCTCCTATGTCGGCGAGAGAATGGTACGATACACTAAGGCTGGAAATATGGTCATCCTTGGTACAAATAAGAGCTACTCCATATCTGCTTATATCTACTTATGGAAACTGCTGGCGTGGATTTGATTCATCCACGGATTGCCTGTTGCTTTGAAATATTGTGCCACCTGCAAGGCCCGCCTACCCGTCCCATATTTCACGAACATATTAAAGAAATAGAGTTGTGTCACGTATTCCTTTACATCTTTACACACCAAATACATAGCCTTCCAACCTCACCTAGACTATTATCCATTATATGCGAGCTCCCATCATCCTGCTTCTGGTCCACTCTCCCTTTCCCCTTGCTCGCCCCCTTCGACTTCTTCTTCGGAGAAGTGAGCCATTCTTGCGTACCAGCCATCTTCCTCTTCCTGCTCTGCTTCGGGAACTCCTCGGGCTCGGGAACGCCCCCCTCAATACACCATCCAAAGCCCAACGACACTCGTAGAAACAACATCCTCTGCTCGAGGTAGTTGAGAACGTCGATGTCGGTGTCGACGAGTTGATCCGCTGTACGTCCGAGAAGCTGTTCCCATGCTGCATCTGAGAATATCAGTTTTCCGCCGCTGATTTGTCCGGTTTCGTCGATGATGGGACCAAGCTGTTCGATGTTGTTAGCAATATGCCACATCTTGGCAGTCGACCAAAGCTGATGGTATGGCAGAGAATTTGATATTTACTCACGATACGAGGGTTGATTCGAAGAGCGACTTGTTTCTCACACTGCTTGCATTTAGTAGACGTCGCATTCGCATAGATAGAAACGCCGCAACATTCTGTGCACATGAGCATGTCACGCCGGTAGTAGGTGACAATGTTGAGCTCCGTAATTAGGACACTAATGTAACCCATGAAGCGTTCTGTTGGTTGAGGTCAGTATGTTACAATTTCTAGTGGACTGGGCCATACAGTACCTTTCGGATTACTTCGAGCACTGGAAATCGTCAGTAAAGCTCGAAAGGTATAGGGTGGGGAGTTTACAAATCGTCAATATCTCCCAGATTATACAGAGTTCGGATGGATGCATTTTCCGCAGCCTGGACATCGAACACTATCAGTTTCTGTCAGTACATGCACCATGTGGAATTTGACAGTGGAACGGCCAGGGATGTCGAGGCTCTTTAAACGGGCACCCTGTGATCTGTGTGCATGCACATTCCGTACCACTACCAAGTACCACAAGTAGTAAACCTGGAGAACTGGACGAGAGAGTACTCACCTCCGTCCGAAAATGGTGGGTTGATATGTTCCTTTTTGGTAATTCGCTGGGCAAAGACTCTCAGCCACATGGCGTCCTTGATATCTGGATCAACATCCACCCTAGTATTTGCACTTAATGACAGCTTTGCCACTCGATCAATTTTCCAGCCGGGGTTCGTGATCAGCAAGACGGTATGAGAGGGCTTCCATGATGATGCAGAATTGCACGCCACCCCGTACAGTGTCAGAGTAGCTTCCCCCGTGTCGTCGAACACACCAATGCCTATAAACTCGGAAGTGGTGCCGTTCTTGTTCGTAACTTGGCTCATATAATCAGTACCGAAGAAACAATGAAGGGAGGGGATGGCAGATACGTACACTTCTTCCTCGCTCCGACGCTCTTGACGCAGACAAGAAGCTTACAGTCGTAAATGTCGTAGCCACCGTCGGCAAAGTTCTTGACTGTGATAAGGCCCGGAATTGATTGCGAGTCCCGATATCCGCTTGGTGTCTTGCACATGATTCCGTCATCACTGTTCTCATGTAGCATGATATAGCAGCTTCGCTCCCTTTCGGGAAAGATGGAAGTGAACAGCGGTGCAGAAGAAGGAGCCAGCGAGTTGCTCTCCCCATGCGAAACATGAACCGTCCATATAGTGACTAACTGGCCAATGCGAGCTTTGTAGTCGATGGTTGCATACCAAAGCCGGACCTAACAATAGTGCATCAGTTGTGCAGTTACGCAAAGAGCCTTGACTGACTGTACCGTCATTGCGCCAGTCTCGTCAGCGACCAGGATTTTCAAGCACCCCTTCACTGCCGAAAGCCTCTTGCTTGACTGGGCCATATTATACATGTTGGCGATTCTACCCATGAACGTCACGGGCTTTGGGCCCCGTTCTAAGGCACCAATATTGGTCTCGTCGTAGTCCTGGGTTGGCGTCCATTGGATTAGGGGCGGATGGAGGACTGCCTCGATCTCCTCGGGGGAGAACCCATCTCCAGGATTGTGGCAGGAAGATGATGGTAGTTGTGGTTGGGACGATGCTGAGGCTTGGGATGGGGAAGAGGGCATCGATGTAGCTGAAGACGAGAAAAACGATTGAATCGATGGCGACTGAGTAGGCATGATGAAGAAATGGATAATTTTCTTGTAGTGGAAGGTGAGGTAAAGGAGAGAACGGCGTTGAGAAGCGGTGTGGGGTTAGAACGGACGATATCGTGGCGAAGAATGGGAAGGCGCGAGGGGACGGTCCATCCTACATCGACTAAGGAAGGCACGAAGAACAAACGGTCCGCAAGCGATGAGCACATTCATATATCCACTGCACGTATTCCCCAGGAGAAATTTGTATATCAGAGGTGCATATTGAATGTAACGACAGAAGTGAGTTGGTCAAATCAATCATAGAGAAATTGCCAGTTCATCCTCACACATGCTCAGATCGGATGAATCGGCTCATATTCGCTCAACATGTCAAAAGGACCACACAGAACATGTCAGACATCATACTCTAAGCCGTCATTTCTCAGAACATCTTGTGCTCCAAAGTCATGTCGTTCTCCGGCTCAAGACCGACACAGGCACGGAAGATGTTGGTCAAGGCCGCACGCTGCTTGGCGAGAGCGTTGATGACTGGAGTGCCCGGCGGGGTCAATGGAGCCTACGGAGTCATTAGTACATTGATTACCATCGAACTTGGGTTAACATCATACCTTGAGCATGTAGCTGAGCACGCTAAGAACGCTATGGAAGCCAGCGTACTTGGTCTCGGCACCATGGGACTTCCACTGGATACGAGTCATCATTTCGGCAACCAGGACTAAGTCGATGATCAAGGGCGAAGCCAGAAGAGAGTCCTCGCAGACGTTGAAGATGCTGATGGTCTGATGACCGCCCAAGAAGATCTCGGCGTAGTATTCATCGAGAGCACGCTTGTCGTCTCCGACCGCGGGCATGTACTTGATGACGACAGTGTGATCAGGGTGTTCGCCCTCCTTATACAGAACGGTGTTCGCAGCAACCATGTCGTCCACAACGTTGGACTTGGAGATCTCCTTGGACCTGAACTGCTTCTGAGAGCTAAGGTTCATGCCATCATTGTTGCCGAGATGATTGTAACTGGCAATCGAGGTGAGTTTGATACCAGCGCTGATCAAGAAGTCCACAAGAGCGGACTTCATCTTCGTCTGGCCAGACTTGAAGTCATCGCCACCAATGAAAGCGCTATGCTTTTCGGCGAGTTCAATTGCTCCCGGAACAAAGGTGTTCTGAGGGGAGCCGTTGATGAAGGGCACCTTCTCCAGAATACACGCAACGGCAAACACAGTGGAGGGGGACACTTCTTCATGGCCAGCCTCGATGGATTTGAGGAGGTTGTCGGCCGTGTCATTCACGCCCTCGATGATATCGGCATAGCGCTCAGTGTTGGCAGTCCACTGGACAATGATCTTGTCAAGTCCGTTTGCAGCCTTGAAGTCCCTAGGCAGTGTATTAGAATGAACCTTGGAAGACAAAATTCAGTTTTTATTCACTCACTGAATATCTTTGCGAATCTGCTCGACATGAGCCATGGAAGCCTTGATTCCGGGAATCAGGTTGTCGGCACGCTCCTCCTGGTTGGCGGCAATGAAGTCGGGATAGTAGATGCTGGGCAGCGGCTTCATAGTGGCCATTTCCTTGCGAACAAGAGCCTTGAGAGACGGCTCGAGAACCTGGGCACGGTCCATTGCATCGGCAAGGTTCATGCCGCTGATGTCCCACCCCCCAATCGTGAGGTCGTTGGGGTGGACCATTGGCAAGAGGTCATGGAAAGGGATGTTGATCTCCTTTCCGGTCTCGCTGTCGGTGCCGAGCTTGGTCGTGGACCCCATGATAACTGAGCCGTAGTAGTTGGCGCCACGTTTGCCCGTCTTGGTCTCCCAGACCAGATTGCGGCGATTGGCCATGATGCCGGCGGTAACGGTGGTTCCGTTGTTACCACCCCAGCCGACAAGCATGACACCGACCTTGGGGATCTTGCGGTCGACCTTGAAGTCGTAGATGGTCTCCTTGGGCGAGGCAACATACTTACCGCTGGCGTTCTTGGAAACCGCCGTGGTACGGTAGGTGTACTTGCTCTTGATAAGGTCGTCCGTGTACTCGACGTTGGGGGAGTTCACGGTGAAGAGTTCCTGGGCGGGGGCTGGGTTCGCACCACTAACATTCGCAGAGCCGTTGCTATCTTCGGCGTGAGGGGCCATATTGGTTGAGTTGGTATGTGTGTAGATTTGGAAGATTTATCTTCGCCAATCTAAGTCCGATGCTCCTCCCGAAGGTGCGGAGCGTCGGCCTGCGAATGTGTTGTGCGAGGAGTTGAGGAGATTGGAAAACGTCTTGGCTATCAGGGCAATGGCCCGGGGAAGTGACGATTGACAGTGGGGATGATCTGGGAAGAGACGAGTGGTAAGGGGTCAGATATATGGCAGTGAAATAAACTATCGTATGACCGCGTGGTGGACGGAGGAAGGAGTCGTTCGGGTTCACTTTATATGGAAGTGGTTGCCCCTCGCCTTCTTATCGATAAGCCACAAGACCCACCTTCACCGCGCTCTCGCACTCTATTACCCGGTCTACGCCGGCAGACGAGTTTTCCCTCCACCGCTTCTTCCAATCGTGATCGGCCCTTGGAGCTAGAAGATGCCAGAAAGATGCCCAGCTGCCGCCGTAACCCGCCAGCATCTCGTCCAGGCCAATGAGTACCGTATGCCGGCGGCCTCGCGCTGGCAAGATACATGCCACGCCCGACATCACAATGCCAATTTCTGCATGTTGGGCTCGCCTACGCCCACTGAACGTCCTCCCCGCCGATAACCTCGCAGCTCAAGACGTATCGAGGTAGCGCGGATGCACAGTTGAGTTGTCAATTCGAGTGTTTGTTGCGAAGCCGTTCTCCAGTCCACCCCATGCGCCCCCATTACAGTACACATGCAATGCACCCCGTGTCAAGAACGACTGAGGGGACGATTGTCGTTCAGAGGGCCATCTCACGCTGGACGCGTCTGGCACTAGAGAGCAGGCCGTGGAATTCGAAGAAGCCATTTCTCTTGGTGCCTTGTCAGCGGGGCACCCCACAGAACCTATCATGACACTTTCCCGGCGTCAGGAATGTTTTGTGGCTGCTAACATCACGGCGCCAAACAGAAGAGCACGTCAGAGAGGATCCTCCTTCTGGCCTCCGGTTTCCGGACGCTGACTGACATCGCTTGGCTAACGAGAAACAGTCTTGCATGTTGCGGACACACTGCAGTTGTCGGTGAAACTTGTCAGGGAGCGTTTGTGGGCGTGTCTTCGAAGATCAAATCTCAGATTCCCAGCGTCTCGGCGGGCGGCAGACAGATGCGGTGTTACGTACCAACAATCCATACAACGACTATGGCTGCATCGCACGGCATACACGTGCAGACTGGACCCGAGAGCCGCATGAGCTTCTGTGCACTGAATCACGAGAGTTTGCTTGCTCTGCAAGAGTCGCTAGAGAGGACGCAGTGTCATGCTTTCAGATCCAAATCTAATCGGTTCAGGATCCGGTTTCTGATATTCCGAAACATCTTCCTTTCTGCGGTGGCACTATCTGATACAGACTATTTCTCAACCGTCGGCGTCGAGGCTCGATCTGGTTGCCCCGTTCAGGACAGAGAGCACATGAGTGGGCTGCAGAAACAGCGCATTCCCTGTCTGGGCGACCAGCCTGACGCTTTTCGCATGGTGGAAAAAAACGGCGGAGATCGCGCACAGAAGCTTCGAAAAGAGTTGGGCGACTGGTCCAATCATCGCGTACTAATATCGACAATTAAATAGCGTTCCCCTGAGCATGGGCCCAAGCTGCGATCCTCTGGCCTGTTGCCCTTGGCGCACGGCTGGATGTTAGTTTATTCCCTCGATCCGGCCTTGTCCTCTTCATCGCCAGCAGCGAACATGGCAACTTGATCTTTCTCTGAGGCAAACCACCCCGACCAGCGCCTGCGACACCCAGCGCGACGACGCTTGACCACTTTGTTTCAACAGCCTCTGACGCGGTGGGTTTGTGTGCTGCAACCAACGATGCTCCAACGACATCGGCCGCACGAACCCCCAGCCCGGCAGCTCCGTGCACGCTTCAGTCAAGACCCGTCGAATCAGACCCGGCGCCCAGCAAGCCCGCGACGCCTAGGTCAGGGACAGGCGCGGGTGACTTGCAGCGCCGGCAAGCTTCTTGAGCTCTCGAGCTCGCCTTTGGTCGCGTTTCCTCCTTCCACCGTGATTGCCTTCGTGTCGTGTTGATGAGAGCTGCTCTTGTGGACAGCTCATTTGCCTCTATATTATTTCTCATTACTCGCACAATACCAACATTTCCAACATTGCCAGTGTCGGGTGTAGGGCTAAAAGCACCTTTCAAACCGGGTTTAGCTTGTCAACTTTTGCCAGTATCAGTGGGCAACCAGCCGCCAAATTTCTCCAGTGTTGCAGTCGACAGGTCGGATCCCAATTTCAGCACCATCTCCGGCTCGCAGATCGTCGGCTCTTTGCTTTCAGGGATTGATCCTCGCCGCTCACACCAGCCTTCCCGTGCCTCTCCTTGACCACACCTCCTCCATGCCACCGACGTCAAAACAGCTTCGAACCGGAGACCACAGGACTTGAACGCATCACTTGTCGCGTTCTTCGATAGCCATTGACTGGCGCAACCGCTTTCGATACTCCTCAGAATGGCGAACAGTGAGAGGCCGCTCAGTTTTTTGCCAACTATCAAATGCTCAAGTTGCGGTGTGGAAATCGACATCTCACACTTGGCCGATCATGTCTGTGCCCCATCATTCTCTGCAAGTAAGTGTAATCCAAAGCCCACTCCTATGAACCATGAGTCTGATCTGCCATTAGAAGCGACTGAACCCACTGCGCCGAAGCTGGATCGTGCTGCAACCTTCAGCGCATCCAGGTTCAATTCCAATACTTCGAACAACCAAGCGCGATTACAGCGCGTGCCTCCACCGCCGAGGATTGACCCATCAGCGGCCAGTGAGTGCCATCGCCCCTCTTGACATATTATTACCTAGACTGACTTTGCAGATAAACCTTTTCGACCGCAAAATCAATTAACCGCTATGAGTAGCTATGGCGACCCGAAGAGTCTCTCCCCGCTGTCGCCGATGAGTGGAAGAGCCCCATTCAAGATGAATAGGAGTGCAACTAGTCCTATGCCACGTGCGATTGGCCCTCCCTCTCCCGATCTTCCCCCAAACATGGATTGCGCTTTTCCGCCGTTCCCAGCTCGAAGCGCGACACCGGGATCGGCAAAACCAAAGACCAAGGATAGGCTTGAGCCAGCTTTCTCACACCGCTATGCGGAAGCAGATCCTTTGTATGCGCCTCTAAGTCCTCGAACAAATGGCGGAGAAAGTGTGTTGAAGAGAATGGATACGATCGCCCCTGGGCCATTTGATGGGAGGGGAGGAGATAGCAGGCCCAGCACATCAAACGGCCGCAAAAGTCCAGCACAGATGGAGCCGTCATTCGGACACAGGAGGACTGCTACGCAAAGCAGCACGTACAGCAATGGGAAGTCACCCAACCAGAGAACATCCTTGTCATCCACCAAATCTCGGAGCTCAACATATTCCAATGGAAGCGTGGGATTGCCTGCGCGACCGAAGTTGGGGGCTGCACCGACCATGCCTCCACCTCCTCGTCCACCGCAACCAGAGGGTATTGACGCCTTCTTGAACCGGCTGCAGAAGGAAACTATGGAACCGTCCCAGATAGGCCAAGACAGTCGCTCCAAGACATTCCCGCTGCGCAAAGATAGCAAAGAGCCCACAGGGCCTCCACCAAGGCCGAGAAGACCGTCCGAAACCAATGGTCCTATAAGACGAGCGACAGATATGGATACCTCCGGTCCCTCACGGCCGAATAATATGTTTCCTGTTCGAAGTACAAGCCGTGCTGGATCTAAGACGGCTTTACGGAGAGAAGATGCCCCACCGCTTCCCACTGTACCGGTGTATGAAACGAGCTTGCCCCCGAAGCCGCTGCATACCCCATCTGATTCCGGCCAATCTGACGGCTCTGTTTCCAGCGCTGGATTCCAAAGTGTGGCAAGCTCTCAATCTAGTCCACCCGGCTCAGTGGCAGGGCTTTCGCGCAGACCGTCCAAAACAGGTACTATGGATCCTCTGGGTGAGGAGCGTATAACGAGAACAGCTAGCCCGGATGAGCTTTTCATGGAAGTCCCTCCTCTGCGGAGTGAGAAACGAGATCAATCTCTAGGTCTAGCAAGGGAAAATAAGCCAGAACCACTTCTACAGCCTCCTCCAATGCTCGTCGCTGACGCTCCCGAGTCTCCCATGGATCCGGCCATCCAAAGAGGTCTTCTATACCAGAAGCGGCCCAGCGTTGCACAGAACGCTGAAAAACCAGCTCCTTTGGCTATGTCAACGAGCCCTCCAAAACAGGCGCCGGCTCCTACCGGAAGGCGCCCACCCACGGCTAGCAAAGGGAAATGTCGTGGCTGTTCAGAGCCCATTGTTGGCAAATCTGTAAAAGATTCTTCGGGCCGCCTTACTGGCCGCTATCACAAGCAGTGCTTTGTTTGCCGAACGTGTCGCGCACCATTCCCAACCGCGGATTTTTACGTTTTCGACAACTCTCCCTATTGCGAGCATCACTATCACGAGCTCAATGGGTCCTTGTGCAAGTCATGCGATCGCGGAATCGAGGGCCAATATCTCGAGACAGACCAGCGTCAGAAGTTCCATCCGAAATGTTTCACCTGTTCAGTCTGTCGTGTCGTGCTCCGCGATGACTACTTTGAGGTGGGAGGGAAAGTGTATTGCGATAGGCATGCATATCACGCTTCACAACAAGGCAATTTCCTTGGGCCTGGAGGCAACAAATCACGGCAGAATGTGCAAAAGAGGACCACAAGGCTTATGATGATGATATGAGGCGGTTTTCCTCATGCATCGTTATGTTTTCCACTCTAGTCTCTTTAATTATTTTCTTCTTGTTTTGGCAAACTCTGGCTTGGTCGCGACATCGTTCGCTATCTTTCTGTCTGGCTAGGTCCGACTTCACTTCTGCGATTATACCCCAGATACCCTTTCATTCTTTTCTTGGTACTTGCATTGGTCTCGACGCCGAGGGACGTTGCTGGAGGAGCCGGGACCCTCCGCCCGCACTATACCCTTTCGCTTGCATTTTTCCTTTGTTAATTACCGTTGCATGAGTATCCGACTTGACGTCCACTTATATACTGTAGATAATGTTTAGTGTATACTGGCATATACGCTTGTCAATGCAAGCGGCCTGCCGCTGTTGGTCAATTAACCGTCTGACTTCTGCTGTGATGTATCTTTGGGTGAAGTCCCGCTGGAGGCGGCAATATTAGCCGCGCGTTTGAAGTATCTCGACTCTCCAAAACTTTCTCGCCCACCAGCTGCGCAGTCAACGCTGCAACAGCGCCATATCATGGACCATGCCCCCCGAGCATCAAGCTGGCGATGAAAGTCCTGGACCCGTACAGCGACCTCGCACGAGTGGCGGCATCTTCGCTGTACCCGCCCCGATAAAGCGGCTGTTCGACCAGTTTCCACTCGTCACGTACCCTGCAAACGACCTCCCACTGCGCGCGCCCCAGAATCGCGACAGACATGTGCTGTATATATTTGCCACAGCCGATGGTGCCGAATCTGGCGCGCCATCGTACAATCCTGCGTGTCTGAAGTGGCAGGTCTGTCACCACTGCAAACATATACGGCGTCTTCTCTGACTCGACATAGACATACCTCAAGTTCTGCAACGTCGACTTCGCAACGGTGTCGTCGAGCAACCATGCCTCCCCAAGCGGCTCCCTGCCCTTTCTGCTTCCCTCGTCGGCGGATATCTCCAAATCCGCACCGCCAGTCCCATCCGGGAAGCTGCAACGATGGACCGCGAACGCCAGCGCCTCGCCCGTCGAAGAGCCTTCAGACCTGCGGTACGAAGCCTATCTCTCACTGCTAGACCACCGGATACGGAGAGCTTGGGTATGTTGGACGTCTCGTACGCTGGATTCTGGCTGACGGCTCGATCAACCAGCTCTACTCGGTCTACCTCTCCGACAATTTCACCGCCATCGCCGAGCCGCTTTACATCCTCCCTACCTCGCGCAACCCTTTGGTTCGCCTCACGATTGCGCACGAACTACGAAGCGCGGCTGAGAAGGAGCTTTTGAAGTTCTCCGCCGTCATTGACCCTGACTTCTTGTATGCCGAAGCAGACGAGGCCTTCGCTGCACTCGAATCGGTGCTGGGGAGCGACAAGTGGTTTTTCGAGGCCAAAAGACCCGGGCTTTTTGATGCCAGTGTCTTCGCATACACACATTTGCTCATAGACGAAAGCCTGGGTAACGGATGGGTCGACGAGCGGCTTCGCGATCTCGTCCTCCGGCGGAAGGGCATGGTTACGCATCGGAACAAGATCCTCACTACTTTCTTCAAATGATCTCCAAACACACTTGTAGGCGAGAGTCACATTGATGGCCGTTGCCTCTCTGCATGTCTTTCGTGGTAGGCCCGGGTGCGAATGGGAGACGGCAGGACGGCAGGACGGCGGCCATACCCATAGCACGACAGAGAAAAAGGCGAGGCCCACGCGTCTTGTCATTTGATACTAGAAAACGGATATGGCGTGCAGATTCCTGCTTTGACTGGGTGTGGCTCCGGCCGCTTAGGGACGGCTGCATTTCGTGCATATTCTTGCCTTGGGTGCGTGAGTCATCTGCTCGTTCTCGTTACTGCACGACGGGACGAGAGAAAGGCAGGCGGAAAATGTCTGCAAACAAAGGGCGCAATTGAGGAGTCAATGGATGATATATATTCCGCGCAAGGCTCCTCTCAGTAGATTCCTCAGAACCCAGGCTTCAAATCGTCACATCTCGCCTCGTCTTCCCCTCGTGCCCTCTTACAATACCCCACTTCTTTGCCTAAGGCGCGTAACCCCCTCATTCATCGCCCCGCGTGGTCCTCACGAGATCCTGTGACCGTGCACTCCTCATCATCAACAGCTCCTTCACCTGACCTCAACAATCACTTACTACACATTCAAAATGACGCAACCTAATACTATCAACATGACCTTCGACACGTCTCTCGTCGACCTCCAACAACCCCATCCCTCCCTCAACACCTCCTTCTCCACCACCGAATCCGAACCCTCAGACGCCGGATACGCACAATCCACCGCCCAACATCCAATCGAAACCCCTGAACTTCCCCCAAACCCAGACTCTCAGCCAAATCAAGACACGCCCAAGCAATCCCTCTCCCAAACGGGTCCCGCACCCCCAAAGCCTTCAACACCAGTCCACCACATCCCAACCCAGGAAGCCTACGATGCATGGGCCTCCATCTACGATGCCGACGGCAACATGCTCCAAGCAATCGACGACCTGGAGCTCTCGACGCTACTCCCCGAATTCGTAGCCCAGATCCCGAAAGCCACACCAGCCCCAACTTCCACTCTCAACATGATAGATTTAGGCTGCGGCACTGGCCGCAACACTGCGAAACTCTTGACGAATACTGTCCTATGGCCGGATCAGGATGTACTAGAAAGTATACACATCACCGGCCTCGATTTCTCGCGCGGGATGCTCGATGTTGCAGCGCAGAAATTGGGAGCACTTGTAGGTACGGGAACTGGACGAGTGACGTATCAGTTGGAGCAGTGTGATTGTTTCCCGACAGTGGCAAACGCTTCGGCGTCCCCGATCCCGGTTCTCCAGAATCAGAATCAGGATCAGGATCGGGAGGAGGGCAAGATTCTGGGACCGGTTGACGCACTTGTCAGCACGCTCGTCCTCGAACATGTCCCCCTGCATGATTACTTTGCTACACTGGCGGCGCTTGTGAGACCGGGTGGCTGTGCGCTGGTGACGAACATGCATGATGAGATGGGCAAGATGAGTCAGGCGGGGTTTGTGAGGGAGGATGGCGTTAAAGTGCGCGCGGGGAAGAGTTTTATTCATTCGCCAAAGGAGACGGTTGAGGAGGCGCAGAGACAGGGGTTTGAGGTGTTGACGGTGAGGGAGAGAGAGGTGAGGGGGGAGGACGTGGAAAGGGGGAATGTGGGGAAGAGGGGGTTGAAGTGGGTGGGGGTAAAGGTGTGGTATGGGGTCTTGCTGAGGAGGGTGGGCTGAGATGAAGATGGCAAAGTAGATTGGATTGACTGTTTTAATTTTAAGATATTTGGGCTTGGTCTGGCCCAGGATTGCAAAATGGAAGGAGTTATGCGATGGGGAAATGGAGCAAAAGTCGTAATAAGTAGTGTCAACGAAATCTATTCCCTATTGACCATACTGTACACACCCATCCCAAACCCACGCCACCGGTCCGAAACCTATGTATTGTCCTGTCCCAATCCCAATACGGTAAAGACGATTCGAAGAGATAGAAAGCAGAAATCTACTGGTCCTTGTTCTCGGCAAACTCTTTAATGCCGGCCTTGGAGTTGAGATACTCGTTCCTGTGTCTCATGGTCAGCGAACATACCAACACAAGACACCCAAAACTTCACAGCGTCCTCAGAATCTCATACCTCTCCATGGCCCAGTTCATGATGGCATACCCAGCGATAATCGGCGGCAGTATATACAGAATCTGCCCGCGCGTCCGCCGGGTCGTGTTGAAAACCGCATTGTTCATTGTGCCGGCGAGCGGGTTCTGTCGGTTTGGGGACATGGAGTAGACGGCGACGCCCTTTTGGGGCGGGGAGCCTATGGATGCGGTGTGAGCGACAGATGGGGGAGTGAGTTGGCGGGTATATCAGGGAGATGGCTAACCTAGGCTACCCCACCCTCCCAAGTACCTGTGAGAGAGGTTAGCGACGCAATTGCAGTAGGAATAGGGCGGAGGGGCGGTTGCGAATGCGGGTGTTGGGGACGAGGCTCGACGTACTGGCCGGGAACTTTGTCTCCGCCTCCACCCATTGTTGCAGCGTGCGATTGATATGTAGGAGAGGGATTTTGGGAGTCGCGAGGCCGTGGGCGAGGAGTGCGGGGGTGGGTTGCGGTGAATGCGATGAATGCGATGAATCATGTTCACGATCAAGCCCGCCATGACCCTCGGTCGGTCCCCGTCCGCACGTGACCCTCCCCCACATCAAGCTTAGCTATCAAATCCGATGATGGCCTTGACTTTGGACATATCGAGCCGTCCGCCTCCGCAACCCCCGCCATTCACTCCACCACCACGCACCACCAACAATGGCTGGTCTCCCGTCCCTCTTCCGCTGGGTGATTCCCGGCGCGGTAGCCGCCTCCTTCGTCCAGGCCTCGATTTACGATGTCAAAGGCGGCACCCGCGCCGTTATTTTCGACCGAATCGGCGGTGTCAAGGAAACGGTCGTGAACGAGGGCACGCATTTCCTAGTCCCCTGGCTACAGCGGAGCATCATCTTCGACGTGCGGACGCGGCCTCGGAACATCTCCACGACGACAGGCAGCAAGGATTTGCAGATGGTGACTTTAACCCTGCGCGTGCTGCATCGCCCAGAGGTCAAGATGTTGCCCAAGATCTACCAGAACCTCGGGCCCGACTACGACGAGCGTGTTCTCCCCTCCATCGGCAACGAAGTCCTCAAAGCCATCGTCGCCCAGTTCGACGCCGCCGAGCTCATCACCCAGCGTGAAGCCGTGTCCAACCGCATCCGCACCGACCTGCTCAAGCGCGCACAGGAGTTCAATATCGCGCTCGAAGACGTTTCCATCACGCACATGACGTTCGGAAAGGAGTTCACCAAGGCCGTTGAGGAGAAGCAGATTGCCCAGCAAGAGGCCGAGCGAGCCCGATTCGTTGTCGAAAAGGCGGAGCAGGAGCGGCAGGCCAATGTTATTCGTGCCGAGGGCGAGGCGGAGGCTGCGGACACGATTAGCAAGGCGGTTGCGAAGAGTGGAGATGGGCTGATTTTGATCAGAAGGATTGAGACGCAGAAGGATATTGCGCAGATGTTGGCCAGGAATCCGAATGTCTCGTATTTGCCGGGTGGAGGCTCTGGGTCTGAAGGTGGGAAGAGTGGAGGAAACTTCTTGTTGGGCTTGAGGGGTTAGAGAGACGGGGAGAGGGGATGTGTGGTGGGATGAAGCAGAAAAATATGCATGATCAGACGGACACGTTCCGGTGTAATGCTGTATAATTATCTACTCTGAGCATTGGAGCTTTTCATTATAGCGTAGGGAATCAGTCTCCTCCCCTGTTCGTTGTCTTGGAATCTGACGTGTCTGCTCACTCCTTCCCTGTTGTGCCAGAATCGGGGGTTTGATTCAAATCGACAGAAATCCAGTCACTGCGGACTGAGGCCTCCGCTTGCATCTCACCGATCATCGACCTGGTGTCCCAGTCGGCCGCCGTTCGACAGCCACACTCGTTAACAAGGTAATGGTCAATACGATCAAACACGTCATAATCACAAGATCTCTAAGTACTAAATAAACACAATGTACCCAGCCGACGGTTTATCCCTAATTACACGAGCCTGAACCCGTCCCAGACGAATGTCGAAGGCCTGTTGATAAGTGTAAGAAGATCTTCGGAGCCGACATTGACACCTCAATGAGAAACCAAC
This sequence comes from Clohesyomyces aquaticus, assembly GCA_002105025.1. Classification (NCBI taxonomy): domain Eukaryota; kingdom Fungi; phylum Ascomycota; class Dothideomycetes; order Pleosporales; family Lindgomycetaceae; genus Clohesyomyces; species Clohesyomyces aquaticus. The sequence goes on from MCFA01000002.1 coordinate 357,429, forward strand.
CTCGAAGGCGGAGAATCAGGGGATGTGAAAGATGCCGTACTCGTGTTGACCGGGGCTGAAGTGGTCGAACGGGAGGACGTATACGGGTCTGATGGGTACTGGCACTAATTGAGTGGCCTGCGATATTGCCATGCTGTGATAGCATCTTCAAAATTTGGACGCTGTGTCTGAGTTAGTGTTTTGCAACAGCACAAACTTTGTACCAAACTTTATACATTATTGAGTCACTATATTTTCTGGTTTTAGAAACTCCCCCTTCCCTAGATGGAGGCGAACCTTTGAAAGCGCCGTTTTGAAATATATAGAATGGAGTCAAATTGCGGTGTTCCTAACATTCCCGGATGAGAAACAATGCTTTATATTGTACTGTCTAGTATTGATTGTTTGCTTGCCCGTTTCTTGTATTATGCGTTTTTGTGGGTTGGGCTCTACAGTGCACTGCTTTGTAAAGCGGGTGAAGTAGGTTTGTACATAAGTACGGTAAGGAGATGAAACAGGAAACGGAAAAAGAGACAGAAAACGCGATTGTATTGCTTGTGTTGTTGTTCTAGCTAGGGGCAGGGAGAGCTGAGCTCGACGATCCTGCGCGAGCTCGGGCCTCCCCGCTAGCATCACGTGACCAGGTCACGTGACTAGAAAAGAGGGCAACGACCTGAGAGGCGCTGCACCGTACTGCGTACGGACAGTTTTCGTGTTATTGGTTTCTTGCTTCTTTCACTCAACCCGTTCGATAGCTTGGGGACTCGTGTGAGAAGTGTTCCACGAATTATATGTCTGAAGCACGGTTGCTCTAGGGTGCTTTTTAATGGGTTAAGAGAATAGACTGGATTGTACTACGAAGGATAAATTTTGATAGAGAAGCATGATTCGAATGCTACACTTAGGTATGGGGAAAAGGTCATACTATAGGAGCGTGAGGAAAATCTGATTTGACTGTGTGCAAGATGCTTAGATTCTTGCACCGTGCATGCCCAATAGTGGGCAGGAAATGCTATACCTTTGTCTTGCCAAGTAGTCTAGTAAGAGGTACCGGGAAACCATCTTATTCTGTTTCCGCAGACTGCATGTAGCTAGGCCTTCATTAAACCTAAAAGTCCGGTGAGAGATTGCAAACCTGTGGTGGTTAGATTACCAGCATTTTACGAAGCTATCCCTTGCTGTGCTGTATCCGCGTCCGATGCGATTCAACTGTATATTGTACTTTTGATATATTAACACCAAGGATGAAGGGCAAGCAAGCTATATCCCAGATCAGCTGAAAGACTCCTCTCGTAAAGTACGTACCTCGGCCGTCGGTGAAAGCGAGTTTTGCCTCAGGGAATGGCTCGTTTTTGCCTCATAAGTCGGGCCGCAACATCTCCGCCACTCACTCGCCACCCTATCGCCACATCCGCACCGCCACCACATCACGATTCCGTCCACCCATGCACATCCGATCTTCCGCCAGGCATCCGCATTCCTAATCAGACCTCACCTCCAGACTCCTTCGCTCCTTCGACACTCGCACATGTTCCCAACATCGGTCCTCACTTGCAGCCGATCAGTACACAGCTTGCTGCCTACAAGTTCTGCGAGTACGCCAGGCCGCCGAAATCGCGCATTGCCACAGCGTCACGCTGTCGCGCGGTCATGTGCCCGTCGCTAGCCAATCGGAGCGAGGTACGACGTGTATGGTGCTTGTCCTCATCTCGGACGAGAAGTGAGTCATGCACGAAGGCAAGGCAAGGCAGGCATCAAGATCAAGAGTGCGGGAAGGAACAACTGGACGAATGTTTTGCACTCCTGCTGTGTGTCATCTCGTACTGTGCCGCGTGGAGTTTCGACAAGAAGGGCGGCTTATGTCCGATGTTTGGTGTGCAGGGGACGGATCCAGGCGGAAGGAGCAGTGTAATACTATACGGCGTCTAAGCGCGAATGAAATGGGGGAGATTGCGCGGAGAGACGAAATGAGGATGCCTTATGACTGTCAGTCTTACGATGCTGTGATACCGTCCCATGACTGGATGCGGCATGATTTGCGTGCTATGTATGCCTGAATGGCGCATGCATGGAGAGAACGTGGTACCTGCATCTTAGGTTGGGATCGAGAATGATGTCGACCCTGGTTGAACACGAGGGAGAAAGGTTGGGGGTGATTGTTGGGGGTTAGGCAGCGAAAGGGCGCTTGAGAGTGCCTGACAGCCATTCTCAGGCTTCGAAAAGAGGCGTTTGGGCTTCAGGCATCAACGTAGCTAATCTCAACCTCATGTCTTGAGATGTCAAAATTAGAACATCAAAATCGAGGTTTTCGCGTCACGATAGTCAAGCAGCGTAATCAGATATGGAGAGTTTTCTATTATAACAAGTACATGGGTAGTAGAGAGCGCTATCGTGACGCTGCGTCCAGTCTGAATGAGCGAAAAGCCATGCACATATCCAGACATGCGCCGCAATGCAAAGGGAAATAAGTTATGTATAATAAAAGGCATGTGGGGACACTCAGGAAACTGTACAACGAGCGTCCTTCTGCCAGAGAAGTGAAGTTGGATATAATAAAGAACAAACCAAAGAAAACCGTGTCCACTTGTGTTATGCAATTTCCTCCGCCGTAAACATGAATACGTTCCTTGCCCTCGTAGTCGGGCATTATAGTAGAAATTACTGACTGAAGGAAAACAATTGTCTGTCGTGCCGTCGTGAAGTCTGCCAGTCTAAGGAGACGAAACCCACCTTCCCAATATGTTACCGTCGACCCTGTTGCTGAAGCATGGCGACTGCAGCTTCAAGTGAGCGAAGCCGGGTGTCCTTCTCAGCGTTCTCTTTCCTCAGTCTCTTAAGCTCAGCACGAAGATCGGACTCATCGCCTTCGTCGGAAAGGCCGGCATCAGAGACTCGCTTCCTCTTTGCTGACAGTTGCTGAGAATCCTCTTGCGTTTCTAGTGTACGTTGATATGGAGAACGAGGCTCTTCAGGGATGCGTTGCACCTCTGTCGACCCGTCCCGAGTAAACGGCCGTGGAATGATCATGTTACCCATATCAGAAGACATGCTTGTCCGACGATGTACACGACGGACGTGTTCGGCGAGATTCTCTTTCCGCGTGAAGCCGGCGCCGGAGCTCCGTTTGCAGTCTGTAAACGGGCAGAAGAGCGATTTCTTCGTGCCGCCGTGCATCTTGTGGACCTCTCGTTCGTGACGCAATAGTCCGCCGCTGTAGGTGAAACCTTGAAGCTTTTCACAGCCTTTGACGTTGCACTTGTACGGCCGATCGTGCTTGTCCATGTGCTTGCTATTTACGAAGTTAGCGACGGTGATATCGAAAGCGTTGGGGGTATTGGTACTGACCTCCATTCACATTTTCGATCGAATGTCATGTTGGTGCACTCCTTGTGCTTGCAAAACATCTTGCCTTCACGGTTCCTTGGTGGTTCTTCGGAGCGCTTGTAGGCATGGTTTCTTCGTGGCGAGAGGTCATCGTTCTCGTCGCCGTCTTGCGATGATTGCTCTTCAGAATCTTGCCTTTCAGGTGCAAGGGAGCTAGTGTTAGACGGTCTCCGTTCGTGCCCACGTTCGGTGATGGGGGATCTGAGTGGCGAGTGGGGTGCTGCGATGCTGACGGGCGTTGGCATGTTCGAGTTCGAATTTGTTGACGGTGTTCGTTCGTGCATCCGAATCTGAGTATTTTGGATCGGCGAGTGATCGCAGTTTCCTCCCATATTGTACTGAGAAGGTGGAAAGTTCGAAATGTTGTTTAAGTTGAGATGTGGCGCCTGAGGCTGTCGAGGGAGACTGTGTTCATATGTATTATAGGAACTGTAATCTAGATGCTGGGGCGGAGCAAAGCCTACGTTATCTGGTGCCTGGCTGCCGTTGGAGTCTGTGATTTGTATGACTGGAGTGTGGGCGTTCAGGTGACCTTCGCTTCCGTGGCGCTGTGGCAAAGGCGAAGAAAATGAAAACGGCCAGTCCTCGGTATTGGTGTCCACATGTAGCTGTTGTTGCGGGATAGAGCCTGTGAAGACTTGGGTAGTGGCAAAGCCTGGAAACTCAGGCGAAAAATTATTAGTGTGCCTTGGTCTGATAGAGGACGCGTGGGAAGCAGACGCGTAAGTATTATATGTGGGCGCAGCGCTGGCAGTGGGGCCTTGGAAGGCTGAGGAGCCTCGGCGGCCTGTTATTGGACCTGCCTACAGTAAGTTTTCGGAAGCAAAAGACTGAAACCCAACGACTGATGGAAGATCTGAGGCACCGAGGGCCGCCAGCGAACAACCGGGGTGACTCAGAGTGAAATGCACACTTTTTGGTGTGGATGGCGCACGGACTCACCTCGATGATCCGCACTCCCGCGGTTGAGGCTGTGCTGATGGGTGGGCACGTGATGTAATGACAAATGCCTGAGGTCTCGGGGCCCGGATGGTGCGTGCCCGAACGGACTCTGTTGCTCTCCTGCCGCCGTTTGTGTCCCAGTGATGAGCTCCCGGCCAAAGTCGAAGTCTGCTTTCGGGCCCGAATTAGCAACTGAAGCGGCAATGAAACAAACGTCGGGCTTGGTACACGAACGGCCGGGCTCACATTGATTTGGCTGAGGCGCCCCCCATCCCAGGTTTCCTAACCATTCCTCTTGCAGGAACCTGGTCTGTGGGACTCGAGAGTTGCCGTTTTGAGACGCATTATCATAAAACATCCAGCATACGCCCCAGAGTACAGCTAGCGATGGTTTGATGGACCAGGGCCAGGTCGTGCTAAGCGGCCGCTGGTTGCCGGCATACTCGAAGAACCAATTGAGCAACCGGTGTTGGCGTTTGTCGTGGTTGCCCCCGAGCAAAGCCTCAATGACCTTACGCGTCAACGCGTCAACAAGTTGCGACTGGAGCCGCAACAGAAGATGCTCATAGTTTGCAATAAAGACTTCGTCAAAGCTCAACCCGAACTCGAGGCCTTGGGCAATGAGCCATTCATCGTCGTGCTCCGATCGGGCCCGGTGAAACACTCGAAGCCCTTCATGCACAACAGCCAGATAGGAAATGATTTGATTCAGGGAAAATGCCTCGAAGCTAGGTGCATCGTTTTGTTTGAGAAATAGTGTGTCGTTTGCTGCAATGGTGCTCAATGCATTGCTGTTCGGAGCGGTGATGTTCATGTTTCCGTCGAGAGACTCAAGCGTCCTGCAGTGAAGGCTTAGTATCAGACACGGAGTGAAACCAAACAGAAGAGGCGGGTCAAATCGTACTGTTGCAGCTCTTTGCCAGAGGCGTTTTGGTTCGCCGGCTCATGCTGGCCCGAAGTCTGAGGTTTCCGCGACGGCCTGATGCTCTTGCGAGGCTTGCTCACTCGATTGGAGGCGTCTTGCAACCGTCTTCTCTCTTGAATCCCACCAACTCGCGATAACCCCTTCTCCAAGCTCTTGAGGGCCTTTGATTCCAGGCCGAGGCATGGCGACAAGCCAAGAATCGCTCCGTTATCCGTCCGCGGTGGTAGGGTACGCGGCTTGAGGCGGCGACGGACCTGATTGACGAGTTGGATTACCTTGAAAGTAAGGTAGATGCGTGCTGTTTGCTGGCGTTGCTGGATCGCCATGGCTCAGCATACATAAAGGACGTATGTGCAGACGTAAGAAAAGGCCCTTCCTCTTGTCAGTCAGCTGGGTCGCCATATCGTTTAAGTGTTTTCTTGCAGCGTCCTGATGTCTGGGGCAGGGTAAGGCTGTATTGACACCTGAGGAAACGAATGTTCACCGCCGCTAGGCAGCCACAGTGGCTGTGCACAAGGGGCTGAAATCGAAACCCCAACACCACAATCTGTCGGCCTATCGTCAACCACACAAGAGGCCGCCGTGAAGAAAGCAGTCGTCCGCATGACGCTGGCACCGCCGAATTTGTACCGGGCTTCCTCTTCGGCCGGTTGTCAGCCCAGAAAGGCTCACAAGTGGACACCCTCCTTGTGATGCGGATTCCACGGCTGCCTTGAGATCATGCCTTCTCTAACCCGAGTCCGGCAATTGTTCGATAGCACAGACACGGTTTGGTGCTCAACGTATTGTTACTGGTCAGCCTTGTGTTTGACCCGCGATCCAGGCAAGACTCCGCCTCACTGATGTCACAGGGTGCCTTTCTTGATGCCTCATGAGGGCACATAATCACGCTATCAGATCTTGGAACGAAACTACGAGCTCGAAACTTGTTGCATAGCCTAGCATCAGATTATTCGCCATCATCAAACGATTAATGCTAGATCCCGGTGTGTTTGTCTCCTCGGCTCGCTTGGGTTCCACGTCACAGCAGAGCGTGTCAAGTTTGTTTCGGCCCTCTTCACAATCTATTTTGGCTTTAGCAATAGAAAGAAAGAATCAATAGGCGGAATCAGATCAAGCCGAGGCGTTATACATGCACCATATTTGATAGATAGAGCCGGTCAGCCGGACGCAGCCTAGCGTTGGGCTCACACACGTCGCTAGGCGTCGATAAGTGGCTTCAGCGAGCCGAATGTCTGTGCGAGGTATCTTGCTCTCTTTTCGGATCCCACTGTCGGCCATGCTCCAGCCCTAATTCGTGGGTCGTATGGAAGGAAGTCGGCGGATTTCTCGCTTCCACTGTGTCCGGTGAACCGGTATGCTTTCCTCTGAGGTCGAATGGCAAGGTAAGGTAGATACGATCACAGACCCAAAGATCCCGCCGACTATACAAAATGTGGCTTTAAGCTGGGTCCCTTGAGTGAGGTTGACGGTATATTCGGCGTGGCTCCGATGAGCTGATTCGATCTTACGCAATCGGGCGCTCAACGTCAACTTTCAAGATTTCTCCCACTTGCCCAGGCTGCTATGAGATACCATATTCGTTCCCAACCCAATTAAGGTGAGGCCATAGAGAGTGCGACTCAAAGAATATCGGGTCCTGCCGAATGCTCGTCCTTGTGGCTAGGAAGTGATAGCCCTGGTCGGACCGATGATGGTTGTGTGGACTCTGCTGTACGTTTGCGTCAAGGCTTTCGAGAATTGGGATGTGGGCTTAGCTGATTGCTGAGTAATATTTCCGCGTCAACTGTCTCGGCTTTAGCGGAGAGGTCCGGCTTGTAATCCTTATGAACCTCTCCGTAAGGTTCCCAGTCATTCTAGTATGAGAACGGTGAAAGAAGGCCCACGGCTCTCATCCAAAGAGAATTCTCATCTCCTGCTGTAGAGGTGCCAGAACTCTTTCCTCCACAGTCATTCGTACATCCTCATTCAGGAGGCTCGATGTTGGATCTGCAAAAGATTTTAGGCAGTGTGAGATGGCTGAGTAGAACCCTAAGGTGAGATTGCCGCTATCCTTTTGTTCTTGGATCCACCTACGGACGACTAGGAAGTCGGTCAAGCTATTGGCATTTGCGTCAGGTCCCAGGTCCTCTGGACGGCGCATACTCTCAACGGGACGACAGGACACTATTTCCACGAGCAGCACTCCCAGGGCGAGGAGCTTGGGACAATCGTTCTTGGGGTATGAGTCTTCACCAGCAGAAGTTTGGCCGGTGGTGGAGTGTTCTCTCTTGAGGTATGGGTGACTGATGCTTACAGAGAGACCAGAATTGTCTTTGCGACGTAGAAAAACAATGTCTGACTTGTCCCAGGTCTGACACAACCACGGCGTGTGGCTCAGCTGGATAAGTGAAGAGCTCAGCGTAACGCAAAGGCAGTACAGATCCTCTTTGCTGAACTGATATGAGGCAAGAAATAGATCTTCCAGAGTCACTGCAGTCTGCAGATGTCCGCTGGCTCTAGACTTGGTAGGATATGTCCCTCGCAGACATTCATCGCCGTCCAAACAGAATCCCATCCATGGATGACCTGGAGTCTGAATGATAGAACACAGATTGTCCACTATCTGCAGGCTAGATATATCTGGATATGGCGCTTGGGGAATAGAAGGAGGAGCAGTGCCTGGTGATACTGGTGCCGAGATTCTGACGGTGGGTCTGATAGACATTAGACTTAGGAAGCGTCAATCGCGCACTTAGAATCAACGCACCTTCTCTGCTGGTTTAGAGGTGGAGTCTCAACCAACCTGATCTCCACATCAAGCCATTCTGGCGTGAGTGAACTTCGAAAAAGAGATATTCCAAAGCGGCTCGCATCATCCTTCACGGAAGAAAATTTCTGACGAATAGCAGCTTTGTGCTCTGTCCTTACAAGTCATTGTTCCAGTAGGAGTCCAGCTTGGTGGGAGGTATGGCCGGAACACCATGTGCGATAGATGGCTTTGTACAGCATTGCCGCATTTTCTTCGATAGTAATAAGTGGTGCGGTAAACTTTGGTTTCATATCGGCCTTGAAGGGTTCCTCTAGTTTCTCTGCCTTGTTGGCAAAACTGTCGAGCCGCATGTTGCAGGACTTCAATTCATCGAGAAGTCTCCTAACCTTTCTCCGAGACATGTTGAAATTCACACTTTGTTTGAATTGAAAAACGCAGTTTCCGTTTTTCTTCATGGGAGGATGAGCTAGGACCATTGCCTCTAGCCCCTTTTGGTTCACCTGTTCGCCGTTAGTTTGGCATTCTGGGAACCCCGTCGATACTAACGTGCTGGCCTTATTCGCTCCTTGTATATTCAGCTTTTCTGCTATAGCCTTCACTATATCTTCAATTCGCTGTACCGTATGCATGTAAACTTGATAGGCATTCCCGAGTCTATTTTGCAAGGCTTCCGACATTTCCGTACTCTTCCACAAGATGTGGGTGGCGTCATCAAGCATGATCTGACGCTCTTGCTCTGTTGCAATGGGCTCAAGTAGGAGTTGGATGGACTGGACGTAGGAAGTGTGCTGGTACCTGAATGATGATACTGGTTAGGACTCAGAATACCAGCTCAAGCATGTTGAAAACGTGAATGAGCAACATACCACAAAGCCTGTATCATTCCGGAAAGCCCACCTCTCCATTTGAAGAAGGATCTAGCCGAGTCTAGGCCTCCTTCGTAGTGCTCTAGAGCTGCGATTAACAACGGGATAGCCCCTAGAACAAGGCCGGCGACTTCGATCCCCGACATGCTCCAGATGCCGAAAGAAAGATGTGATTTTTTGGTTCTTTGAAAGTGAATTTAGCTGTAAATATTTTCTTCGTCGTTGAGTTTCGCACCCAGTTGCAAGGAACTTTGTTCAGCCTGGTGGGTAGAATATGCGGGAACACGTGCAGATTTCCGGTCAGCCCGCCTGGGCAGAGAGGATGCAGCGCCTGCCCCTCATTTCGAAGAAGCAAAACCCCTGACATATATTCGCAACCCCATCATATTTGGCCTGCAAATACTCTCTAAAACTTGTCAGTTGCCTGACTATTTTTTAAAAGCCGTCCCATTCTGTTCCTCTTCTGCTTACAGATATGGCTCCAGTCACGTTTGACGCAATCGCGATGCCTCAAATCGAAGAATTGACGTCTAATTGTCATACTTCCTTCGTCGAACTGTCCCGAGCGGCCAAAAAGAAAAACTGTACCTCGCTGTCTCCTTCAACAATCAAGGACTATCGCGAGCGATTCGACCTGTGGGCTGGGAACCTTGGTGCCAGGCAAAGCGGACGTAGCTCACTGACTTTCCGACTACGTGATTCGATTGTGATGCAAACAAATGTGATCAAGTTGCTTCATAAGCTCGAAAATACACTACAAAGCTGTAAGATTACCATTGCTGTACATCTCTCAATTGGGCCCTACTTGTGCTAAACAACATCGGGTTTCCGAGGCGCGAGGGATAATATAATGTCTCGGCTGACTCCAGGCTCGCTCAGGCCTCGTAATCGTGAAAGAAGAGCGGATTCCTTTCGAGGAATGGCCCGGACTCGAACAATCGATCACCCCGGAATCGTCCGAAAGTGACTCTGAAACTGAAACCTCAGGGCACGAACTCGCTACTACCGAGTTGCAGTATCACACCTTGACAGTTACAGATATCCTGTCCGATCTAGGAAAGCTCTCCTTCAAAATTCGGAACAGCGCAGGAAGAACAGATCCCTTCAAAGCGTTCACTTTCCAAGATTTTGACGGAGACACTCAGCGAGATAGGCTTGCCGTGTATGAGGATTACGACCGCCGGCACGTCAGAGAACATATTGAGGAGGCGCGGAAAAGCAACAGTCTAGGACGGAGTATGCATTCCTACGAGTCGACCCCTGACGACGAACATCTACTTCAGACATTAGTAGATCGATTTTCTGCAAGCATCAGCAGACGCCGTAGAATGCTCCAGTATCGGCAGAGACATGCGGAAAAACTCGCTCTAGTTACCGAATTGAAAAAAGACCAAACTCCTCAGAAAGAAGACAAAACGTCTCAGAAAGAGATTACGGGAGGCGAGGCTCCGACAGTGTCAGCTATGAACCTGAATAAACAAGCTACAAAGACTATACAATCCGGGACCGAAGGAACGCGATATGACCCTAAACTGGATGAAGTCTTTGACGCAGGATCAGATGTTTCCTACGCGTCCACAGCATTTGATGTGAATGGAACTAAGAATATCCGTCCCTGCCCCTCCAGTCGAGGCATTGGAGGGCACGGAATTCATGTGTCCATACTGTAGGACACTTGTTCCCCCGCAAACTGCGAAACGTCGTGCCTGGCGGTATGGACCTACCTTCAAGTCCTTATGGTCAGGGTTCTGAGCGCTGACTTAGCAGAACTCACGTGCTCGCTGATTTGCAGCCTTACATATGCACCTACTCCGATTGTTCTGATGCCCTGAGGACGTATGATAGTAGAGCTCTATGGCTTGAACACGAGAGACTTGCACATCGAAGAATATGGCAGTGTTTCGAGCACGCAAATATCATGTTTAACTCGCCGTCCGGCCTAAGGGAGCACTTGCAGCTGCAACACCAGGGTGCTATAACAAAGAGCCAGATTGAGATGCTGTTGGAGGTTGGAGAGTCGAGTGTAAAAGATACTCGTGCTAGATGCGTGATCTGTCTTGCAGTAGAACCGCTACCCCACGGAGCGTCAATGGCCAACCATGTTTCTTACCACCTCGAACAATTTGCCCTTTTCTCCATTCGTGGAGTATCCATTCAGACGGACGACGAGTCTACTGGCGACAACTCGGATGGTGCCGAAGGTCTCCATTCCGATAACTTCTCGGATGCTTCGACATTAAGCTTCCACTCACCCTCTTGGGCCTCTTCTTCATCGGACGGCGAAGTTGATCCTATGCAGTACTATTTCAGGATCGACGAGATTGAAGAGAATGTGGAGAGTTTTTCAAAACACGATAACGAGGGCATTTGGGAGCCTTCTATTGAACCTGGAGATAACGTGGCGACTGGTGGAGGGATCTCGGGCATGTGGTGGGGTTGCGATGGCCAGACAGTCTCTCAAACTCATTTGCCTCGTCGAAGTATGCTATACAAAGCGTGCTCGATGTACTTTAACGGTGGCGAGGGGTTCCGGGTCCTAGATGGAGACGCTACGAGACCTAGCCGCGATACCGCCTGGCACCCGCTCCGATTTGACTGGGATGAGACCAACTACTCTTCGTATCTTACAGCCGCTGGTCAACACAGCACACTCCGGACGCAGCGTGCCGACCAAGTATGGCCGAGGATGCTTTTGCCAGACATTTATCATACACAATCTTTCACGTCGAACTCACAGTATGGTGGTCTCAAAGGAGATTTGCCTACTTTCCTAGGTCTTCTTGCCTTCTCAGTGCATCCAGCCCGGCTCCAAGATATCCTTCCAACTCTCTTCCGTGACGGAAGTTGGCATACATACAGTCTTGAGCATGGACGTGAGTATTCCCCCCCCCTAACAACAAGACTCTCTTGATCTTGTTTTGATAACACATGAACAGGTGGACATCGACGGACACTTGTTGTATATGTGTATTGCGGGTCTATGGCTAAGTCAGAGCTACAACAACTAGAGGAGGGTATGTTCGGGCTTTACTATAACTGAGATTGATCGTAAAGATGAGAACCACTGTAAACCATCATCTCCTGCCCATGGAAGGTTAATAAATAAGTCTTGTACTTTCCCTATGATTCAGATAAATTACAGTGTACGATTTTCTCGCGTGATAATACCCAAGAGGCCAGTAACCCATCCCAAAGATGATAGGTTGTGACTTCGTCTGGTCAATGTTAAACTCCTTTCCTAAGGCCCTTCGGACTATGCACTGTATCGCAGTACGTCAGTAAAGTTATCAGCCCAGCAAATTATTCAATAATAAGAAACAAAGAGAAGACGCGAGTGCAATCTCGTGCCTCAATTTCGTTTTTACGCTTGCGAAATGATTCGCTGATGAACGTGGACTGGTGTCGGTTTTACCCTTCGAGCAACCTCATAGATGCGCATACGGTCCAAAATTTCAAGGTTTTGTGTATCGTACATCTAATAAGCATCAAAAAGCTCGAATATGACTCTTCCATACCCCTTTACCCTACCCACCTCGTGTTATAATAGACCGGCTGACGTTGAACAGGTCCAACACTCTCGACGAAAGCCCCGTGAACTTTACGGTTACGTGCCGATTTATCAAGTGTTTCCCGAATTTCGTCTTCGCATGGTAAACAGCCAGAGATTTGGTCGTTCAAGAGATAAGTTGTGTTGAACGCTGCAGTGCCTACCTATAAATTTGATGACATCCATGTAACTACAACAAGGTGGGCGTGCACAGCGTGCACGCGGTATTTGAGCTGAGTGCTAAAAAGTGCGCCTATTTCTGAAGATCGGGCTGCTGCTGACGTCCCTGACTAGTCGTCACTGTCGTGTAATTACGGCTAGGGGATTGATGATGGAGGCGCCCTGAGCGGCACATGAGACGGGCAACCGGGGCGAACTACGCCGATGAACCATTTGATGGAGATGTGGCAGTGACTGCCCTGCTGGTCGCTTGGTATAATTTGGAAGTTTGTGGGCGCCTACGAAAAATTTCATTGACTGTGCCGGACTCGATGTGAATTGGCAATCAGGCCCGTGATGATGCGTTAGGGTCGCAGTCTCAAAGGGGGTAGAAATGGACAGTTCCCTAAAACACGAAATCATTTCAACTCCGTGCTTTCAATTGCGCTGGCTGTGTCAGATGACCACCTTCACAAATGGCACAGAGCAATCTGCTCCGTTTTGAAGGCGCACACAAATCGGAATTTGCGAACGCCTTCCCCACTCCATCCGCGACCTGGGCTGGCCCCAGATCATAAACCCTCATCAACTCCGCGGGCCACACATAAGACCCCAGTGACGATGCTTGAAAATAGGTGCACAGGCGCCGGGTCTCGTAGTCGGGAGTTTCTTTTCGTCGCTAGTGTAGCCGCTTTTGAAGCTGAGCCTGCCAGTGGCTGAGGTTTAGCTCGCCAAAACCAGGTTTGGTTCCAGCCCTGCTCGTATTGATGGAAGATGGGGATCCGGCTGCAGACGAAAGATTCAGATCTCGAAAGATTTATACGGTAGAAAGGAAAGAGGATGCGAAGAAAATGAAACAAAGATGTTGAAATGGGGGAGTCGTCGGCGTGGATGAGAGTGGAGCGAATGGGAGCAGTACCACCTCAACCACGGTTTCACCAGCTGGATGCAATACCGATCTGCTTGTGAGACAGACGATAAGCCGGAAGCCGGGATTGTGTAACTCAACGTTCCGTTCTTCGTCTGTTACACAACTTTGAAGCACGTGTGCGGTGCACAGGTACCTACGACCTCAACAGGCATCCGAGGATTCGTCCTTCGTGCGAGATCACGGTCGCTATCCAGACTCGAGCAGACTAGTGCAGCCAGATCAGAAAGCTATGCATGAATCGCGAGACGGCATATCTTGCTCCGAGGCCCCGCGTATGACGCAGTGAACCAGTTAAGACGTGCAGCAGCGCAGTGTCGAGAAGCAGGCCCCATAGAAAAAGATTCGGCTCCGGAAGAGTTGGTTGGAGGCTTAGAAGACGGCGAAGATGCACTTTTGAAGTCCAAGGAGAGGAACCATGGTGGATAGAAGAGCACAGAATACGATATGCGCCTTGGCTTGTCTTGCCTTTGCTCTCCCGTGGAAGCGGCTGCCGATTTGGGCAGCCAAGGTGTCGGTCCACGGCGCCAGTTCCTCGGCCGCAGCTTAAGCGACCAAAACGTCCGACCTCAAGTGCCCCAATACCAAGCACTAAGCCTCCACTCCTCCAACAACCCTGGTCTTCCACCCCGCGCGTCTTCTTTCGCACAATATGGTCTGGTCTGTATCGTTAGCCACAGTTATAGCATTGAACCAAAGCTCATTTCCAAGACTGTGGAGGCTCTGAGGCTTTGACCCTTCTCAGCTCGCTGTCAACCATGTTTACCATGCTTGCGAAACACCGTGAAAGCGACATGACAGTTGACGTCAAACGGTTTTTGATACTTTGACAGTCGGGAAGGACGCCCACGGTTACATGTCTAAACTTAGGTCACCATTTGTGCCATGGGCATGCACAAGCCACGAGGTCCCGCGTGCAAAGTGTGCCCCCTAGGTTCGCTTCGTGTTCCGGCTCTCCATGGTACTCTCCGGACAACCAGCTTGTGGATAATGGCACCAATTGCCTTGTAGGCCAAGATCTTGCTGGAAGCCACTAAGGCTTGACACATACGGCAGCTCTAGGTACAAAGCTTCTGCTATGACCTGCTGGTGTGAATGCGCCTGGTAATTTTATTCTCGTGCTCTGCCTTCCGCGATTGCCCTACTTTTTTTCCATTGCTCTTCCACTGCTCTTTTTCACTACACGAATTCTCCCTATCAAATTAGGCATTCTTTTCCTTCACGCCATGGATCACCTAACCGCAGACAATGCGTCTGAAAAGAGACCAACCTCACTCTACAAACCAAGACATATATCGTTACAATCAAGAGTAGACTCTATTAAACAGGGGAGTCTTTACAGCTACAATGGCTCCACGCCCAACCTGCAAAGTAACGACCCGAGACATTTCGCCTGGTCGACAGACATGACAATACATCCCCGTGATTACGAACAGTACAATTCCTATGGAGACGATAATATCAACGAGCCCACATCTCCTGATGCGCCAAATCCGCCAGCACAGCTCATTCAGATGAGTACGAACCGAGAGATTCTCTTCGTTGGAGTATGCGCCGTATCCCATCTCATGACCCAGGCCGCCTTGGGTCAAGCTCTCGCCCCAATGGACATCATAGCCCAGAGCTTCGGACAGCTCAATCCCGGCCAAACAAGCTGGTTTATCGCCGCGTATTCTCTCACTGTTGGAACATTCATCATGATGTCGGGCCGACTTGGTGACATATTCGGCCACAAACGCGTATTTTCGTTTGGATACGCCTGGCTGGGTATGTGGAGTTGTTTCGCGGGCTTCAGTGTGTATCCGGAGCGCCAAATATTCTTTGACTTTTGCAGAGCTATGCAAGGAATCGGTCCAGCTCTTATGATGCCAAATGCGCTTGCCATGTTTGGGAGAGCCTACCCGCCCGGTATAAAGAAAAATATCGTCTTCAGCATCTTTGGCGCACTTGCTCCTGCTGGATTTGTCATTGGCGCCGCCTCTGGAAGTCTTTTTGCCCAGTTGACATGGTGGCCATGGTATGATTCATCTCTTGTATCTGTTAGCCTCGCTTACACATAGCAGGGCTTTCTGGTCGTTTGGCCTTGCTGCATTTGCGCTTTGCATTCTCTCCCTTCTTGTCATTCCCAAGGCACTCTCTGAAAGACCCCCGGGTGCTCGACCGAGCTTTGACTGGACTGGGTCGTTCCTGGTTGTCGCTGGACTTGTTCTCGTCAACGTATCCTTCAACAACGGGCCGCTGTACGGATGGGGTACTCCGCATGTGTATTTTGTCCTCATCATTGGCCTCATGTGTCTGGGCGCTTTCGTCTGGGTTGAGCTGCGCGCTGTGAACCCCCTTCTTCCTATACACGCCCTCAACAGCACAGTCGGCTACGTCCTTGCCTTGGTTGGCTTGGGCTGGGGAGCGTTTGGTATATGGGTCTTCTACACGATCCGGTTCCTCGAGCTCGTACGAGGCGCGACTCCTCTGTCGGTTTCTGCCCAATACGTCCCTGCCATCATCGCTGGTCTCATCGCCGCGGGTATGACTGGTTTCATGTTAACCCATACACCCGTCAGCTTCGTGATGATGATCTCCATGGTCGCCTTCTGCGTCGGCATTATCGTTACTTGTTTCCAGCCTGAACATCAGGTCTACTGGGCCCAGACCTTCATCGGCATTATCATCATGCCCTTTGGAATGGACATGAGTTTTCCGGCGGCAACGGTCATCCTCTCAAATCACATGCCTCGAGAACACCAGGGCCTAGCTGCGTCACTTGTCAACACTGTCGTCAACTACTCGATATCCATCGCTCTCGGTATCGCCGGAACCGTCGAAGTCTATGCTCCCCACCACGACGATCCTTACCAATCGAACCGGAATGCTATGTACTCAGCCATCGGGCTATCAGCAATGGGCGTCTTCCTCGGGTTTTTGTTCTTCGCGAAATCCATGCTCAAGGAAGGATGGGTCATCATGGAGCATTGAAGCGAACTTGATGATGGTAATCGGCGTTCCCAGTTGCTTTGAAAGCCGTA
The DNA here is from genome assembly GCA_002105025.1 of Clohesyomyces aquaticus. Classification (NCBI taxonomy): domain Eukaryota; kingdom Fungi; phylum Ascomycota; class Dothideomycetes; order Pleosporales; family Lindgomycetaceae; genus Clohesyomyces; species Clohesyomyces aquaticus. The sequence goes on from MCFA01000002.1 coordinate 373,934, forward strand.
TGTTGTTCTTCGGGTCAAAGCATTGCGTTGGCGTTATCTTTTTATGCATTTACTTGTCTTTGTGGCCTCACCCACGTTTTCGTGTGGCTAATGAAAGCGTATAGCATCCTCCAATATTTTCAATGCATCAATGTTCATCTACCTGTGGTGCGCGATGTCTGACAACATGAATGGACGTGGAAGGAACATCAGTATGACGTCATACATACATATAACCCTCATTGAACGCTCGAGATGAGGAGATATTTCAGCACAGACTATAACTGAGAAACCCGTCTACCCCCATCTTTGCACAATGAACGAAATCCCCACGACGAATCAAGCCCCTGGCGACGCCCTCAGCACAGAGAATAAGGTGCTTACGACGGGAGCTGCTGCGGTTCAGGTCCGTTCCGAATGTTTTAAACTAGTATCACTTTAAATTTAACGACAAGGACAGAATTTCGACCCCGTAAACAACATCTGCGCTCATTTGAACGCCTTCCACGCCTACGCGGACGAGCCCGGTCGCTGTGTAGAAGCGAATCACTACTGCAGCCACCTCAACGAGGACGTTCGGCAATGCATTTTGTATGATTCTCCCACCATGCCTGCGAGGCTGATCGGAATTGGTAGACTATCCTTTCCATCCCCACTTCCCTTGATTAGCACCGCGTCTCTGAACATGAAACTAACAGGCCATGTTCTCCAGAGTACATGATAACCCCCCGCCTCTTCACCACTTTATCTCCCTCTGAGCAAAAACTGTGGCACTCGCACGTTTACGAAGTCAAGTCCGGAATGCTGATCATGCCCAAACCCCCCCTCGTCCCTGAGACTGTGTGGGAAGCAGCGGAGAACAAGGAAATGGAACAGGTTGTGCATTTGTATGGGAAGGTGTACCATTTGTGGCAGGTGGATCGGGGGGATCAGCTGCCGCTGGGAGAACCGAAGCTGATGACGAGTTTTACGAAGGACGGTCAGATGCCCGGGTTTGAGGACGTGGTGGGGAAGAGGGATAGGAGGATGGGGAGTGACTGGAGGTATGTTTGTGATTGTTATTGATGTGTACGACGCTTGACTGACTTGTTTGGCGTAGGCGTAAGAAGGAGGTTAGAGAGTATATTCAGGAGCGGGAGGTTCATGAGAATGCTGATGCGGCGTGGAAGAAGTGAAGAGAGAAACCGGATGGTGGAGATGTACCATATGCCTGAAGCTCCCCAACAACAGCCTCTCGTTCTCGTTGGGGTAGTAAGTGTATCCAGGCTATTCCAACGGAACAATAACAATCCCTCTGGCGTTTTACCCAAAGAATGTGGCGGGGGAAAAGCATGGCTTTCTCTGTTCACTATTGGGCACGAGGGGTTTTCGGAATCCAGGCATACGGAAGGGGTATATTTGTATGGCTGAAGCGTCCTACTTCATGGAGAGACGGTAAGAACTGGCAGTGTTACATGCTGCCCATGAACCTTTCCCGATGCTATGACTCTTCATGTTGAACTTCCTGTATCCCAACACCATCCTTCTTGGCTTCCCGGCCCATCAGCTTGCCTAGAATATCCTCAGTATCGGAGTCTGCATCTGGTGGAGCATCTTCGGCGCCGGGTTCCTTGTGCTCTAGCACGCCGAGGCCGAGGTCCTGTCTCTCTATTAGCAACCACCCTGGAATTTGCAACGCACGTCGAGAACCCACCATTTCGATATACTGTCCCGCTTCTTCGGCATCGCCTATCTCAATGGCCTTCTCCTGTAGCGTGCCGGCTTTCCGTCGGGCCTCCAGCTCCTCGTTCGCGGCTGCCAGCTGAGGGAGGAACTGCGCCAGGTGCGCCCGCAGATCTTCGGCGAGAGCTTCCTTTGGTAGCTTCATCGACGGCTTCTTTCCTCTGTTCGCAATCAGGTTGACGACAGTGTCCTCGCCCTCGTGCTCGCCACTTTTCTCCGCCAAAGACCCGTCGTCACTGTCTCCGTCGCTGGAGCTCCCTGAGGAGGCATCGTCGCTAGACTCGCTCTCGCTGTCATGGCCCAGTTCGCTTGCATCGGTCGACTCCTCGGGCACGCTCGTGGGGACCAGGGCTGATTCGTCGGAAACGGAGCGCGCAGACGCGGAGCTGCCGTGTGTTGGCGGGGAGTGCTTTGCGCGTGTGTGGCGCCGCGCGCATTCGTCAGCACCGCGAGCGCGCTTCTTCGAGGATGAGACGGCGCCTGTCGGGCCAGTCTGATGGTGCTCGGGGGCCATCATGTGTTGGAGGTGGTTGTGCCGTGTGGCGGTGACAATGTGTGGCCGGAGATGGCCTTGAGGCCTTGAGGCTCTGAGATCTTTCGAGGTGTGGCGTTCCACGGAACGGGCCCTGGGCCCTGGTGGGGCACGTTTTGTGCCATGGACCGGGAGTCTCGCGCAGCAGCATCAACCAACCCCCCAGAACGCACAGAATATTAGAGTGGCCGACGATTGCTGCCGCGCAAAGATGACCGCAGCTTGCGTGCGCGTGCGCGTCTCGGCGTTGCTGGCCTCAGGTGTCAACCGATGTCGGTATCAGCTGGGGTCATGAAACGGCGCCGTGAAACGCAAAACGGGCGGCTGCACTGCTGACTGGCCGCATCCTGGGGCTTAAAGGCGCCGGGTCTGCAGCTTCACTCAACCTCACCTCTCCTCCTCTCCGCCCATAGTCCACGCATTCGGTTTGCTTGTTGGCTTTCTTCTTCGGCATTGCTGCATTCCTGGAGCGTCTTCTAGCAAGTTTTTGGCCTGTATTTCCACTGCATTTGCACGTATCGCTGCCTTAGGGATCCGTGACAGGGGTATCAGGTGAACCGGACATCCAAACAGTGACCGTGAAGTTATCTGGTATGTGAAGATGTTTTGCTCGCTGTTTCTCTCCCCTCCTGACCCATGTCCCATCTCCTATCCCGCCGCAAATCCCGGCGTTTGTATATCTTGCATCGAGCATGTTGGCTTCATCTCCGCTCTTCACCACGATTAGTGCTGGTGAAGATGGCCATTCACCCCTCATTCACCCCTCATTCATCTACCTCCTCGCTACGTCCCAATTGTTCTTCATTAGAAAAGTCTTTCTTCCGCACCGCTCCTCCTGCACCTCGCTCCGAATACAGCACAATACAGACCCTTCTTATTGTGCCTCCTACCCAAGCCTCCTACAAAAGCAGACTTCCCTTCTCTTCCTCAATCTCTGCACCTCTCGTCCCTTTCACTTTTCGAAGAGCATTTACTTCCCATACCGGTCCCTTTATCAGCCCATCTCCACCATTATCATGGCAGAAACCAGCTTCCTTGCTCACATTGGCGGCATGCTTAGAAAGTCCGATCCACGCTACAATCACATTGAAACTAATCTCTATCCCCTAACGCCAATCGCTGAACGCCCGGAATCAGAATTCGAAGATTCCAGCTCTGACGAATCGGCCTGTGGCTCAACTAGCTTTGAAACAGAAACCCCTGTTCCTACCACTCTCCTGGACTCTCTCTTGCTTATTACTAGCGGAGATAAGCTTCCTGCTCGCCCGGCGGGACCATTCAGCGAGGATTTCGACATTGGCCTCCAGCAAGCTCTCTCAACGTTTACTGCCATTTTCCCTCCTGGCGCCAACAAACCCGCTCCGGTTGAGCTAGTAAAGGAGACTAGCATTGACGCTGTAAACGACATTGCTGTTTCAACGAGCAGGCACATTTTCAAGGCTGCCCAGGACCAGCAAGAGCTCAGTCGTGTTTCCAGAGATCTAGGTGTCTTCGAAAACACTGAACACACCATGGCCGGTCGCTTTCCCGCTCTCAGCACGTCCAACTTGCCCACCGCAAGCGCGGAAGAGGCAAGGAATATCGCCTCGCCCGCCCGTGGCACGGCGATGCTCAACAACATCTTCAAGTCTGTCCGCGTCCCGGAATTCCGCTTCAAATGGCAGTTCTGGGCAGAGAAAGGCCAGTCCGGCTCAGCCGCGTCCAAGGACAAGGCTACCAGCGAGGAGTACGCATCGCGTCCAAAGCCGCTCGGTAACGAGATCATCACGATCAAGGAATTCTACCAACACTTCAACAATATCCCCACCGATTCCCTCAAGCTCCGCGATTCGATCCATCTGTTCCATCTCGGCGTGAAGCCGCTCTGGGAAGACCCGCGCAATACACGCGGCGGTGCGTGGTATTTCAAGGTCAAGGAGATTGCGCCGCAGATGTGGCATGAGCTCTGTCTGCTGGCTGTGGGAGACGTCCTTCAAGGCGCTGTGGAGACCAAGCGTGAGAGTAAGTGACCCTTCTGGTGCCGGCTCGCTTGGAACAAGATCGCTGACAACGACTCAGCATTCAACGACGACATTTGTGGCCTCAGTTACTCGGTTCGCTGGAACTCGGTGCAAATCGCCGTCTGGAACCGGGACGCTGACAACAAGGAGGGAATTGAGAAGCTCCTGAAGGTCATCTTGGAGAAGTTGTCGGAGGAGTGTCGGCCGCAGCAAGACCAGTGCTGGTATAAAGCGCACAAAGAGCACAAGGGATATGTCGCTCCAGCTTAAAGAACTCGGGAGTTGCGGATCGGTTATGACCGCTTGGATTTGCACTTTTGGGGGGTGTTGGTATGATTCCGCTTCGGCCTTTTAACGAGTTATTGGCTTTGAGTATGGAAGGAATGGCAGTCTGTATCCTCCTCATGAACTCAGATGACATATGAGCATTTCGAATTTCGTTTTCTTGTGGTTGTGTGCCTTGTGTGCCTTGCCCCCACGCTTATGAATCTTCCGAAATTGGAAATTGAGCGAGGCATCGAGTCCCTTGACCGATTAAGCACTAGCCGTAGTACGCATCCTACTAGGTTTGCGAGGATTCCGTTTCCAGGTTTGGCGATTCCTGAGCCGTATTCCCGGTGGGACTCAGGGACGTGGTATCCATAGATATAGAAATATTTGAAGATATTACTAATCACCTTTCGATACGTGCTCGCAACAGACAGTGCACAGCGCATGAACGACCACCATATAGCGTTAGGAACTGATTAGCTAAAAGGCAGGTTTGTTGAATCAGCAATTGTCCCTAATCCCTGAGTATCCCACTAGGTAAAGGTGGCCTCGTATGTAATTGGACGATCCTACAAGCGCCTTGGCATCGCCTCGGAATTAACCATTCGAAACCTTTTCTCTCCTTCACAATTCTTCGCCGCCACAACGCTGCAATGATCAATTTGCAAAACTTGAAATATTCTGCAGGAGATGGTCTATCGCGGAAAACCTGTTAGTCGCTTGATTCCTCAACACACAATACATGGATTGATGTATAGTTAACTGCCTGTAGTCTAAATCCTGTGGAGATTGCAGGAAGAGAAGGACCAAGGTAAGCGGCAACTTTGTCTCTTTCTACCCTCGCCACACCCACGATCCTCAGCTCTGATTTTCTCCTAGTGCGACCAGGCCGTACCTGCTTGCGGGCAGTGTATCAAAGCCAAGAGAATATGCCCGGGATATCGCAACGCCGTGGACCTTATGTTTTTCGATGAGAGCCAAAACATCACCAAGAAGGCCCGGTCCACAATAGCCGAACCGTCTGATTCTGCTCTGACTGGTAGCTCTCGAAGCTGGAGTCATCATGTCGTACCCCTACATACGACTCCGGAAAGAATCACGGATTTCGTATTCTACCAACCGCTTGGCGATTTGGCCGTCAACTTCTTCATGTCTAATTACGTTGGAACCGATGCGATGATGTCCCAATTCGACTATCTTCCAGAATATTATATTCAATATGGTTCTGCATACAGTCATGTGCAGCACAGTATTAAAGCGGTCGGCTTGGCGGGGTATTCGCAAACTAATAATCGACGAGACTTGATGAATCAAGCCATGAAAGAATACACCCGTGCCATCCGAGAAGTCAACTCAACCTTTTCAAACCGGAGTACTGCGACTGACGATTCGACGCTCTTGTCCGTGATGTTGTTAGGCATGTTCGAGGTACTGACCGTGCCTCGAAGCCAAGGACTGGAAAACCTGACAAAACATCTGAACGGTGCCATTTCTGTTGCTAGCTTGTACGCCAAAGGACATCAAACCCAAACGAGACGGCGACTACTCACAACACTCAATCAAACCGTCACCATGAACTGCTGGATACAAAACATTGCTTTACCAGATGGGTTCTTACGCTTGAGAGATGAAATGGGAGACAGCTTGGATAGCACTTCAAGCCAACACTCCAAGTTTCTCAACATAGTAATCGACGGCCTCTTATTTATGCGCCTTTTAAAGGTCAGCCATATCGAGTCCCCATCCGTAATCATCGATGGAGCCATTGGCATTGATCGAAAGCTTGTAAATTTCATCCAGGAAATGCCGGAAGCTGGACGATTCCAGGAACTGCGAAGCGCGGACGAAGATGAATTAGTCTGTAACGGAAGATATCATATCTACCCTCGCAATTTTACAGCACACCTCTGGAACAACGCGCGATCGTGTCGAATCAGAGCGCACACCCTAGTCATTGCAGAATGCCGCAAATTACAACTACTTGAATTGCGGGGTTCGGGATATGCTACGACATTAAACGAAATACGCATCAAGAAATCTCTAGCGGTGATTAAACAATTGGCAAAGGAAATTTGTGCCACTGTGCCGCAACTAGCAGGATATCTGGATCAACTTCCATCATACATGCGATACCGACTTGGCCAGGAGAAAGACCATGAAAATCCGGACGTTCCCAACGATTCGCCAGCTGCTAGGTCCACCAAAAAGCGCCGGATAGAACCTATGGCCGACCTACCGCAAGCCATTCCCTCACTGCCACTCATGCAACCAGCAAGTCTATATCACATATTGTACCAACTCCACGCACTCTTGGCCCATGAAATATTGTCAGAAGACCTGCGGTTCTGGATACGCCAACGTCTCGATTGGATTGAAGGGAAAGCAGACCCGGACAATCTAAAGCTCCTAAAGACGATGCTCAAAACCAGGTTCACTGGTTCCGAAATTCTGGGTCTCCGCCATTCCAAGAAGCTATCCCATTTTGAGGTCTTACGGATGGGAGGTATCTAGCAGGAGGATGACAAAACCATTCGTCTTAGCCTTTGTGTTTGTCAGAATGATGGAACTCGAAAGCCTACTCCTGACCTCGTAGAGTGCTACTGAAGTGCTATGGAGATTGTTGTAGTGACCCATAGCTTCTTCACTTGATTGGACATAACCGGCGACAAAGCCAGGACTTCAAATGAACATTTCCGCACACTTCCAGTTGTACCTTGACAGAACAATTTGTTGAGAGGAATATCCTATTGAAGGGAATACTATCAGACATCTCTAGGGCTGCACGCGCTGGGTAAGCTTCACTTCAACCTCCTCGCTCCCTACATCCACAAAGCCGTCCTCGTAATATATACATCTCTAGATTACAGCTTCTCCGCATTTCCTATCCTATATATACATAGTCAGATCGCTGACTAATAACAGTCAACTCCACTTACTTCGACAGCCCCGCCATTTTCGCAAACGCTTCAAACAAGCCTGGTCCTTTCGCGCTGATTAGTTCCTCAATCGCCAGATCCGGATCTCCTTTCTCCATTGCCCTCCGATATCCAGGTCTCTCAGTGCATCTCTTCAGCCAAGCCAAAATGTTCGGATACACCGACAAATTGAACGGTGCGAATTTTCGCATCGTCGTAAAGCACCACACGCTCATGACATCCGCCGCCGTAAACTCGTCACCAGCCAGATACCGTGTCTGTGAAAGCCGGTTCTCGACGTGCTTGATGACGCCCCACATCCTCTGATCGACATTAACGAACCTCGGATCCTCGGGATTGCTCTTCGTCACGGAGCCCACGGCAAAGCGCCGGAAAATCGTGGGCTGGAGATTGCTGTTCGAGAAATGGAACCAGTACAGATAATCCGCGTAATTTGGATGAGATGGTGGCAACGCGAGACGTCCATTGCCGTGCTTGTGGATAATGTATTCGACGATGGCGCCGGACTCGGCGAGCAGGAGAGGCGCGTCCGGAGAAGATGTCGCATCTTCCAGGACGGGCGACGCGCCCATGGGGTGCAGGGCTTTGAGTTCCGGGGGTGAGAGTACGGGACTGCGCTGGTAGAGCTTCAGGGTGTAGGGGATCTCGAGTTCTTCGAGGAGGAAGGGGATGCGTTCGCCTTGGCCTACTTGGAGATGGTGGACTGTGAGACCTGGCATTTTGAAATTTGGGTAGGGGGGATTTCGTCTCGGAGAGCAGATGACTTTCGTCTGATAAGATTGTTGGCTGATCTGGAATTGCGATATGAAGAGTACTTGTATTTACTTCAATGTTCGGTTATGTATGCAGGGGTTCTAGTTGGCGGGGTGAGATGTTCGCCTGTGACGTTGCTCGGCCGAGCTTCAAGGCTCTTTGGCCTCGGAACCGGAACAACCAACGGCCTTGCATGTCAAGGAGACCGCTCCAGACTTATGCACCGGTAGTTGTTGCCTAGGTAGACGGAGTACTCCCTGTGTAAAGTCCGCTCACGGACCCGAAGAACCGACGAGCACAATTGTCCGATACATGAAGCTCCCCGAATATGTGTCCTAGGCTGGAAAACCAAGATATTTGGAGGGCAGTAGGGGCTCGATTTCGTCCGGTTGACCAGGATGTATGTTTTAGCACTGCCACATAGACTGCGTTGATCCCTCATGCTGTCAGACAACTCCTCGTCGTCCGTCCAGCCTGCAGACCAACTCGTCACCTTCCATACCTCCACTCGGCATCGGCGTTCTCGAATTGTGTGCTTAAGATCGAGAGCTGTCGTGTCACCGGAATGAGAGGTCCACCCCTAATCAAATCGCAAACCGGACCGAACCCAGTCAAGCTCCAATGGCCATTTCGGGAGGACACGCTCAGCTGTGAGGTCTGTGGAAATCTAGGAACATGTGAGGGATTCTCGCCAAATCTAGTCGTGTCCACGGCATTGAAGTCCGACTGCTCCGGCTGTGCTGTTCTGAAAACAACCCTGGAATCCTTCGGTGCGCCGGTGGATCCAAATCTCAGGTTTTACTTGACCAACTATGGTGAATGGTTGCTGCATGTTTACGATACGAGTCCGCGGCGAGACCTTATCCTTTCTAGATCTGATCAAAACACTCAGAATGACGGATTTCCTCTTTCTTCCTTTCCGGGCTCACCCAGTGATACGGACTCATCCGCGCCCTTGACATGGTTGCGACAACAAGTAGCAGACTGCAGATCGATCAAGCATGAGGCTTGTCGCCTTCTGCATGAATCTCTACCGCCATACCTTCCGTCCCGCGTTCTGGAGGTTACTGGCCCTACCGAAGTAAGGCTTTACGTATCAACTCAGAACGAGCGCAACCATTACATATGCCTCAGTCACTGCTGGGGCAGGAAACAGCTCATCACCACCACTAAGGCAACACTAGCCACTCATCAACAGCGTATTCCCTGGGAGGCTTTGCCGAAGACGTTCAAGGAAGCCATTGAAGCCACCCACAGCCTTGGCCTGAAATTTATTTGGATAGACTCTCTCTGTATCGTACAGGACGATCTCGACGATTGGCGTCGAGAAGGCAGTAAGATGGGAGCCATATATCGATCATCCTATCTCACAGTAGCTGCGGCCTCATCACACGACTCCTCTGGTGGGCTGTTTGCCACTTCTCCACCCGAGTGTTCTCCTCAGAAGATCATTTTTGAGGACTCGGAGAGTAACATATTCGTACAAGCCAAGGATTCACCGTGTCATTCCCAATATACACCGCCAGCTCACAAGATGAAGAGGCTTCCACTCCTATCTCGCGCCTGGGTAAGTAGCTCGATGTATGTTTGCTATGTCATGAGCCGCTTCTAATTCGACTTGCCCTTGCAGACGTTCCAAGAAATGTTGTTAGCTCCCCGTGTCGCTCTCTTCGCGGCAGATGAGATTGTCTGGCTCTGTCCCTCCCTAAAGAGTTGCGAGTGTTCTTCCGCACTCGACAACATCTTCGACAAATCGCCGTTCCTAACTATCTCGACCAACTCAGGACCCAACCGGGCACTGCAATGGCGAAGTACAGTAGAGCAGTACACGCGACGATACATGACCTTTGAAAAGGATATATTCCCCGCATTATCCGGTCTCGCAAACCTCTTCGCATCGCAGGGAGAATCGAACCAGTATCTAGCCGGAGTATGGGAGAATTCGCTCGTCGAGGACCTGTTATGGTGCAATCGAAACGGCTCCGATTTCGATGACTGGCGCCCTTCCGGAAGACCGTCTGTTTGGCGCGCTCCCACGTGGTCCTGGGCTTCGATTAAGGGCATAGTGATTTGGAATCGAAATCATGACTTCAACTGGGTTGCGCGTGCAAAAGCCTCTGTGGAACTCGCTGGAATCGACGCTTTCGGAGAACTGGAATCAGCTACTCTTTGGCTTACTGCGCCTTATGTTGAAGTTCATCTCATGGAAGAGCAGCAGGCGCCGGAATCGGGAAGAAACCTCTCGAGCCTTGTGGCTTTACTAGATTCCTCCCCTGATCGAAATGCCAGATTCAGACACGGCTCTCTGAAACACGTGTATCAGGATTACCAATATGGTGTGGGTGGCAGGCCAGTCGTGGGAAGTGATACAATCCACCTTGCTCTGATGGCAACGGAGTACGGGAAGAAAGCGAACTCTTTCTGGTGCATGGTTTTGTTGTGTGCAGATATCGAGCGTCAGATTTATGAACGCATTGGCCTCGTGGATGTTTGGGAGGAGAACCAGCGGAACGACTTGGGACCTTTCAATGATGCGCCGGAAAGGACGTTTACCGTGGTGTAAGACGGCCTCGTGTTCTAGATGCCGACTTTTTCCGAGTATACGTTGGCTAGCCTGGACACTTTTTGATCTTGTCCATGGCCATTGCCGTCGCGAATTAGCGCGCGGCGTCGTTCAATGGTTTGTAGCCAGGACGGGACGAATAATTACGAAGACCGAAAGCGGAGAATCAAGGTGAAACAGAAGCTCGTGATGAGCGTTGGTGCTGATGCGGCTGTTGCCCCTCGCAACGGGCGGGACGAAAATAAACGCCCCGAGCCCTAGACTTGACCACCAGGCCGCCGCGTGCATCTTCAACATTGCATCACTTCGATTCTTCGACTGCACGTCCTATACGCTGTTCCCACGCACTGCGAATCTGCACGGCAGCTGGCGCGTTTACTCTCTCTACCCTCGCACTTCGCCTCGCCGCCGCCGCCTGCGACTTCTTCGCTCCGGCTGCATTCCTCGGCCGGCTATCCGACGCCGATCGCCGGTGCATGCGCTCTTGAACACCACCGACGCCGCTGGCAGGCCCCTCTGCAGTCATGGACACGAGCTACCTGGCCCAGCAAGTCACCACCATCGTCGGCCAGCTGCACGGCTTGTTTGACGAGATTGGCGTGCCCAGCCACGAGCGGGATTCGCGCGAGGCAGAGGTACGCGGCGCCGCCTCCGCGACGCGACATCGAGGATGCATCGCTGACCCGTGTGCTAGCTCTTCTCTGCCCTGTCGGAAACCCTCCACGGCCAGCTGCGCCATGTCACCAAGTATGTTTGTCTACGTCGGCGCACCCGTGATGCCGTTGCTGACATGCCCCGCCCAGCGAGAAGCACGAGATGACCGAGGAAGCCAACCGCCTGATCAAGGCCATCCGGCAGATGGAAGCCTCGCTCGAAGACAGGAAGCCGAACACGCCTTACGAGCTGGACAATGGCTCCCTCAAGGTCACCTACCCGCTGGCCCGGTGTCTGCAAGCCCTCAAGGAGAAGTACAATGTTGTCGGCAAGCTGCACCAAGAACGCTTCGAGCAAGTCAAGAGTACGCGCCTGCTGAGCCCTGTCTGTAATTTCCGCTAACTCGGTGCAGAACTCGCCGAAGCTCTCGAGTCTTACGCGTCGCATCTCGAGCCCTCCTTCGTCCAGGTCAAGCTCCCTCCCTCCGGCCCGAACGCGACCATTTCACCCTCATTCGACATCTCCCCGTCCTATGTTGAGTCCCTGGACAACGAGTTCACGCGCGTTTACGAGGAATATGAGCGCCGGATAAACGCAGTCAAGGTTCTGTGTTCCGAAATCGTCCAGCTGTGGGCCGAGCTGGGCACGCCACAGGCGCAGACGGACAACGCCATTGTCAAGTACGGGCGCGACTCCCCGGAACAGCTCGGACTGCACAAGGATGACCTGGCACAGCTCAAGTCGAAGAAAGAGCGGCTGGTTGAGGAGAAGAAACGCCGGGAACGTCAGCTGGCCCAGCTCCGAACCACAATCGAGGAGCTCTGGGAGCGTCTCGGCATCGAGGAACATGAGCGCAAGCAATTTCTGGCGAGCAACCGGGGTTGCGGACTCCGGGCCATTAACGAATTCGAGGACGAGCTGGCCAGGCTGAATGAGCTTAAGCGCCAGAATCTACATTTGTTTGTTGAGGAAGCTCGCTGTAAGCTGCAGGAATTGTGGGATGCTCTGTACTTTTCGGAAGAAGAGATGCTCGACTTCACACCCGCCTTTTCAGGTACGTGGGACGAACCGGCCAAAAAGGATGATACTAACAATAGACAGATGTATGTAGCGACGCCCTGCTCGCTGCTCATGAAGCCGAAATCAACCGACTAGAAGCCCTCAAGATACAACGACTGCCCATCATCGAGAAGATTGACCGACACCGTGAGCTCATCAAGGAGCGTGACGACCTTCAGGCCTCAAGCCAGGATGCATCTCGTTTGATGCTCCGCGGGAACAAGGGAGAACGACGTGATCCCGGAAAGCTTCTACGAGAAGAAAAGATGCGGAAGCGCATTGCAAAGGAGCTGCCCAAGGTTGAAGCCGAATTGAAGAAAACGCTCGAGAGGTGGGAAGATGAATATGGCCGTCCATTCCTGGTTCTTGGCGAACGATACCTGGATGAGCTGTATGCGTCCGCATCAAAGGCTCCGCCGCCACGAGCAAAGACACCATCAGCCGCGCCCCTGCCCGTGAAGGCTCCCAAGTCTGCCTCTGCTTCTACCAGTCGCCCTGGAACGATACGTGGAGCACCTCCCCGAGCCAAGACACCTACCGCCAGTTTTGCCGCCAGCGTATCTCGCAATCCTCTCGCCAGCTCTACCATGTCAGTGGCATCAGGCGCGAAGAGTCCGTCTAAGATTCCCGCCCGAGCTCCTCTGAAGAACATGCCCCACGGAGGCAACTCACCTGAGCGCCGACCACCACTCGAGAGGGAGGATTCATCCACGATCCGAAAGATGCCGCCTCCACGTGCACCACCGCCACGAATGAAGGACCTCTTTGTCCCGCCAGAGCCCGCTCCGACACCAGCAAATCGGTTTGACATAAATCGCGATCGCAGCGAGAGCATCGTACGACATGTACCGCCAGAGGATCCATATGACGACCGCCACTACATGTCACAGAGCGTCCGGCAAGGCTACACTCCGCAGTACGCACCGCCTCCGGCTAGCAGGCAGATCTCCCAAACATCATCAACTGGAACTGGCGCTACGATGCAATCTGGATCTGAGAACTGGGAAACCTTCAGCGAACGGTCCGAGGAACCCGAGCGGGATATTGACTACTACAATTATCGGGCCGCGGCTGCGCGAAATAAGCGTTTCACTCCCGAAGGGGGGCATCCTTCACCACGTGGGGTGCACGGCAAGAAGCTTCGGAGCATCCGAGGCGTCGATGACGCTGGTGACCTCATGATGGAAGCAGAAGGCGGACGCATGGTGAGGGTGGTCGAAGGCAGCGAAGCAGGATGGACTGACGAAGATGCCTTCTGAGTCATTTATCGTGCATTCATTCATCCTTCTTTCTTCTGGCCAAGGCTCCGACGAACCAATTTATGAGGACTGGATTTGACACGTCTTGATATGATGTTCCATGTCTTTCCTTTTTTGGCCTCATGGCATATGGCTTCCCGTCTTAACGGCCACATTTCCACGCGTCCACGGAAGGAAAATCTCTTCACTTCATTCTTGTTCCCGGATTCCCTGCTTTTTCTTCTGAATTCTCTTCACTGTACTTTCTTGCATCAAACGGGGGGCGAGGCGGTCTGGCTTTTTTGGAAAAAATCTTCACCTTTTACCCTTTTTCAGGTTATGACTGGACGGGAGAATCGCCACGTATGGGCAGGCAGAGCTTGGCGAGGCACATGCAACGTGCGATTTTGCTCTGATCAACGAGGCAGGGCGAAAACGGGACTGTACGTGGCACTCTGATCGTCCCCGTCCCGTTATTCGGGAGCGGCAGCTGGACCTGGTCTTTGCCCACATTTTGCTGTTTTTGGTTGTAATAGGCGTTTGGGCGCTGTTTGGTCCGGAGCGAATATGTGAAGCGTGGGCGGACTTGGTTCATTTTGGATTTCGAGCAGTGCTTCTTTTGGCTTTCTCTGCGAACGCCCCAATTGGACTACTTCGAGGTGTTGGGGGATAATGCGTGTGAGGGCTTACTACATCGGTATCATTGGCGGACTCAGTGCCTGCCTGCGCGCGAGCGCTGTACAACTACTATGGAGGCGGAGAGAATACCAAAATATATTATTGAAAAATAAGGTTCGGTCGCTCTCAATATGCGGGGTGAGCAGCTAGACTCATATGACTTCAAGTGTACGGAAAGACTGAGGGTCGAGCGAGCGGATGGAGCGGGTGTTCGCAAACTCGTGCTGCTTATCTTTGGGCAACAACGTCTATCGGCTGTCCACCGAGGACTGTGTGGCCGAAAGCGGACAAGTGTATCTGTGGGGTATGCGGGAGCTCGCTGTGTGGAAGGCGACTTTGGAAGGTGGGTGGGTGGGTGGTTCCAAGGTTGCCGGTGCTTCAGGAAAGGAAGGCGTGCATGCGGGCTGCGTGCGGTCGGGCAAGAGATAAGCATTTGCCTTGTGAGAGGCCCGGAAATCAGATGGTAATAGCGAGTTGGTGAGCTGGCTGATTGTGATTGCGATACCCTCGACATATGCTGATTATTACTGTGTGCATATTTTGCGAGGACGTTGTCGCTTAGGATGGGGGTTCGGTGTAGGTTTCCACACAGGGAAGTCAGTGTCGTGGGAGCAGGCAGGAGCGTGTCATCTCATCATCCTCTCCCATCCAGCAGGCAGGTGCACCCCCAGTCGGGAAACGCCGCCCGGATTCAGCCGCGTCCTAGATTGGGCGCGGGAGATCTATTGGGAGGCTGGTGATTGGCCATCCCGCACCTGAGCGATGTGCGCCTGCAGCGATCCCGCGGACCGGCGAGTGTCTTGCAGATGGGCAGGAACAAGGGCGTGCGGGAGTGGATGAGGATGAGCTGTCGTTGCTGCACTCTCTGCACTCTCTGCACTCTCTGCACTCTCTGCACTCTCTGCACTCTCTGCACTCTCTGCACTCACTGCACTCACTGCACTGCTCACCACGTCGACGGCGAGGCTCGACGGACCTGAGGAGACTGCAGGCGGCGGTCCAGCAGCGTGAGGCCACGCAGCAAGGCGAGCACGAGACGTCGCATCCACACTTGCGCCCGTGGGCTGAGCGCAGCGCACAGTGCCTGGACAACGCCGGCCATTATTCATCTCACCGGAGCTCAGCGCCGGCGCAAGGGCCAGGTCGTGTGTCACAGGTCCTGTTGTTCCGAGCCCCCGTCTGCCCACGCGACGCCCTGACCTCCCCGACCTAAGCCTGTCTCCCTTTATCAGGATTCCGATACACCCTCCCACTCGGCCACCCGTCATCTGCACCCTATGCCGGCCTCCGTCCTCCACAATCCTGCTGTCTGTATTCCTTCCGCACCTTCCTTTCGCCCAACATTCTCAATATCGGCATTCACATCCACAACACGCGAATATATTCTCCGCCGAATCCTCGCGCGGCATCGGCAAACGGCATCCTCCCCGACGGGCCTAATGTACATTCACCCTTCACCCCATCGGCACTTCGTCCAATCCCGCTGCGGCCATAACGTAAAAGCCTCGGGCTACCGACAGGCGGACGTCACCTTAATTTTCTGAGAAGTGCTTCTCTTCCAGGCTAACAACACGCGAAACGGCTGTCAGGGTACCGTCCCCACGATGATGGTGCCAAGATCGTATTCCCTCCTTCACCAAAGGGCGTCCTCGCCCGACCATCGAAACCCAAACTCGAAGAAGATGGGAGCGCGATCTCCTAGGACCATGTCTTCCCCCTCGGACGCACCGCGCCCTCGCCCAGTACCCGTGCAGAAGAAGGAGACTATGAATAATACCTCAGTGCCCAAGTCCGCTACACCGGCTTCACCTCCGATGCACTCCAAACCCGTCGTTATTCCACCGCGGACGCCCACCAGAACTGCTCCCTCGACTCAGCAGACGCAGACTGTAAGAGCAAGGGGCCAAAATAGTGGCAAGAGTCTGCGCGCGCCCGCGAACCACAAACCCTATGCGATACCGCCCGCCGTTGCTGCCTTGCTCGCCGTTACGGAGATCCCGCCCATGCCGAAGCGCCGGCGCAACTGGTCTACCATGGACAGGAGGATATCTATGGACGAGCTGATTAAGGAGTGGAAGCAGGAGGACCCAGATCTTGCCGGTTCCGTCACTGGATCTCCCCTGGATTTACTGCTGGGCCGTGTAGACGAGGATGATGAGGACTATGGCAGCTTACGGAGCTTGGATCAAGAGAAGGATTTCATGACATGTCGGTCGGTATCGAGCGAATCAATAGCGTCTGAAATACCGCCATCACTGGTCCCGGACGCGCCGTCAATCACCTCGACATGGGACAACCTGAGCACTCCGGATTCCTTTGGACGACGGTTACCCGCAAGAGAGAAGGTTGTTCAGTCGCCGCCAAAGGAAGAGTGCATTCTAGACCACCCTCTGCTTCACTTCGACCCCGAAGACTGCGAAGAACTTGCCAATTTCGACCTCCCAGAGATGATGGCATCTCCCTCTCCCTCGAACGACAGATTCAAATCCTTCAAATCAAATCTCACGGCCTCACTCCAAGCGCTGAAGTCGGCCGCCAAATCCTTTTCGAACTTCACAGCACCCAGCGTACCCCCAGAGGACCTTCTCACCCGGTCCTTACTATCCCCCAAATTCACGAGCGAAATGCGCCCAAAGCAATTACAAGGTCTGCCCTCGCCCGCACTCCGTCGCTACCTGAACCCACAGCCCACGCCCATTTCTCCCACGGAGCTGTCAATGCAGTTGCACGACGCGCTCGCGCTAGACTCCGAAACCGAACTCACGGCTCCCATGATCCAAATGCAGACGTACGACCGCCGCGGCCGATCTCCAAACCGGAAACGCGCGAGCAGGAGTAGTTCCGATCCGCTTTCCGAGGCCGGAAGAGCATTATCACTTTCGCCATCCCCCGCCGTCCGCCAGCGCGAACCGCGAGAAAATAGCGATTTTTTGAGAGTCATTGTGCTGGAGATGAATATGCGGCGCGTGGGCAAGTTGGATGCGAAGGCGGTCGGGAAAGCCAAAATCTGGCTACCGCCAAGGAAGAGTGTGGGCGGTGGACACAGTCAGAGTCTACCTTCCACTCAGGGCTCTGGCGGTGTGCGTGTGCCGGATAGATGGGTTGCAGTCTCGGCTGTGGATGAGTGAGGAAGGTACTTGGTCCGGAGCAGACCGAGCTGCTTCCAAGATGGAAGACTGCAACTGCAGGCGACGAGTCTTCGCTCTATCCTGGAATCGCTGGGCGGTTGGGCTTCAATGGGGTCCACACCGACTTTTACTGTGCGTGGCAGGCGAGCCTCAGACAAGACGCACTTTGCGATCATTATTTTTTCCTGCCACGGTAGACTCGGGACACGGTGTTGCATGTATATGTCGCACGACACTTGCAGGGCTGCGGCCAGTTGAGGAATCAGGGTCCGCCGGATATCGTTTACGTCAGGGATGGCACATGCTAGTTGGAGATCGCGAAGAGCGCATCTCCTCGGCGAAACGTCGGTTGGGATGGAAAGGCGAAGGAATGCCGGAGGTCGGCCGGTACTTTGTACCCAGTGCAGGTTTAGCCACGGGAGGGGCATTACGCTAGAGGAGAGGCAAAAGGGACCCTGGCTTAGGCGGAGGTTAAGAATTAGAGCAGAAGCGGATGTATATCAAACAATCCATATATTTTACGTGTACGTGTGCTCTTAGGTTCTGATAGCTTGCCAGGTGTGCCAGGTCAGGAATAATGGACTATACAACGCGATTTTAGTGCGTATGGAGGTAAGAATTATTAGAAAGCAACGAGGTTTTATGATGTGGCCTGATCATGAGAATCTAAATGCTTTCCAAGGGCAAGAGCCCACAGTTCCAGGGCTGGATGGCCAGATTACCATACGGGCCCTAAACTACTGTGACTAATGCCGTTCAAGACCGCGTCCACCGCTCCAGCGTTAGATACCTTGGTATGTACCAATTTTGTCGCAGTGACAGCTTAGGAGCAAAATCCAGCGTTCGCGACTCCAACGCATCTCTAGCATTTCCAAGTAAGTATGCGCACAATATCCGTTAGTGTTCACAGACCATGCCCGCCTCTTCTTACAAGCTAAACAGGTAGTGGACTCACTCTTGCATGCTAAACTTACCAAGTGCCTCATCCAAACTCGCACCATAAGTCCTCAGATCAATAAACTCATACTTCAATAACGGCCCTTTCTCCCCTCTATGCCTCTCCTTCCACGCCTTCAGAAACGTCGGAGGACCCTCAACCTCGTCAATACTGCCGTACATCGTGCCCTCAAAGCTTCAGCATCACCGTGCACCGCTCATCTATCGTCCGTGCAAGCGAGATAAGCCCATAATGCCGCGGTCACAACGTCTCCCGACCCCGAGTGCTCCGCCCTATAACCACCTTCTGGCGCGTCAGCACGCATAATGACCCTGGGGGACGTGACTCCGGCCATGCAACGCGCACCCATCCACACTCCCTCCTCATCGGCTCTAGCGCCTCATCCGCGTCAAATGCACTCCAAGCCTCCTCATCCCCGTCCTCCAGTTTCTCGACAAATCGGCGTCGCGCCTCGCTGTCCCACCATGTAGCGCCCAGACGCAGCAGCGCTTTGCAAAACGCGTCTTCTGGGTCTTGGTCTGCGGCGCGGCCGAGGGGAGGATCCAGCGGGTCGAGACGGAGGAAGTCGAAGTCAAGGGGCGTTGCGTTGGAGACGATGATGCCGCCAAGAGAGGGCCAACCGTGCAGGGTGATGGTATCGTCGTTGAGCAGGGTGCGTGTGGAGATGCGGAAGCGGCGGTTGCGGTGGACACCAAGGCCGGGGCATTTGAGAGGGAGTTTTGGGGCGTTGGGGAGGGGGAAGGGGTTGTAGGCGGAATTAGCAGTGGTGTCGGAGGCCATGGAGAGATGATGGGATGGGGGATGGAGGGGTAGTGGGGGTAGTCGTAAAAGCGGAGCCTGGAGATAGCATTGTTTGACGCATATCTAAGAAACGTTTCCAATCTCTATCTTCAACTTCTTCGACATACTATCTCATAAGCTTGTAGCAAGCTCCAGTTTCCAGAGGTTATTGCCGCCGAAGGCCCACCCACGTGCCACC
The DNA here is from genome assembly GCA_002105025.1 of Clohesyomyces aquaticus. Classification (NCBI taxonomy): domain Eukaryota; kingdom Fungi; phylum Ascomycota; class Dothideomycetes; order Pleosporales; family Lindgomycetaceae; genus Clohesyomyces; species Clohesyomyces aquaticus. The sequence continues at coordinate 393,383 of MCFA01000002.1, forward strand.
GACAGACGCTGGATGCGCTTGTTTTCGCTTGCTTCCGGCCCAATTTAACCCGAATCAGGAGGATCGAACCACCGCACTGCTTTTGGGCCGTGGACTGCATGCCAACGAACCGCATCAGGGTCTGGCTGGGCCCTGGACGCCTAATTAGTAACAGCATCATCCGCACTCGCTATACAACGGGGTTCTTCCTTCCCACATCCAAATCGCGCGCTAGGAGAACCCTGTATCAAAGTCGAGCCTCCCACGCTTCCACACGCACGCATTCGGAGTCCGGGTCTGGACTCGACCTGCTCTTCCGATAAAGTAACCTGAGCCTTGGGACGAGGGTATTGTAATTGTGCGGCACGGAGCGGTCCGACAGAGGTTGATTGCCTTATTTGACTGCGGCTTTAATTTTAGGGAGCAGGTTTAATCCCGCGAAGCGCGGATGTGGATGGACAACACACAGGTGCTGGAGGCGATTCCCGATTCTGTGACTTCTAACCGGCTTGATCCGCTTAGCTACCTCCTTCGTAGGGCATCTCTGGAAGGGACCGATTCAGGCTCTGGGTTTCCCTCCCAAAAAGGGAGAGTCGGGAGTTCCCGCATCGTCAATTGTCAATCGCTGGGTCTTCAAGGGCCAGCAATCACGCCTGAAGTTCAGGTTCTTGATTGCAACAAAGAACCCCATGGCGTCTTGTCAGTTACTTTTCCGACCCATATCATTTCCCCCCGGCTGCTGGCACATCGTCCGGTTGCGGCGCATCATGTTCCGATCCATCTGTGGCTTTGGACGGGCTTCCCTGGGGCAGATCAGATGGGATAGCTGTTAGTTTGATGTCTTGAGAACTCTTCTGGCGTTGTGGTTAATTGGTGCCACCTGATGGTGGTAGGTCTGGGACACTACCACGATCTGATATTCTTGACGTCTTGCGAATGCTCAGGACCGGCGTGGTGTGAAATTGCAAATTAAGGATGGAGCCGCCAGGAAGCCGCCATTGTTATATATAAGCACCTCTGGCAAGCAATCCTTCTGGCAAGCACGTTACCAGACCAAACTGAGAGCACGCAAATGATTTGTTAGGAAAGCGTTCTTCTCGAAACGTCTCGATGAATACAATATAGAAAAAGGCTGTCAAGGAGCGCTACTGGGACGTTTCTGAAGGGTGTAGTATTTAATTAGGTAGGTCAACCGATAACCAAATGTGGACAAAAGTGGTTAGCGTATAGAACGACAGGCAGGTCCTAATTACAATACAACTCAAAGCGCCAAACCAAACGTCCTCGCCCGACCTCCTCCTTCGCAGATCCGGACGCTTCTCGAAACAGAACAATCACGATGATTGACATTCCCAAGTCATTAGCTGGTTTGGGCGAAAGGAATAGCAACTCTCACGAAGCTCTTGAAATTCTGCATTCGAAAAATATGTTCCGCTTAATGCACCCGGAAGACCTGCCTTTTTGGAACAGAAGATGGGGTTGGAGAATCTTAAACAAGTGCATAATCTGTGTCTCAGGATACGAATCCCAGCGCAACCACCTGCCATAGGCTTCTATTCTGACTTGCCTAGTTGGAAGGAGTACGATAATGTCTCCAGCTGGATTGCGGCACTGGAGGCCTCTACTCTAACGCACATTGTGCGTCTGAGCATTGAGGCCGAGCTAGTCAATTCGGATCCGCTGCACGTGCTTTTCATGCCGAGGGACTTGGAGGAATCCATTAAGCAGTTTTTGGGAAGAAGGGCACCGGACAAGAAGATACCCCGCCTTGAGTTAAAGGGGTTAAGAGAGCAGGGAAGAGAGAAGTTTCCGGAGGGATGGGAGGTTGTCATGGACCAGTGGGATTGTTATAAACCCGAAATGGAATGGCAGCAGAGGGACTGGGAAACTATGCAGAAAGATGTGCAGTTTGCGCAATGGACTTTCCATGACGGTTCTTCTGGAGGCGGAGAGGATCTGGATGGTGAATCATAAAATCTTTGCGTTATTTCTCAGCATGTTTCCGCTCTGCAACTCCTAGAATTGCAGGTCCAATTTCCTTGGTGGTATCCCTCTTGCCTACACAGTAAACTATACGACATAAATTATACTACCCTTGGCAACAGGCAGATTCTCTCACGCTATTTTTCGAACTATCTTTGGCAAAGGACAAGCGAAGGGATATGAAGCATATGAGAGCCTTGCGTTTCTAGACCAGAGACTGATGAATCTTCAGTTAAAAACTAACATGGAGAGGGAAGCCACGCCCAATGACGACAAGAGCAGTGCTTTCCTACTTGTACACGTCGCCTTGAATTTTCCACTCGAAATTATATGACCGTGTAAGAACGAGCTCGGAGCCCTTTTATCAACTCCTGATCGGGCTTGTGTCCTATGGAGAACACTCCAAGCCTCCGGAAAGTATTGCTCTCGATCTCCTCCAGCAGGAGTCCTAGCAAACGCATTGTGGGATTCAGACCCTCGGTCCATTTCTCACACTCGTATATCGGTGCACACCAGACCCTCTTTTCGAGATCAGAGTTGTCGAAATCGTCAAAGATGGCATCGTTCCATGCATCATCCAGGAAGCCAGCAATAGTAGCCTCTGCCTCTGCCCTAGCGCTCTTCTCCTCGCCGGATGGCTGCAAAACCGGAGTTTGCCGATCGAGGATGCGTGATAGACAGTAGGAAACGCCTTGCACCCTCTCTACCCCTCGCCCGAATGCTTCAACGCCGTAGCCCTTGCGGACAATCTTGACTCTTGCAAGGGGACCTGTGATACATATTGGAAGCTCCCCGGGGCGGTGTGTTTGAGAAGCCACAGTCATGGCGGTGTTCCTGGTCTTCTCTTCCTTTTTCTTGACTTTCCAAGAAGATATAATAGGGGCTTCTGCGGTCCCAGACGCCCACTCCGTCCAAATCGGGCAATCAAGCGACGCCCACGACCACGACGGCGCGCGGTATTCAAAGGGCCGTACCCGTGGCCATCTACTCTTATCGACAGCTGCTCTCGTCCAAAGTAGACAGTACGGCAGATCCGCCTCCCACAGGCCTGCCCAACAGTGACCTCGCGCGAGTCCTTTATCCACGAGCGCCGATATGAGTCCAGTCAGCGCGACGAGTTTATCCCTGCTGAACGTGAGCTCGCATTTACTGTAGTCCTGGGCCAGCACCGCCCACGCGCCATCGTCCTGAGCAAAGTCTGCCCAGAAACGATTTCGGCGGTCGTGGAAAATACGTAGTGTGGAGGGGACACAAAGTGGATAGGCTTCTGTAGCAGCGAGAGATCGGCATTCCCAGACTAGGCCCGAGGTTGCAAAGTGGATCATTCGTGTTGCGAGGAACCTTTCTTGCATGACCCATGCACGGCGGAGTAAGGGCTCGTTCAGGAAGCGCTTGCCATATTCGACGGTGTTCTCTAGGACGATAAATTCGTTTTCTGGTGCCACTGCCCAAGATACTACCCCGGCTGAAGGGACACGGGCGTTTTTCGTCGTGTCGAAAAGACTACCAGTCGAGTCGACGGATCCGGTCGCTGCGATGTTGAGAATGGCGTGCGAGTATATCGCGCCCATGAGAGCCGATTCCTGGGCCCAGTCTTCCTCAGAATCTTGACATATACACAGTGAGTCGATCCATAGATACCGGATTCCGAGATTCCGACACACTGTCATAGCTTCGGAGAAGACTCGAGGGAGTGCGGAGAGAGGGATACCTTGCAAATGTTGAAGCTTGTTCTGCATGAGGAGTCGGAGAGGTTGGGAGTTTCCCCAACAGTGACTCAGCGTTGCGTAAGCTGGAGAACAAAATTCGGTTCCAATGCCGTTTTTCGTTTCGACCAGCTTCGGTGGTTCCGAAGACAGAAGTTGTTGACCAAGGTCGAGTAAGCGGGTGGGAAAATAGGAACCTTTGAACATCGGCTGGCATTCTGGATGGTTTTGAAGGCAGTCTTGGTACCATCTTGACAACGTCTCATGGGGAAGTTCCGAGACTGAATCCTTGGGATGTCGGTGTTCTGCCGGGTTGTCTAAATCCGTAAGTCAGTCTTGATAACGAGCTCCACGATACAACAAAGTACATGCATGGCAGAAGATCAAACGGCATAGTCCTATGGATTTCATCATGTCCCACTGTCCTGGAAACTTCGATCTGGAGCACCATCTTGCGACTCTGACAAATCGCGTGCTCGAGGCTTGCACTCTGATGCTCAATCTTGAACAATGTGCCGACTTCTCCAACGGACCAGTCTTCTTTCCCAAACCCAACAATGCATTCTAGCCAGATGGCTCGGCATATTCGACAGTTCTGGGCCGCAGATTCGTGCAGGCTGTTTATGTGGCTGTGGTGGCGCCCGCTGACGGAGTGCGACCATTCTTCATCTGAAAGACTCCATTCCTTCGAGAATATTGAACGACAGGTCAGGCAGAACATAGATGCATAGATTGGAGTAGAGCACAGCTCAGTGACTGTTGATGTGAAGGGGAGGGTTGATGTCAGGGCAGCCATGCGACTTCGTCTTGGCTACAGCTTGACCAGTAGGTAGGGCAGGGCTTGAGTTACATCCCATTGGCTGGGGTGCTGCACCGCCCCCACACCTCAATATAACTGCTGGGACTTGCGCTCCTTCCCATGATAACTTCACCTTCAAACTTTTACTCTCCAGGTATTTCAGAAGTATGGGTTTTGCAACAGCCCCATCGCTTGAAAACACCCACAGCCCTGGGAAAGCTGCGATAAACCGCCGCCGCCATGAATGCACTCGCTGCAATCGACTGGGCATGTTTGACCTTGTTCTGAGTTGGCCTATGGCATCTATTGCTATTTTGGACGATCCCCAAATCATTCAGAAGGTGTTGTTTGATCCCATATATATTGTAGCTCATTCATGCCGAAGTCCAACATCCCTTAAGGCAGACGATAAACATGGGTATCTGCAATTTGGATACCCGTCTGGATGCTGTTTCCCGCTCCAGGAGCTGGCGAGCGATACCTGGAACACCGAGTATGTCAGCAAGGTAGATTCGAGGCTAGACTACGGTATGATCAAAGGATGGATGCAACACTGCGCCGATACTCGCGCAAAATGCCAACCACGTCGACACCCGCAGTTGGAAAAAATTCGCGTGATAGATGTAGAGCAGCGAACAGTCACTGTTTGCTCGAGGATGCAGAATGCCTGGCTCTGAGTTACATCTGGGGTGGAGTACAGCAACGAAGTGTGTCAGGAAGTAGCAGCCTTCATGATCAATTAGGAGCGACAATCGAACACGCAATTAGGGCGGCTCAAGCTCTCGGACATCGATATATATGGGTGGACTCGATATGTATTGACCAAAGCAACGCATAGGAAAAACACGATCAGATAGCATTCATGCACTGCATATATGACGGAGCATTCGCTACTATCATCATTTTGGACAGTCCCAATTTCAATAGTGGCATACCAAGAGTTCGGGCAAGACGAGAGAGTACACAGACAGATATGGACGGAAGTTGGCGAAAATCAGCTACTATCACGGTGTCCGTCACTCGTCACGGAAATGAATCGTTCTATCTGGCTACAAGAGCTTGGACCTTCCAGGAAGGGCTCTTATCCCGGAAGAGAATTGTCTTCACGAACCACCAGGTCCCTTTGTATGCAACGTACTCGCCTGGGCCGAGGATGCCGTTTATCCTCAGTTAGTGTTGGGAGCTTGGCCTACATATCAGCCTCTACCTAACCCGTTGGGGTCTTCCGCAATAACCCATGGTACACGAGATACGGTCTACGAGTTTCTCGTCAATGGGTACATTGGGCGAGAAATGACGAAGGAAGAAGATGCACTATATGCGGTGTCAGAGCTTTCGGCCCGCATGGAAAATGAAATGTTCCTTGAAGGCTTTTGCTTCGGAGTTCCTGTTAGGAATTTGCTATGTAGCCTCGTTTGGAAACAGTCTCTCAATTAAACTCTGCTGAGTCTGCTGAGAGTTATGGAACACAAAGGCAAATTGGTTTCTGGCTTGGGTTGGGTCGACGTGCTACGAAGGCCGTTGAATTTGGAAGTCCCAACCAAGGGGGAAACCTTGCTGCACAAATTGCACGTCCAACCCGGTACAAATACAATCGAGGTGGTTCTAAAAAAAAGAGAGCAACGCTAAGTTGGAGATTTCCCTACCTGGAGTTGGAGTTGGATCGGCTGGAGACTACCTCATCACATAGAAATCGGCGGACCGGAACCAGTTGACTTGATACAACCACCTTTAGAAATTTCCTTCATAGAGGAAGTTATGCTACGCAAACGCCGCCTCACTACCACCGACACGATAAATGACTCTCTGAAAGACCTTCCCGACCTTATCCGAGCTCGCCAGATTCTAGCTCATGACATCGGGACGATTGTCGAGGACGCCTTCCAGGCAGTGACCCCAAACATGTTAAAACTGCCGCCCTCTCCTTCCCAATCAACCCTCGAGGTTGACGGTGCGATACTGGATATCAGCCGGGCATATCGAAGGGCTCATCAATCATTTAACGTCGTTCTCGTAGACCTGGAAGTAGAGTCCATGAGTTCGATCGGCGTCGAATCGGCGCTAGAAGGGTTCCAATTCCTATGGATCTTGACTGAGGACGACATGGAGAACTAAGAGCGTTGGACGGGAACCAATGACATGGTAACGTCGCTGCGTCTCATTTTGCTGGATTGGGACTCAGGAAATAGTTATGTTGCCAGACGTCGAGGTGTGGCAACACTCAAGATAAATTTGAAAATTTTCAATTATTTTATGAGGAATGCCGCGGTACAGAAAAGGTGATGGCTGGTTTAGTCTCTATATGCGTACGTGGATTACCTGGCCCTTATTATCTTTCGGATTGTTTTCTAGGCTCTAAGTAGGCGATTCGCTGCTTGTAGGATTATAATTCATTTGGAGATGCAAACAAGGAGTCCGCTCATAAATTAGAAGCAAAGCTGCGGGATAATTTCAATTCATTCTGGGTAGAACTGTTAGGGTGGGTTTTCCAGACTCACTAAGTAGAAAACCCTACTTAATAAGTTTGCGTTTTATCTTATTAACCTACTCAGGAAGTGCCTTCTTAACTTCTTATGCGGCATGATTAAGTTTTGCCCTCTTAAAGGGGGAGAACAAGGGAAACTCTGTACTAATTAATCAGAAAGCAACTTAGAATAAAATAAGCTAATAGATTGACTATCTAGCATCTCGCCTAGACTATCAACATCCCCCCTAAGAGTTACTATACTATGATTCAAGAGTTTTCTCTCGGTTCCGCATAAATTTTCTGTTGCGTTCGTATTCTGGTCGATGGGTGCGAGACTTGGAAAGGCACGAACGTAAAAGTTAGATCTCCGTTTGGCCAAACGAGCTAAAGACGGACGGCTACGGCTATCTCTACGACACCACACGCAAGTGCAAGGCATTTCATACCACATCTTATAAGCCCTTTGCTATCGGACCCTTCAGTTAATCGTCAAAACCACTAGTTCTCTATACTGAACATAACCCAGTACTATCTTTCCCCATCCAACAAAACAAGGTTCAACCCCACACCTAGGTAGCACCCACCAACTACTAACGCCCACGCTGCACCGAACCCGAGAAACTCAATTCATCCTATACCCTCCAATAGCCTGAACCACCCCAGGAGAATAACCCGCGCACAAAAATTGTCGTTCGCTTGGCTTCAATTTCCCAAACCAAGAAGCCCAAAACAAAAAACCGAGTTATATCTTTCTATAATTAGACTCTACAGAATCCTCAGGACTACAAAAGAGCGCAAAATACAGCCAAATCCATCTAACAGCATCGCAATACCGCTAGAAAAGCTCGCTTTTGTAACGCCTAAGACCGGTTGAAACCACGTCTAAGTCAGAAGATATACTATGCCTAAGTAGCCACGAGAGCTTAACATCGGCTCTTTCAAGGATAATAACTTCAAGGTCAAGATACCGTAGTTTTTGTTCTTGTGCTTCGCTTGGTTTCCTTCGCTGGAGAGCAGAGCAAATAACGCTTGAGGGTTCAAGCGCCGGTGGGCTACTATTTTCCGTTTGGGTAGAGTATGGAAAATAATCGCGGGAGTACGTGCACTCCTCAGCTCGTCCGAGGGGCTAGACCACATGTTACATATTTGCGTTTAGGGTTCATGGCCCGCTTTTGCCTCGGTTGGTACGGCACTTGCTGATTACTGGTAGGTATCTTAAAGCCAATATCGCTGCTCTAAGTCATGGAATTAGAACAAATACAACTTCTGCTACGGTTCTTCCATTCTGAAACCGCTTGCTATACTTTTCCATCCCATCCCATTCCTGGCAACCAAAACATCCGTAAAACTGCCCAACCAGGCACATCAGCTAGACTACTATTCCCAACCACCCCCTCACGTCCTCTTCGCCCTCCGACTCTTCCCCAACCTCACTTTCGCACCCCCTCCCCCTCCACCCACCGGTCTCCCTTTCACATTCCTATTCGAGCTCCCCTTCGGATCCGCGCTCGAGAACGCATCGTTGCTCTTCGCATGACGCTTTTTACCACCGAACCCGTACTTTGCGTCTTTCTTTTGGCGCTTCGGATTACCGCCTCTGTCGTCACGATCGCCACGATCACCGCCGCGACGAGGATTTGAATTTGCGCCGGGGCCGGAGCGGGGGGTTTTGGGAGACTTGGATTTGGAGGGGGCGTTGGAGGCGGTTTTGTCGAGTTCGACGTCGAAGAGATCTTCTTCGTGGGTGTTGGGGAGGTCGGCGCCTTGGCGTTCTGTTGGGACATGATCGTTAGCAGTTGTACGGTTCATTTGAAATGCTTTTCAATGCGTAGGGTAGGGTAGGGATTCGAGTGGAGAGACGGAGTACATACTTCGCTTCAGCAAATTGATCTTCTCCAGCGTATCCCTCTTTTCCTTGGCGCGTTCCTGGATCTTAGCAACCTGTACCTGCTTCCCGAACTTCTTTAGATCGCGCTGTCGTCTCGCTTCTGCAGCAGCCTTCTTTCCCGCTGCGTCATCGACCAACTTCTGCTTAATCTTGCCCATATGCTCGTCGCTCTTCACCATCTCGGCGAAGTAGTCTGCCGGCCTTGAAAACTTGACACCTTCCTTCGTCAGCTTCTGCCTGGCCTCTTTGACCGCCGACAGCGATTGTTTGTAGAACGCCAACTCGCGGTTCAGGTCGTCCTCGACGTCTGGGATCTCAACCGGCTCGTCTGTGACGACGGATTGGTGTTCTGAGAAGGCGAGTTTGGAGTACGGGAGCGAGATGCGGTTCAAGGCGGCGAGGAGGGCGGGCGTGTTGTTGATGGTGAGGCGCTGGTGCGGGATGATGTCGCCTTTGTCCTCTGACGCAAGCGATTCGATATCCGAGAGCGGAATGTCGTCTTCCTCGTCCTCGTCGACTTCGTCGTCGGAGTCTTTCTCGAGATCGGTGGCGGGGGCGTCATCGTCTGAGCTTCCCTCGCTGTCGCTGTCTTCTAGCAGTGCAGAGAGGTCTAGGCCCGGATGTGCATTGCTATCGCCATCGTCGTCGCTCATATCCGTCTCCCATTCCGGCTCCTCGGGCACCTTTTTCAATATCCCGTTTTTTTTCGTGGGCTTGCCTTTTGGCTTGCCATTGAGCTTGACCTCGGACTCTTCGATCAACGACACGCCTCCAGCATCATCCTCCTCGTCCTCGTCATCTTCCTCATGAGCGCCATCCTCATTGACACCCGGTGCATTCTTCTGCTTCTGCTTCCGCTTCCTCGCTTCCTTCTCCTTCTTCCGCTGTTTCTCCAGCTTAATATTGCGCCCCTTCTCGTTCTCCAGCGCCGACTTGAGTTTACTTCTCGCCATCTTCTCTCTTGTCCAGCGAAATGGCAACCGAAACGGGAATACGGCGGGGAGTTTGGTGAAAGATCGAAAGTCGCGGGGGACGGACGTTGGTCTGAAGCTTCACGAAATCTTGGCGCAGAATTATTTTTCGTTGCAGCGACGCCTGGCTTGCGGCGCTAGCAGTTGACCGCCTTGCGCTTTGGGAAAGAGCCGCGGGACGTGCATGGCGCTAGTGAGATGGGACGACGTGTCACGTGGAAGATCGCCATCTTGCCCTTCACACTTCATTGCAAACGGACCGCGTATAACTACGTAACGAAACGCGCATAAGAAATCTCCACTCGTGCCCCCTAGAACTACTTGAGCTGGAAAGAAACACACCACGCCCAATTCCAGCGATCAAATGGCGAACAAGCGCCCCGAGATCCCGCCTCGCACAACGAGCGAAGCTGCTGTATGTACTGCTCTCTCTTGCGACCACCAAAACTCCTTTCGGGGTTCTACTCTTCAAAAAGAGCGTCGATGCTAACATGCACACCGACGAAGCTAAACTCGACAACAAATGACGCTTCCACGGCCGAACTCACTGCCGTCGTCGATGAACTCCTCGGGCAGTTGAACCAAAAGTTCAGCACGATAAGTAGTGAGCTCTTATCGAAGAGTATGTATTTCTTTCATTTCTTTCTCTTTCTCTTTCTTTTGCTTTTGGGTTTTTCAGTTTAGGATATAGATTACATGGATGGGATTCAATAAATCATGAAGAAGTGTGATCAAAACTGACCGCGAGATTTTCTTCCTAGTGGATGACATGTCCCGCCGGCTAGATAACCTCGAAGCCACGATTCAAGGCGGAGACAGTGGAAAGGGGAGTGGGGCGGGGAAGTAAGTGCGCGTCGAGTGGTTAGAGGGAAAGAGGGTGTGTTATGGGGGGACTGCATGCCACAGTATCAGATCCCATGTGAGAAGCTCCCGAAGAGGGGTGTTCCTAGTACGACTTCCCGGGGATATCATATTTCTAATTGTGGTAGCCTGTTGTTTAGGCCAAGGCGATGGTGTGGCTTCTTGGGAAGGTTTCATGAGTAATGGGTGGATGGGCATTGGGATTCATGGCGTTCACGGTTGCAGTATCATAGCGTTTATGGATGGGAAATACCCATGATAAGCAACGCGTCTCCAAGCAAGCAATAACGCCGTGTCATTCTCATATCGTTACATGATAGCACTACGTTGCCCCGCCCCTGGTTCCCATCTCTTCTGAGCTCTTAACCCAAATTTGGAGTCCACCAAAATATATCGATCTCACCTTAGGATATCCAAGCATAATCCCAGCTCGTCATTTCCACATCCATACAGATATTTAGTCTCTACAACTCGCTCTTCTCCTCCTCTTGGCCCAAGAACCTCCGGAGAATATTACTCCGGCTGGTCAAGTCGTCCAGCTTCTCCGGCGCCAAATTGCCCTTTTTCAACAGACCCTGGAGTCTCTTGAGCTCCTTCTCCGCATACCCGCTGTTCGCGGTGACCTTCTCCCACACCTTAAGATAGTACTTTGCGTACTTGTCCTTCAGCCCCTCACTCGCCTTCTTCGCCTCCTCAAGCCCATCAGCATATGCACTGGAGAACTTCTTCACAACCGCATCGAGAGCTTCGATAGTGCCACCCGTGGCATCAAGAAGGCCACCAACAGTGCGGTGGGTGCCAGCGTTCGCGTTGACGAACTGAACAAAGTCGGCTTCTTGACGGGCACCGTCGTAGGGCAGGGGCTCGGTGGAACCCTTCTTGAAGTATTTGATGGTGGGGTAAGACTGGACGCCTTGGTCTGCGGCGAGGGCTTTCGAGTTCTCGGCTTCGGCGTCGACTTTGGCGATGATGACTGAGGGCTCATTGGCGAAGTCGGTGGCAAGCGTTTCCCAGATGGGGGCGAGGGATTTGCAGTCTATGTGATCACTTGCGTCAGCTCCCAAAATGCCTTCTCTGCGTATTACGAGGTGAGTGAGAAGGAGGTCAACATACGTCCACACCATGGCGCGGTAAACGCCACCAAAACATCCTGATCTTTGCCAACTTTCTCTTTGAAGCTCGTGTTATCCAGCATCACAATCTTACTCGGCAGCTTGCCCTTGACCTTCGGCTTGATCCCCGTCTTATCCGTGATCCACTTCTGCAAACTCTCCAAGTCTCGCCCACCATCATACTCGCTCGGCTTATCGCTCTTTCCGTCAAACCACTTCAGGGTCGGGAATCCCTGCACACCGAACTTGCGGCCGAGGTCTTTGTGCTCGTCCGCATCGACCTTGGCGACGACGACCTTGTCGGAGGCGTGCTGGAATGTGGTGGCGAGTTCTTCGTACACGGGCGCGAGATTCTTGCAGTGCCCGCACCAGGGTGCGAAGAATTCTACGAGAGCAGGCTTGCCGGATTTGAGGACTGCGGAGTCGAAGTTTTTGGGAGTGAGGTCAAGGACGGCGGAGGCGGTTGCTGAGCCGGTGAGGAGAGCGATTGCGGGGAGTACGAGGTTGAGAAGCATGTTTGCGGGTTGGGGAGCTTCCCTATGGTGGATTGGGGTGGAGGGTTACAGTGGTCGAGCTTGGAGCTTTTGAGCTTGAATGGTACTCGCGTATAAGGTCGGTGGCGGGATGGCCTTGGCGGAAACCGTGTCCTCTCCGATGTTTCAGATGGTGCTTTATTAATCCAACCTGAAGTCGACGAATTGCGTCATTGCCGAAGAATTGATGATTGCTCATCAACAAAGTGACTGATGGATAGAAATTATTGCAACTCAAAGTCAGCCGTGGAGCCACAATGCAATGATCTAACCCTAGCCCTAACCCTATTACATAGCACGAGCACAAGCACTTGCCATCCAAATGTTGCACAGCGAACTGGAGGCACGAGCTTGAGAACGTCACAATGCAATTGTTGGGATCTCCATGTTGCATTCGTAGTGGTAAATCACCCATTTCCTTCCGACATAACCTGACAATAGTAGAAATGACCCCCTAGTACTTCGAACCCCAAACCAAATTAAAGTCATATCCATCTCCCATCCCCACGGGTATCATATCGCGCAACCATCGCTGTGCCTCCTCTAATGCAAAGACATCTTCCAATTATTCCCACCCGTCATACCATAACTCCCACTAACCGTCTTCTCCTCTCCCTCTTGCTTCTTCTCACCAACACTTTCCTCCGCCTTCTTAGCCTCCGCCTCCGCCTTCTTCTGCTGTTCCACCAGCACCGCTTTCTTAACCTCCACCGTCGCTCCCTCAACAATTCCCTTCAACCCCCGTACATCCGCACCCCTCACATTCCCACTAACCTTCCCGTCGTTGAATAAGATAAACGTCGGCATCGCGCTTACGCCATACATGCCCGCGATCTCGGGCTGCTCGTCCACGTTGACTTTCACGAAGACGAACTTGCCCGGTACGCTGTGCGCCGTAGAAAGTTGGTTGTAGACGGGGGCGATTGTTTTACATGGCGGGCACCATGTGGCATAGAAGTCGGCGATAAGGTAGGTGTGTGCGTTTAGGAGAGTGCGGAAGTGGAGCGTGGAGGAGATTTCGGTGGGCATGGTTGCGATGGAGCTTGGTGACGCGGTGGGAGCTGTCGTGAGAGGGTGGTAGTGTGGTGTGGATGGATGTGGTGGCTTGTTCTTTCGATTGCTGGAACCTCGCTATAAATGCTGGGGACCCCGCAGTACAGTAAATTGCTCGTTGGCTTGCTTCCTTGCTGTGATAAGTGTGGAGAGTTGTGAGTACTGTGGATTAAGGGGGAGGGTGATGCAACCCGTTTATATGCTGCCTTCCAATGGCGTGATGTTGTGGAATCTTCCACTCTGCTGAGGTTTGTCTGACAATGAAGTCGGCGAATGCTTCCACATGGTCTCGCCGAATAGGGATTTGTCATCGCGCCACGTGACAGGTCCAAGCCACCATTTACTAAAAGAGACATTTGATGTGGAAGCATTTGGAATTGAAGTAAACATCGTGTGCTATGCTTCACTAAGCATTCAAATATACTCATACAACAAGGCTACATAGCGATAGCGATATCCAGCTGGTCTGTGTACCAGCCCCTCTAACCAAGCCTAAACGCACCACCCAATGCTTCTATATACTACTCCTCCAATTCCATTCCCGATATCTCGGGATATGGAGCGAGGATACCTCATCCAACAGGCTTCAGACATTTGGTACATACCAAACGCTTCTCTTCTTTTCCCCCGGTGCCTTTTAGCACTCGCACCTTGAACTCCTCACCACCGCAGTTCTTGCACTTCACCTCAGCCTCGTCACTCAATTCCGCCTCCGTCACCTCATCGCTCAACTTACTTATCGTACTGATCCTATTCAGTAAATCTGGTCGCTCTTCGGGAGCCAAACCCTGCCTGGCGGCTATCTTGTGTTGTTTCAGAGTAGCGTTGTTCCAAAACGCCCAAGATTGGCCGTTGTACACGCTGAGCGGGTTATCATCGTTAGGAAGTTTGAGCTGCGGTTTCGTAGGATCGAAGGCGGATATCTGGCTGTTTTTCCTGGACGGGTTGTCTGCGGCCAAGCTTTCTGAGGGCGTGTCACCGCGAGAAAGTGTCAACTTCTCTGTAGCACTCGAACGCAAAGTGTCGCGTGTGCTCATTGGTCTTAGAGTCGGTGAATCGACAGCCCTGACTACTGGAGAGCCCATACCCATTGGGGCCGATTTCCGTGGGGATACGCTGCGGCCATGACTTCTCCTGGCAGCAGGGCCATTGACAGAGTCAAAGCTACCATGTGAGATATCCTGACGCCATGACATGATACGGTCGTTCGGAGGCTGGGTACTCGTGCTATCCCTTCTGGACCTGCCGGTCGTCCTGGACAGTATGCTGCTCGGACGTTTCTTGGAGAACACAGACGAAGTATCCCAGGCCTCGCTGGAACGGAGCCGCTTCATATAAGCACAGTCTTGACGGAAGACCTTGATAGCTCCAGTGTGATCTGCCGTAACGACAATATTGCCGTCTGGATGTGCAGAACGAGCAATGTACGCGGGGCTCTCTGCTACGCGTTTAAAGGTTGAATCTGCTGGTGTCTGTAGCGCGGAACCTCCTGCTTCGGTAGCCGGCCTCGAGGAGTTGATGGATTCAGCGCGAGAAATGAGGGTGACGGGTGGTGGGTTGCAAAGGTCGAAGACGGGATCTTCCGAGTTACTGAGTAGTTGCCTTGTCTTCAACGGTGCAAATATGGCACAAGTTGTGATAGAGTTGTGAGCATCGAACAGTTCCATCGGTCTCTGATTACTTTTTTCTCCTTCGGGTGCGCATGTGGACCAGATGTAGGCTTTGCGATCTTCACTTCCGGAGACAACATATCCACTGTCATCGGCGAAAGTCGCACGAATCTGACTGCAATTATTTTCGTGCCCACGAAACTTGGCCTCCAAGCTCTTGTCCCTGAAATTGTACATCCTCACTCGTGAATCATTGCTCGTTATTAGCAACTTCACCTCGCCGCTATTGCTACCAGGTGGCCAGTAGGTCGCCTGGATACCTGTAATTTTGCTACCTTTTGCGTTCTGTCCTCGAGTAGATTTGACATGGATCTGAGTCTGATATTTCAACCCTTCTGTCTCGTAAAACAGGCAGAGTCCGCTTAGCGTTCCAGCGATACACGTCTTGCCATCAGGGGTGAAAGCAACGGCCGTGATCATATCAGGTAGTTGGTTCCAGAATGCGACCGACTTATCAGGTATTGACCATAGCCTCAATTTTGTATCCAGGGATCCAGCCAGGAAAAATCGGTCATCGCGTGGGTGGAACTGAATTGACGGGACGAAATCAGTGTGCTTAAATGTGCAGAGACATTCACTCCGAGTTAGATGCCAGAGTCTAACCGTCTTATCCATCGATGAGCTAAGCAAGAAATTGTTCTGGGCAAAGTCAGCCTTGCATTTGACAGATGGTATAGGGCAATTTTACTTTACTCCAACTCAAATCTAAAATAGTGGCGGTATGTCCATGGTATTCTTTAAAGGTTCTTTGCTGGAACACGGGCGCACTGAGGTGAGTCGACGGATGCTCGAGTGCATCTGGGTCAGCCTCCTCGTTTTCGTGCGCCCTTCGCTCTTCCGGAGTCGAGATTACAGCCCAGACGCGTACGATCCTGTCTTGTCCCCCAGCAGCCACATACTTTCCGTCCTTGCTGAACTCCAGAGCCCATATCGGATTGTGTGTAGCGGCCGAACCAGACTGAGGGGCGGGATTGGATCCGGTAGCGGGGGGAGCTTTCTTGTCTGCACCCGAGCGCAGCTCCTGGGCGAGAAAAAGTCGGTTAAATTCCTTCTCTTTCTTGAATTTGGATCTCACTTTGATGTAAGCCGGCGGCTGTGGATGCTTGGGGTTGAAACCTAGATTGTCCACCGTGTGAGAGAACAGCTGAGCGTCCATTCCCTGGAAGACGATGAGTTATAGACCGAGAGGATTGGAGAATAGACACACCTCATGTCTGGATTCACCCGCGTCAGAACCATTTTTGGCGGTTTCTTCGAGCGTTCCTTTCTTTTTGTTTCCAATGAATCTGCTGAGAAACGAAACGCCTTTCCTGTGATGCAGTAGCCAGGTTAGCCTCGAGAACAGCACTGCCCCACGGTGACGCATCGTAAGGCCGCAAGAAGCCGTGCATCTCGCATATACGGCATCGAAATACGGATGATACTCGGCTCATTTGGGCTCCCTTTTTCAATCCTCCAGTGTACTGTGATAGAAATTCCCAAGGCTTACTTCTTCTCCTGTTTGGTATTGGCTCCTCCACTCAGGTCTCGAGACGCTTCTGTCCCCACCTTCGTATCCGCATACGAGTCGCTCGGGGAGGTGGGAGACGGGAGCGAGGCATTGTCGGCCTGGGCGCGCAGTTTCTGTACTGCAGAGGACGTGTTGGTTCGCTTGAGGATTTGCTGCAGGCAGCTGTATCAGTGCATACTGTCTGCCAAGGGACTGGATGTGCACATACTTGCGAGAGCGGGTCGATGGCTGCCTCGGCCAGCTTTCTGCCGTCGGCACTCCCGGTTTGTGTAAGTTGTTCGTTCGCGGGGGGTACGTTGGACGTAGGACTCCTCAATATCGCAGTGAGTTTCGCGCCGGAGAGCGGTCCTGGACGCCACTCGGTCAGCATTCCCAGGCTGTTGTTGCTGGTCGCATGCCGCGCGACGCTTATCGGCTGTTTCCTGCGACGACGTACCTTCTCCTTTTGCTGGCGGCTTCCCTGTGTCCTGCCTCTCCAGATTGTGTCCGTCTTTGGGCAGCTGGTCTGTCACCAGGATCTTGGGCAAAGCCTCCGCCATTGCTGTTCAAGCTTCATGGGTGGTCCCGGTAGTCCATGGGGTACATGCGCGATGGTCAAACACGTTGCGGACCCAACGCGGTGCTGTAACTGCTGTCGCGATAGTATGGGGGCGTTCGCGTCTACGTAAGACGGTGCACTCGCCACGTAGGCTGTGCCGCAATATATATATATATATATATATTCCCGCAGGAGCGGTGCTCTGCAGACGTGGTGTCAGTCCAAGATGTTGGGAGAGGTGGTGCGGGACACTGCGGATGTGGCTTAGAGATGAGGAGATACGAACCTTTCTCACAGCCGGGCGACCAGGAAAAACCAATGCCCGCGATCCAAGGTTGTGAACATATGGAAAGGACAAGTGATACCGAGATGTAAGCTGTGTATCTGCACCGTGTACACACAGCTCAACGAGGTTGCTCAATGTCCACTCTTAACTTCGACGACATGCCGACGTCATTAAAGCTTGTCTTTTCGAACGCGGTCACGTCGACACCTGACACGGTCTGGAAAGCTTCACTGAAGGCAGAGCTGTACTGTAATCCTTTGTGATCGCTTCTAGCTCGGCAATAATCTCTCCTATCTAGATTGCCAATTGGGTTTAATACTTTGTTTCCCTTCACCAACACCACGGCCTCCCGGGCTCACGTCTGCATACATTTTAGGCTATCGAAATTCTCTCTGGCCATCAGCCGTTTGTTTCGGGACCATTTCATCTTTCCCAGCGCTCTAACCTTTTGCATGAAGATACATTCTCAACTCTGACGCCGAGGTTCGCTGGCGTAAACACAGTTTTAGGCGCTGAAGAATGGATATCGGAAGATTGGTCATCACGTGAGAGCACTAACCCCCCTTGTCTTAGTTCGATGGATTCATCGTCGAACTTTTCCGATCACGCCGAGGTCTTCTCAACTCACTCCCCTTATCCACACCCTTTCATTACATCCATCGCGTTGTTTACTGCTTCCGTCCCCTACACTTTAAACTTCAACCTAGAGCTTCACTCTAACGCTCCTGTAAATATGCACTTGGTCCGGAGGCTAACATGAACACTGTACATGAACACTATACATGAACACTATACATGAACTGGGGCGCAGAAGGGACCCCACACCTCCTAACCCTTTTCTCGGAATGTGGAGTCTTCTTTTATTCTTCCCGGTTCTACACCTAGTGGACCTGGATCTTGTCTGAAGTGCCGGCGTTGGACCTTGCATCTCGATCCCAAGCGACGCATTGTACAACTTCTGAGCCTGGATAACTCGGACGTCTCAGCTCTCCCCCTTCCTGGTGGAGCCTAATGGAGCCTGGTGGTATTTTGTGGGGTTCTCTCTCGTTTTCTATCTTGTTCGGAGGACTAATGCTACAAGACAGCAGGTTCAACGATCACCTAGGGAACCATCACAAGATCTAAAGAGTAGCCCATGACCACACCCATCAATTAGACCAAGTTGCACCAAGCCTCTAAACTTTGGTTACGCGGCTTTTGACACCTTATAAATGTGATCGAGGCAAGCTTGGACCTCTATGAAACGCACATCGTGTTGAGTACGTTAAGATTTCTTGGCATTCCACTGCCGAACACAGCGTTGCGGCACCCAAAGCTTGCACAGCTTGTTGAAAACCGCTAAATAAGGCCAGCTTGAAACTGGCACCGCTGTCAATCATCAGATGGTGTTGGCGCGATACTTTCTCAGTGACGTTTTGAGATAGCGGGGACTGCCTGGCCTCTCCCTGCAACGATCATCTCGATACCATAAGATAAGGCTGTGGCGCTGGTTCAACACCAAGAGCCGGCCTCTCGTTCTTATGCCCAAGTAGTAGTTACTCGCTGTCGCTTTTAGTCGACCTTTTCACTCACTTCTTTCATAGTCTGCCGGCAGACTACCGTTTCGTCACTCCTTTTTTATATTTAGGGACATTCACTTCAACTTTGTATTATGGGTTTGTGGGTGCTGGAAGATGCCAAAAAGGCTGCTCCTCCGGGAACTGCCACAATTGGCGCATCGGAAGCTGTGGGTGAGTTATTCGCCTCTACTTATTATAAGCAGTGCTCATCATTATATCTGGATTAGATGAGTCTACAGTCGATACGAAGGCGTTGAAGCGTGATGGTAACATCATTCTTCAACCGCAACCGAGTGACAATCCTAACGATCCCCTCAATTGGTACTATCTTCTGTATTCTAGGTTCCCCCTGAAGCTGACGATCATGAGGTCCCCAATGTGGAAAAACTCGATTATGGTCATTCTTGCGTTCAGTTCAGGAGTAACCACGGCGTAAGACTCCATAGCCGCTGCCAGCACTCACACTAACGGAACCACAGCCTCGGCCCCATGATTACACCGGGTCTTCGTGTTGTCGCTATGAGATATGATGTGAGCTTGGATCTGGTATCAAGTTTACTGATTGGATTCCTGGCGTTCTGGATTGGATTCACCACCTTCTTCACAGCCTCCGGCGCGAACGTCTGGGGAAAACGACCCTTCTTCGTTATTTCCACCGCGGCCCTCCTGGCGACGAACATCTGGGGTTATTTTGCAACAGTGTGTTCACCATTCTCGTACTCGGTTGCACAGGACTTACCATGCACAGTCATTTACGTCGTTGGCAGTCATGCGAGTTTTTCAAGGTATCGCCTCGGCGCCACTGGAAACCCTGGTCACTTCCACCGTATCCGATCTGTTCTTTGTGCACCAGCGAGGAAAGCGACTCAGTATCTGGGGGTGTATGCTTGGGTCTGGCGTACTTCTCGGGTACGTTTCCCAACCCCAAACGAGAGATTCGCTTCTGACTGAGCATGTTCTAGCCAAACCATCTCCGGCTTCATCATCGAGAACATCTCTTTCGAAGCGACATTCGGCATCTCGGCTCTAATCTTCATCCCGATCCTCTTCCTGATGTACTTTTGCGTGCTCGAGACCACCTACACAGCGCCGCGTGAGCACACCGTCGCAGTCGAAGAGAAATGCTCGTTCTGGTCCGTTCCACTCGACGAGAAAGAAACATACCGGCAACAGTTGGCTCTGTTTCGCGGCCGCGTCTCGCCAGAGTCATTCTGGAAAGGCTGCTTCAAGCCCCTCCCCTTGATTGCCTATCCCGCCGTGCTCTTCTCCACCATCGTCTACGGTTCCTACTTCACCTGGCTACTTACTATCTCGGTCCTCTCTGTCTCCGCCTTCTCCGCGCCGCCATACAGCCTCGGTCCCGCCCAAATCGGTCTTACTAACCTCCCCTTACTCGCCGTCGCGCTGATTGGCTCACCACTGTCTGGCTGGATGGCCGACGCGGTCGCCAAGTTCATGGCGCGCAAGAACAAGGGCATCTTCGAGCCCGAATTCCGCCTCACGCTCATGCTCATCGCAACGCCCCTCGCCACAGCCGGCTTCCTCGGTTTCGGAATGAGCGTCCAGAACGGCGCACATATTGCCTGGCCGATCTTTTTCATGTCGATTCACTCTTTGTCTGTCCCGTTCGCGTCTCAGGCTTCGCTAACCTATGTTATTGATTGCCATCCCAAAGACGCGAATCAGGCGTTCGTGACGATCAATTTCACGAAGGCAGTGTTTACGTTTGTGGCGACGACGTATGCGAATGGATGGTTTTTGAGTGTGGGGCCGAGAGGTGTGTTTGATGCGATTACGTTGATTAATTTGGGGGTTTGTGTGTTGACGATTCCGGCGTATGTTTATGGGAAGAGGTTTAGGGGAATGGTAAGTCTTAGTCATTCGTAGTCTGTGAAACGCTTAGGTACTGATGATGCTTGTTTTATAGGTTGCACGCAGCAAACTCAACCAGAGCCTCTCTCGCTAGAGGCCGCTGTCAGAGTGGAAGGGTGTCAAGATAAGTGTGCCAGAGGCTAGCTTTTGGCGCGCGGGAAGGATGGATTATGAAGTAATGATCAAGGCACAGGTAGGTAAGACCTTATTATGCAAGCGAGAAATACGCGGTCGTTACTATTACTTTTCGGTGTTGGTGAAATAAGTTATTTGCTCCAGCGACTGTGACTGACTAATGACCTTCATTGGTATTCCTTTCTATTCTATATTGTTCTGTGAGCGACTTAAACCAGCTCTATGTATTAGTAATAAGACTGACACCCACACCCATTTGCCCTTCCTTAAACTCCTGAGTATGGTAAAGATGCGGAACTTTTTCTGGAGAATTTGGGGCTTGTGCAGCGGGTGGTCGTGCTAGCCGTAAAGCTCTTTTCTGTGAGTGTGACGCTGGCAGTTGCGGCAGGGATGCTGATGAAGGAGCTGCAGAAGGAGTACGCCTCACCTTGCAGACCGATCTTGTTCAAAATGCCGAGTGCAATCTCTCCCTTCAGGCAGATCAGTTGGGTCTCGAGGGGTGTCAGGCTTAACTTTGGTAAGGAGATCTTGGGAAGAGATGGCGTGGGAACAGCTGGCTTCGTAGCCGTGACATAAAGCAGAATCGCGGCTGCGAGTGCCAGGGCCTGAACGCTGAGATACATGGTGAACGAAGGAACCAGATCGGTGATGTCTGGTGATGTAGTGGTTTTGAGGGGTTCTGGTATTCGCTCCTCGTTACATCGCATCTACATACAACCGCGGCCGACGATATACCCCCGCTATAGCGTAGATATGTTTCCCCACACCAAATTAATTGCCATCGTAGCGACTGTTTCCCCACAGGAGACTAATCTCTCCTCATATACTGCCTTCCTCGAGCAGACCCGAACGTCATACTTCTCATACAATTAACCGCCGGTAAACACCACTTGGAAAAGATGCAGATGGTGAGATGCCAATTTCGTATAAGGCTTCCGACTCCCTTTAGAATGCATGTGTCGAACCACTCCAGTATCCTAATTCATTGATCCATCACGTGTCAATATATCCTTCTCTTCCTCGTGAGCAGCGCACTCGCGCAATACGCCAATAATGCCTACACCTCACTCGACCCTCTCCTCACCATAAACACCACCAGCGGCGCCTACATAGGCTCAATAGACCCCTCCCATCCCACTGTCCACCAATGGCTCGGCGTCCCCTTTGGCACACCACCTGTCTCAAATCTGCGCTTTCTCTCCGCCGTCCCCGCGCTATATTACGGCGGTGGTCCGCATGCAGCAGTCACATATAAGCCCATATGCTACCAGAATAGCGACACCAGCTCGAGCGATTTTTGGACGCTTGTTCCAGAGTTTCAAAATACGGATGACCAGTCTGAAGATTGTTTGTACTTGAATATTTGGGCGCCGAAGAAGCCGGCTGTGGAGAAGAAGAAAGTGCCTGTGCTGGTTTGGGTGTGTGGAGGTGGGTTTGCAGAGGGGGGTGGGCATGCGCCGTATCAAGTTCCGGATCGGTGGATTGAGAGGACGCAGAGCCATATTGTTGTGACTTTCAAGTAAGCTGATCAATCCTTAGGTGCAAAGTATCGGCTTGGACTTGCGATGGTAGTTATCGCCTCAATGTGCTTGGGTTCCCTGCGGCTGCTGGAGCGCTGGGAAATCCGGGTTTGTCGGATATACGGCTGGTTGTGGAATGGGTGAGAGGTAATATTGAAGGGTTTGGGTAAGCTCGTCCAGCCTATATCCTGCAGGAGAGAGGCACGTACTGACCGAACAGCGGTGATCCAAACCACATTGTAATGTGGGGTTAATCCGCGGGCGCAAACGCCGTCGTGACATACTCCTATGCGAATCCAGACGATCCCATCGTTACCGGATTGATCCCCGACTCCGGGTCTTCAAACCTAGATGGAAGTCTCACAACAAACTCTACCGGATTCTCCATGCTGG
The DNA here is from genome assembly GCA_002105025.1 of Clohesyomyces aquaticus. Taxonomy (NCBI): domain Eukaryota; kingdom Fungi; phylum Ascomycota; class Dothideomycetes; order Pleosporales; family Lindgomycetaceae; genus Clohesyomyces; species Clohesyomyces aquaticus. Next base: position 416,218 of record MCFA01000002.1, read on the forward strand.
CCCAGTCATTCAACTGTGGAAAATTGACCGCCGCAGCTGAGCTCGCATGCATGCAAATGGTTGAGGCCCTGGAGCTGCAGGCGTACATCAGAAACACCACCGGAAGCGTGTTGGGAAATACACGATTCTGGGGCACGGTTGCTGACAACGTAACGGTGTTTGCGAATAATACGCAACGACTAGTCGGGGGCAAAATTGCGAAAGTGGTAAGTAACCCGTACTTTCGCATCTCTTACCTTGCTCGGAGCTGACATATCGCATAGCCTCTAATCACCGGCGTGAACAGAAACGAGGGCGGAGCGTTTGGAGCATTCTCACTCAACCAAACTGTAGGGCCCGATCCGGCACAAGTCGAGATGGCCAACGTCATGTTTGTCTGCGGTGTGGGCGGAGAGGCAGAGTGAGTCAGAAAGATATTTGAGAAACGAGATCCAAGTATGCTAATAAGGCCAACCTTAGTAACCGTGCCAAACACGGATTGACGACGTACCGCTACCTTTTCAAAGGAAACTTCTCTAATATCACACCAAGATACTGGCTTGGTGCGATGCATAGGTGTATGTCATGAAACGCTCGCCACTGAAATTTGTAGCTTTGCTGACCGAAAAAAAGCCGAACTACCCGTGGTCTTCGGAACGCACGATCTCTTCCGTGGCAATTCCACAGAACTAGAATGGCAGACTAGTTATTCTATGGAAGGTCAGTCCCCATCACACCATCCTCTTCCCACACATCACAGCCAAAATGCTGACCTAGAGCTTCACAGCATTCTGGTTCTCATTCACAGCCAATTCTACCACCGCCCTAGTAGACGACAACGGTTTGGCGTGGCCTAAATACGGCGGCGAAAACAGTGCTATCATGGTCTTTGGGGACGACGGTATTGGAAAGGCGGCCCAAGTTTGAGCCTGCGAGCATCATGAATCAGGAGTTTCCGTTGAGTTCGTGCTGAGAATGAGATTGGTGGGGTGGGAGTGGAGATGGTTGGCATTGAGTACATAATTTGAGAGCCCAAATAGCGCCGATTAGTCTATCTACCCGTGTGTGTATACCTAACCCTTTCTAACATCTCCCGTAGACTACCTGCTATGTCTATATTCCTCAGCGAAACCCCGGACCCCTCCTCGCAGACCCCTCAAACTGTGTCCCACTCATAGCCCCCAGACCAAGAACAGCCTTCTGCGTTCGAATACGTAGAGTGTTCTCGGATAATTCCGTACAGGTGCAATTAGAGTTGTTCGTCTGAGAGATCTCACTTTCTGAATCCACGTCTTGAGCGATGATGCTCCATGGTTGAGAGGAGGCGGGGGCGTTCGAGTATCGCTCTAGGGGGTTTGGGGGTATTGTTTGTCGGGGATTGAGGAGGTTATGTTGGAGCTTTTGGGAATGGCAGGGGCAGGGAAGGAGGAGGTTGTGGGGGATTGGGGGATATATGGGAGTGTTAGTTAAATTGTAAGGGGCGGATGGAATGGACAGGTGGGCTTACTGGGACTTGGTTGCTTGTTACGTCCTTCGTTCCCAGGCGTTGGGGAGAGTGGTGTTTGAACATTGACTAGAGTTGCTGTGTATGGGTTGGTCCTGGGGGCGAAAGATGTTCGGTCATCGACCAGAGTTGATGAGCCAGGGTTCGTAGTGGATGGGTTTTGGTGTTCAGTATGAGTGTTATTCCGTTCACCTTCCTGTTTCTCTGGGATCGTCTGTGGGATTGGTTGCCTCGAGACGGTCCTTGGGCAGTCTCTGTAAGCAGATTATTCTGAGCTTTTGGTGAGACAGATACTGACTCGGTAGGTCCGGTATCGGCTTCGCGAGTCCTATGGTCGGAGCCGACCATGATGAAGCGATTTCGGAGGATGACCGCTATCAATGAGAAACGATATTCTGGTGAGTGGAAAGCGCTGGGCCAGGAGATCTTACTTGGGTTAACGTTTTATACAACGAAATCACAGATTTGAGACGAATCAGTCTTCCAAGAGGCTGAGGGCTCCAGACTCGAGTCGAGGACGACTGAGCCCCTGGACTCAACACGGAGACTTTGAAGCTCCTGACGACTAGCAAGCCCTGGCGAAGGACTTCAGTGAGTATTCATTCATAAAAGTCAGTTTGGCGCATCTATTGGGTGCGCGGAAGGGGTCCGTTGTCTCCCTACACTCCCAATGGTTTTGAATCAGTGGCAGCCGTCATATTATTCTCAACACCATCGCTGAAGCTACCCAGGTATAATGTGGCTGGCAACAGCGTCATGTCGCCGACCACGTGGATCCGGGACGAAAAAGCATGCAAAATACCCCCGTCAAGCGGTAGACAACGCGCGTGTCTCAGAAGACTTGGAGTTCAAACTGTGAAGGACTCTACCACAAACTGACTCGATTTTTGTTTCTCGACCCGTGTGTGCAAAAGAAACCACTCCTAGATTTCGGGCAAATCATTCCGCCCTTGGCGTTTTCGCAGCTTCCTGTCAGGCATGACTCTGGCCGATCGAGGGCTGGTGGTGATGCTGCGAATGATCTAATTGTCAGAATCAAGTAACTCTGACGGGCTGGCGACTCACGCCTCGGCGATACTCGTGAGATGCAAATAAGGTGTAATGATAAGGGACATTTCATGCATACCGAAGGTGGCGTTGCACCCCACGGCACCTTGACCATAACACTGGAGGGCCGATCGACTGATTCGCGGACCGCAGCGAATAGCATCTTAAAAGTACGATCCGGTAACGCTATAGTTACAGGCCGAAGCCGAACGGGATCTAATCAAACTCACCGATCGGATATATAAAGTTCGACACTCGGCCCGTATGCTGCTCATGCGCCGAAATTGCACAAATCCTCGCGAGTCCACAAAAGAAGGTTTGACGTCAAGCCCAATACCTTTTTTTACTTCACCGGTGACGCCCACTCGGTAGTTGAGTCCAATTGCCGGGCCCGCTTGGTTCCCCGAAATAAAGAACGTTTGACGCCTTACACAGGGTGAAACATTTCTGAGATCTTTCCAGCATGGCTACGCCAAGGCTCCAGCATGGGAGGAAACAACCTTGGAGGACACGTTAGCGGCGAGAATCGGACCTGCCGACAGGACGGCTTGAGGAAAAGCAGGATCGGCGATGGATTGGGGCTCGTGCTGCGGGGGGAATCCGACGTACGCAGCTCAGCTTCATATCTTGGAGTCAAGGCGCAAGGCTGACTCGTCATCAATGGGGGTCCGACTCCTAAAAGCTAGCCACGCAGTAAAGGAACAACGTACGCATTCAAACGGTTTGAAAGATTTCAATATCTGCAACTGAAAAGCGATAAGCACAATAGGTAGACCAACCTAGAACTATACGGCCACTTCTCTTCCAGCGGTCGGTTTTAGAGCTGGCTATTTCACCCCTATCGTATGGCGTGGTTATTGTAGGTATTTGGTGTGCGGCAAATACTGAAAGGTAGCCGGATGGTTGCAGGGCGGCCATGTTGAATGATGGGACGATATTGGTCGTAGTATTATTGATACAGGCAGAGGATATTTGTGTCAAACACGCTTTCAGGTGCATATCTTGGTCTGGGTGAAACTTGTGTCGCAGGGCCTTTTCGTAATGCAAAAGTCGAGGAGGCTGCCCTACCGGACAATTAATCTATCGCGCTACTTTGCCCCGCACTAGACGACCAGGCAGCTGCGGAAACTTGACGCGAAGATGACAGCCTCACTCCAAACAAGCGTCTTCTTCGATACGCACAGGACCCATCATCCAGAAGAGAGATGGCAGTTCCTTTCGGATTTTCCATTGGTGATATAATTGCGGTTGGAAAGCTCATCGGCAAAGTCGCAGCGGAGCTTGGTGAGGTGCGCACCCGAATGCGCCCGGCTCACACCCGTCTTAGGGTACCTGACTAACGGATGTCTTAGAATGGGGAGGCAGCTCCCGAATATCAATCACTCTTGGTCGAGCTCGAGGCTCTTAAACGGGCTCTGGGCAAGGTACAGTCGTTAAGCCCCGCGAAACATGAGTTCGTCCAGCTCACAGCCATCCGAGCCGTTGCGCTCGCTTGCCAACGGCCACTTCAAGAATTCCTTAACCGGATATCAAAGTTCGATGGCCGACTTGGAGCATTCCACGCCTCGAGTAATAAATGGAAGGGCCTACCACGCAGATTACAGTTTAGGGTCATGTTCAAAGAGGATGTTCAAAAGCTGAGGTCGGCTCTAGCGAGCCACGTTGCGACCCTCAATCTCCTTCTGATGACACAGGCTGTGGCTTCCATATCCACGACTGAAGATGATAGAAAACGTTTTGCCTTGAGCCTCGAAGACAAAATACTTGAGCATCGGCGACTACTCGAAAATATCAACGATCATGTCCATACAACTTTGGAACGTCACCAGGAGACCAAAATTCAGCTAAACAAACAAAATTCTCTGCTGGACCGACTGGGAGCACAGGGGGAAAGGACTCGGCAGCAACTAGACGAGCAAAAGGTCTCAACTGAGAATATTCAAACAATTGCCGTCAGCACGCACGGACAAACAAGTTCTATTCTCACTACAGCGACGGAAATTTTATCTCTCGCAACATCGGGGCTGCTGCAATTGGGTCAAATTGCACAGCAGCTCCAAAGAACGATTCAACTCTGCGGCCGTTTCACAGAAGATATGCGAACAGCCATGTCTAAGCTTTTGGAGCTCTTCTTCAGTATACAAGCTACTCTTCAAAGGATCGACTACAATCTTCCCGCTCGGTTATATCCCCCGACTATACAGTTTACGACAGCATTAGGAGATACCATGGCATTGCCATTCCAACTATGCCAACAGTGGACGACATTTTCTGAACTTTTGAAAGTAGTATTCTTGGACAAACCTGGGAAATCTCGCGTCGAGTTGGGGAAATTTCTAATAATGAATGCCCGGGGTGGTAGAATACTGGAGGAAAGCTCATGGCAACACTCTGTAAAGCAGGGTGACCACCTATCCATGTCTATTATCATTGACGATCTTACAGCAAGAGCCGGTAATTGTCCGTTCCCGTCTTGCCAGGCATCTACTGAGGGTGTCGGGATTGAGAATGGTGGCCGGACATGTCGCGTGTGTGGCCGATGGTCACTTCTTACGCTTCGAAAGCTAGACATACTCCAGATGGCATCAAGCATGAAATCGGGGTACTTGAAGATTCAAATTGACGGAGGCACTAGCAGTGGTGGTTCTCATCCTCGAGACTTGTCAATGATTGAGGAAAAGGAAGATATCGAACTGTATCGCCAAATTCACGTACAGTTACCTGAGGAGACCCCCAGAATCTCCGAGCTTGATAGTCCTGGAATTATCTTCGAGCAAGGGACGCCTGATGAATCCGGGCGTATGCCATCCTCAGAAGCCGATCAGCCAATACTCAATGTGAGCAATGGAAAATCGATAGCACTGGTTGTTTACTAATCCGTCCACAGGACGCCTTTACCTATCTGGATGATGTCAAATTTACTTTCACCGATCGCCCTCACGTATATCAACAATTCTTGGATATCATGAAGGACTTTAAAAATGGAGAAATTGACACCCCTAGAGTTATCGAACGGGTGGTTAAGCTCTTTGTAGGGTGGGACGACTTGCTCGACGGGTTTAATACTTTTCTACCCCCAGGATACGAGATTCAGTGCAGCAAAAAGACGGACTCGAACGACGTCAAAGTTTCAACACCCGGGGGTAGTGTAGTAAGGCTCAACTCGCCTATCCCCCCACTACTCTTGGATGAAACGGACCCTCGTCCAACTTTTACCTCCCCTCTTGTTCACGAATCCGAAGATGATTTGGATCCGGTTCAACGGGAAGAGGAGATTGATTTTGACGAGTTATTCATATCGTCGGGATCCCGATCGACAGTCGATTTTTTCAATGAAGTGTCAATTTTTGAGGGGAATGAGCCTCAGTTTCCAGCTGGATTCCGTCAAGGATGAATATCCCGATTTGGCAGCTTCTGAAAATGGCCTGCACAGGGCAAAAATATCCAGAAATACATCAGCACACCTTGCCAGGTAAGAAGTACCACGTGGTGAGGTCCGATGGCGAGTGGTTCCTGAAGGTCTAGTCATAGTCGGATCGCAGGTTCGCTCAAAACGTTAGAGTCCTTGCTATAACCACCCCGATTTTGTGGTACACTTTAGTGTCTGACGGCTATCTCTGGTAATTGATAGCGGGTAAATGCCTCAATCAATATATACTAAATGCACGTTGCTGACTGAGATAGTCTATGACCTTGCTTACTCATTCGACACGAGATGTCTGTACAACTGTGGTAGCAACACCATTTCCTTCATTCACAACACACCTCGCTCGATTGCTTATGAGAATTGCAACCTTTCGGGCACTTTCTTAATTGGATCAAACGCCCGAGGTACCGATGCAGTGTCAGCACGGGACCTGGACAGTATCTGACAGCCTCAAGGAAACTTTCTCCCACCACCGCGGCCGAATATAGGTTTACATTCTAACTCCGGACTCCAAAATGGCCAGAAATGTCTTGCCTGGGTGGAGAATTTCAAACGCTGACCTCGTGTCAGAAGAATCTGCATACAATTCTCAATCTAGAGTACCATCAACATAGTCACCGACAAGGCCATTCCTACTCTGCTGGACAAGAAGAACTATTCAAGGGTGGTCAGCTAAATTCCGAATCTCCATTTGGGAACATGTCAGTAGGCCGTGGACGAGTTGGTGTGGACGGAAGGGTTCCTTTTGACCGTGCACGAAATGGGAGAATGCGACAAGAATTGGAGTATAAAGAGGTTGGCAATGTCTGCAGAATCATCAAGGACCCGCTACAGACAGAGAACATTCTTTGCTATCATTGAGCTCCTCAGAATTGTCCACCGCTCAATACTGTTTGAATCGTATCGTCTCTGTTCTACAAAATGCTCTTCCCAACTCTTCTGCTTGCCCTCGGAGTAACCATCCCCTCCGCCCTCTCCACGCCAATCTCGTTCCCAGCCCCCTCATCAGAGGTAGCAGCCCACACCACGGCCAAGAACTTGACGCTCAACATACAAGCACTTGGGACCGTGATCCACGGAGACTGGACAAAGTTCCCTGCAATTAGCTCTTGGATCGGCTTCGACGACATGTTCAACCGTAACAAAAACTCCATGTTCTCCACCGGAGACACAGGCGAGGACGTCGGCCGCATTTACAACGCTATCAAGGAAGCCGCCAAAATCGGTGTGGACGAACGTGTCATCTTGGGTATAATCATGCAAGAGAGTCACGGCGATGTGGGCGTCGTCACGACAATCAGTCCGGATGGGATTCCAACTGCGGGATTGATGCAGTGTTCCGGCTGCCCTGGGTACCCTGGGAAGCATGGCCTTACTCAGGTGTGCTTTCATTCTTATTTCCCAACGCTCGGCCAAGTGTGGAGTGTTTAGAGCGCATGTGATCTGACTTTCTTATATAGGCTCAAATTACAGGGATGGTGAAGGGTGGAACAGAGCATTTCAAGGCAAACTTGAAGAACTGGGGCGACAAATGGAGCGCTGAGTCCATCTTTCCGGCGCTTCGTGAGTATAATTCTGGTTCGGTGAATACAAAGGACTTGAGTGATGCGCGGGGTGCCACAGCTTCGTATGTGAGCGATATTGCGCATCGTCTCACTGGGTCTGTTGATTAGACAAAAGGAAGAGTAGGGGAAAGCTTCTTATTAAGATCAATCTTGTGAGAGGAAATGCGCTGGGAAGACGGGGAAGCCGGGTCATAAACGCTCTTTCATCATGGAGGTATCGCAATGTCGCGTAGTTTAGATCTTCAACAAAATTGAATGGCCATTCAACATGTAAACTTTTCTGCGTGCAAGCTTAATTCATGCGCTCCCAAGACCCCTTATTATCATACTAGGAAGTGTAAAAAGATTGGGTACCCTTCCAGCAGCTATATTCCCGGCGGGGTTCACCAACTCCATTTACTGGTACCCGAAGACTTCGCGAGCTAAATCTATATGGGGAAAGCCATGCTTTGCCACTTCGTTGGGTTCAGTGAAAGGCGAGGTTGATTGCTATTGCCCCGTTATCCAATCGGGCCTCGGCGTGGCAAAACACAAAAGTAGGAGGTTTTATTGGTGAGGACACTAGAGCAGGTACACCCATCAATGCGGTGATAACGGCTAGAGAGGGGTTTCCGTGGAAGGGCTTCGGAAGAACATACCAAATCTAGAAATAGGCCTACCAGATAAAGTTAAATGCTTACTGAATAGAGCTAGGGCGTACCACAGAGTAAATGCTCGCTACCCATCGCACATAGCGCAAAGCGAAATTCGATTCTAGTTGGCAGGCCCATTGGGCCTCCGTGGGTGTAGTCAGGGTTCGGCCCACCTATGACCGTTACTGACATGGAGATGATACATGCTGAGGAGCAAGCAGAACTTTGATGTAATCCAGGGTGTGTATGCGCTATCCTCGTAGCGCAGTATCGTTGGGCCGGGCAAAGCCCTAAGTTATGGTGATGTCCCAACAGCAGTATCTAGAGCAGTATCTAAGCATAATACCTAAGACCTTTTCTTAAATGAAAACTTACCGAGGACAGAAAATCCAATCCATACGCCTGCTAAGCTCCAAACGGGTTGGGGGCAATACCTTTTTCAGGAGTGTGAGCAGGTAGCACGAACTTTTGAAGACTGTACAGAGGTCTCTGAGGCTTACGTGTCGCCGAAGAGTTTAAGAAAGCCTACCCAGAACCTCCATTGCCCAATGAATGGCATGAGTATAAATATCGGCACAAAACTCATCCTTCGGATGTTCTTTTTGTTTAAGCCCACGGTGTCGAATTTACGAATCCTCGTCGCTGCATCTGGGGCTACATGTCTGAGAAGTTTGAGAAGCAGGCGGAGAATAGGGGGTCCAATCCCCACTATTAATATCCAGGAGAGGATGATGATGACTCCCACTGTCCAAACCAAGGCTCCATTATACGCTGTTGCCGCTAGTGAGCATCTCATACGCGACTTTGGATCGGACGACTCACTCAGTTTTGTATCGCTGCTGCTAGGAATATCTTTGAGGGCCTCGCTAGGGTAGTAGTTGTGCTTTATGGCGAATTTGAAAGTCGATCCGAAATAATCCGCGGCGAAGATCTGAAGGATTGCCTCGGAAATTAGAGCCGTGACAACAGGAAAGATAAAGCCCCTCCCCAACCCGTATACAAACAGGCATTGTCGAGAACCAGGCCATGCGCGGTCTTGTACACCAGAATATACCCAGATCACCCACTGGAACACAAGATGTAAGCAGCCAGAGCTCCGTCACATGACTACGGTCCTATGACTAAGCTCGATCAACTACTACAAGAGCCTCTGATTTGTACACTACACACACACATGATGGACACATACATGAGCTACACACAATACACACGAGAACCCTCAATTCACCCATCATATCTGCTCTCTATCTCCAGTGACACCTGGCCCCCACCTGCTTACACAAGAAAATTCTGGAATACGGTGGATATGTAGGGCGTTGACGTAGTTAGCTATTATGTTGGTCGCAAAGACCATTAAAGCAACGAACGGCCACATTACAGACTCTTCTGGTTTGCCAAAGACTCTGAAAGTGATCTTGTGGACGACCGTGCGTCGGCCAAGAATAACAGACGATATTACGATGACAACGTTGACAAGCGCAAACGATCCGATCTTGCTGAGATTGCTGGGACATTTGAATTGCTCCACATCGGAAGCGCGAACTCTCCATTGCCAGGGAAGGAGCTGGTCATGCGTATTTCTCTCCACGCTTTGGTCTTACCATGCTTCTTTGAAATTGACGACGTCTTTACACATTCTAAAGGCCCAACGGTAATAATCTAGGGAGCCTCGACCACTGGAGCACAACCCGGGGCATGGGTAGTTCACGAGAGCCTGGCAACAGCTCCCTGGCCCCGTCAGTGGCCATAGATATTTCTGGCATCCAGCTATCTCGGCCCACAACTCGGGACACAGCTTTAGTACTCCGGCAATGCAGTCCGGTGGGTCGTACACATCCCTCAAGCAAGCCTTTGCCCTGAAAAAATCTCTCCCCTCACACTCCGGGGCTTTAGAAGAAATTATTACTCCATGGCTCCTCCGAGTCGCAGTAACGTACGCGGTGCTTGGGCCATATTCGGTTTCTTCTGTTCCGTACTTGCACGCGAGGATAGTGGATCCCTTGAATGAGGATTTCACGTCATCAAACTCTAAAAACTTCAATTTGTCGGTGGCCAGTCACTCTGAGTGCAGTAGAATAAGGCTATCGTATTTGATACCATGAATGTGGTACAACGATCACGGGATCCGCTAAAAGCCTCGTTACCTCCGAGTTCTTTTCACAGGGGTGGACATATATTCGGGATTTGATTGGGCACACCGAATAAGATTTGGATTGTATATCATGTCAACAAAGCAGGATTGTCGGAACTGAATGGTGGGGTCGCAAATCCGGTCGTGACAACAGAGCAGCGTGAACTCAACCCGCAGGACACCTTCAAATCACTTGTCAAGCATTGGAGTTCAGGCTCTAGCTGATGTTGAGGATTTCGAGTAATCATATGGTCCGAATTGCAGCCAAGCGCATCTAAATCGCTCATCAGGCTGAAAAGCTAAAGGACCTCGAGCGGTGTACAACTCACTCAGCTCTTCATAAGTGCTGACAAAATTCCGGTTGCTACTCTTATATTCCCTGGCAGTGTAGAAGTAGCCACAGATATGTTGCGGAAATGCCGTGATGGTTGATACACTTTCGGTCGTGGTTTTCCCTTCATGTAGTATAATATCAACAGTGAGCATGCGGGGTCGTTTGTAGGTTGAGAATATAAGGGAGAAATGACCGTCTGAGTCTTTCGGGCCCAGGTTGAGACCGAGGTTGAATAAACCCCCCTCGCGTTGAGAGCATTTCTAGGCTTAATGATGCTGAATGAAGGAGTGGCGGTCGTCTGGTTAGCAAAGGCTACGATCCCTTTCACCAAGACAAAGCAGCCCAAGAAAACTGGGAAAAGAAGCCGAGAGCTCACGCGTTGTCGCGCCATAGGTCTTCCAAGAGCCAAAAACTAGAGTGCCAGTAGGGTTTGGCTGCTTTAACTAGTAGAGTACAAAGGAATTGTCGTGGACGCAATATACAAGGATATCAAAGGGGGGTTCTGGTAGCGAAAGGGCTGTAAGCTTTATTCAGTTGTCTGCCTTGAATTCGTATAATACTCCAGAGCCCAACGGCACATCCTGGCAAGGTAATGAGCAGGGAAGCAACACTCATTTCTTTCCGAATTTCTACTGGGTATTAATTCTTGCCTGGCTGGCAGGTTGGAGTTGACAGCGTGCGGCACGAGAAACAAGACCTGCTCGTGTGCGCTTCATTCTGGCTGATGCTGTTTGATTGAAGACGGATGATCATTGTTAGCTATTATCTCATTGGCAAGGAGGAACGAATAACAGGGTATACCGCCACTATTCGGAAAACTGGAGAAACGTAATTCTCGCCCTAGCGCTCGGCCTCGGAGGTGAAAATTCGATAGCCCCCAATAACCTTGGAAGCACACCCTAACCCACGATACCCTTCTCAATCTTCTCCCCTTTCTCGTTCTGCACGGTGATATTCTCCGCATCCCCCTCCCCTCTTCCGATAAACTTGCTCTCCTTTAGATTATTCAGCGCATCCTCTTCTTTATCAGCCTGGCGGAACGTAAACCAGAACCCAATAGCACCCAGCATCGCAACGACTGCCACAGAACCATAATTCCACACGAGCAGAGGATCTTCAGATAGCCCGACCAGCGCCTGTCCAAGCGCTGCCGAAACAGCTGACGTGAACAGTGCGAGACCCTGGACCGTGGACCGCATGTTTGTTGGCGCCTTGGTGTACGCGTACTCGAGTTTAGTGATGGACGCTAGCACTTCAGACATTCCAATCAGCCCATACGGGAAGACCTGGACCCAGACGGTGATGGGCACGGTGCAGTCCTTACGTCCGCCTTTCGTCAACGCGTTGATATGGCTCCCGCATTTCGACATTTTATAAATATACGCCTGCGTGACACACGCAGACACCATCGCAAACGAACTCAGCGCGAACCCAGCCGTGATCTTCTTGATCGGGGAGAAGTTGATGCGGAATTTTCGGAGGAGCGGGTACACACCAAAATCCATGATGGGCACGACGATGATGATGAAGATAGGGTTGAGCTTGGCGATGATGTCGTTGGGGACTTTACCGAGTTCCATGGTGCCGGCTTGCGAGACGAGATTGTTGAGCATTTGATTGTAGGCGAGCCAGTAGAGAGGATACCAGAGGAATACTTTGCAGGCGAGGACTCCGCGGCGGACTTCGTCGACCCATTCGTCGTCGAAGGTCATCCAGGATGGGACTGTTTCACCGCGGGCACGGATCGAGCTGGGCTTCACTTTGTTCCAGAAGTCGGGGTCTCGGAAATTGCGTTTCCTAGGGCGAAGTTAGATGTTGTTCCAGAGACATGATATTCAAGGAAATGGAAGGACTGACAGAGTCGCAGGGCTCCAAGACCACCTTCCCTTGAAGGCGAGGCAAATTAGTTTCCAGGCTTTGCCCATGACTGATCCAGTTGGCGTTGACAGCTTGTAGTGCTTTTTGAAGTACATAAGCGTGAATGGACAGACCAGATAGCAAATGGTAGGGAGGGTGAAGGAGAGCCAGAATCCGACGAAATGTTCAGAGTAAACCATGGCCAGGGATCCGGTAAGCGATCCCATGTTGACTAGCATATAAAAGTATATGTAGATTCGTGCGGTTGTGTACGCGGGGTCCACGATTTCTCGTGCACCATGTTTGTTGAGGCGGACATAGGCCTTTGAGTCCTTGTACTGTTCGGCGATGAGTGGGGAAATATTGCTTTTGAAGCCCCCTGTTCCAATGCCCATAATGACGAGTCCGACGGCAAATATGGAGACGGCTGTTGTAGGATGCACAATTACCGGAGGAATGGCGGACACAATCAGAACAAGATGACCAACAAGAGCGGCAATATTCGCATATTGGATGGTGAGATACCGACCCCAGTATTGATCGGCCAAGTAGGCACCGAAAAGGGGTGTGAAGTACGACCAAAACTGATTGACTAGATCGAGGATTAGTACTGAAGAGGGGATGTATGCAATAGCTCAATCTCACATGTCGTCAATCCGGTCGAGGCACGTTGACCCAATCCCAAGGCACCGGAACCGGGCTTGATCAGAAATCCGGCACCAGTTTTGGATCCCTTTGGAAGGCTCTTTTGGATAAAATTGACGACTAGTGAGTGATGTCAGCACGCGTAGTAAAGTCACAAGCTCCAAGGAACTTACAAACAGCACTCGTGCCATAGTACGAGAAGCGTTCAGCAAATTCGACAAATGCAACAGTCCAAGCGGTCCAAGGGATGGTGCCAGCGACCCGGGGTAGAGTCGCCCACTCTTCCTCGGTAGGAAAAGGCCGTAGAAGATATGCACCTTCGTCCTTGCTAGAAGCGGAAGAACTAGCCTCCAGTGGAATGGAATCAAATACTGAACCACCTTTGGTCACTTCCAGACAGTGTTTTGTGTCCATGGTGGAAGGATAATAGGAATCCAAGAGCCTGGCGGGACGACTGAGGTCGAAATATCGGGGTGTCAACCCCTCTTAATATAAAGCTATTCCGGGGTCCATAGTTTGAAGGCCAAATTTCCTTGAGTACGGGGCGTCTTAGTGGTCACACCCAACATTGCAACCGACCAAGACCCTAAGCGGCTATCTGCAATCTGTCAGAAGCTATTTTCGACCCTGGTTACACCGGAATCACTGCCCCCAAGACATCAGAATCCCTCCCAAACTAATGGGAGGGGCTAGTTTATATGATAGCTAAGGTTTCCAAGGCCTTGGGAAAAGCCCAGGCCTAGGCTTCTGGAAAACGACCGATGGAGGTTAGTGGCGGAGAGATCCTTCGCGGCATTGAGCTTGATAAAAGAAGCACCATTCCCGTGCCAAGGACTGCTGATAACGTTGGTCTAAGACTATCAGTGTGTGTGGAACTTTGCCGCTCTGGAAATCATCTCGCAAATTGTTGGTGTTCTTCACGACCTTCTGGATTGGGCGGAAGATTTGAACAGCCAAGGCTTGGGGCCAAGAGAATCGAATTCTAGCAGTAGGTTGCGGCCGTCGTCTTCCTATATTTTGCCTGGGATTTGCGATAAGGATCTTCATGAGTACTGTGAAACGAATCTCATGACTTGATGTTGAGATTCGGGGCAGCGTATTCGTCTTGTCCAAGGCCTTCGTTCGCTACCTTCCCAAAATGGAAGCTTTTCGAAGTCCGATACTAAGCGGGCACGTGATCCGATACTGGGTAAACTTCCAAGGTTAGCTCGTTGATCCTAGCTAAAATATGGGATTATAAATATTCTCTAGTGGAAGTACTGGGTTTTGGATTTGTGATTGGTTAGGATACGAATACTTGTACCCTACTTCCGACCGACCTCCACAAGAATCTTGACCTGGCTCTCCTTGTCGTTAATCAACGCCTTGATGCCCCCGTCCACAAGATCCTCCAATCGTATCCTACTCGTGATCATCTTTTCCGGCTTCAGACTCCCTACAATATGTCAGCATAGCCTCAAAGTTTTCTCTATTTAGACAGCGTCACCATTAGCCAAATGATCCACCACGGCCTGAAAATCCTTCCTTTGATAACCTAACACTGCCGTGTATTTTGCTTCCTTGAACACCAGCATGTTAGGTTGGAAAGGAACTTCCTTCTCCCAGATCGCAACATTGACAACCGTGCCCCTCGCTCTGACGGCCTGACACGCCGTGTTCAAACTGGCTGGTACGCCCGCGCAATCAAATACCACGTCGGGTCCATCACTTCCGCTGAGTTCTTTACTCACAGAAGCTAAATCGTAAGTCTTTGGATCGAGAACATGATGTGCCCCGAATTCCCTAGCGAATCGCTGTCGCGAACTGGACACCTCGCTCATGATGATCTTTTTCGTTTTCAGCGCGACGAGAACCTGCACGACTGCGAGACCAATCGGGCCACCTCCGAGTATCAGCACAGTTGACTCTGGGCTTAACGGGGCCGCAGAAACTGCGTGCCAGGCTACGGAAAGAGGCTCGACTAATGCGCCGATATCCAGGGGTATATTGTCCGGGAGATTCAGCACAGAGCCTGCGGGCACGACGACGTTGTCGCTGAGACCACCGCCACCGCCGCTGAGCCCGATGAAGCCGCCTTTATAGCATACGTTCTCCACGCCGGCGGAACAGGCACCGCAGGAACCGCAATATATGGTTGGCTGGACGACTACGTGCTGGCCTGGTTTGAATGAGGTAACACCCTTTCCGACTTCCTTGACGACTCCAGAAAATTCGTGACCCAAGGTGATGGGTATAGTATCGTTCGTTATGGGATGAGGCTTGACGGGTGCGAAGGTAGGGCCGCCTAAATATTCATGTAAATCGGTACCGCAGATGCCAACGAAAGAGGGGGCTATCTGGGATCGCCGTTAGTTTTTGCAAAAGCAGGATGGGTGATACGCAGTTTGGGGACCGGTCGGCGATACCCACTCACCCTGACTTGTCCCTCTCCGCATCCATCTTCCTCGACATCAGTCTCGATGCGAATATCCTCTTTCCCATAGTATCTCGCCGCGCGCATGTTTGCTCTTCTCCCGAACTCGTACTCGTGCTCGAGCTCGATTTCGTATTTTCAATTCTCCCGTCAGAATGCACACTAATCCCTTGACACGTGGTATTTCCGATTTCTTTTCCTTGTTCTCTTTCGCCCGATAGTATGCTATTCACAAACGCAGATTCCAGCGACATCATATCCGCTTCAGATCTTGTCCTCTTATGACCCCGCGTCGTTCGATCCTCAAAAGCGGAGTAAGTGGAGTAAGTGGAATACAGCAAATAATCCCCAGTTTTCGCACTCTTCCGGAGCAGGGGAATTTTAAACTCTACCCTGGAATCCTGCGGGGATATGATGGGGATCCGCGTATGCAAGAGAAGAAATTGTTTTCGTCTCCGCATGATGTGGATCGGATCTGGGGGCGCTACTGTGCGTGGGGTCTGGGTTGGGTATTGGTGTCCGCATGTCCGGTCGTCTGTTGGTGGTCCGCGCCATGGACGGATGGATCGATTTGGTTGGAGGCCCGCCTGGTCTGCATCAGTGATGGCAATTGTCAAATCTGCGTGGGGGCGGGGGCGGGGAAACCGTGGAGCGTGGAGAGTGGGAAGTCCACACTGCACCTGCATGTGCATGAGACTGGTGATATTGACCAATCACCGGGAATGTCGAAGTCCGGATTCGGAACACCAATGGGAACCACGATGCTACAATTTCGTTGAGAGGACAAATAGAGTTGACATTAGAGCCCGTCGAAGGAACTATCTCAATAAGTCATACACGAACAGAACCCTGTAGCCAGGCCTCCGGGATCGTAAAATCCAGGCATAAACTGCAACGCCTTGAAATGGGAGTCCTTGAGAATGCCGACGAAACACCAATCCAACCCAGACATATTTCCGTAATCTTCCGCTAGGTATACGCATGAAAGGAAATCATAAACAACAGTACCTGCCACATGTGGAAGTTCAGTCGCCGAGAATGCTTTCCACCTCTGGCGAGTGCTCCGGCACACCGTTCTCTTCAACGATTTCAGCATCACTATTCTGCTCTGTCTCCGCCATCTCTTCGTCTTCGTCCGCTGGTGCGTCTTCCTCTTCCTCTTCACTTTCATCTTCCACCACGATCTCTTTACTCTTTGCAGATTTAGCAGCTTCTTTATCTGCCTTGACCGCCTTCTTCGCCGTAGAACCCTTGCCCCTCGAAGATTTCGAGACATCAAGGAACGCGATCACTTCTTTCCAGTTATGCCCCAGCCTCGCCTTATTACGCTCGAGCCGCTTTCTCACAACATTCCCGCCTCCTGAGTCCTTCCCGTCGAGCGTACCAGCATGTATCGCGATGACAATTCTGCTTCCAAGGAAGCAAAGCTGATTCTCTGCAACGAGGGTGCGGAACAAGGCGATGTCACCTTCTTCCTCATCGTCGCTATCCTCGGGCTCGTCATCGGGATCTACCGGATCATCGTCAACGTCGACTTCTTCGAGATGCTTCTTTGCACGTTTCGCATAATTGGCCTCGGTAGCTGCAAGAACCTGGAGAAGAGATTTGGTCATCCTCGTATCAACTTCTTGACAGAGAACTTCCCAATCGTCATTCGGTTCCTCTTCGTCTGGGCGACTTTGCGAAGGCTTCGCCTTTGGTCCGGTTGCAGTCCCCTTAAAGTTCTTGAGGGAGAAGAACATGTTGTATATGTCGAGCAGCAGAGAGCTGGCTTCAATTCTCAACTCATCTGCGCCCTTTCGGCTTTCCACAATCTTAATCAACAGATCTAGGCACACGTCTCTACGCTCTGCAATAGCTGTGAGGTCGTCATCCGGTATGCGCGTGTTGTTTTCAATGTGCTTGCGTAGATCCTCGAAATGCCATCCGAAGTAGGGCATGAGTATCTCTAGGGTGTTGCGGACGAGTAAGTCTTCAGCACCCTCGACGTCGGCGTCGAGATCCGCCACGGGAATGCCTCGATTAAGGATTTGGAGAAGGGCAGAGATGGGCGCTGCGTCATCTGCAGAATCTTTCTTAGACTTGCCCTTGGACTTTTTGGGAATCCGGTCGAGGGCCTCCGGCTTGGAGATTTGAGTGAGAATTGATATCTTGGATACCGTATTCGTGATACCAGTAAGGATGTTATCGGACATATTGCCACGCGTTGAGATATCGCGACCACGCGTCAAAGTGCTAAAGGCAATGGTGATATCATCCCATACTGCCTCTAGCTTGCCGGATACAATTTCCTTGAGCTCATCGTGGCTAAGAACATGCAATAATGCCTCTTTCACTTCGAGAAGAACGCGCTTGTCGTGATGAGTGAGAAATTGCTTGCAGATGTCGTCCAAAAGCGCGTTAAGGGTTGCATCCTGCCGGAGCTCTTGGAATATTTCGAAATTCACCGCTCGCGCCAGACTGAGACAGGTTGAAGCTGCTTCCGGCAATGCGCCAAATTTCTTGAGAAGCCTCGGTATCAGTACCGCCAGTCGTTTTGCCATTTCGTCCTGCTCTTCTTGGTCAGCTTGGCGTTGGGCCTTGGTCCTTTTTGTTTTCTTGTCATGCTGCGATTCAGCGAATCGTTTCAATCGAAACTTGACGGTGGCGTTGAGAATCTCCAGGAGCTTGCTTTCTTCGACCTCAGTCGGCTTACAGTTTTGGCGGAGCGCCATTTCTGCATCGTCACCGGAACTATTCTGGGCGGTCTCAGAGTGGTCGTACAACAGATAGCCAGCAATAATTTCCCAAGCCCTAATCTCCGGAATGGCATCATACAGCGCTTGCGTGGCCACAGAGAATCGAGACTCGTTTGGTCCAGCTACCAGCCCGAATTGAGTGCCCGAAGACGGCAGTCTCTCAACTTGAGGAGGCAGTTCGGCCCCCTCAGAATCGTAGGTGACAAGCTGCTCAACCAAGCACTTCAGCTTTAGCCACTCCAGTCTAGGAGTGTCATAATCTCCGCCTTCCTCGGGTGACGGCAGTGCTTCATCGAGTGTCTCTTGGCCTCCCATGTCCTCGATCTGGTATTCATACGTATTATTGACATTCTCGGCGAAGAATCCAACAACAGCTTTGCGAACTTTTTCTTCGGCGTCGAAGATCAGCTTCCCCACAGAGTCAATATCATCAGGCTCGAGAAGACCGGCTTCGCGCAGGATATCAAGCAATTCCACGGTTGAGGCGCGCACATTTGCCTCGGAGTCGCGGGTGGCCATCTCGACCATTCGAGGACGAAATCGCTCGGTGAACGTTTTTAGGCCGCCGATTTTTTCCTTGTCATGGAAAAGTATTTGGAGTTGCTTGACAACTTCTAGCCGCGTGTGAGGTTGGGGATCGGAGAGAACCCAGCCGAGGTAGCGTAAATGCGCTCCGTCAAAGAACTTGTCCGGATATACCATGATCCAGTCTGCCAGCGCTTCGACGCACTCGACACGGATTCGTGGGTCGACGTCCCGATACCGATGGATGAAGACAGTCTCGAACCAGTCCTTGATGGCACCATCCAAGATCTCAAGCTTCTGGTTCAGCTCGGCCACCTCCCTATTCACGGCGGACACTCGGCCCTTATTCACGCGTGCTTTTTTCGATTCAGTCTCGCTTTGTCGCATCTTCTTGGCCGTGTTCTCCACCACATCGCTGGCGGCCTCACAAAGCGCGCTGATAACAGCCAGGGACGCAACGGTGCTGGTGTGCCGGAACGGGCGATTGCTTGCAGACGACATGGTGCTGATCCATACCTCGATGTTCTCAATGAGCTCTGGGTTGTCGTACATGAGACCTGTCTGGGTGATGGTCTGGATGAGGGCGATGAAGAAGCCACGGAGGGCCTTCTTGAATGGGATGCTGCCCTTGGCAATGAGGGGATAGTCGGATACGTTTTCCTGCTTGCTGTCAGCACGCGCAAATCGAGCCGCCACGGGAACTGCGACGCACCGCTTGGTATTCATCTTGGATCTCGCCCAGCTTGTCGGCGCAGTGGTCGGGGTCTGCCACGTCGTCCTCGTTGATTTTCAGCGTGCAGCCTGCCGCCCTGAGCACGAAATTGACCACTTCGGCAACCGCCCTGGCTTCGTGCTCCTTGAAGCTGGAGACCCATTGTGCAGCCACGTCCTCGAGGTTGCTGCCACGCGCAAACACGTCGGCTGGCGGACATCAGCGAAAGCTCGTGCATTGGGCCATTGCGACTTACCATAGAGGCCTTCGGCATCCTCGACCAATGCGCTCTTGCGAATGGGCGCCTTCCGGGGCTTCTTGGGCCGCTGGGGCTTGCTTGTCGCGGGCCGAATCGCGAGGCTGATGGATTCTCCGTTAGTCTTCGGCTTCTTTGCCGCGGGCTTCCTCGCTGCGGGCTTGCTCTTCTTCTTGCGCCGCGTCTCCCGCAGCTCTTCCTCGTCTGGTTCGCCCTCACTGCTCTCGACCTGGTCCTCATCCGAGATAGTCTCCGCGCCATCGGCGCCGGCTTCGTCCTCGGCGGGTTCATTGCGTTTGCGCTTCGCGCTGCCGGCGGGGCTCGAGGCGGGGATGAATGCCTCTGGTTTTTTGGATACGCGTCCAGATTTGCGCCGGGGCGCCGTCGAGGTCGTGTGTGCAGGCTCGGACGACATGACGGCCGTGCTCATGGTGGTTGCGCAAAAAAGGGTATGCAAAGGGGGGGTTCTGGGGAGTCGGGGTGGCCGCGCCTGGGACGGAGCGTGTTGTCGTGATGTTATTTGGCGGCGCTCGGCCAGACGCGTAGTGAAAGTGCGGTCTTCCTGTATGGCCCGTGCGCATGCGCCAAGCCACCGGCTCCGCCACTTTCATCCATCGTCACTTCACTTTGTTCGCTTCACCATATATGGCTATCTGCTTGCGGTTCTGCCATCATCCTTATCATGATCAGACGAAGAGAAGGCCCCCATGAAGATCATGGCGAACAAACTTCCAAAGGCACCATTGAAGGGTTCAATTCCCAGTAGGGGTATTCAGCACGACTGCCGCCTTCTGCTTCACTTCCTCGCTATCAAAGTTCTCCCCTCGTATATCGCCTCTTTTGCAAACCAATGGGGTAAGCACGAAGAGTAACGCATGTCCTTTCATCGGGGGTGGACCAGAATCATCCTTGACATAGTCCGCGACCATCAAATCCGGCGCAAAGGTACGAGCCTTCTTCACCAGCTTCCCTTCTTCATTACGACAGTAATAATGTGGGAGAAAGCGAACAGTCCAACAAGCCCTCTGTTGTCTCAAGACTCTAGAAAGCTTGACCGCCTCGCCTAGGATGCACAGAAGCTCTTCCTTAGACCTGTCGTCCACCCACGCGGGCAATCGATCTAATAACTCGTCGAACGGTGTTTCGCACTTGCGTTCGGCTCCCGGCTCTTCCTCTTCCTCTTCGTGTTCGTGTTTTCCCAGCTTCGTAATTAACTCGATGGTAAGAGCCCTCCAGTCATTCAATTCGCGATGACTTAGTTCCGAATCTGTCAGAACCCAAAAAGTCAGTGGCGAAGCTTACCGGTGAGCGTAGATCCAAGAGTCATGAGCTGACGCACCTTTCGAGTATATCAGATCCTCCAGCTTGTTGAACGTTCCCCTTAAGGTGGACTCCTCGATCCAAAAGTCTTCACCCTTTCCTGGACTCTTGCCCTTGAACGGAGCCGAACGGAATATGGTGTCGCAAATTATTAACGACACCCAACCGCGAATGAAGAATTTCCGATATTTCTTGTTGCTCCAAATCCGACGAACGTCCGCCACCGTCCACATAGCGGGTGAAACACGCTGGTAGTCCGCCAGCAATTTCTGGTCCACCCGGTATTCTCCCGTTGTCGAAAATTCGTCCCCCAGTAATGTGGCCCAGTTCCGGATACTATCCATGAGTTCCTCGATGTTCTGCTTAACTGTTTCGTCGGTGACCTGTTCGCTGAGAAAGAGTTCTTTATTTTCCATTTGCGAGTGGATTCTGTCTGCAAGATGTTTGAAGCGCGAGTTCTTCTCCTGCTCCTCTCCTACTCTTATCTGCAACGATGCGATTTCTTTCTTCAGGAATTCGGTTTCGGACCTGAACTCATCACGTTCGGATCTTAAGCGTTGGCGTTCCTCGTCTGAGTCCTCCGGGTCATTGTAGAGCTTTTTCGTGATCTTTGAACTCTATCATTGAAGATGATAAGCTAATGTGGCAAGAACAGGCCTTTTCGACTCACAATAGACTCAAAAGCGGTTCTACCGGGTCTGGCTTTGAACCCTTTCCTGGCTCGTGTCGCGTCATCTGAGCAAGAGTGTTAGACTTTAGTCGCAGCAGAACCAGCTCACACACCACTTGACATCGGATACGACGACATGGCACGATGTTTAACCAAAGAGTGGGATATCCTGGCAGAGTTAAGCGTCTTGTTAGGACTCCGAGAAGATGGGTTTAGGAAAGAGAAAGAGGGAGGCTGAAGATGGCGAGAAATTCACTAGGCTTCCGGCTTCTCCCCCATCACTCAGCTCCCTCGCCATTTTCGCCCCCTACTTTAAAGCAGCAAGAGAGAGGTGGAAGCTAGAGGGGCGGAACTGGTAGCCAGGCTTCCGTTTCCGGCGTTTGCAGCAAAGGTTGGGGCTGCGCCGAGTCTGCTGAGGTGATGTTGACCATACATGACCATTCTTTTAACGAGGTCGGGGTGCAACCCATTCCGCGACCACTTAACTATAAACACCTGCTATCTGATACGATGGCAAGAATTCACAACCTAGGTAAGCAGACCAAACCCTATTTCTTTACATGTTTCACAGATTCCATCGATGGAAAACGCGATGCTTTTCATCGTCGATAACTTAAGTTATGCGCGTACATCAGGTCGATGCAGCTGGATTATCGTTATCTTTTGGTATCGCTTCTGGCCACCTGGGCCAATCGACGGCTATGATTTGCGGTAATTGTTTCAGAGGCGCCTGCGGGCCACGCCGCCCTCCCCATTTTTGACGCTTTTGGAGAAGCCGTGCTTTGCAAAGAGCCATCGTCGATCTGGGCGCGCTCAATCACAAGGTCACGCGAGGACGAGTAAACTCGATGAACTGTAAGTCAAGGAACTTTGTGTTGATGGAAGTGTTCCAAAAGAGACAGCAGAAATTTTAAGGCTTTGAATTACTTCAAAATGCCAGGAATATGTCGGCCAGCATGCTTGGATCAAACGGCGTGCCTTCCAGCCAAGCAATGAACTGGTCATATGCACCGCCGGGAAATCGAACAAAAGTACTCATCAGTCCAACAACAGCAGGTATGAAAGGAAGATACTTGTAAATGCCGCTTCGTTTCCCTTTGATTTTGACTTGAACCTCACTGCCAACCGGCCTTCGCAAATTCTCGCGCTCGCCCTCTGTCTTCTGTAAACGTGCCTTCTCATCGGCGCAGTCCTGTTGAATCCGCCTTTTCATTGCGCGATCCTCCTCCATAAGCTCTCGCTTCATTTGGTCTAGATCTGCAATCGCTCTCTCATACTCTCTCATCTTCTTCTCAAGCCCGTCGTCGACGTATTGGCCAGCGGAGGTCTGATCCAAATTGCGGCCTTCGTCCACAAGATCTCGTTGCAGATCCAACACGACAGTGTCTTTGCTCAACAGCTGGCTCATCAGTGCCGCCGCACCTGGCTTATCACCATGGAAGCGCGTGAGAGTCGAGCCCTTGTGCAACATGTACGCCCAGAAGTTCTCGCGAAGTTCTCTTTCTCTCTTCGACCCGAGATCTTCGTCAACCTCACCCCATCGGGAGGTGACTAAGAGTACATTCTTGAGAGCCAGGTCTCCGCAAATCTTCTTGAAGATGTCGAGGGTTTTTACTGCACCCCTCGTGAATCTGATGTCTGTGATTCGATGGAGGTAGATTATCCCCTTCAATTCGACCCCAACGGCATACTGCGCAGACAGGATTTCAGCAATCTCGGACAGGATTTCGGAGTCACTGCGTTTCGCTTCATCAAATCCTGGAGTGTCGACGAGAAGTACTTTGGTACGGCCAACTGTGACTGGAACAGCGGCACACTTCTGGGTACCTATGAAGGCTCAGCGGGAAACCGTGTCGCAAAGAAGAGAGACCTTACAAGATGCAAGATCATTGCCTTCTGGAACCACTTTCTTGCCAGCTACTGTGTTGATGAAGTAGCTTTTCCCCGCTCCCGTAACGCCGACCACCACGATCATGCATATCTTCTCCGGGGCAGGCGTGTTGGGATTCTCGATAGTAACCATATCGGACATTTCACTGGAAGCTCTCAAGAAGTTATGAGTCACAAAATGCACTTAAAAGGAAATGGCGAACGTGTCTGTTAGGGCAATTAACAGATACACTTCAAACACAGCCTAGGATAATTGCTTCAGAAGGGCTAAGGCCGGTCGTGTGTGCCACAATGTCCGGAAAGAAATAATTGTAGACGCAACAACTCCGGTGAAGGGGAGGCTGACAATGGCGCACGTCTGCCTGGAACACATCATCAAGTGGCTGGATAACACTCCATGGAGCGACGAGCGGGGTCATAGATGGCTTTTAGAGAGCTGAAAGATCCCGGACGAGTGGTGTGAAGGACCACACCGGAACTTGTTTTCACAGCCAGTAGATAGCCGGAGGTATCAAAATATGACGCCGCTTTAGCTTCTAATCTCAACCATACGAATGTTAATAATTTGCGTGTGATAGCGTCGACGTACTCGAGAAAAAGTAAAATACGAGTCTCCGGTGGGGAACAGTTCGATCCGCTCACGCCCTCTGCCTTGCGCTACCTCCACGCGCTCGACATTCCTGTCGTCCAGCGAAAATGAGTATATCGGAAATTGTGGTGGGAATCGATTTCGGGACCACGTAAGTTGTATCATCTTCTGCCTGTGAGGACCCTGTCTAACATCTGCAGGTACTCCGGGGTGTCCTGGGCCGTGAACGGAGGAAACAGAAAGATTCGCGTCATCAGCGACTGGGAGGAGGCGAATTCGACCCGAGATAAAGTTCCGACCGTCATCCACTATCGTGATGGCGATACTCCATGCTGGGGATATGAAGCAGCCGCCCAAGGACGCGACTCGTTGAACAACTTCCGATGGTTTAAGGTACTCTTAGACAGCAAACCCAGATACGCCCACATCGTTTCTTCAGTCAAGGACCGGCTGAAGAGGGTCCACAAAAGCGCACAAGAAGTAGCTGCTGACTATCTGCGGTTGCTTTGGGACTACGCCAAGGAGGAGATCAGGAAAGGTACGGGAATGGACGACTGGCAAGAGGTATACTCACTAAAGGTTGTGGTGACTGTGCCGGCTGTCTGGAGTCCCCGAGCAAAGGAAAGGACAAAGGAAGCAGCAAAATCAGCCGGCTTGCCGGACGATCTCACGCTTGTGGTCGAACCAGAAGCCGCTGCGCTTACAGTCTTGAAGGAACGAGCAGATGATGGTACCTTAGAGGTACGTACACGCTAGAATTGTAATAGCTGGCTACGAATTTACTGACGGTCTCAGGTGGGAGAGGTCTTCGTTGTGTGTGACGCAGGCGGTGGCACAGTAGTAAGCCCTCCGTACCATACCTGAGTACATCTCGCAGTTGAACAGGACACCAGGACTTGATATCATACAAAGTCAGGAGCGTTCAGCCTCTGGAACTCGAGGAATGTGCAGTCGGGACTGGTAAGAACGTCCACTTGCTAACTGTGGCCACGGACGGTGATTAATCAGAAGAATGCCAGGTGACCTATGTGGATCCATCTTTGTCGACACCGCGTTCGAGAAGTTCATCAAGGTAAAGGTTGGAGACAAGCAGTACGACAATATCAGGGAGAGGTGGAAGACGAAGATGTTGCGGGACTTCGATGAGAAGGTGAAGAGGAATTTTTCCAGTGACACGAAAATGAGCTCCATCGAGCTTCGCGATGTCCAGGATGATGCACAACAGGGTATCGAGGATGAGACTATTTTGTTACATCCGTAAGCGACGTCCCATTTCTTGGATATAGAGCCTAAACCTGATAAGATCTTAGGAACGAATTGCGTACAGTCTTCGACATGGTATGTGGACAGGTCGTGAACCTAGTGGAAAAGCAGATCGCAGAGGTTGCTCACAACGGCCTCAGCGTGAAGGTATGATAATGCCCTCCTCATATTTTTCTGTGACCTAACGCATGAAGACTATTCTTCTTGTTGGTGGGTTCGGAGCCAACAGATACCTATATCATCGCATCCTGTCATCATGCCGAACCATCGACGAGAAGATGACCGTGATCCAATTGAAAGATGCGTATGTAATGAAAGACGATAGTTAAAAACGATGCATCTGACAACCAATTAGATGGTCTGCGATATGTCGTGGCGCTTGTCTGTGGGGCCTAGAACATTCGAGTCAAGGTTCGCAGGCACCCACGGTCAAGACTCGACTCGCCCGATATAGTTATGGAATTTGTCGAGACCTACCTTGGGATCCTAAAAATAAGAGTTTCTCTGAGCAAGACAAGAAGAAGGACACAGCCCATGGTGGCTTGCTGGCCAAAGATCAAATGGTTTGGTTCATCGAGAAGGTAGAGCTCCGAGTCTGACGGAGAGATTCCAAGCTGATACATAGGTAGGGAGATCCAATCGAGGAAGGAATGTTGTACCGCACGCAAATCTCGCAAACCGTAAAGACAGGCGTATTCCGAGCCATGACCTTCAGACAAAACCATTTCTCTCAGCAATTGTGGTACTGCTCATCAAATGAACCACCCACGCGGCAGGGCCCATGTAAGTTTACAAGAGAATCTTCCGTGCGTGGCTGACTTGGTTCATCATAGCGGTGAAACGACTCTGCTCTGTGGACTTCGAGATTTGGACCGGTTGGCTTCTTCTGCACGAAAATGCGTTCAAGAGTCCTGTGACGGGGAAGAGGACTAGAGATGCTAATTTCGATCTCTTGATCAAGCTGGGAAGCGCCAATATCGATTTCGAGATTAAATGGAGGGACGAGATTGTTGGAACTTGTACGGCGGACTACAAAGAGGATGCTAGTTGATGGCTGGCCATTGTTCCCTCTTTTTGCCAATTATATATCATTGCGTGAACGGTGAAGGGATGTCAGCAGTTTGTGACCATCTTCTGTTCCTTCTAGAAATTCCTGTGCTATCCTAAAGACTGATTCGGACCTTAGCTTTTGATACTGCCCTGTTCGGGGTTGACACTGCCCTAATGTTACTTAAATACTTAAAATACTCCCATTATTGTAAGGAACCAGGGTCCAATATGTTCAGTTACTAAAACAAACAGCAGTCCTGCAGCATTTGACCAGATTTAAACAGAGAAGATAAAGATGGCGTGCTTTGTTAAATACACAACACTTGCAGGCAGTCCTCTAGATATCCTAGGACACAGAACTGTGTCAGAACCATGCCATACTACTTATAAGCATCTACAGATCTCCTCGAGACTAGTTGACCTCTGGCCCTATCGTCGCGGGGCTGGACGGGAAATATGGCGCACTGTCTTGGATATGTCTAGGCCTGTGCGTTCCCTTCTCTATTGCATATGGCTCTAATTTGGGCATAAATATGTTTACCATTTGCGATCCACAACCATCCAACGTGGCACCTTATGCAAATTTCTACTATCGAAGCGAATTGGAAGGTGTGAACGATCCGGGTCGAGTCCATTTCGGGAAGCCGCCTATCGAGACCTTGTCCCGGTGTGCGGGCTCAAGATTGGGAATCTCGGGCACGTAGCGGTTATTGATGAGGCCAATATTCACGATAAAAGTGCTCATTTGGGTACTGTCGCGGGAAGTTCACTGTAACCGTAACCGCCGGGCGGCCTGTATGGATGGCCATCGAGCTGATGAAGTTGGCCTTCTGCTGGGAGCTCACTCGTTTGGTAACCATGCACTGGATAGCCTGGCGGGTACTTTTGTTGCCCAACCATTCCATAGTTTCCACCTTGATCGCCATACGCAGGAGCGACATATGCTGGTGTGTCCACATTCTTATTCTTTCTCCGCGTCAACAGCCACCACGCGAGGATAGCAGCAAAGGCAATGAATGCAACACCGCCAACGACACCCCCTGCAATTGCGCCTGTGTTGGTCCCACCGCCACTCGACGGAGGAGCACCTGTCGTTGTGCTTGGAGCGGGTCCGGTAGTGCTTGCGGTAGGCATGACTACGGGTGAATTTGAAGAGGGCGAGGCGGAGCTCGAGCTCGAGCTAGAGGGCGCAGACGTAGAGGATACTTGCGCTTGCGTTGTTCGGAAGATCGTGAAGGCCGCGAAAGCACCTTCTGCACCACAGGCATAGTTGTACAACGAGCTTCCAAGGTTGGGTTGGGTCTGAATAATGGTTTGCGTAACACAAGGCCATGAGGTGTCGGTACTGGTAACACGCGCTGTTAGCACGGAATGAAATCTTCATGAGAATGTAGTGCGTACCAAGTTAGAGTCACGTCAACATTGGTTGATGATGCGCTGAATGCATTCTTGCAGTTCACACGAAGGCCCATCGAACTCAAATAATCTGTTCCATAGCATCCCGCATAAGAATTTGACTTTGTATAGACTTCGACTGAGTTGCATGTCAACTCTTCCCCTTCCGATCCTATTAGCCCAGGCCACACATTACAGTTGTTTAGATAGACTTACATCCCGTGGCACCAGAATACCACCCGAGTAACCCTCCCATGGAATACGAAGCCCTCGCTTCAAGGTGCGGAGCGGATGTTACCGTAGCCATAGGAGCTGCGAGATGCATGGTGATGGATAGAGGGACGCTACTGTCCCAGACGCAACACGATGGGGATTCGTTCGAGCGACGACGCTGGGAGAAACGCGACGAGGTGTAAGGCTACGCCCGGTTGCTGGGTCCAACCTCTTTAAACGCCGACTATCATTACCGCCATGAAATTAGAACCCGCATGTTACAACCCGGAGCGGAAATAGACACGGGTGGCCTTGCAGCACCGGATCCATGTTATTGGCGTGGATTTGTGGCAATGCAGCATGATGATTGGCATCGTCAACGAATGAGTGTAGAGATCGGTATCACCTTGGGGCCGAAACGGCTAGGGAGGGGCTGTGACCAAGGCTCGTGTAACAGTAGCCCGAGCTTCGCCTCGACTGGGATTCTGGATTTTGATCGAGACCAAAGGATAGGCGTTCACAGCAGTTAAAACCACATTAACTGCTCAAAGGTCTATCGTGGACGCCACAGCCTCCAGGCTAGCAATTGGTGTTTCTTTTCCTCCGCAGAAGCCCAGGCACGCGCGGGTTTCGTGGGCCGTTTACGTACGTCCGTGTCATGTTGTCTCGCATTCGCGTCCTCGGCCGAGACGCAATAAATTAGACTGACCAGCCCTGTAATCCAACGACAGCGCAAACTTGATATAAGACACAGAAAATCTGCGCCTTTTCTCTCTATATAATTCCAGCACGAGTTCATAGTC
This sequence comes from Clohesyomyces aquaticus, assembly GCA_002105025.1. Lineage (NCBI taxonomy): Eukaryota > Fungi > Ascomycota > Dothideomycetes > Pleosporales > Lindgomycetaceae > Clohesyomyces > Clohesyomyces aquaticus. The sequence goes on from MCFA01000002.1 coordinate 445,176, forward strand.
ATAACTCTCGTTCGGTTTTCTTACCCTATTGGAATACTTACCTGCACAAAACATGGAGAAGTTGTTACGAGGGTACTTTGCTAAGTTCACTGTTGTCAGAAAACCATCTGCAAGGATCCTTCTTGCTTAATTAGTTAGCTACTAGGATATGTAAGTTGATGTGTTTGTATACATGGATAGGTGTCCATGGGTAGATGTCTTTTTACAGTGAAGCTCAATTTATACGTCATCCTTCATCTCAAAGCCAACCCTTCCGTCTTGTCGTCGTGTGGAGGAAACCTCACTCTTCTTAGTCCGTGCTCATTTCGAATACACTTTCCGATCTGCCACACGTCCATATCCTTGAAATCCGGCGCATCGAAAGCATTCGCAACCACCACAGGATTGAATGACGGAGGCAATGGGAGCTCCTTCCATCCCCAATATAGAGGGGAAATCGCTACCACTGCGAGTAGGCTGGCTACAACCGCCGCGATCAGATATGGAGTACTAACAATGAATACGACGGATACATTCTGCTCCATTAGCTCAACCGTCTGCGTCCAATTCTGGATGAGAGGAAGCCCATCTGCGACCAAGGAAGGGAGGCCGAATAGCATTTTCGTATCGGAAACATTATTTGCGGCGGCAACAGCTGTCCGAAAGACTATTTCGCGCATGCGGTCCAGAATATACTAGGAAGGTAGTTAGCATATTAGCAACATCCGAATTATTGGGGTCTTCCACCTGAGTCGGGTCCCGGAAGGTGGTGGAGCAATTTATTGAGTTGAAGTCTTCGTTCACAAATCGTTTGACGAGAAGGAGGCGCACATCCCCCTCGGACACGTACCCATGCCCATTCTCCTTTATGGATATCTCTTGGTTGAATAGAAGCATGTAAAGGATTAACCAAAAGGTAGTCGGGCCCCAACGGTCCTGGGAGAACTCTTCCGAATTCCAAGTTGGGCTGCATAGGAAATGTTAGCTTATAACTTGGAATATAGTGCCAAATTCTGACACCACCCTCACAATTCCATGAAGATACTCTGCAGAATAAACGTTGAGAATGATATATTATTCAACATGCTTCAAGGGAGTGGTGTCATGTATAAAACCCCCGGGACAACGAGAGGCTGGGCAGGCTCACGTTTGGAAAAGCACTCTATCGTCTTGCCAATGAGGGTGCTGTAGTCGTATCGTGTAGTTGCGTATTTCGACAGCGTATTCCAGTACTGCATGATGCAGGGAGCAATTTGTGATGGATAGTTCTCCGCCACATATGGGCTGTGTTTTGAACAGACTGATAGTGTCTAACCAGCCATGTTCTTCCGCCGAATCGAACGAAGGACGCGATGACTCGTCATCATCAGGTCCAACATATCCTTGCAGATGGGCCGAAGTGTTGAAGGATGGCACTGTGCCTCGAAGTTGGTTGCCTTCAGCCTGGTAGAGCTCTATCACGGTACTGTTGTTGGAACTGTCCCACGCGATCGTAGAGTTAGAGCATTTAATGTCAAATCCATAACCCTAGAATCTGTCAGAAACTCTTTGCGTCAACCTTATAAGGAACGTTTTTGTCACCTTGACTTTGCCAGTACATGATCCCTTACACTCGCTGCCTGTTATATTGATGTACACTGGTGTTCTTTCGGTGTACTGGTCCAACACGGCATCGAATCTGGTAGTTGTGACCTGAAAATCAGGATGGAGATACCCTGGAGGTATGAGTTGCGCTACGCGCAGCTCGTGGTTTTTGACGCGCTCCGTGGCATAATTGCTCGTCACAACTGACGCACGCTGAAAAAGAGGGCCGCGGAGGGTGGAGGCAAGACAAAGTAGAGCTGTAATAGCGACCTTGCTAGGGCGGAGGCGAAGGAGACTCTTCGCAGCCCCCACGAATGCTTGAGACTCGTATATGTCATATAGATTTTGAAGTGTCGCTCCTTTGCTCGTTTTTCGCCAGAAGTTGGTAGAGGCCCCATCAACAAGCGCAAATGCAGTCAGGCCGTCCATAAGAGTTGTGAGTATCGAGAGCCATACTTGAGGCTGGATCTTGATACCGTTCACCCGCCAACTATCAACCAAGGACGCGTTGCTGAAGAGGAGTAAACCAAGAGCGGCGAATGTTAAAAGAACAATGGCGACCAAGGAAACGAATCCAGCCCACGGGAAAGTTCTTATGTGGGATGGTTTCTTGGGGTGTTTTGATCCCAGCTCAGATCCCAGGTTACTATTATCATTCATAAGAAGACGTGCATCTGGTTTGAGTCGCTCATCGGAGCCTTCGGAGTGTCGGCTGACCACCTCCATGACCTCTGATACAGGTAGCTCAGGCCCCACTAAATGTTTCGCTGTTAGACTCAAAGTTTATATGGGTAAAATACATCCAAAAAATCCGCACACTTACTAGAATGAAAACGTTGGCTAATGGATACCGTCTGCTGTCAGTCGGTGAGTTCTTGAGAACAGCTCACGATCCTTCAGCGTCAAACGGGTGCTGTGCCTCCCGCACCATCCTTGGCCCCCAAATTTCCTAGAATGGACGAATATGGAACAACCAATAGTAGAACAATAAACGATAATTATCAAGAGTACACTGCAATTAATTACAATACGCGGTGCTAAGTCTCCAATCTACTGAGTTCAATCTGAATAACAAATAAAACTCTCGCTACCATTCTTTCCTACGCAACTGCTCCGAATTCTCATGCCCATACCCTCTTCACCGTGACTTTTTGACATGTTGGGTTCTGAGGCCTCGCATGCTTGCCCACTACCCAAGCCAGCGTGGTGTATGTATATGAATAGTATGTGGTACATATATACCACTGCTTGACCTTCTCTTCTTTGCTTACTGCCGGGTCGACTGTATCATCCCTCCAAGACTGGATATACATTTCCTCGCTCTTATCAAAAAACACCGCTGTGTATGAATTCCCGCCAGGATATATAATTGGCGTAGCAACGTTTGAGGTAGGGTCGATCACGAGCTGCATCGCGCTCGGCACAATTTGATTGTCGCCAATGACGAGGTCGTAGTCCAAGGAGCCGCTATTATCGTAGACGATAGTCTCGTTTGTTTCGTAGGTAGTGTTGAAGTAGAATGTTGTTCCGTAGGCTGGTTGGTCGGAGAGTTTTGGACCTCGACAGAAACCTTCGATCGCGGCGCCTTCATGACATGCAGACAGTGCTGTTCCATTCAGTGTCTGATTTTTTGCCGAGATGACAATCAGATGGAACGGCGGAGATCGTTTGGCGGCGTAGTCCTGTGCAGTTGCAAATGCAGTCAATGTCAGAAGAGCGAGATATGACTTCATGATGACCGATTCGATACCGTGTCAACGCGAATGTGCTTGAGATTGTGTGATGTGAGTATCGCTATCGATGAGCGGGCGACATCGCTTTTATATACGGCGCTCTATATCCAGACCGGAGTTTTCATATACAGTCGTGCATGTATTATTCGTCAAATTTCCAGTTTCAGACGACCATCATATTCTGCCTCACATCCCGCAGAACCACGGCCTTGTCGTTTTGCCTCAATTGTCAGCTGGCGGTGAGGTGACCGCATGAGGGACTAAGCGGAGAAATATTGGCGACTGGGGAATGCATCAATTTTCGAGTTGGACGGAATCACATTTGAGCGTCGCCTGATCAACAGCGCAGTCCGAATACGGCAATCTCGTGAATTTTAGGCCTAGAGGCGAATCCGGGTCTATTGGGAACTTTATACTATCCTTGCAATAGATCCTGTTGAGAGTGATATGCGAGTGGCAACTGCTACCCCGCGTACCCGCGTTCGACATGCTGGCCTAGAACGGTGCATCTACGGTATTTTAATTATTGATTAATGAACTGGTGTTGCCTATTTTTCAGTAAGACGTGTGCCAGATTCGAACTGGCGCATCAATTATGGAGAAAAGATGTTTCCGTCCTTTGAAAATTTGCCACGGCCTCGGCCACCGCATCATTCCAAAAGCCAAATTAGACACAGCACGATGTGAACTTCAGTCGACCGTGCTTGTGAGCATTATAACTGTTGGGAGTCCACTCCGCCGCGCGGTTAGGCTAAGACCTTGTTCAATTAAGCTCGTTGGACTCGCTCCAGCGAGTATGTAAGCTTTTCAATATCGGTAATTAGGTGCATTCAAGTCAACTAAACGCGATATCCGCTAGAAATGGACAGTCTCGGTCTCGTCACGTGTAAGATCTCTCAGCCTAGCGACGACCTTCAGCCTGCTCGCCCTCGTCATGGAATACTCTCCACCTTTACATCCGCGCAATCAAACTCCAACGAACAGGAAATGGCGTCACCCTCCCCCGTATCGGACTCGCCCAGCCGGATACTAGGTCCCTCGTCTGCGATCGTTGCTGGACCAAGTGTTTGACACTCAGGTCTACGAAGATTTCTGCATGCGACGCCGGTCCAGCGACTTTGGAGAACCTTGTAATGTCACGTACACATTCAAGCTAGGATACGCGTCAATCCAGAAAAACTGCGTTGGTGCGAATTCGTGTGTGCTATTTTTGATAAATGCCAGGACAATCCCGACGAGTTTCTTCACGCGGACGACAAACTCACCGTCCATCCTTATTCCTTATAGAGGATTGAGTTTAGGAGAGGACAATTTATTTACATTTAATATTAGCATAAAGTCTAGCTCAGGACGCATGCTTCCCCGGCCAGGTATGGTATGGTTCTCGACAACAGCAGACAACACTGCGGCTCGCTACATCGTTGGGCGACCGGTCCAGCGCAGTGTCGGTTGAAGCTACTAGATCACAGATCCAATCGTGGTGACGGGAATGCAAGACACATGGACGATGCATAGTTCTGTCCGAGGTTGAGCTTCCCACTCGCGTCATTAAAGTCAACGGCCCTGGCAATCCATTTCTCGTGGACTCTGCTGGGAGGAAAGGATGTTACGTAACCTTGTCATACTGCTGGGGCCCACGTCCACATGGTCTACTCACAACATTAAATTTGGACGAATACTTGCAATAACTCTCGATGGACGATCTTCCACAGACAGTGAAAGGCGCAGTGTTTGTTGCGAAGGCGATTTCCGTCGAATATCTCTGGATCGACGCATTATGCGTCCTACAAGACTCGCCCGAAGACAAGGCACAGGAAATTGCCCGAATGGCCCAGATCTATCACCAGTCGCTTGTGACGATAGTCGCTGCTAGCTCAGAGGATATGACCCACGGCTTTCTTCAGCCTCGACTAGAAAGATCTCCTTTTTTGAGACTTGAATATGACCTACCGCTTGCCCGCGAGAAGGAGCCCATAATTCCGTTCCGCGTCGCTCAGGGAACTTTCGGTAGTGTATTTTCGGGTTGTTAAGCTTGCGATATTGTGAATTAATGCGGCGGTACTTCAAAACATGGAAATCAATGGCTAGGAGGAAACTTTTTACAAGGGGACAGGGATTGTCGAAGACGATCTTTATCATGATTCCGGGTACATGTGGCCGGTTGTCGATGGTACTATCATGTAGAGACCTGAAGTAGTTTTGAGTCAGGCCGAGGAGAGCGGCGATACGGGAGCGTTGGTGTGTAGGTTCTGTTTCGATATCTCATGTTCCTGGTTCGAGTTCTGTGATTAGATGTTCAACCACATGAGTGCTTGGGAACCACTGAAACTGACCACAGCACGTTAAATTTGGCAGTAGAACAGATGAGAGAGACCCTGTAAACGATCACCCACCGTTCCACTGCTAGATACCACAGGCGGCAGTTCCTTCACCCTGGGATGGGATAGCTGCTGCCCCTGGAATAGTATTGCAAGATACGCGAATTATTTTGTTGTGCAGTGAATTAGTGCGAGGATATGCCTCCGCGGCTTTGTGTCCCGTTGCCTTATATAGGAGTAAGATAGGGGCGTGAACTTGGTGTGTAGCTGACGAGCATGAGGGAGTAGTTGGCCGAAGAGGGGTAGGATCATGGAAAAGCTTAGCCCACGTGACATTCGTGACTAAGCGGCCACTTTACTTAGGTTCGCGACGCGTCTGATCCGCCGGACGCGTCCGCCGGATCCATCCCACCTCCACATCGACTTTCACCAATTCACCGCACAGCAATGGAAGACGTTACCCCCGAACTCACTGAGCGCTTCGAACGCTATTGCAATACTACCGACAATGAACTTCCTCCCGAAATCCTCGGCGAATTGTCGTCGATGTTGCGGCTCTACTCCATCTCGCCCGAAGAATTGGACTTCAAATGGCAGGCATATAGCATGAAATTGGGTATGGGCGTGGAAGAGACAAAGCTAGATCTGAAAACCGCGAGAGATTTTAAGAAGAATATCCAGGACACTTTGGAGCGGGAGAGCAGAGGGAAAGCGGCGCATGGGAGGAATGATGGCAAAAGGGCTGCGGCGACGCCGAGGGCAGGTATGAAGAGTACGGGAGATGTGTTTGGGATGTATGTATTGAAGGGAAAGAACAGGCGAGGTACATGCTAATTGCGCATAGGTTGGACGGATTAGTGCCGAATACACCACGACTTGCTGCGCGGAACGGCGTCAATGGAAGCACGGTCAAGCGGAAATCGAACTTCGAGACTCCTGGAAACAAGGCTAGCAAGAGTCATGAGATGAGTTCTCCGGGAGGCATGGTCACTCCGAAAGGAGAGGCCAATGGTGGAACGTATGGACGATGCCCCTCTCCTCTCCACACACACACACTAATCAAACTCGCAGTGTCTTCGACTTTGTCTCCCGCGAGAATGCCGGCGACATCTCCGAACAACTGAACGGCGACATACCGCTCCCTGAAGCACCCGAAGAGCCTCCAGCGGAAGCACGCATCAAGCTCAAGGCAAACACCGACATGTCCAAGTTCTCCTACAAAACAATGGCAATGAAGCTCTCAGAAGCTTCGGAGGTGTTAGACGACCGCATCGACGAGTTCCGCCAAATCGTACAGGAGCACTACAACCTCGAAGACAGTGAGTTCGGCAACCCATCTCACCAGTCGCCAAGTGAGATTATTGCGGTAGGACGAATCGCGTCAGACTCTAGTGAAGGAAGACTTAACACTGCCTCCCTTGTCCTGGAAGGCTCGCGACGCTGGGGTTCCGGCCGACGTGTACCGCTCAAACTGGACGGGTTGACATCCTACAACTTCTTCCCCGGTCAGATCGTTGCGCTAAAAGGGACAAACGCTTCCGGCGACTACTTCACTGTATCTTCCATCATGGAACTCCCCCTGCTCGCTCCAGCTGCCACCAAACCCATCGAGCTAGACACGCACAATAGCCGCTACCTCGACACGCCAGACTCCGATCCCGACAACGCTCGCCCGCTAACCATACTCATCGCTTCCGGCCCCTTCACCACAGATCAAACCCTTGATTTCTCAGCCCTGCACACCCTCCTCGACAACGCCGCGACCTCTTACGCCGATGCTCTCATCCTCACAGGCCCCTTCCTCGACGCCGAGCACCCTCTCATCCGCTCCGGAGACTTCGACGTCCCGCCTCATCTCACTAACCCCGATCTCGCAACCATGAGCGACCTCTTCCGCCACCACATATCCTCGGCCTTGCAATCCTTCGTCCAACGCGTACCAACCTGCTCCGTCATCCTTGTCCCCAGCTTACGCGACGCCCACCACCAACATGCCGTCTTCCCACAGGACAAATTCGCCAAGAAGGAACTCGGGCTGGGGAAAGGCATCCAGTGCGTCACGAACCCGATGCTGCTTAGCATGAACGAGTTCATGCTCGGCATGTCCTCGCTCGACATCCTGGACATGTTGCGCAGAGAAGAAATCGCGGACGCGAAAACTAAGGCCTCGAATCTGTACGAGCGCGCTGCGAGGAATGTCATCGCGCAGCGGAGTTTCTTGCCGGTATGCCCGCCGACGGCGAGGGAGAAATTGGTCCCTGTTGCGCCGGTAGAGGAGAAGGTTTGGAAAGGCGAGGATGAGGGCGCTGAGATCGGGATTGATGACGCAGGTCCGGAGCCGTATCTGCCCCTGGGTACTATGCTCGATACGAGTTATCTGAAGTTGGGCGAGCTGCTGAATGTCAGGCCGGATGTGTTGATTACGCCGAGTGTATTAAATCCTTGTGTTAAGGTAGGTTGAACTTTCTCCGAACATGATTACAATCGGGTGCTAACTTCTCTAGGTCGTTGAATCGGTCTTGGTCATCAATCCGGGGACTTTGAGTAAGAAGAGAGCGGCTGGCACGTATGCGAGAATGATTGTTCAGCCGATTAAGGTGGATTATGAGGAGAGGGAAAAGGGCTTTCTGCTTGCACATAAGATGTGGGAAAGGGCTAGGGTGGATATCGTTAAGATCTGAACGCGATGTTAAGATGACTAGCATGTGTGTGGTGTTTTGGTGTTTGGAAACTTGGATGAGAGCTAATGGAAGAATTGGATATAGGCATTCCGAGGTAGTTTGGCTGTGCGAATGGATGTTTTAGCTACCGAGCACATATTGGGCAGGATACGGGTTTTGTTGCAGTTCCTGGTGCACATGCGACAGTTGAAGATGGAGGACGGCTAGAACGACGCCAAATGGGAGAAAAGGCGTTGACCCGGTGGCATGGTGTCTTTCGAGCTACGTTCCGCATCATACTTCGCTCCAGATGCCTGTGCTGCACCACGATCGGTTCGGCATCTCGATACAGTTCGTTCTTCGAATGGCAATCAAGATGTTGAATGTCTTCATCCAAGGAACCGGGGTCTGTGGCATAAAGTGAGTGGTGCTGCACTGTCAGCCAGTTCTCGCACACTGCCACCAGTATGGGGCATCGGTGTCGTGAATTCCGTTGGATTTTCCTATCGAAGCCGACACCTCCGGAGAAGAAAAGAAGTGTTCCCGAGGAAAACAAAGGTCCCAGCAATGCAAATCTACTCCGCCGTCCCGGTCCCTCATATCGATGTTTCGCCGCGGTCATCGTGTGATCATTGGTTCGAGAACCCTTCCTCCGCTCGCCACCGCACCTCCTTCATTCATCTCCACTGGTTCGTGACGGATTTATCGGTGCTGCGATGTGTAAGTACATGTTCGATGTGTTGACGTGCGTCGGAGTGTAGCGTGTGCGGGTGAAGGAGTGCGGAAGGGCTTGTAGGAGCTTTCCGTACCTTGACGAAACCAATGTCGGCACTCTTCTCCCTGAAGCACTGACGGCAGATGTTGAGGCCGTACTTGCGGATCAGACCGGCCTTGTGGGTGCAAACGCGGCTGTTGTCCTCTTGTTAGCCCGCATTCCCTTCGTGGTCGAATATTCCCCCACTCCCATCCAAATCCATAGTGTAGCTAGGCCGGCTTCAATTCCACCTGATGCGAGAGAATATGGAGGTTGGAGACGTACCAGCCGCGGGCGCCCTTGCCGTAGGTACGCGGGCGCGAGTACCAGACAGATTCGTGAGACATGTTGTGTGGGGGGGGGGGGGGGGATTTGTTCGACTGTGGTATCGTTTCTGAGGAATTAGTCGTCAGTTCACAATCCCAGATACTTGTGCACCAGCTTAGGAGATGTTCTTACGGTATTTCGTGCTCACAAGCGGTGTCGTTGGTCGTTCGTTGGCTGTCGTTCACGATGTTCGCGAGTCGAGGTTCGAGATTGCAATTTTGGTGTGGTCGGAGGAACCTCGGAGCGGGGGTTAAGCGAGGGCGAGTGCGCTAAAGAAAAGGGCGAGTGAAAGTGCAGTGATCGATGGTTTTTGGAAGTTACCCGACTAGGCAGTCTTTCCTTTGACCAATAGCAGCACGCGACTGACGTGAGTGACGTGAGTGACAGTTTTCGCCTTTTACTTTTGCTGGTGAAGACGAGATGTTTACACGTGAGATTAAAACCCATGTTTTAAAAAGTTTTCACGTACTTCGCATTCACAAATGTCTGATTCCAACTCTATATTCGCTATGAAACGTGGTGGGTAGTGAATTTGCAGATGCCTTTCTGGCTCGGCTTTTATAGCAATGCTCAAACGTTCAGTCTTCTTTTGGGCAATCCTCGGAAACCTTTGACTACTTTCTTAAATACGCTGTCGTGGCATTTTGATCCCTTGATATGACCTCTGGCTGTTGTGCGTCTAGTACATTTGCACCGCGGCCTCAAAATCCAAAAAATCGAATAGATTGCTTCCCTCAAGATCAAGGTCCTCAATATTGCTGAGAGAGCCGAGTGAAAAATCAGGCCCATCCAAACAACTCTCAGTGGCCTGGTAAGCTGACAATTGATCCCCCGTTGATCCAGGCAACAAATCGGAACAGATACCATCGCTAACGGATGTAGCAGCACTTCCGAAACCAGACAACTCAAGAAAAGGATCGATAGGCGCTAAGTACGGTGCCGAGACTTGAAATCGATCAGCAAGTAGGTCTGCCTTTGCTGAGAGGTCGCGGGCTATGTTCGCCGCGCTTGTGGCGCCGACACACTCGGTCGATAACAGCTCGAAGATCGCAATCGCCATGCTCACAGATTTACGTGCTGCGGGCTTCGAAGATCCGGCGGGGTACGCTAGTACGTATGCTATCAGAGTGAGCGTGGCATTCCACTGCCACTGCAGCACCTTCGGCCAGCCGTTCAGAAATTCCGTCTCGGTAAGTATTTGGTGGACTATCCTGGTGATGGTGATAGCGTGTTTCACACAAGAGATTGCGTGGCCTGATGCAAGTGGCAAGTGACAGCTCATGTCTTGGGAAAAGCGGATGAAAGGCCGATACAAACTCATGGAGTGGCTATGGTAAGCTAGCTCCAAGAAGAGGCGTTGCCGTTGAAGCCAGTGAGGGATGTTAGGTTCAACTTCCAGCAATGAGCCGTCGGTGGAGAAAGACTGGCCGCCGCATTTTCTTTTCGATTTCAGACATTCCGGGACTTGATGCAACCATGCTTGGTGATACCCTATTAAAGAGTGTAGGAAATGCGCGCAGCCTTCAAGCGCCTGCGAATCACTGCAAACGCCGTTCTGTCCAGTTGCACCCAACACATCCGCACACCTGCGGTAGAACGTTGTATAAATAGCTCGGGTTGCTAGTACCTGTTTTGCAAAATGCGTGGTGAAGCTGGCGACGGTTGGCCAGTCATTATTTCCGGGCAACATGCTTGCGCTAGAACGTAACGGAACGAAGGGCCGACTGCAGTCATCAGGCACGCTGCAGGAAACTTGTGAGAAGCGAACAGATATCGGTAGTCCGAGCTCCATGCTCAGTTGGATTTCAAGAGCGTAGAGCGTCCACCACAATCGACGCCTGAAGTCCTTCTCCACATTTGACATATACTCAGGCGGCTCCAGGTGAAGTCCCAACATGATCCCGGTTCGAATGGTCATTGCCGAAGTCCTGTGTGCTTCATTTACGAAACCTGCGTTCCCTAGCCATATCATGGAGAAGAAGTGGCATTGAAGGCTGGTAACGGACGGGCCCTCAAGCTCGTTGGCGAGCAAAGTCTGGCATCTACTGTAGAACCACCGGCTCACAATCGATCCATCGTTGCTCCATACGAGACCATCTTCTACCCGCTGAGAGGTCGAAGCGACGTGTTGTATTGATATAGCGAGGAGAATGTCGATAAGCGCTGATGGTAATCTGGATATAGCTGAAGTTTCCCACAAGGACTTATGGTAAGCCCTCACTTCGGCCTCGTCGAGAATTGGCCAGATGCAGTGATACGCTGTCCAAAATAGGCCGAGAAGGTATTGTTCTTGACTTTGTGAGAAGTCGTAGCTCACGTTCGACTCGTTGACCCGCGTATGGCCCTGCGAAAGTTGGTTGGGTAGATTGAGCTGGGTGTTGGAATGCCGTTGCTGTAATGCGTTGTCCAAGTACGATGTCATTTGACTGATGAAGTGAGAAGATGACGATAAACCATAACACTGCTGGTTCGACGACGCAATCCAGGGAGTAACGTGGTCCCAATTGTAGTCCTTCTTATTCTCGTAAAAACTCAGTGGAGTTGGATATCCAGAGTGTAGCGTTGAGGCCCTAGAAGCGGCCATATTATCCTCGTCCTCTTGTTCTTTGACAACGACGGATTTGTCCTTGCAGGTTTCGAGCTGTTCTTCTAACTCCCGGACCCGGTCTTTCAACCTGTCTATTTCTCTGGCGGATTATTAGCAATTGAATTACAAATATCGAGCGAACATACTTCATTGCCAGTGGATAGGTGCGTACTTCGTCCTTTCCAGCCTTATCGCTACATACTCGGCCTTTTGCCTTGCAATTCCTGCAGGGATAGCTGGAATCACACTTGATGCGATACGTACGACACCAAGTACAGGCCCGAGAGACCTGATGACGCTTCGGCCGTGTCGTTTTGGATAGAGACGAAGGTGAACATTCTTGTCCTTGTTGCTGGTTAGGATCGGGCTCGAGATTTACGAAGGTTGTGAACATCGTGGTGGATTTGGCGATTGTAGGTCAACACAGAAAATCGTGTGTACTACGGCAAGGCATGTGGGGAGTGTACCTCATGGATATGAGCACCCGAACCCATACTTATTGAAATGAAATGCCCATCTGGTTGTGGCGGGATTAAGTCGCCTGAAGCCGCTACTAGCGGATGCCCTTCTCCATGCTTCGGCCATAATACTGACTTTTCCAAGACTTTAGTAAGACGAGCAAATCAAAGCCAAGAAGTAAGACTCAAATCTACAAAGTCGTGTTAAAGGTTTCGCTGGAGGCTGCCCCTGGGAGGAAAGTAAGAATTTGAAGGCCTCAGCGCCCGCTAAGCCGTCTTGGGCGGGTATCTCCGCCAAGCATGAAGACCATTCGCTGGCACGGGGAGCGAATGCGAGGTTGCTCCAGGATGCTTTGTCAGACGCCTCACGAAGCCTCGCGGAGATACTCGACCGGGTATAAGATGGAATCATTAACTAGAAAAGTTCGTCCGTCCCAAAGACTCAGACTTTGAATGGCAAGTGGCGGGGAGAGTGGCAATGATACGCATATGCACTACGTGCGTAGACTGACTGTAAGCTCATTCCCCGATATTTTCGCGCTCTGGCGTGTCAGTTGCCTCTTGGGAGTCGGGAGATCTACCGGGCACCAACACGTAGCCGAATGCCTTAGCTGAACTTTGCCTCTTCGCCATCCGCATCCAATACAGATCCATGATCCAACACACCGTAGAGGGATGCAGCTGTTGTTGCTATTGACGGAAACTCCGATCCAAGCTGAGTCACAACCAGAGTGGTTCCACATGTGCCTATAGATATTTCTGTGTCGTTTCCACTTTTGAAGAGCAGCAACTGCGCAACCGCCCTGTTAATCACTTCAGCTCCTCGAGATTTACCGTCGTGCGGGCCAATCAGAGATCATAGTCGTGGGGCACAGCCCGAGTACTAAGTCGTCTGACCAGTCTTCAGTGTTGACCGTAGTATTTCTGTGAAATAGGCCCGCATTCGGAATCGAAAGTGGCGTATGAAGTCCTCTATGGCTTGATGATCGATGGCAATATCCATGTCCATTTTCAAGACAGAATTCATAGAACGTAAGGATACCACTAGCATTTGTTGATCATCAGGGTGGAGTCTTTGTCATGGCCAGACTCTTCAAAAGAATGATCGTCGATTAGTTCTGGGTACCGGGCTACAGGAACGTACTTGCTGCGATAGGTACGAGACTTGTGGTCACCTCGAATGCGAAGTCTAGAAACTGTTCGCGGCGTTGTGCATGGTTTCAATATCGACACCGAGCAGCCCATCTGACTTGAACTCGGCCCTATGGTTGTTGTCTGCAAAGCAGCTCCTATTCGTCATCCGGAGCCCACATATTCTTGCATAAACCAAGTGTCCGACCGGCAGCGACAATCGGACGGTCGTAAATCGATACAATAAGCCGGTGAACGTAACGATTCGAGGGAATGTCGGCGACTTTGAGCCCGGTGTGGTGCGATCGCTGCAACTGGCGGTGTTGTCTTCGAACTAAGTGATGAAGATATTTTAGGTCTCGTATCCTGGGTGCTTTATCAGCATGATAATCATTGAAGCGAGCTTAACTTGCATAGCCTGGTAGATTGAATGGCGTCGATGATCGATTCTCGAATGACGGCCCTAAAATCTTAGGTAGAGAATAGGATGGCCTAATAGCGATCTTTAAAGGCCCAAGGTGAAGGCACCTAGTTCTTTATCGAGGTTCGCAACTCCCCAATTATACACTCTTCGCCGGAGGCTCTTCGATCTCGCAACGGAGCGTCGGAGTCGGGTCCAACATCTAATTGGCTATTTGAGCTCTCGAATATCAAGCACGCCTGGTATTGGTGGAAGGGTCCTTGGCAATGGGTTTCCGTAGGGCTGGGGCTAAAATATGGGGGCGATATGCGGCGTCGGAGTCCTTATCAGGAAGTGGAACTATCTCCGACACTCCTTTGGCGGGCCGTGTATCATTCCGAAGCAAGTGGGGAGCAGCGCAAGGGGCTTGTAGAGGGATTTCGATGGGAAAGCCCATCCATGTACTATTCTGAGCAATGTGGTATTCAAGCGAATTGGTGTTTGATCACTAGGGCTGAAAGAACATGGCATCGCGTTGGCACTGGGAAATGGAACCACAAGCCTTCTTTGATTCGCTCTCACGAGCCCTGCGTCGCGCCTTACGCAGTCTTCTGGGTAACGTTTATCCAAGATTCCTTATCTTCTACGAAAGCTTCATATGCGGGCGTAGGAATATGGTCGAAAAGTGCAGCTTTCAAGAACACCATTGTCGACGGCGGTGGCATGAGAGATTGAACAGGACTATTATCCCGTCAGCTCTGTACTCTGATTTTAACACATTTGGAAACAATAAATACTTGCCTTCCACAGTTTCCACAGAACTGCCGGGTTATGTAGTTTCCACTCTTGGTATTGCTGTCCTTGTATGACTTGAGAGTGCCGTTCGCGTCTTGAACTTCGATGTCATTGGAATCGAGCATGTAGTTCGAGGAACAGGGGCCACCACCCGCCCGGCGACAGTTCGCGCTGAAGAATGTCACTGATTGCGGTCAACGAGGCAGGGATGTTGGAGGTATACAGACCAGTAGCAGAGTATAGTTGAGTCTGGAGGAGTTTTAAGCGTAACAGTGATGCTACCGCAATTACAGTTGCCTTGCGCCATAGTCTTTTGTCAAAACTCAAGGTTGAATTTGTTGGGAATCTTTGCTGCGATGAATAGAAGGGTCTCTTTGACAATCCTGGCCATGATGAGGGCAAAGGGTCGCACAAGAGATTATATAAACTTCACTATACTTGCTGATACGTGCTTGATTACGAACCTCGGTAACGATTCGGCCGATTCGACGATAAGTGTCCAGCGCTGGGGCTCCGCACTTCTGAAAATCAAGGGTCCAGGTATTTCTTACACAGTACATAGTTCTGAGATCCCATAATCAAGAGTCTAGGCATTTCTTACAAAGTTCGAGACTCCGAGATCCTTTTCCGCGCGAGGAAAGTCTCTGGCGCTGTGGTTCCGCGTATCTAATAAGCAACATTTCTTACAGAGTTCGAGACGCCTTTTGGTGCTGCTCACTCCAAGTCGTCGTGACGCATGCGAGGAGCGAGTGGGGCTGGACTGAGGCGGACCTGGGGCTGGGAACCTTCGCGAGGTCGGATGGCGCACAGTAGCATAATTAGCGTGCCAAGTCTAATCACGTGGACCGGCGCTTCCATCCCGACTTTCGAGGGTGCCCGCCAAAGAAACAAAAACACAACATAAAAGAGCAGGACTTCTTGCAGCTTTGGAATACATATGCACCTGCTCTAGAGCTTTACTATCTTCTTCAATTCACCCTTAAGGATATAATCTGAGCCTTGGATTATCCTCGCGCCTCCAAATCGCCATTCGCGCTTCGCAAACCACAAATCAAACTTCGCAGACCGCAAACCGCAAGCCTTTATCGCGATTTTACCTCTCGAGCCTCCGCAAACACACTACACATTATCGAGGCCCCTCTTCTCCCTCCTCGAGCTCCGAGAAGCGCGTCCTCATCTCCTCAGGGACCCTACTCCCTCCACAAACCCACAACTCTCAAGTCCCAACCAACTCCTGCACCTACCTCAGCGACAATGTCCCGTGACTCCTCCTTTACACACCTCCACCTGCACCACCCGCACCACGCCGACCTCCTCGAATCCTTCACGCACCCCACCTCCTCGCACCTCTCCCCGGAGGAAATCTACATCCCCGCACACCTGCAGCCCGTAAACCCCGAAGACGAAGACGACGTCGTGCCCGACCAACACGCCGCCTTCGGGATCCAGCGCGCCATACAAAAGAATCGGGATATTGCGTGGCGAGACCTGGGCTTGGAGGAATTGGCGAGACGGGCGCCCGGGGGAGGGGAGCGAGGCACGAATACTGGGACGGGGACTGGTGCTGGGACGGCGGTGGGGACGGGGATAGGGGCCAATGGGGGGAGTGGAGCGGCAGGCGCAGCGGGAGGCGTGGTTGCGGCGAGTCGGAGGGAGGAACCGGTTGCGTTGGCGTTGAGGAGGAGGCCGGGGGCTGGGAGCGCGACGATGGGGATGGGGAGTGGGGGTGCGGAGGCGGGGGTTGGAGGAGGCGGGGCTGGGAATGGGTTACCGAGATGAGAGGCTGTGGTATTACTACGGGTATTTTTGGGGGGGATATCATGTTGTACAAATAGAGGAGGAGGTGGATTCAATGGGCTGGGTCACACATCAATAGCCATGGATATGATGGCGGGGAACACATCCCTCAGCTGGTAAAACCTAATCGCGGGCGAGAAGCCAATGCGGTCGGACACGGCTCGATGGAGAAGACGAAGAAGGGCTTGGATAAAAGTGGCGAAGGGCGTGTGAAATGTCACCACGAGGGTTTGGATGGAGCAAATTCCATTGTCGCAGCAGAAAGGGGCTGCAAATACAAGTCCCCCGTAGATATGAATCGATCGTTACAGTGAATCATGACTGCTTCCTGCTTTTAGTCGCTCTATCTTCAACTCCAGAGCGGGACCCTACCCCCATCTGCAATTCACCATAAACCAGAACTCATCGCGGAAACCGAATGGATAGTGAAAGAAAGCAGAATGCGAACCAAAAAGCCTCAACAAAGTTGACCTATCATGCAAATCCATCATAAACGCCCACCACGATGCCTCGCTGGATCGCATATCACCAATTCCCGCTTCTCCGCGCAAACCCCACATGCCTGTCGTATTGTGCCTGTGCTCATCAGTATCCAACCCTTTGCCTACTTGCAGTCGCTCGCACCCAACCCCATGTCCTCGTACGCTTTCATCCAATTAGCTCCAACATCTTGACAGTAGGAAATAATGTCTTAGTAGTATATGTTGGGGCTTTCAAATATTCGTACTCAACCGATGTACCACAGGAACGCTACTCGGCGGCAAGCTCCCATACTCCGTGATCACCATGTTGATGTACTCCGCCGGCGTAACATCATAAAGCACCTGCAGCATCTGCAGATTCGGCGAGTCGACGATCCACTTAAGCACGTCTTCCGGCGAGTCTTTGGCCTCTTCGCCGCCCTCGCTCTTGTCTTTCTCGTCGGCTCTGGCGGTCACGGATTTGGGTAGGAAGGGTTTCAGAGGGAGGAGGTCTTTTCGCTCGCTTTCGGAGAGCAGTTCGTCGGCGGGAGCGACTTCGTTGCCGACAATCGAGTCGAGGGCGACACGCTCGGTGAATTTGACGGATTCGCAGAGGACAATTACGGGGAGCGAGTGGTCGTTGGCGAGCATTGAGACCAACGCTGTCCCAACGCGCGAGTAGAGCCGGCCGTTTGACATCATGGCGTGGGCGCCGAGGAAGACCTTGCTGGCATCTCTGACCGCGTGTGAAGCACCTGTGATCAGGAGGTATTTGACTTTAAGCCCGTGGTTGGCTAGATCCCGAGCTAGGCGTTTACCTTCGAACAGCGGCTTAGAGTCGACTACGATAACGGAGAATTTGACACCGGCGTTGTGGGCTCGGAGCAACGTCTTCTCGACAATAGAAGACGAGGCGTACGTGAGGATTACGTCGCCCTCCTCAATCTTCTTCGCCGCAGTCTCGGCAATGAGCTCATCTGCAGCAGTAATGCGCTGCAGGATGAAGTTGTCGATCTCAGAGAGTAGGTCCCGTTTTGCTTGAGCTTCGGGCGTTGAGGGGTCGATTTTTATAATGATGTCCTTAAGCCATCGGATAGCGTTGCCCATACTGATGCTGAGCGGCCGACAGCTTCGAAGATAGTCTATCTGGGGACTGAGATGGTGTGATGTAAGATGACGCGCCAGACTCGTTCCTACGGGAGTCTGATATGTTTCGATGACCTTTGAAGATTAGTATGATATTTGTTTGAGTGACAAGAGCCAACCTACAGCCTTGAATGCTAATAGCATAGACACCATGCGAGCAGTGCTCCCGCATACAACGTAGCTACTGTACTGTAGACCTAGAGCTAATACAGCCGGATGAACATCCTTTGAGGCGCCAACCATGGAATGCTGCCGGGGCTGGTTGTACAGATGGCCAAAGAATAGGCCCTGCTGCTTCGTCTCCTTCTTGACTTCTTTCTTCGCCTTCTCTAGTACGGGGACCTCTGACTGCGACGGCCGCCTTCTGGCTGGCAGAGGTCTTGACTGTCCCTCTTTTGCTGGTTGCTTGGCATCCTTTTGCTGCTTGGGCCCGTCTCTTGCTGCTGGTCCTTTTTGCTGCGTGGGAGGTCCAGAGGTAGATGGTCCCGCGCCCTTGGCCTGAGCGCGCCGAGCTTGCTTCTCCGCTTGCTTCCTCTTCTTCAGTTCTGCAGCCGATAATTTGGGCGCTCTATCAGTTTCTGCGGCCTGAGGCTTCTTGTCCTCGACCCCGGCCTCTACCTTGGATTCTGTTTGAGGCTTGAGGTCGCCTTCTGCTATTTTTTCAGCTGGCGGCTGCACAGCTTCGCCCTCTGTGGTTTTGCTCATGATACTGATACCCGCGGCTCCCGCAAGTATTGGCTGTGTGGAAAGAACTGTGCTGGAACCAAGGGTGAAGATTCTGAGGCTGCACCAGCCAAGATGATGTCGAAGTGGTGCTCGACCGTGATGGGAGCTTCTGAGAGTGTCCGTTAGTGGATATGCAATCGCGAGTAAGCCTGAATGATTTGGTCGCCGAATGGAGAGGGAAATATGGCCGTAGACGGATGGGCATTCACGACTGAGTCACGTTGATGGAGATCCGGCGCACAGACCACAATGCCACTTCGCTAAACAAAAGCTTAAACGCAGCCGCGACGAGGGGCACCGCCCGCCCTGTTGCGTCATCCTACCTAACCATCTTCCTCACGATAAACACCGCCGCATTACTCGCAGGTCTTATACCTCTACTCTGCAAAAGTAGCTTGAGGCCTCTGAGTGCCCTAACAGAGAGGATTTTAGGTTAACTGTCGACTACCAGACTACCAGCTATATTCTAAAATGGCCGAACGCACTGCATCCATCACAGATCTTCCGCTGGACATTCTCGTCCTCATATTCCCCTACCTCGACGCACCGAGCTTCCTCGCGTTGTGCAGCACTTGCAAAGCGTTCCAGCAGCCCTCCATCCGCCTCGACGCTGACTATTGGAGCCATGCAACCCGAAGTGCCTTCCGCGTGCCGAATCAACCGGTCATCCAATACGATGGTGTCCGCTGGCAGAAACTGTATCGACGCATGCTCACACAGAGCAGGGTCTTTACCTGGGGATCAAGCACGTATGGCCGTCTGGGCCACGGCTCCCAGCAGAGCCATGCGCCCGGAATGGTGAATCCGCGGATGCGACACAGACGGAACACAGACTGCCCGTTTCCCACGGAAGTGGAATGGGCTCGCGAGCTAGGAATCATCGCCGACATGCAGTGTGGAGGATGGTCCACGACTCTTCTGACAGCACATGGTGCACTCTACACTGTCGGCGTCCTCGACGGAATGCAAACGCCCTGGAATAACCGCACCGGTAACCTCCCACAACGTCTGTCCTTCCCTGCTGGCTTCCCCGACGGCCCCGGCCACGCCAAGTACGAGGAGCCAACTATCGCCATTCGTCAGTTCTCGTCGGGTCGGTGTCATATCCTCGGCGTAGCGGACAGTGGGAGAATATGGTCATGGTATAATGAAGTGGACATACCTGCACTCCATGTCAAGTTTCTCAACATTGATATCAAAGAGGGCTCTTCTACCAACCCTGTGACGGGAGGAGGTCTCTATGGCCGGGTCAAGAAGGTCGTCGCTGGTTGGAGCACCAGTTCAGCATACATTTATGGCACTGGAATCGTCCTTTGGGAGCCGGTCAAGCGAGCTCAAGGCGAAGAGGAGGCAGATACCATGCTGGTCATGGAGACAGTCGAGGTGCCTCGCACTGCGTACCAACGCGTAAAGGGTGCCTCGAGGGAGTCGGCCGAAGACAAGGCTCTAGGAGAAGAAGTCGGCGCCGTGTTGAACTACATTGTACTCGAGCACTTTGTTGTCTTTGTTACGGACCTTGGCACCGTCTTTTGCGGCCGCTTTGGGGAAAAGAACAAGGTTGATGAAGTAATAGAGCTTTGCGCCTTGCGAAACGAATCCAGCACTCCTGTGGATGTCCAGGGATCTTTCCGTTCCTTTGCCATCTTCAAAAACGACGAAGTCATCACGTCGAGCCAAGACTATCTACAAGCGTGTTGGGACGCTCGACAACACAATCCCGAAGGAGTAGACATTGAAGGGCTCAAGCGTATACCTTGCCTCCAGCACAATGGCGTCATCTCCATTGCCTTTGGAGACTACCACTTCCTCGCCCTGCACTCCAGTGGAAAGATCACTGCTTATGGAACCGAGATGCAAGCATGTGGTGCCCTTGGGCTTGGAGGCAGTTCGCTCCGAGGCATCCGACATACTGGCTTTGGCCGCGACGGGAAATTGCTGCCACACGCTTATACCCATGGCCGTCAGGTCTGGTTTGAGCCTGAAAAGAAGACGTGGATGACTTTTTTCGCTCAAGGAGGAAGAGCGCCCGACGAAGCGGATGAGAGAATGCGCATGTTTGGCGGAGACCCAGTGGTGCAGGGAGAAGTAAGCGAGTGGTTTGAGCAAGAGGGTCGGGACTGGGACAAGCACCCCGCCGTGAAAGACGCAGATGAAGATGGTCTGGGAGCCTATTTTGCCCTCAGCGTTTGCGCCGCAGGCTGGCATTCCGGCGCGATTGTCCTCGTCAACGAAAAGGTCGCGAACCGTGTGCAGGAAAATTGCATTGTCAGGGACCCGAATCTGGGCCAGGCTCCCAAAACAGAAGGTTCGTCTAACCAGAACCTCATTGCTGCAGTACTCTCTTGGCTCAACAACGCCGGGCGCTCCTTCCTTGGCTTACGACCTGTAGATCAACAACTACGTCCGGGCCCGCTCGATGACCTAGAGGGCCGTATCGCGCGTGGCGCGATCTCTGAGCAGGGGTACAAATATACCTGGGCGGAGAAACCGTTTCCAAGACTTTTACTCAGTGATGGGACGGAGATGCCTGGGACGGTGGACTTTGACGAGTGGAGGTTTGGAAGGCCAGAGTGGCAGCTGGATGTCGATGTCTGACAGAGGGTAACTACCTAGATGCCGAGACTCGGGCTGGGATAATTATATGGCAGCCCGATCTCGATTATAGTCAAAAAAAACGACTCTTGGCAAAGTATATCTGACACCTCTTTGGACCATGGCTGTGATGATGAACTCTACGCCATGTGGGATTAGGGTTAGGGTTAAGGTGTGGTCCTTACCCCAACCACAATAGGCAGCAAACATCACGTATCAACACAGTAGCCGCCTTCACACGGCAGGTTTCTCGACACCACCAGCCAGATAAAAGTAGTTTCTGCGATGACAATCCTCGTCCTCGACCCATCGCACAAGGCGACGAAGATGAATGAAAAGAAAGAGAGCGCAGTGCGTATGGCAGATCAGCAAAAATTCCGCAGGTGAAGCCCCTGAAGGAGATTCAAACGAAGACCCCTCCGCGCTGTGTAATATAAGAGATCCTCACTAATCGACTCTCTTCTTAATCAGAGTGATCCCAACAAGGTCTATAGACTGTTAGCAAGGGGGGTTGAAAAGGAGGGAAACCTCTGAGAAGAGTCATAGATGATATACAAATATAAAGAAGGAAAAGACAGCAGGAAGGGGAGCAGGCGAACAGCGGAGGGTGGTTCAAACGGCGCTGGCACGGACCAACCAAGTCCATACGCCGCGCTAGTCAGAAATGGACTAGCTGATACATAAACGGGATGGCAGGAGCATTCGTCTTTGTACAGTTTCTCTCCTCGATATGCTGCTCCTGTCACCCACGAAAGGCATCTGTCTTGCCAGAGCCGTTGGAGAACCCTACTGTCTGTCTGCTCCCCTCCCTCCCCCTCTTTTTCTTCTTTATACTTGTATGCCCTCCACAACCCTCCCAAGAGGTCGCGGCTGGCCCATGGGGCCGACCTTTGAGTGATAGGAGGTCGTTTCGTGGCTCAGTTTGTCATTCCTGATCAGGGAGGACACGCATTGAAGGCTCAGCTTGTGCTACCTGATGCTGATCAGGATGGTCCAGCCTCATTTTGGGAGTTTGGGGGCCGAAATTGTTGCGGGAGCCTGGAGCTGCTGACATGGATCCAAATTCGCACGCCTAGTAGGAGGTAGGGAAAGCTATCCCTTTTCCTTGACATGCATTTCATCTTGTTGTAAGTTGCTACCTAATATGAACAGGAGGTGTTCTTGACAAAGGTTTCAGCCCTGAAGTCGTCCGAACACAAGCACCTACAGTCTGCGACATACTCTATGTTCGCTAGTCGCCGATCCCTAACAGCAAGGTGGCTGTTAAGTCCTCCTCGAATATCACAGAGAAGACGCATCGGTACACACCATATTTGGTAGCATTCGTGTACGGTATCACATCTGATCCTTTGCTCACACTGACCAAGAGCAGAAGCACTATCAAGACATTCGCCAATGCACTATGGACGAAAGCTTCACATCGACCTGCCGTGGTACAACGACCACACTTCAACTTCGCGGACTACTGGATGGTCGTTATCCGACTCGTTGCTATTGGCTTACTTGTCGCCGGCATTTCCATTGGTGTCAAAGAGCAATACTTTTCGCTATCCGTCCGTGACTCGGCTCTTCGAGGCGCCGAGGTTGATGCAGATCTCAAATTGGCCCTTCTTGAATTCGTCAACAAAATCCTGGATGTTCTCTTACTGAGCTCTCTAGAGTATATGGCTGTCTTTGTATTGACTGTATGGATGGTACGAGTGGCACCATCGTCTAATAGTGGCCCGGCGCACGGAACCACCTTCAACGACTTCGGTTTCAAAGACGAATTGACGAAACCGTGGAAGACAATTATCAGCTTTGTTCCTCGATTCTGAAGATCGAAATGGAGTTGGAAGAGCCTGTTACGTTGCTTGCTGTGTCTCTGCATCTCTGTATTGGTCATGCTGCAAGGACTGGCCGTCAATACCATCGATACACCAAAGAAGCGATGGTACCCGGATCCGCATAACGTATTTGGTTTGGGTTTGGCAGCGCGAGGTCGTAAGGTTCTGACCGTTGAGCATCCCAAGACTTTCCTAGATGCTGTCGACTGGTTAATCCTCCTTGGCGTCGGACAATCCAACGTTGGAGGAGAGAGCTACCCACCATGAGGTTGCGCCTTGGCCTGTCGGCATCGCTGTCTTTCACAGGGCTCACGCATGTGGTATCGATGATTACTCGTCTTGAGAAAGGCTAGCAGCAATTGTACAGATACGATTTGGATAGGGACGTATGTAAGCGTTGGACCACGATCTATACTAATTTTAGCCATCCAAACCGACCGATAGAGACAATCTCAGCGGACGATCGGCAAGTAATGAAAGTCTTCGACGGACTCAGAGAAACGCGGCATCAGCCAACGGCTTCATCGATCGGTCGGATGGGCAATCTCACCCTCGTATTACCAGCTCAGAACACGATTTGTTTGCCAGTGGATAGTCGAACCTCTGACGGATCGACCAATTTCACAGTGCCAGACAGCGCAACTTTCAATAACTCGACGTTTAACATCGGCATTGGACCAGACCCCTCGCTGAACTTCACCGGAGCCACCTGCCCCACAAAATTTCGACAAGTTTTATGTCCTATTGGCTTTTGGGCTGCTGAAATGTTGCCTGCAGACCTGAGTTTGGACGGGTACGGGCATTGGAATCATAACATCGTCTACGAGCCTACGATTTCTGCTGACCACGGCATCGCCCATGCATTAGCCATCCAAACCCACGAGAGTCTACCGAGAATGGCGGCTCTAGTACCCGCGGCAGGGCTTCTCACTCATTTCTTACTCATGAGTCGTGAGCTCTAGAAAAACGATCGTGCCATCGAGTCAGACGCTACGGGGTTGTCCATCGTGCTAGGCAGCTTGCTGCAAAACCTCATCAGCACCAGCAACAAGTACTAGGCTCCACTTCCTCCCTCTCTGCCTTCCCATCCCACCGCGAGGATCACTTCGTACCCGCTCCATTGGCAGCTCTACGGATCTGGTCCGCGGTTGGCTTGGGAGTGGGTAGCTGTTGCGGTCCTCGTTGTCGTGCTGTTTTCCTTTTATGTTGGTCTGTACCGACATTGCGATACTGGATGCCACCTGGAGCGTGGATACAGCTTGATGGCATCATGATGATTTCACAGGCAAGTTCGCCATTGGAAGATATTGAAGATGAAGCGAAGGCGCAAAAGAAAGTATATTGGGTGGACAAAGAGGGCAGGAAATTGACGCTAAGGAGCAAAGGAGCATAGCCAAGTCATAGGGCGTGAAAGTGGACGCACATGGGTTTCATTTCGCCTTTGCTATCTTGTTGACCATCTTGCTGTCGATCTCGCCTTGCACTCGAGAACTTCCAAGGTTATCGAGGAGGATTGCGCACGGGCCCTTTATCGCAAAGCTGGAAGGCAGCAACCTCCGCAGCGACAATGAGACAGTGAAGGCTGTCACTCTCCAGGAGCAACAAGAGGCCAGGTTTTCGAAGAAAAGTTTCGAATGACCTCCGGAGTTGTGTATGGGGCAGATCAATTGTGGCTGGTGCTTGCGTGGCCAGCGACATGCATGGCTTTTCCATTCCATATCTCAGCTCGCCTCCTCGGCTACCCTAGTCACTCCGCCTCAAGATCATCCTTCCCTGCCCTTGCGCTTTTCGTCCCATGTCAGTGTACTCTCCAGTGCTCTCAACACATTCTTCCTTATCATATCTATGTTTCGGTGCCTGTGCTAGCGCATGACTTGTGAGCAAGGCTTGCGACACAAGAACAGCATCGAGTCCTTCGCATCGCATAGGACATCGTTATGAGGCTGGCGCCTAATGCCGTCGTCGCTCAGAGAATCGTTAGTAAGTTGTTGTCGGCCTTCTTGCGTGTGGCTTATTAACAAGAAGTTCAGTTAAAGAAAATGGGTCGACACCGTCGCCAGACGCTGGAGAAAGAGTCGAAGATAGCAAGGGCTGTGCTAGCAGTGGGCCTTGGGGCCATCATTAAGCCTATCGATGAGGATATGTCTGATATGGCCCCAAATGAAATCATTGCGACGGAAAATACCGATATGAATCCCCCGAATAGCAGTCACGGGAACGACGAATTCTCATTGTTACCACCAAATACTCAAGACATGGCGGCCCTAGAGGATCTGGTAGCGCACAGATCAATCGACGACATCAAACAGGAACTCCACGCAGACGACGTTTTATCTCGAAGTGCGCCAGCAATTCCCTTTCTCCATCACATTGTCACGGCCCCATCAACGGTTTCTGTCTCAATCCGCAACAACCAGTCCAGAGACGCCGAACCCTGGAGCCTCAGACAACCGCAACACTCGATGTTGACTGGTCCCTCGTGTACCTCCTTACCGGAACCACCGTTAACAGGCCGTCGCAGCCTCAACTCCGAACCACAACACTCTGCCGACAAAGTGAGGAGGGGGCGGAAAAGAAGATCTCTAAGCCAGTCATGGAGTCATTCAAGAACCTCTTCGTTCACGGATCCAAGTCAGGAGCTTGGACGTCGGAGTCCAGAGATTTCACCTGCCGGCTCACATCCTTCGCGGAGTTTCCTGACTGGTCCCGCGCACTCAGATCCCCTTCAGCTTACAGACAGACCCGGAGAAGGCGTTGGGGAAGAGTCCTTAGAGACCTCGATAGCCGGGTTGGGGGCGGGGTTAAATTACGATTCGGAGGCTGTCGAATCTGATGCCGTCGAATCTGGTTCTGAGGACGATGATAGTAGTCCTACGGGATCGCTTTTTGTGCGATCGTTGAGTATTTCAACAGTGACGGGTTCGACAGGGACTTGAGTCTTGGCGAGACAATGGACAGACTCAAAGATATGGACTCGGAAAGAAACGACATTGAGAAAAAGGATCTCAAACAGCTTCAGCATACTAGGGTCCATCCAGAGGGGGGTCGCTGTCGTGAAGGCTCTGAGAGAAGGTCAATCGCCAACCGCCGGACCCAAATTCCCGTGGCAACCTAACGAAAGCGGACGATTCGAGTCGAGCCGTGTCGGGTCAAGCCGGATCTTCGCGATTCAAAGCGGAACCAGTTAGGAGTGAGGGTTTTGCAGACTTACGAGCTCAGATCTGCTCGCTCCCCTCGTGGCTGCTGCTGTGTCAAGCGTGGGGAGGTCCAGAGTTAGAATCGTCTTGTGAACGGTCCTAGCATAGAGTTGAGAATGGCAGCTAAGAAGGGCGGCAAATTCACCCAA
This sequence comes from Clohesyomyces aquaticus, assembly GCA_002105025.1. Classification (NCBI taxonomy): domain Eukaryota; kingdom Fungi; phylum Ascomycota; class Dothideomycetes; order Pleosporales; family Lindgomycetaceae; genus Clohesyomyces; species Clohesyomyces aquaticus. The sequence continues at coordinate 471,796 of MCFA01000002.1, forward strand.
GGCAGTGTGGACGGAATGTAGTGTACGACGATTGAACCAAGTGAATGTCCGGGGATAGATATACTAATTATTCTAGAAAATTCAAATATAGTGCGGATTCCCACACACTCAAACTACAGGTGGACCTCCTGGTGATTTATGTTTATATCTCCCTCATTGACGAGGTTCACTACCTTGCCATATACATTGATCGTGTTCTTCTTTCCACCCTAGGTGCATGTAAGTGAATCGCTTCCTGAAGGAGTCGTTCGAGGGAGATACGTACCTTCCCATCTGAAGCTTCGGTTGTAGCTACCTTGAGCTGCAATATCTTCGCCTTCACCATCTTGTAATTATCATCGTTCTCATCATCGAACTTGCAGATCCCAAGATGGTTAGCCTTTACAGGAATAGGCTCACCAACTCCCGGATACCTGGCATTGTCTTCTGGCACGATCATCTGTTTCTCCTGTAAGTCCATCCTACTTGAACATGTTTAGATAAGTACTTACCACACCGTATGTCTTGAACAGCTCGTAACAGAATACCACAGCGACCTTGGCGTCTGACTGGTTTCGCTTCCGAATTGTCTCCGGGAAGCCATCCCGGAGAGGTTTCAACTCCTGGGAGTCTTGCTGGAGGTTCTTGAGGGTATTTCTGTCACTGTCCCTTCTGATTACGTCGAAAATCCTTCGCACGGCTTCACCCCACTTCGCGATGGAGGATCCGTAGAACGGCGTACCCAAGAACAGCATGCCGACGATCTTATCCGCGACAGATCGAAGACTGTCTCCTGTAGCTGCCTTTTCGCCGCTATAAAGAACTTGGGCAAGCACAAGGCCTCCAAGGCTGTGGCCCACTGTTACAATTGGGCGATCAGTCTGGCATATTGTGAGTATGTAAACTCACCCAGAGAGCTGTGTTGTCACTTACGGTGTTCGTCTCCTTCCTCTTCCCATCCAGCAACATGCAAAGTACACGTGCATCATTCTCAGTACTACCCTGCGTGATCTCCGCAGTATCTGAATGGACAACGCCTGAGTCGTAACCGAATCCGAAGATACGGCTGTCCGGGATATCTTTTGCGAGTAGTTCCCTTGGCCAGAGACACCCGTCCTTGGTCCAGGTGGACTCGCGGCCGCCGCGAAGACCGTGGACGAAGACTATGCTAATTGCAAGTCAGAATGCGCAAGGCCAAATCATATTGGAAGCCATGCTTCACTTACTCAACTTCAGCCTTCTCAGCCTCGTACCAGATGTCTAGTCCGTATTGCGGTGCGGCCATCTCAAATGCCTGAAGTGTGTTGACGTAACGGAACCGACAGCCGACGACAGACCACAGTCATATTACCTTGCGACTCAGAGGCGGCCTCTTATGGCCGGCCTCAGACAGTGCCGCCTGGAAGCTCAGCCTTGGACGTCCCACAAGGCTGATTTCCGAGTTGCTGGAAGGACCCATGGACATGTAGCTGTGGCGCCTCAACCCCGCCACTCACGGTCGGAGCTCGCACATGCCCACCTGCACGGCGTCGCAAAAGAAAACATCCGGTGATCTGCCCGGCTAATGAGCGGAGGACCACAACTCAGCCTCATGAGGCCGCCCATGCGACATATAGGCTACAACAGAAGCCATGGTCGTGCTTATCGAGTCCTCCTTATGTCTACTTGATGGCTTGCAGGAAACATGACTGCAGACAGAAAAAGTGAGAATAATATCAGCACGGCAGGTAATGCCGCCAATGTTGGAGTGACAAACATCCAGAATCAATATGTCAATCCCGCAAGAGAACCCCCGAGTAAGTTAATACTTTACGTAGTTTTCTGGAGACGAACCGCAGCTGAGACTGGACAGGCAAGGAATCCAAACCATCCTTTTCCACGGTACCCTCACCTCTGACAGACGACAAATACGTAGGGCATGGAACGCTTCTCCAAGATGTTCTAGCAAGTGTAAAAACCAACACGCGGGTTGCCTTGTACGGTTTGGGTGGCATCGGGTGAGTCCGTAGTCCTGTCTGGGGGACGACCAACTCTTTAACTTGTTGTAGAAAATCAAGGCTCGCAGCTGAAGTGGCAAGTAATTTACATCCTGAAATCTTCGACTGCGTCTTTTGGATTGATGCCACGACGGTGACCAGCTTCATGCGCTCCATGGAATACCTTGCAGATAAGCTTGGATTGCCTCGAAAGCCAGATGCTACTTCGGTGGCTAACGCTGTAAGAGTCTGGATGGAGAGCAAGGGGAATGGGTCATGGCTCCTTGTGTTAGATGCTGCAGGCCTGGAGGCAGTGTCGGATGACATCGAACTCCCTGTTGAGTCCAAGGAAAAACACTTCTTCCAACGTCTACCCCAACGCTCGATATCGCCGCTCCGAGTGATTCTGGCGACCACATGCGAGAAGACAGTTGCGCAGAAGTGGTGCAAAGACGACACTATATTTGAAGTGCCGTGCCTGGAGAAAGAGGATGCAGCCGAGCTCTTGCGATCCGAGTCGGGTGATCGAACCTCGCCTCTTCAAGACGCATATGGCTTGGTGAACGAACTAGATCGACACCCAAGCGCAATTTTATCCGCCGCGGCGATAATCAGGAGCAACAGCGAAGCAGAGGAGACAATCTCGACGTACCTAAAGACGTTTCGTAAACGCAGCGATAAAGCAATCAACCTACTCGACAGGAATTTCACTTCAGCCCATGCGATATATATATCGCCAAAATCCCCTACAGCAACCATACGGACTGCAATCAATATGATTCACCAGCGCTCAAAGGGTGCTAGTGCTTTGCTATCCTTTGTTTCCTGTCTGGAAGGCACGAAGATATGCTCGAACTTATTCAGACATGCTTTCAATTGGAGCGAGCAAGTCTTGCGAACCAACGTATCAATCCTGCTGAACTACAGACTGTTGAAACCATTTTCAATGCCAAAAGGCACTCCCGGATGTTATTCAATGCCTAGACTTGTCAGATTGACAGTGCGGGACTGGATACGACGACAAGAGACTACAAACAGCGACCTTGAGCCATTGCTTCCATGGCATTTGAAAGCGTTAAGTAGTCTTTTGGCCGAGTATGATAGAATGGCCCCAAAAGAAAGAGAAAGCACAGTCCGAGCCCAACTGGAGCAACGATCGCTTCTGACTCATGCGGAGGTATTCAAGCAGTTCTGTCGCCGGAAAAGAGGGGATAACGCACCGCTCAAGGAGCACCATTTTCGGGCAATTGTCGTTTTCGCAGGACTATTTTCGAGTGAGGGCCTTTACAAAGCTGCCGAGGTCTTACTCGGATATGCTCGAGAATGCGTGGTTCCAGATTCACACTGGAGGAAGCTCGCCCTATTTCGACTCGCCGAGTGTCTTCGCAACCAGAGTCTAGTGGACGGAAACACCGGTCGGTTAAAGAAGGCCACGGATATCGTCCGGGAAGTCAAGCAGACTGTAACGTATGTTGAGACCTTGGACATGTGGTCCACCTTTGCCCTTCTTTGGGGAGACAGAGGGAATTTTAAAAAGGCAGCATACTACCAAAATCAGGTAGTACAAGCATTGGCTGAGGCTCTCGGAGAAGGAGACCTGCAGGTGATGGACGCGCGTCTGGTACTCAGCAAAATCCGATGGCAGGAAGGCGGCTTTGATGACGCGCTACAAGATCAATTGTACATCAGAGACCTGCTCCAGCGAAAGTTCTCCACGGATCCGGATAACGGCTCTCGACTCCTGCAAGTCCAAGCGGCTCTGGTAAGAACATATCATAGCCTGAATAGGGTGAACACCGCTACCACTCTCGCGAGGCAGGTGGTTCGAGGAAGAGCAGAGCTCTTGGGTGACCTAGACATGAAGACGATCGGAAGTGAGAAAGACCTAGCTCAATGTCTCCGCGATAATGGCCTTAACGATGAAGCTCGGGAAGTCTTAGAAAGAGTCAAAGAAAAGTTGCAGAACAAGTTCGGGCTCAATCACAAGGAGGTCCAGAGTTGTGTCGCAAGACTGAAGGGCATTCAATGAGGAGATCAGCCAAATGTCTCTTGCCAATAGGACCCTAATAGGCGAAAGTATTTAGTTAGCTTTCTATATAATCTATCAAGTGAGACAGACCTATAAAGGCTCTACAATACGCTTAGCTTCTGACCTGCCTATAATGCAGTCGGGAACAATGTGACACAGGTTTGCTGATTCTCGCGTGGCTAACGTCTACTCTACTAGAGAAGCATATTCTGCATGGTCTCATCATCAAACAACCAGCTCATAGGTTCCGTATTGCCCAGATCAAGCCGCATATCTGTGTCCTGAATGCGACGTAAGTCCTTGCCACAATAAGACAAAAGTTCTTCACTTGCCGTAAAGTTCCAGCCTTCCACCAATTCGCCCGGTGCATGCGGATATTCCAACCCCTGTAGCAGCTCTCCCTCAATCCCATATTCCTCATTCCGACCTCCTCCCGCCATATCCTCCAGCATCGGCACACACCTCTTCACAGACGCCACTGCCGCATCAGCCAACAAGCTCTCTATCCCCTCTTTCGAAAGCCGTCGCATCAGCCCCTCGGTTTGCGCGCTCATCAAGCAGAGGCAAAAATATCCTTTCATGTTCGTCTCTCCCGCTGCAATACACCTCAGCGCCCAAGTTTTCGAGTCCTCCAGTACAGTCAGCAAGTCCGGGCGCGCTAGCACAGAACTCGGACTCAGGCTTTCCTCCTCCTGTAGCTGGGCGCGGAGTTCTGCGGCGATGATGCACGACGCTTGCATTGCGCTCGTGCGGAAAAATCCAGCGGCGCAAATTACGAAGCGGGAAAAGGTGTCCACAGAACTGGGAGAGTGTATTGCGGAGGCTGGGGTCTGTGTTTGGGTTTGGATTTGGCTTGGGCAGACAGAGTACCAGATCTTGAGTGATGTTTCAATGACTACCTTTCTAGAAAAGGCAAATGTTGGATCGTGTAGTGATGAGGCGAAGAAGGGTATGTGGAGAGCGGAGAGGAAACGGCGCATGACGCAGTCAACGAGCCGTGTTGCGAATTGCGACAGTGTCGGTGTGGTGAGTTGCGTCTCCGGAATTGAGCTCCATGCTTGTAGTGTTCGACTTAGCATCTTATGCGCCTCCCGGATTTCGGTGTCTAGACGAAGAGCGTCGGCATATGTACATTTCGAATCGAGATTGTTCAGGAATCTGGTAATAGCTAGCCGTACTGCAAAGGTCTGGCGCAGCGCAATTGCAACCGAGACTGGTGTGAGAACGTGTCGGGGCCTTGGTTCAGCGCTCTCGAGTAGGAGCTGTTCGTCGTCGAAATTGTCAGGAGGTTCGGTGTCGAAATCCTTTAAATCGATGAAAGGTGGTCCCCCAGAATACAGACTGGTTTGTAGGTTCACCTCCAAGATGGAATTCCAAATCCGCCGTCGCATTTCAGTGACAAAAGTTGCTCTCTTCGGGTGATGCGATGGATCACGGTGTAACCCCATATAGACCGCTGTCCGGAGTAGTGCACCAGCAGAAACCCAGTTCATGCCTTCCTCGACTCCAACAGCCTCCCGGGCAAATATGAGGAGAAGGTTGGTCTGTAGATAGTTAATACTCAGCCGACCTTTTGATTCCGGCTCTGAAAGCCAAAATTGAGCTTCGTAAACCCAGCGGGTGGCTGAGGTACGCAAAGAGAAACACTCGTCATACGTTGCTGCGCCAATAGCAAGGACCAACTTGAGCTGAATCAGAAAGGCCTTATTCCGTTCAACATTTGTAGCCCAAAGGGCTTCGTAGTCCCTCTTGAACGTCGGGACGTGCAAGATTCGATATACGGTCTCGATTGTCCCGAGATAGCAGTTAACCAGCTCATCTATAACTTCCTTAGAGGGTAGCCCTAAATCCAGTGTTGACGGCGAAATCAATGGCGGAGCGCGTTGAGATTTGATAGTCCGACCGAGTGATTTGCAACGCTGTATGCCAGCGGATATCTCTGAGGTCCCGTCTCTTACGTGTGGCTCGAGGACATGAAAGACGTCCAGATACTTTACTCGGTCAGAAATTCCGCTTTGGTTGTACGTCATTTCCTGACAACTTACCAACGATAGCCCATTGATCCAGTGGCTCTGGCCAAAGTATCGAGTCTTGTGTAGCACACTGCTGACGACATGGGCTTGGCCCGGAAGACGGTTTTCACGCTGCAGGTGGAAGACTCCTGCTATGCTTGACGTGGAAGTCTCGATAGTTGGGGGCGGTGTGGCAAATTCCCGAATTTTTCGGGGTAGCTGCGCTTCGAGTTCTCGGATTTTGGCTCTAATTGTATCGACGTTGGACACGGATGACAGACTAGCAGGTGTTGATGCGCTCGTCGAATTGTCTAATGACCTCGAATAATTACTAGCAGTAGTAGAAGCCTGGTCCTTGGGGATCAAAGACTCATGTACCTTTGGTCTTTGTGCAAGGCGAGGAGCTTGTCGCGGAGATTGGTTATCATAGACGCAGGAGGCGCTTTTCGACCGTATACAATTGCTGCAGGGTGTCTCTTGATTGCATCGAATTTTCCGTCTCCGGCAAAGTGAGCAAGAACTTTATATTCCTCTCATTCGTCAGCCAGGGTACCGACGACGGATAGTTCAATAGTTCCAAACTTACACAGCGGGCCTTCGGCGTCGGCGCTCCGGCTCGGCCATCTCAAATGTTGGTGTTCAATTTACCGTGTGGAGGGGAATTGAGAGCGAAAGTAAGGGCTTGCGGGGCTCAAATGTTGTTGTCGGCCATCCGATGTTCGGGAAATTGGTAGGGGCTTCGGGCGTTGGCTATTCTTTTTACACGCTAAGCCTTATATGTCAGGACGCTCGAGGCAAAAGCGGGTTTATCTCAGTGGTCAGAATAACGGGGTCTGAATTCACCGACACCGAGTTCTTATATCCGCCCCGACTCATCCCCTGAAAGAGGAGCCTATTTTCGAGGAGTTCATGACTATATAACATCTGTAAGCATTTGATTAACTCGTAAAATCATCATATTCCAAGCTATCATATCTCAAGCCCAATTTGCGAACTCCTCGTACCACGTTCCTTCCACTATGACTACTTCACGGAGCCAAAGCGAAGGCTTCCACGGGCTTGAAGAAGATCAAAAACATCCTCCAATCACCCCACCAAACGAAGACGACCCCGACGCCCTATTCGGCCCAGCTCCCGACGGCGGAGCCCGAGCCTGGCTCGTTGCTGCCGGCGCCACATTCATCTTTGTCAGTATTGCCTCTCTCATATGCTCTCCAAAAGAATTACACCCTTTTATCCTCTCCAAAGGGACCACACTCACTTTACACCTCGGAAGATTTACCCTCTCCTAACCTCTCCCAAAGATCCACACTGATCTTTCATGTCTTGTGTATAGTTAGCTGCACTCGGATACTCGAACTCCTTCGGCGTCTTCCAGGAGTACTTTCTGCGACACCAATTGAAGAACCAAAGCGCAGACGACGTCGCATGGATTGGTTCTATCTCTGCATTTCTCCAGTTCGGAATTGGTACGATTGCGGGCCCGTTGTTTGATCGGTATGGAGCTTGGGTACGTGGTTTACTTTATTCTTACTCTATCGCACTACCCCTGGTCAACAACACTTTCCCAATTGAAAAATTGGGGTTCGGAAGGAGACTGATACTTTGAACAATGCGCACCTGCATCCACCCCTATCCGACCCTACCAACTAGAGTAGAGAGATCAAAGCTTACCACCCCTTCCATTTAGATAATCCGCCCAGCAGCCCTCCTCCTCATCCTCTCCATGCTCCTAACCAGCTTCTGTACTGCCTACTACCAATTCATGCTCTGTCAAGGCATCCTCACAGGCCTCAGCATGGGTCTCCTAATCTTCCCGGCCTTCGCCTCCGTCTCGCAATACTTCGACAAGAAGCGTGCCGCCGCGCTCGGTCTAGCCGTCTCCGGATCCTCCATCGGCGGCATCGTCTTCCCAATCGCCTTTTCCAAAATGCTTAACGCCTCCTCTCTCTCCTTCGGCTGGACAGTGCGCATCATTGGCTTCGCTATAATGCCGTTACTGGGCTTTGCGTGTTTCGCCGTCTCAGCAAGACTACCGAGCCGCACAACGCGATTTTTCATCCCGGGCGCGTTTCGGGAACCGGAGTTTTTGTTGTTGGTCGTGAGTATGTTCTTCATGAACTTGGGCATGTTTATGCCGCTTTTCTTTCTGCCGACGTATGCGGTGAGTCGCGGAATGGAGACCGCGCTTGCCAGCTACCTTCTCGCGATCTTGAACGCGGCGTCGACTTTTGGGAGAATTATCCCGGGGGTGTTAGCAGATAAGTTTGGACGGTTGAATGTTTTGTCGCTGTCAGGAATCGTGACTGGGATTACGATTATGTGTATGAGTAAGGCGGCAAGTACGGCGGGGTTGGTGGTGTATTCTGTTGTGACTGGGTTCTTTTCGGGTGCGTTGATCTCGTGCGGGTCGGCGGCGTTTAGTGTGTGTCCAAAAGATCCGAGGGATATTGGGACGTACCTGGGGATGGGGATGGGGGTCAGTTCTGTTGCGGCTCTGATCGGGCCTCCGATCAATGGCCGGCTCCTGGACAGATATGGAGTGTTGGAGATGTCGATTTTCAGTGGCGTCATGTGTTTTGCTGGCGGTGGAGCTGCTTTACTGAGCAAGATTGCGACGCGCCAGGGGATTTGGGGACGGATATGATATGGCTGAGTATGTTCCGTTTACCTCGGCGGGATCGGACATTATTGACTTACTCTTCACTCATCTACGGGCGGACTTTGAGGGTTTTTATTCTTTTGTATGTATGTTACCACTCTAGAACTTTATTTTGTTGTAATCGTTAGATAGAGTTCATAGATTGGGGGATTAACAAAATTAGCAAGAACTTAGGTTGCATAGACCCCTATCGTGAAATATTAGCTCAAGTAACGGGTTCTTCGTAGAGACATTCACTCATATTGATTTCTTCAACTCTCCTGACACCCTCAGAAGTTCCAAATTTGATCGGACCGAAGTCAAACCTCCAAAGCGGAGTCTCTGTATGAGCGATGGGCCAGGGTCGGCGTAATACACTACATGCATGTCGTCGTTACCCCCGTTGGCCATTCCTAGGCTGTGCTTACCTTTACAGGTTCCATTGGCTTCCAGATTTCTCGATTCTGCCAATTGGGCTTATTATCGAACTCAGCTGTTGTCGTTGAGGAAGGCGGCACGATTAGGAAGGACCATCTCGCCAGCATATCGAACAGCTACCAATTACTGGTCGGTGGAATTCTTGCGTGTATCTCATATCCAAGTAGAGGTGCATGAGATATCGTATCGAACCAGGAATATTTTTAGAGAGCGATGGGAGATGATTTCTGCAGACGATGTCGACCTTATCTCTTCACTTTGCTGCATCACCAGCTGCGCCACCTTAGACGCAGTGGCATAACTCGGAAGACCCGTACAGCTGTCCGTGGCTGCGCTGAGAGATAAGGGACCGGCGCGACTGCTGACCCATCTCGTCGCTGTTTCCAGATATAGTATCCAAAGAAGAATTATTCCAGGAGCGTCTGAGAAGGGGTTTGCAGGACGATTTCAGCCTCGCAAGACCGTGCTGATGAGGCTGGGACGAAGCCGGGCCAGTGAGATATTGTCCCATGGTAAATCCGTCCAGTGCCGACTTCACATGTCTAAGTACCTATACGCCGATCTCGCAACATGAATAAAATCTGAACAGATTGCCCCTCACTCGGAGTCTCCGTGACGTGGCTGCTGTTCGCGCAGAAGTATGATTGAACGAGAGTGAAGACGATAGTTGAGAATGGCGGAGCTGTATCAGCAGCAAGGAGAAGATGTGAAAGATGCAAAGGATGCGTTGGACCAGTGAAAAGCAAGAAGGAAAGTGCGGAGAGTGCATGATGCATAGGGCTGAACGTTGGCGCAGCTGACAAGCGCGGCGCGTGCGATCCAATGAAAGTACATGAGCACGACACCTGCATACAGACTTACGAGATCTTCCATCATCAAATAACCATGGATGTGATGAACACAGAATGGTGATATGGGAAAGATGCTTGGAGAGCCTGGCAACGCTCAGCCCGGGAAATTAAGATAATGGTGTTTCGTGGAGAAAGAATGGCGAAATCCTGATTCCGCTGCTCATATGATGCAACATGCAACCGAATCTCGCCATTGACGCTCAAACCGGCGGGAAGGCGAAGCACTGCCTGGTTTGAGAGCACCAACATGGCCAGCAGCGGAAAGTCAAACCCATCACCGCCATTTACCTACTGGATACTCACGTTGGGATGAAGCAACGGTGAGACAGGTTTGCTTGAATGCACCATCTGCTCTAAAATTGCCGAATCGGGACCAGGCGATCTGGCATGATGACGGCTAATTGGCTGGTGAAAATTCTGTGAACCGGATTTGTTGTGCCAAAAATAAGCGAGACATCGTGAGATGGCTCGCCCCGGCGGAGTAACATCATGATGAGGTACAAGTTTGTAGAATAGGTGGAGATAGTTCGGAGGAGACCGACGAGAGCCGATAAAGAATTTTGAGAGATGCGACGAGGTGGAGACTCTTGCCTTAACAACTGTTTGCGATCGAGTAACAGTATTGAACGCTGCTCGGCGTCAGAGTCTGGAGCCTCAACAAGTGGATCCTATTACTCGAGAGACTGCCAGGAACAGCAACCCAGCCTCTGGCCGGGATGCCGATTCCATTGAAAATTTCGTCCCGAAACGAAGGTGAGTCAGTCCACGGGAGAGCAAGAAAGCGTGCTTTATGCATTGGTCCTCGTTGCTACCGAGTCTTGGTCGCATTACCTAAAACTCCTAAAAACTCGACGCTTGGCGGGGGAGTTGGTGATGGCCGACAGACAAGTACATTTGTGGGTGTTACACCATTGCTAATGGCACGGCAAAAGGCAATTTGCAGGGCGCAACACGAGGCAGCAGAGGGCATGAAGTTTTGGCCCTGGCAGGGGCGCTCCGTGGAGATGCTCGAGTGCTCATCTCCAGCGTCGCCATTTCGAGAGGGGAAAACGCCATTTTGCGGGGGAATGGGCGTTGGTCGCGTCACGAAGCACCTGAAAGACGCATCAGGCGGTGCTCCCATGGAACGAGGGAATTAGAGGACGGGAATGGCTCCGGGTGTTGGTTGCCGGCGCCAGGTCCCCAGATGCGACGCCAGCAAGAAGAGGCTGCGGCGTGCGATGCCGCCGGCGAAAAGTGCAGCGTCTGTCGGCGCATCAACCATCACTCAGCGCTCCAAGTCGCCCGCCGCCGGTGAGCCCGCTGCAATGAGAAAGAGAATGCGGAGGTGCGGAGTGCTGGCGGTCGGGGTCGCAGCTGGCCAGCGTCGCGGGCTGGCCAGCGCTGCAGACAACGACCTGAGGCCGTGAGATGGCATGAGAGCTGAATGAGAGGTTGAGCTGGTGAGCGATGTTGGCGGCGTGACCGGCCATGGTTAGCAGCAAGGAGAGCAGGCACGCCCAGGGCCCTGGCAGGCGCGCATCACAGCGCCGACAGACTGATCACGAGAGGGCACCCCTGCGCGCCTTCCTCCTGACCCGCAAACTGCAGCGTCTGCTTGCCGAGTCCGGCATGGCGCATTTCAGCCAAAGCTTGCCATGACCATCACAGCGACATTCGCAAGCCCTTCACAAGACGTCCAGTCAGAGGTTTCCATTATGTACAGACTCACCCAGGACTTTAAAGAGCACGCCTTCCCCGTGAACAAAATGCTTTTGCAGCTATTATTCTCCCTCAAGATCATGCTTTTGCTACAACAGTGCCTACATCAATTGATCCAGCACAAGACACACTCATAGCCTTGTTCCGCACCTACCTACTCCAGTCCACTACAGAATCAAGATCGCACTTGCATATTTGGCCGACGGCAGGCACTCGCATCATCAGCCGGAAAGAACCTTTTATTCGCCGCTTCCCATCCTGCAACTTTTAGCAGTTGCCTCCGAGGCCTACCATGCCCGGCCGCCTACTATCATTCGTTCGGACGCCTGCGTCATCGGCAAAGTCCGACCACAATAAATCACATTCAAACGAACCCGTGCCCCTCTTTCCACCGGTCTATTCAGTCCACCCTCCACAACATAAATCAAGATCCCAAGAGTCGCTCACTATGGATGCCTTCAAGCGCCACAGTCTCGGTGGACGACTTCATTCCGACAAGAAGAGTCCCAAGGTCGAACCCCAGCGGCCAGGCACGCTGGACATGGTTGTAGAATCGCCACCCCTCGTTTTCTACAACACACCAGCGCAATCGAGTGGTGCCCTCTTTTCTGGGCAGCTCAAGCTCAACATCACTGAACCCCAGACTACCCTTGACAAGTTCGAGATGCGCTTGCTCGCCACCGTCACAACAAAGAAGCCCGTCGCCCAGCACTGCACCGACTGTTCTACTCAGACCACCGAAATTCACAAGTGGGAGTTTCTCAAAGAGGTCGTATCTCTAAAGCACGGCATGCATCAGTATCCCTTCAGCCACCTTCTACCCGGACATCTCCCCGCGACTACGCACGGCACCCTGGCCACTCTGGACTATTCTCTCTGCGCCGTTGCCACCACGTCTACTGGCGAGAAGATCACATACAAACGCCAGCTCGATGTCAAACGTGCCATCTTTCCTGGAAACGAGAAGCATTCGATCCGCATCTTCCCTCCGACGAATCTTACCGCTTCAGTCACGTTACCCCCTGTGATCCACCCCATCGGCGACTTCCCCATCGAGATGCGTCTGTCTGGACTCGTCACCAACAAGGAAGATTCGCAAACTCGGTGGAGGCTCCGCAAGCTCAACTGGCGCATTGAAGAGACGCACAAGTTTGTTTCTCCTGCCTGTCCCAAACATGTGGGTAAGGTTGGCGGCGAAGGTAAGGGCGTTCTTCATGAAGACGTCCACGTCATCGCCAACGAGGAGGTCAAGACGGGTTGGAAGACCGACTTCGCCCAGGGCAACATCGACGCCGAGTTCCGCGCGGCCTGCAACATGGCACTGAAGCCGGTCTGCGACATGGAAAGCCCCAACGGCATGGAAGTCAAGCACAATCTGATCATTGAAATGGTCGTCGCCGAGGAGTGGGCCCCACTAAAGAAGCCCAACCAAGCCACCCCGACCGGCGCCGCACGTGTTCTCCGCACCCAGTTCCACCTCGTCCTCACCGAGCGTGCTGGAATGGGCATCTCATGGGACGAGGAGCAGCCACCCATGTACGAGGATGTGCCGGCATCCCCACCCACCTACGTTGAGGACTTCGACATTGCTCGCTTGGAAGCAGAGACCAGCTCTCTTCATATTTGAGCGTTCGGCACCCGCTTTGAGCTTAGTAATATGCTCCATTACAGCCGCCATCAATCACGATTTCCTTTGTCGGCAAGATCCTGGATTAGACGGCCGGCCGTCGGACGACGATATACCCCAAAACCCTTCTTTGCAGTACATAATACCCTGAGCTCTTTTGACGGATGCTTGGATGTTTGGATCTGGCCCCGTTCTTTTACAGTCATTCTACTTTTGATGGCACGGAGTTGCATGGTAATCATTGCTCTGGATTCGCATGAGTTGAGCACATTTGGAGCTCCTCATTCGCCATTTTGTTGGAAATCCAGCACGCATGGCGTTGGTCGGAAAAGTGGTTTTATCGGTAGTCTAATACCTCACTTCCACTTGGTTCGGAAACGAACTTCGTGTATTAGTAGTAGTTCAGAATCTCAACCATTTCTACGCTGCGCTAAACGGCTTACTACTACCACTTCTTCATCTTCATTGTTGAGATATTCTTTCAGTGAGTGCTTACTTGCTGATGTTGAGCTTTGTTCTATTTCCATGTGCCCCACTATTCATCCCTTCGCTATTACCTCCTATTAGTTCTGCGAGTACGCATGCATGCATATTCCACGCGAAAAATCGCTCGGATGTTCCCTGCGCGTCCGATCCCAGACCCACGGTTCGGCATCGAAACACTTGTCACGATGATCTTCTTACCATATCGCATCCACATCCTCCGTCTGTCTGTGAACACGGACCAAACACGTCAAACGTGTCAAAAAGGTGCCTCCGGAGATATGCTTTCCAATGAACGCGTCACGTGGCTGTGCAAGACGCCACTCCCGCCTCGTGCAGGACGGACGGACGCCAGCCTCGGGGTCTCGAGACCTTTTTTGCTGCGAATTCCCCTCGTTTTCGCTTGGGGCCGAGCCGACGCGGGAGATTTACGTAAATGTGGAGCGCGTTCAGCCTTCTTTGTCACTCTTGCCTTGTTTGGGCTTGCTTTTTTTTTTGCTTCATTGTTAAGGTGGATGGACTGGACTGGGCTGGACTTTGTCCCGGTGAATTGATCGAGCTAAAGCCTAAGACATGCGATGGAAGGCGGAGGAAGCCTTGAGAGGAGGGGAGGAATCGTATGAGACCCAGGTCATGAGATTTTTGAGGGAGATTTCTCCGGGGAAGGGAATTTGGACGGAGGGGGTGGATTGATTTTGACTGACCGGTGAGAGGGATGGAAAGGGCTGGGAGGGCGCGGTGGGCATGAGTGAGGAGTGAGGAGTGAGGGATTGGGGGTTCGAGAGAAAGAGGGTAGGGGAGTGCGAGGGAGACGGAGAGGTAGCTGGGGCTGAGTGTATTTCTCCGGGTGAATCAATGTAGTGTTCGTGTAGAGCGGTGGGTGGGCGGAATCACTGTTGTGCAATTCTGTGAGCTAGGTCATGCTTTTCTTGTGTGAGGCATGGTTCTCGCTTGTTTAGTAGAATCTTCATTTTCGTCTTTTATTAGTAGAACAACGAGATTTATGTACTTGATGGGCTAGCGAAATATCCTCAAGTCAAGGCGGTGTCTCCAACTACTGTGTAGAAAGACTATTCGATGATTGGACAGTGTGGCTGTGTTTCAGTGAGCAACCTAGGGAAATGGGAAAAAAACAATAGGAGGATCAACGAAATTATGATCTTAGGAAGCGAGGAATGGTAATAGAAAGCACGATGAGAACAAAACTTCAATGGTGGGTGTTGTGGAGCGTTAGCCTAGTACTATGAGTGTTATCGTGTCTCGTCGATGCCGATCTATTAGTCCATTTCTCAATAGAGTGTCGAAAAGATAGGGTGAATTCATGCTTTTGTTCAGGAGTGAGACGACCATGTTTGAAATTCACAGAGCCACATTCGAGGTACATTATTCGGACATGTGGGAGAATTGGCCAACACACTCGCAAACGAACAGGCCGTCAGACGGTGTCTCAGCACTTATGCTTTTGTATTTCATCATAAATTCATAGGGTTCTTCGCCATTGCGCGGTTTATGTCAATTTGACGAAATATGACACAATTCCACCCACTCAATGAGGGAAAATCTAAGAGGTCCACATATTTCATGTAGCCTAGGAAATATGATACATCCTGGACTAACGATGGCGGAGCGGAAACCTGCCCTCACCAATAACGAAAATCAAGGACATAGATACCCTTCCCCAATTGGAGCACATCACACCACAATCCAATTACCCTGCAATCTTCCGCGGATCAGTCTCCAACAGCTCCGAATCGATCTCAGATCTATGACACAGACAATATGTACTTGTAATGAAACCTCATCTCGCCTCGCCTCGCTTCGTGTGTAACGACGATAGCCGTTGAACGGTCGTTCGCCCAGGTACCCTGACGGCAGGAGATCGACGCGCAACTGTGCCACCTGTTGTGTAAAGCGTGGTGAGATCGAGGTGAGGCGGTGGAGAAAAGTCAGGTGCTGGTAGAATGCTCGAGGTTCAAGTACCGATGGTAGCCGTGAGATTTGCGAGATTTACGGGGGAGGAGTATATGGATTAGGAGGGTGGGCGGGATGCTGGATTGGGTATTCCATAGTTATTGGTAGTGAGAAGGGAGAAGGGATGGAAAGGGAAAGGGGGGGTTGATTGATGGAAGAGTGAAGGATGGAATGTTGCACGTTCGGTCTGCAAGGAATAGTGCAAGCGGACGGTGAAGTAGTAATTGGGATGCATGATTATTCTAGAGGATATCTACTATCTACGTGCGAATCTGTTTCGCTCCCTGAACTCCGAAATGCAAAAAATTACCAGTCTCTTTGTGTCTGCATATTCAAGGTCTTCAAAGCGGCGTTTATCGCAACCCCATTCTAATCATCTACACGCCTGCAAGTCTTCTGAAATCCCATTCCTGACCCAGCCACTCCAGTACATCCACCTTACCATAGCACCTTCCACAAACCAACTCCCTCCGCCCTTTGAACTTCTCATCAACTTCGTCTCCACATCCACAACTATTACACTCGAAGTTACACTCTCGTGGTTGCATCATAACGGACTCTAACCATTCCGCCAATCCTGGGTCTACACTCCCTCCCACTCTTGCGAGCTGCACGCCCCGAACTCCGAGAAACAGCTTTAAAACACCCCAATCACACGCCTCGAATTGCGCCTGCCAGACCTTGATCTCCAGATACTCAGCACCCGAGAACGCAAGTGTAGCCTGCTGGGCCGAGAACCTGGGGTCCGTGTCCAAGCGGAGAGAGATCTGCCAGCGACGGATCAGACTCGTGACCGTGGGGTACAGCACTGGTCTTGCCGGAGACGTGAGATGCGGCAGCGATGACAGCAAGTTTGTGTGTGCGTGGAAGATGTGTGTCGAGTACAACAGGCCTTTGGCTTCGTTGTTGATTTGCCGACAGGTGGAGAGGATTTGCGGGTAAAGGGTCACACAGGTGAATATCTCGTTGTAGCCGCGTATAGAGAGGTCTTTGGTCTTTTGCCCGAGCTTGTTGGATGAGATGGTCGAAGGGCAGAGGAGGTATGAGTATATTTGATTCCGAAGCTCAGCTGGCAGACGGAAAAGTGGAGATTGGAATTGTGGACGGATGGTGTTGTTCAGAGATGGTTTGGTGGTGCTGCCCGCGGATAAGGACTGGCGTTTGCCATTAGATCCAAGGCCTCCGGACGGCGCTGGTGTTGCTCCAGGTAGACCTGATTCCGCGGGAGAAGATTTGAGGCCGGGATGCTGAGGCTGAGAGGCTGGAGATGAGGATGGCGAACTGTATACCAGGGAGCTGGGCGCAAACGTTGGTGTTGCCGCTGCCGTGGGCGGGTGGTAGTAGAGTGTGTAGTAAGACATGATTCTCTCTCTTGCTGTCGTTCCTCTTCTGTCTTTGAGTTGATAGATTCGAGGATGGATGAGCGGGCAGTGATACTGTGGGATCGAGCGGTTGATAACGAGTCGGTACACCTGTTCTTTCCGATGAATCCGACTTCGGAAGATGCGTCACTTCGGCTTCCAATTGAGTCCGACGGAGAAGTAGCCGGTGTCGAGGCTAACGAGTTGAGAGGAGTCAGGATCGAGATAGAGGAAGCAGAAGACGATGAATCGAGGGAGGGAAACGGAGGTCTGATAAAAATAGGGCTTGTCGAATAGTATCCGGGCATCAGGACAACATGGGCATGTATAGTAGACCTGAGTAGTTTGGATGAACGCGGGGTTCCGCGAGTCGAGAGTTAAAGTTTCCCAAATAAGATGATATAGACGAGATACATATGGGGGCAGTAAAAAGTCGGCCGTACCTCAGCGCATTCTTATATTCGCTCAGAAGCTATTGCACAAAATGCCAGCATACGGCCACGGAGTCATAATCACGTTGTCAGGGAATCCTGAATGTTTCGTTTGCACAGCGCTACGTTACGGACCGCACACCCTGCAGCAGGACCGCATATTCGCACCGATAAGGTGGTGATAAGGCTAGCGCCACAGATTCCTGGCCATGCACCGCTCAACGCACGCCTCAGCAACGCCATCACCTTACCGGCTGTCGCCGCCTCGCCCCAGAATAGCTGTCGGACCTGTCTGTGCTGTCTCCTGAGGCTCAACAACGCCTGCGTCGGGAGACGACGCCGCGGGTTTACGCGGGCCAGGGCATCTGGATTCTGCATCTGGGCATCGACGGACCCTTTCGGTGGATATCAATGTCGCAAGCTTCGTTTCTCGTCGGCTGGTGTGGGCTGGAAGACCACAGTAGCCTGTACTGCGATATTGCGCCTCTTCCTTGTCCAGCTGCGGGAATCCCCCTTCGAGTCCCCCGTACGGCGTTTTCAGACTCGACTTGCCAGCCCACAGGATGGATGCTCCATTCAAGCCTCAGATCGTTATCTGGCCCAAAAATCTCATGACAGGAGCCAGGTCGCGATGAGAATCTCTCGGACACACCGCCTCACTCGTCGCCCTCTCAGACCCGCTCCTACCCAGCCATCCATCCACGAGTCCCATCCCGCGCAGCACAGCACAGCGACATCCCACCGTGCGACAGATTCCCAACAACGGCCAACGGTCTGGTTCTCGCTGCGTCTGACAGGCCCGCTGTAACCAAGTGGTGTGATGTGTGGCCGGAGCCCCAAATCTCCGAACATTCTCCTATTCTCTCATACGCCTGTGCTTCTCTGCTACTTTTTTTTTGTCAATTCCAGCTAGTTGGTTCTTGGAGAAAGAATTTCTCGCAATCAAGGGTTTGGTACGTTCTGAGTCTTCGAAGTCGTTCGATATTGATGTCAGAGTGGCGGTGCATGAGCCAAGCTGATGCGAATGCACCCGTATCCTCCCGTCGCCAGCGCGGAAGACACCGGGCTCGCTTGCATCGCAGACGAACGGCCAATATTGTTTATCAGATCGCATCGCCCTTCTATTCGCGCGGCTCTAATGGTTGCTGAGAATGTCCGTTGCGGTGTGTTTTGCAAACACCGAATTGTGGGACATGCATGGTCCGAGAATCGAGGCTGATGCTGCACCCTTCCGTCCGAACGAAGCCAATGCTTTTGCACAATGGTAATGTCGAATTGGAGAGTTTTGGAAAAACACGTGCAGGTGGAATTCCTAGAGCTTTGGTCTGTAGTTGAGTCATGTTTGTTGTCTTGTCGGATCCTGCTCTTGTTCAATATGCACCCCCACTTGCGTGGGATACATCGTCTGAGAAAGACGGTCGATAGGTCGAGTATAGGCTTCTCTTCACGCCGCCGTCGAAAGAGCCATGTTTTCAACGCTGGCATCGTATGGTTGATGCAATCGGAGCCGAAGATTTTGCATGATGTAAGCCCGTTCTTGGGTGCAGCGCTTCACCGGTTGCATGGGCTTCTCTTCACGCCCCCATCGAAAGAGCTGTAGCTGCATCGCTGGCTGATTTATTTGGCTGGAAGGCAGGCTGCCCCGTCTCCGCGAACAACAACGGCTCAACAGTCTCCAGCCCGCATGCACATGTCCAGAATTGTGGCACCATCAACTTCACTGTCGCAGGACCAGCAGCCTTTTCAAAGAACGCTCAACTCACCGATCGAAAGGCCTATAGTGGCTTCGCTGCTGTAGCCAATGTTACGGGAAGGGATGTGCTCCATGCTCTTCAGCATCTCAAGAACTCCCTCGGCAAAGGGCCACGAAACTCACCAGTCAAAGGTCCAACTATCTACCGTTGGTATATGCACCACTGTCACTCACATCCTCAAGAACAATAGCGTCATTGAGCACTCATCTTACAGACGAAAAGTACAACACGACCTGAAAGACTACTGATTGTTGATTATTTCGACGCTAAATGCTTCCACGCCAAAGCGCTGAACTAGTGCATGAGAAAAAGGCTGCTGCCATCATGAATCAATCATGCGTGTGTCGTTGTCCCAGATTAAGTACTC
This sequence comes from Clohesyomyces aquaticus, assembly GCA_002105025.1. Lineage (NCBI taxonomy): Eukaryota > Fungi > Ascomycota > Dothideomycetes > Pleosporales > Lindgomycetaceae > Clohesyomyces > Clohesyomyces aquaticus. Next base: position 491,417 of record MCFA01000002.1, read on the forward strand.
CATTCCTTTCCTTCCATCCAACTCGAGTCGATCAGGGTATAGGTATGCAACGTATTTCGTACGGCAATTGATCCTTCATCTGCTCCCATTCACTCTCACTTACTCTTTCTTTCGTTCGTAGATATGGTGAGGTAAGCACCCTCCGAAGGCATGCACGCCTAAAATTGAATCACCTTATTATTCTCCTCTCTTCGTACGTTTCCACACCCCGGCCCGCCTCTACACGACCAAGCCCGCTATTCCAACGCCAACCGCCGCACCAATCCTCATCCACCCAGCTCCCATCGTTGGTGCAGCACCCTCCTGAACCGTCTTCGTAATGCCCGTCTGGCCCGTCAGGGTCCCCATCCCAATGACTCCCTCCCCTGGTTGCGGAGCCTGCGAAGGCACTGCGACAAATGTCACGGCGACGGTCACGGGAACCCAGGTCTTAATGCCGCCCTTCAGCATCGTCTCGACCCATTGCACGGTCACGGAGACCTGGGGTTCCCCTGGGCGCGCGGTGGATTTGACGCCGGGGACAGCCGCCGGAACGGAGGGGGGTTGCGGGGCGGCGGGGTTGACGACGATTTCGCGGGCTCGGAGACTGGGGATGTGTTAGTTTCGTGGGGAAGGATACGTAGGCGACTGGGCGGGCGACCAGAGGCGAGGACAACTTACTCCAGGTTCTCTTGGATGGCGGGATTAGATGTTGGTTCTGGGGCTGCGGAGGAGGAGACTGGTATCGAGGCAGCTGCTGTTGCGCTTGGTATTGTTGCTGTTGATGGGGAGTGTGCGGGTTGGGGCTCTGAGTGGCAGATGCGGCATGCGGCGAGCGCGGGGAGGAGAAGGACGGCAAGGGACGATAGCCTCATTGTGAATTGGATATCGGAGGTATAAGTCGTGTTGCAGTACGGTTCGGTATGTAGAGAATCCAAGTGGGCGGAGCGCTGATGAGTGATCAGGTAACAGGCCTCCCAAGATGCTCCCTCTAAGCTTTCCTCCTGAGCTTCTGAATGCAAATCGGATGTGGCTGTGGCTGTAGCTGCCTGTTTCTAATGTTGGTCGATACGTATTGCTGTCGCGAAAGCAAAAGAGTGAGTGGACGAAGACCGTTCTCCCCAGGGAAGGACTTCAATGATCAAATGAGTGTCGGGTACTTCTGTGGCGGCTCCAAATAGTGTTGATTATCGAGTACTGTGTCGAACAAACACACAATCAACCGCTGGGTCGTAAGGAGTACTTTGATAAGTGCGTGAGGGGGACGAAACCAGTCAGACAAGCTGAGCAGATAAAAGAGAGCGACGCGAGTTAGGCTGACTATACGCAGTAGTGACTGACTGCGGTGTTAATGGATCAACAAGGAAGGAAGGAAGGAATGGATGAATGAATGAATGAATGAATAAATGAGGTGGGCTACAGGAGGCAAGAAGAGAAGAGAGACCTCGGGAATGCAACGCAACGCAGCTGGCCAGCGAAACTCTCAGAGAAAGGGAGAGTCGCAAAAGAAGTAACCACGGGTGCGTGCCTCCGGACATGTGTCAAATTCTGCAATCGACTCGACTATCAATCACAGACCCGCAGCAGCCTGTGCCCAGTCCGTCCAGGGCATCTAATCAATACACAAGCCTCACCAACGCCTATCCATGTGGATCTCTCACAATGCTTCGTCGCTCAACAATCTCGGTGTTCTCGTGCGGTCCCGTCAAATCTGCCACTAATCCAGGGCAGCGCGCTCATTCGCTGGCGGGCGGCCAAGCATTCGCCTATCTTTCTCATCGCGGTCTGGATCAGCGGTCCTCCCGTCAAAACAGGCGCTTGTGCTGGGTTAAGCCTTGCGTGGCATGAAACGGGCAAGCCTTGTTCGAGTCGGTGAATGGTCGGCAGAAGCTTGATAAGGAGGCGGCAATTTCGTGTGCGACGAAATTCCCACTCTCTCTCCGCCCGGATGACTTGATTGCAAGCGCTCGCCATAGTACTCGCTCAGGGGACAATAGAAGGCTTTACGGATGAGGGTCTTTGAAAACTGAAATCTGAAGGATGGGCGGTTTGCTGATGGAGCTGCGAAGGAAGATGTTATGCAGAGACACCAGCGTCAAGCTTTGAGCCTCACTAAGAATCACTAAGACGCGGGTCCGATGCCGCTTCATCGGGCAATTTCTCGTGTTTTCGTCGGGAGGATGTAGCGCGTACGAGGATGTGGAGCAGGGAATGCTGTGACTGGTGGCGATTCGAGGCTGCACAAGAGATAAGATTTTCGCCTGCAATGCAGAATATTCTCGCGATATTTTCATACATGTACCTTCGGAGAACATGTTTTCGCAGTTCCAACTTTCCCTTCATCGCTGTTCTCGGCCCCTCACCACTTCGCCGAGCGCTTCCGCAAAATTCTTATTAGAAGGCCTCGGCCGCATGGATTTCCGATATTATCCGCCGACGTTACAAGGCCAGGCATGTGACACAGACAGAGACGGGCCTTCTGGAAGTCAAGGAGATACAAATTGCTTTTTGCGTCTGGATCTGGTGCACAGAGCACGTTCTCGCCGCATGCACATGTTGCCTGCATGCATTGGTTGGGGGGGGGGGGGGGTGCGACATTCACAAGTTGACTGATTGGCAGCTCGCTCACCAGCACTGCTGGACAACGACGGGGCCCACACGGAAGTAAATATTGGAGTAACCCTTGAGGCATAAGGTGCTTAGTAAAATTCATGCACCGAGCAAAGATCTTCTCGTGTAAGCTAACATTGCTGCTCGGCCTGAACTCACTGAGTGGGTATTATGCTGATTTGCTACTTATTGAGTAGGGTTTCCACTTAATAAATGCCCTTTTGCACTCATTGGGTGGAAATTGAAGCGCAGTTAAGAGAGCAATTCCGCTACACAGATGCTATTCTAAAAGTTCGGGCACAAAACCATAGGGATCGTCAATGCCCCGTACGAGCTTTTCATGAGGAATATTACCACAAGACTGAGTGCACCTTTCTTGAACACATGTGATTGATAGTCGCGAACACGCTGACTCTATCATTTCTACTTTTATTCTCTAAATCTTTCGGTCTGTTCTGTCACTGCCTTTCACAAGACCATATATACGAGAGGCAATGAGCTTAGGAGATAACAATCCAAGCGAAACCCCTTTCCCTATCACTATACCAAAAATAACTTGCACATACTCACTAATACTCATCTCGCTATCCCCACGCCTCCTTCTCCACTAAACCCAAAACCCATCTCGATCAAACAAAAACCCGCACCACAAATCAGAACACCAACGACTATCCCCGGGCAGGAGACAATCGTTGGACTGACTTTTACTCCGCAAAGAATCAGAGCCTTCTTGCTACGTTGGAGAAGGAAGCGAGCACTCTACACGAAAGCAGAGTCATTAACATGCACCATTATCAGCCAGTCAGTCAATACAGAGAACAAGGACAAGAACAAAGATGACAGTCGCAACAAGAAGAACATACAAAAGAAAAAATGGGGTAAATGGCAAAAGCCGTCTCAACACCCGGATCTTCTTGTCTATGTACCGCCCAAACGCCGATCAAACATGCCAAAAATTCCTTTTACAGAGACTTCGACTTCACAGTGGATGGAACGTCGCCTTTCCCAGCGGCCAAGGTGTGCTAGCAACTCGCGTGACCCACTCCAACACCGATGCCTACCTCGGTCCCTCACTCACTTTACAGGTGCGGTTCGGTTCACACATACATGCCCTGCCTATAGTTCTCGTTAGCTAGGGAGTGAAACCGATTGGCTGTGCTGCGAATTGTAGTATATCTCTGACGGATGGCGCAAACGATAACTCTCGCCAAATTAACAACAACGTTCGGGAAATTGAAATACGGGTGGGATGGAACGACCACGGGGTTTGGAGGATCTTTTGACTGCGGGAGCCAGGAAGCGTGATGTACCTATACAATACACGTAGATATGGGCAGAGAAAGTGAAACCGTTACTTCTTCGTTCCAATTTCCCAACGCAGCCTAGCCTTGAATACAGCTAATGAATTCACCAACACTGACCGTATTCATGTCCATTAACTATTTGGTACTTCTGACTTGTCATGTGACACGCAAGCATACTCAGAGCCCGGTCCTCTCCCATGGGCGGACGGCCGTCGCCATCCATACAAACCCCCCTACCCGCCCATAGGTTGAAAGCAAAAGTATATATACAAGAAGCGAATACAACGCCACCAAAACTAAACACTACATAGGCGGCGTATGCGCCAGCCCAGCTGAGAAGGAAATTATATTATGGTATGGTATAGGGATAATCATGGCGTCCAGCGAGTATGTGGAAGGATGCAAATAAGCATCCTTCAAGTCGAGCGACAATGGCGTCTAGTCTACCAGGGTTTGCAAGATCGAAATGCAAGCCCCTGGCTTGAAGCTCCTTCCTCCCAAGATCCAACTCCGTGGTCTCGTTCACGCATTCATGACGGTCCGGACCGGAAAAGCAAGCAAATATAATGCTTTTGGCTAGGCGTATATCCATATCGATAAGAAGACCAAAGGAAATGCGGAAGTGACAGTGCCAGGCAGACCGGGTGTCTCACGTTCTTCGCCGCTTCCAGAAGCTCATATGGCGAGCGCCGCGCTTAGGAGCGCAATAAGCATTGGTATATACGCGACTCCAGAACCAGTCGCAGCGAAGCGACTCAGCGCCCCACTCATACTGACCGTCTGGCCGGGCGTATGTCCCTTGTCCGTCGAGAAGAAGTAAGTCTTCCAGTTACTTTTCTGGCTCGGTGCAACCTTCTGATCCGGAATCTGGCAGACCTTTGCCTTATCCAATTTGGGACAGCGTTTGGTGTAGTCCTTCTGCCGGGCTGTGTCAGACGAGTTGAAGTATGCTTTAATGTACGATATCGTCATCGCGGTGTCCTTGGAAGGAGGCCCGGCGGACCATAGTGGGTCGCCGTTGCTCCAGTGGTTCATGAAAAGGTATCCAGGCTCCGTGGGCACGTTTTCGGTGAAATCTTGCAACCAGGTTCCGTCGACGAAGAAACTGACTCTGGAAGGCGCCCAGTCGAAACGGTATTCGTGGAAGTCTTTGTCGGGTTGGAAAGGGAGGTGTTGGACTTTGAAGTCGGAAGTGTTGGAGGCGTCGTATCCTTCGCTCTTGGATTGCGGACTTTGGAGAACGAGGTTCACGGCTCCAGTTGATGCGTTGAATTGCTTTGAGAGGAACTCCATGTCTATCTCTTGGGTGTTATTGTAGAACTGGGTTGGGTTAGTTAGTGAGTATCGAAGAGTGGTTGAGAAGCATGTGTACGTACCCAGAAGAATGCACCACAGGTTCCTGATGACTGCGATAATTTCATGGCGACGCGGAAGCTGCCGTACAGCAAATCGTTCCGTACTGATGTCATCTCTGCACCGCTAACGAAGCCATTCGAATGGTCTCCCCGCACCCACAGTTGCAGCCCAGCTTCTCCTCCATGTTCCGAGTCGCCGGACCATGCCTTCTTGTCCTTCAATGGATTTCCTTGGACGTTCTCAGGCAGGAACTGTTTGCCATATGCTCCTCGTGCGTCCTCCTTGGACACGTTATACTCCTGGGGTCGCCAACCAACAGACGAGAAGTTTGTCGTATAAGTATGCAGAAAATCGTTTTCCAAAATATCTGTGTAGACAGCGAAATCCGCCTCGTTCGTCGAATTTACCGAATATCCGCATTCGCAGTACGCCGTAGCTGAAGATAGGTCGATTAGCGAGGCCGAAGGATTTACCGCGCGATAGACTCACCCAATCGAGCCATAGCCAATATCAACCATGGCATCGCGCCAACCGCAGCCCATAATCGCAGCATCGAGACCATTATATAGAGAAAGAACGAAAGACTGAAGGTCAGTTAACAAAAAGAGCGTGACGACAGAATGTTAGGAGAGAGCGAATGTTTATTGCAAACATGGGCAGAGGGTCGCGGATATAGCAAGCATGCCAGGGCGCTCCAAACTTTGTGTGTCGGCTCAATGGCCAAATCAGGTGCTCTGGACTGCCACTCACTTTTGATGTGCAGGGAAGCCGTTGTCGATCTGGAAAGCAACGGATGAGGCTTGGAGAAGCGCCGCAGGAACCGAAATAAACGAACACGTAAGTTTCTGTGGAGAGACAAGCCGCTAGGGGCCCGGACTGGGCGCCGTTGAAGATCAATTCACCTGTCAGAACTGTGGAATGGAGAAACCGAGCCCACGCGACGAATGGTGTACTCGCGTGTTTGCGAATCTTGTGCGGAGAAGGAGGGGCTCGACGAATACATGGTAAAAGTCATTGATAACACCTGCCACCGCTGTGCGACTGTGTCCACGGCGAACTGCATCCCGAGGTCGTGCCACAGCGTCTTTTTCTCGCACTGCAAGGACTAACCATGGGCCGTAGGTCTTGGACCGGACTTGCTTCTGGACAAGCAAGAAAACAATCTACCACGAGCGAGATGTTGAGAGCGACCCCAGTAAGAATTGGCTTGGAGGTCGCGATTGTGGTTAGCAGCCGTCTATGCATAGTCGCATGAGCAATTGCCCTCGCCGATGTCATCGCGCCCGTCAGTGTGCCATGACTGCTATACAAATCCCAAGCCCCTATGGCATTCCCCAGACAGGGGCATTTGGGCCAGCCAAACACCAAGCAGCAAATCAATGCAAGCAGGCAAGGAACATGTCTCAGAACTCGGGGGCTCGGTGCCCCTTTCGGTAATTCACAGACATCGGCCACTACAGAAACCACTAGGGCACGGTGCCCTTTTGACATTTGCATACCGTACCAATCAACATCAATAAACATGCTCCGTTCTCCGTTCATCTTTCTAACATAAATGCCCGCTAGGTACCATGTCAAGATTAAAGGAATGACGACGCCGTAGCTAGAAACCAAGCCAATAGATCTTTCCAAGTTTTCGGACATTTCATGACCAAAAAGTGCTCCGATTGAGTCCTCGTATCCGACCGACTGAGATGCAATCATCAAAAGTTGCACGCGCGAAAAGATTCGTCTAATCATCCATTCAAGTGCCAAAATAATAATGACCGTACGCCAAAACGTTGAATTCGATTTAAATGCTGCGTGGGGTATCACAAGAATCCAGACTCAGAGAGAAGCCTGTTTGCGCGACTCGTCAGTACGTCCTCTATGTAGGTGATTTGTATATAAAGGGCACGGAAAAGTACCTTGCAATCTTCTCATCTTCCCGCTCGCGTGGCTCTATCTGCAAACTCGTGTCGTACATCTCATGCACATCGCCGGCTGATTGCATGTTCGTCAAGATGTAGTCTTGCAGCTCGATAACAGGCTGCAAAGGATAGGGGACGTTCTGATACTGCTGTATATCGCGAATCACCTCAGCCGTCTTCGCCCGCTTGGCAAAGTTGATTAGGTTTGTCTTCTTGATCAGAGAAGGGATACCGTCTTCGATGAAGGTTAGATCCGTAAGATAAACGCCTGTTCCTGTTAGCATGCGGAACATGGAGCTGGTGTCAATGTGCTAACCAAAAAATGGGATGCATGGAGGCTGAGCCTTGTGTAGAGTATCACGGTACTCCGCAAAATTCTTTGTGCTGCCCATGAGCTTTCGCATAGATTCCAAAGTGGCCATCGTACGAGAATGCACTTGAGTCCACGTCCTGTTAAGTCGATGGATGGGTGCGGTGCCCAGTGCAGAGATAATGGAGGTGAGTGTCGAGAAGTTGTTGAGATTTCGACATCGCTGTGATGCATCAGTAATTGCGGTTCTGAAAGTGCCTCTGACAAAATAGACTTACGTCTGCGACGGTCACAAAGTGCTTAATCACGATGACTCTACGCTTCACATCCTGCTGAGTCAAAATCATCTGCGCAACCCAGTTTGTAAGCTGGTTTGAATGCAGAATCAATGCTTTCACGTTAGATGCTGGATCGGGTTCGCCAGGTTGCAACTTTCGCTGCCATGTCTTGTTAAGGCACTCCGTGGGCCGAACCTTCGCGTATAGCCTGGACTCGATGATTGTAAGTTGGCGGGCAAATTCGGTGGGGTCAATGTCCAAGAATTTCAACCTCTTCATGTGCTTTGGAAGGATTGGTTGAGGTGTCGAAGTGTTCAGGGTGAGGACCAAGCGTTTAGTGGGCATATCGGGGCCACGCGATCGCTGCTCGACCGAAGTCATGAGCGGGGCAGCTCCGGGTGTGCTCGTGGTCGCAACATGATCCTTCGCGAAATTGTAGACCCTTTGGATCAATATCCGCGCGTCTTCGTCATTGCCCTCCATCCAATAATTGTCAAACCAATTCTTGAGAATATTTACCACTCGAAACCTAATAGGTTTCTGCTTCATGTCCACCCAAGTCTGGTAATCTTCTTTTGCCAGACCGTATGGTGGTTGGATACTCCATCTTTTGACGAGCATCTCGAACAATTCGGACGCAGTGGTAAAAGAGCGATATGTAAGGAGGAACGTATTGTTGAACGCAGAGTCCAATCGGTCGTGGCGAGTGAGCTGCTCGACAAGGCCAGTCAGAGTCCCACCTCTAAGTTGAGGAGGACTGACTTTGTGGTCATAGGAAATCTCTCCTTCATGGTCTAGTCTGAGGAATTCCGGCACCTCTTCCACGGTTGCAATGACGGGCACCTCGCCGAAGAATTTCTCAAGCTTCTTGGATCCATTCGTTCTGAATGGCTCAGCTTTGGTCTCATCCAAGGCCTGGCCTTCAGAGTACGAGTGGGGCTGGACCATATCCTTCAGGTTGGGCCTCAGGTTCCCAGATGATGGCCCCCTGGCGTGGTAGTTTGCAACCTCTGTATCTGTGTTGCGCCGTGAGTCCTGTCGAACAGCCATGTCTGCCAGAGGGAGTGCATCTGATAGCTGCTGCAGCAAGCCATATTGCCGTGCAATGTTTGCTTCAAGATCTCGTGAAATGTTGCGCACTGCGTTGACCCTATCTTCCAGCGACTCTCCACGGACTTCGGCCCACTCGTCCGCCAGGGGTGCAGCGACTCCTTGGCAGGAGATCACCAGCTCTGACACCAGATCGTAAACGGTTTGCTTTTGGATACTGAATTCGCCGAGCTGTTGTCCTTGGATGGTAGCGCTCAAGGCAGAAAGGTTGATAGATTCGACAGTAGATATCCATGGCCGGCATACATCAAGAAGCTTTCCAGCGGCATTGCAGATACTGTCGCCGATAATCTGATGTCTATAGGGCGTGACGATCTTTTCCCGGACGACAAGCTGTTCATCGAGCCGTCGAATGCTGGAAACAATCAACCTTTTCAAGTCCTCTAGCCTTTCCAGTACGCGGGAATCCAATTTGACTGTTGGCTCAATGAAGGGCTCATAATCTTCCTGGTCTATGAAAGACATGGATGTTGCGGATTCCCGAGTATCCAGACCGTTGTTATGCCAGTTCCCACCAGAGTTGCTTCCCATCACAAAGCCTGGAATCAACCGGGGAATGTCCTCGCCCCTTTGCTGACGAGCGACCTCGACAAACCCGTATACCCCGTTCAGAACACCGTCCGCTTCCTTGAGGCACTTGGAGTAAGAATCCGGTGGGGGAAAGTCGGCTGCAGCGATGTGCGAAGATAAGACCAGCTTCGAAAATCTTGACATGGTCTCCCGGAAGTGCGGATACAAAGCCTTGTTAGTCGAAATGATGGACGGATTTCCGGAGTGATTATCAGTGGTTCCAGAGCCTGCAGCAAGGAGCAATCGAAGATGGTCCGAGATATCTTCGGCCCTTCTGACAAATTCAGATCGATCGCTGTTGTTAATAGTCTGTCGATAGCGTTCAACGGCCCGGCGCATATCGTCAACCATTCTGTTCCACGTCAAGGGTATGGGATTGACGTCGTCGTAGAACCTTCGCGACATGGCAGAAGTCACTGGTGCACCGCCGAGGGGGTTGTTTGCGAACGAGGTTGCCGTTGTACCGATGGGGGGAATCGAAGCACCAGTTGCAAAGCTTGCGCCATTCATATCATGAGATCTGGTGGTGGGGGACGCCGCGTTCATCGAGTCCATTGATGTTGCTGGCGAGAGCCCGTCGGAAACCCGTCGTCTTCCAGACTTAAACTTGAAGGTCAGCGATATCCTCTGCAGTGAGCGCTTCGGGAACTTACGAGAGAGCTCTGTGACCCCGTCATGCCGGGACCCTCAAAGTCTGAGGCTGAATTCTCGTCATCGGTATCTTCGACGCTATAGCCAGACATGATCAATTCCGGCGGGGGCCGCGACGAATCAGGGATGTATACGTTGGTGCGATCCCGAGGGCCATTTTCATTCAACGAGGGCGTTTCGAGGGGAAGCTCCATGGTGCTGACACCAGTCAAGGTGTTGAAGTAGTATAGCCTCCCGTCCGGAGTGGCCTGAGGTATCCAAAATGCCGCTTCTTCCTGGTCTCTGTTTTCGGCTCCTTCAATGGGCAGCCTCGATGTATCGTTTCCGTTCATAGATTCAGTGTCCGATGTGGAGTAATCAGTCCCTCCAAGGGACCCGTTGTCTTGATCATCGTCGACGTCTCCGCCGTTCTGATCATCATCATCCACCTCGTCGGTTGGGCGGGGTACCACGGCGCAATAGTTGCTAGGGAACCATCCTCGCACGCCGTTGATGACTCCGTCCCACCAACCGCTCTCCAGCTGTGTTATGACCTGGATGATGTCGCCTTGTCGGAAGCTCAAGCTGGTCCGGTCGTCCGCGTCGTAGTCGTAAAGGGCGCGCACATACATGCCGCCAGGGACAACGGTCCCGCTGAAGCCGTTCATTGTGGAGCCTGAGCCCGTCGGGGCGAGGTCAGAGGGCGTGGAGGGCGGTGTTCTTTGACGCCAGCGCGGGACACAGTCCGCTGGTGGAGGGCAAGATGCAAGAATGAAGCAATAAACCCAAGAAGACTCTGCCCTACGACGCGACGGCACTCACGAGGCGGGTGGGTTGCGTCTTATGGTCAGGGTTGGCTCCGGTTCTGAAGAGGGGATGCAATTGGGCGAGGTGTGGCACCGCCTGGGCGCTGAGTACCGAATGGGAGCGCTCACATAGGACGACAAGGGCTTAGTTCGCGCTTAGAGGAGGCCACGACAGCGAGTAGGATGGCCGGGTAGGGAGATGAGTATAAATATGGATGGGAATCTATCGTGAGCACGAGAGGATGCGGCGCTTGAGAGGAGTCGCTGGGCTTGATGCAGCGCTCGTGGGACGCTGTGCCTCCAGTCGTCGCCGACTCCAGCACGTGATTTTCCTGGCTAAAGACGCTTCGGCAGCTCAACCGTGTTCTGAGACGGGGAGCATCCTTATGACATGGGGAGCATTGACGGAGTCCGCCTCCGCTTGCAGACACCAGTCCCATTTGCAGTTCTATAGTGCTCGTTATATTGTAGGCCCGACCGTCGATGTTGTGCATGTGAGCAATCTGTGCTGCCTTGCAATGCCTCAATCTTGGGGGCTGCAGGATTCTCTTCATTGTTCGCAAGGCAGACGGATGAAATGCATCAAAGACGACCAATGCCTTGCAGACTTCACGTTTGTTTTTGGTCGTTTTTGGCTGGCCGCTCATGGACTCAACCGGGTTGCCGCGAGCACTCGTCCTGATCGGGGTCAAGCATCCTCATCCTCAGGCAAGGCGGTGTGGTAACGAGCAGGCAGAAGACAGGAACTTGGCCGAGTCTCTCTTTCGGCTGACGCTGCCACTTGACTCGCTGAGTCTTGGACAGTCGAACACCAAGGCCCTCCCTTGGTCGCAACCAAGACGGTCGTGCCCAAATGGGGATTGCTCTCGACGCCTGTCGCGACAGTGTTCCATGCATGTCGCCTGTGCGACTCCACCGGACGTCCGTCCGAGCGTTTTGCTTCACTGTTAGGGTGCAAGTTACAACATGTCGACACTGAGACTCGAGAGGCCTTGGGTGCGTGGGAGAGGTGGTTCGATCATTTGATAACTGGACAGTGATACCGTGGACATGACTACTTAAAAAGGGCCGACGAAACATGACCGCTCGCAAGGTCCACACTGGGAGAGAGACAAGGGGAAGTTGAGTCCGTTGGCTCGCGTGGAAGCGGAAGATCAGTTTTACTAAAGTGGCGCCAAACGACGAGTCCAAATTCCAAGGGCCGCGACCTGTTGAGCACTCTGCCCTGTGGCTTCTTGATCGTTGCATACACAACTGCGACTGCGACTGCGACTCTGACTTTACCAAATCCCTTGGTCCGGGTCTGCTATCCCCACTACACACGCGGGAGGGTCTCCTGCCCGCTGCGGAAGTCGCTGCGTGCCGCACGTGGGAACAGCGTGGGATAGCAGCCTACGAAGAGAAGGCCGAGATATCAGATGAGATTGCCCCATGGAACACAGCAAAAGGTTGCAAACGTTTTCCCAGCCCAAGGCAAGGCGCAGACGATCTGCCTCCTGAATATGAAACAAGGAGCAGCAAGCGGCCCTTTTCTTCTGGAGCATTACGACAATCGTCCTAGCGCGGGGGTTTTCGAGCAAAAGTGAGTCCGCTCGCGATAGTGATGGCCATGGAGGGGTGGCAGGTCTTGTACCGAGTGGGCGATGATAGCGCAGTCAGCCTGGGAGACTCCACCCCCTCGACGAGAGGATGAGGCTCGAGGATGCTGTAGGAACGGAGTCGTCCAGCGACGGCGCCATTTTGCCGGCGCCCCTCCATCCCTGAAGAAGAGCGGGGCATGAAGAGCCAAAGCTCAGGCGATTGCTTGCTCACCAGGACCACCGAGCGCCGGGGACTTGCCCCTCCAGTGCGCAAATGCAATTCAACAACAGCGCCGGCGGGTTCTCTGTCCCACCATGGTTAGAGACGACCTGGTGCAGTTGTACGCAATTGCACACAGCGAAAACGTGCCCTCATGCTCCGCGCGACTCGGATAATGTTCTGAGCTTCGGGGATCAATCCTCATCATGCAGATGTGGGCCGCCGCTGCTAATTCAGACTGGTGGGTCCGGGGAAGTTGATCCCAGACCGCTAGTAAGCATTCGCTGGACCAGCCCGACCAGGAACGAGTGAAGACAGAGGGCGATCGGTCCCGGCTCCAAAATTACTCGTGCTGCAAGAAGCTCTGGAAATTCAGGAGAATCCCGTGCCGGCGTTATATCTGTAAATAAGCAGGCGTGAGGTGTGAGCGCGAAGGAGGGCGGCCCCTTTTCCTTGCTCCGTCATCTGAGGGACGAGAGTGGGCTGGCGGGGGAGGAGTGCAACCCCTCGTTTTTTTTCTGGCGAATCTTACAGTGTGCGCTGCAGGTTCGACAACGGATATCGGATGTGCGCCGTCAAGGGAGGCGGTGTGAACCTTCCGTCCAAGGGCGCATCCAGAGGTGCGTGTTCAGCGGCGGTCTGCTGGCAGAAGTAAAGAGACTACGCCTCCAAAAGGAAACGTGAACAGATAAGTGCGGTGACTTGTTGAGCGCGACCTCATACCGCTCTTTCGTGGGCGCGGTGCAACTGCCAACAGCGTTAAAGGCGCTCCCGTCGACGGCACGGAGCCACGATCCGCTGTACGAAGGAGCTAGTGTTTTTTGAGCAATATGATGGCTGGAATGTTGATATCATGGGTAATTTTGCGCAGAGGGCATGATCCTAATTCTACCTCTATCATTCCAGCAATCCTCTAGACAGTTTATAGTTACTCTATTTGTTTAGACCGAGAAAGACAAGCTGTAAGGTTGATACGAGAAGCCAAAGGGGTTCCTCAAAAAATACTATAGCTCCTTCGTAGGGCATGGTATGTAGGTTCGCCCTTGGAGTACCTATAGGCTGTAGGATAATGGTTGGGTATCGAGTTGCCATGTTGCAGTCAGGCGCGCGAACGCGAGAGCCTCTGAGGACTCGATATCAACGCGAGAACACAGCTAAGCCGCACAGCAGCGACGGGGGCTGGCAAGGCAGAGGCCCCGAGGACTGATAGCGCCTGGCTGTCACTGTCGCAGTGTCGCTGCTCTGACAGCAGTTGACGGAGCCCGTCTGGGTGGAGGCCGTCCGCGGCGGGTTTGCAGGGCGTCCCGCGTGTCGGTGCGTGGCGGCGAGAAACACCCGCCACAAATTAGTCCGCGAGCTGAATGGATGACCTAAGCCTCAGTGCCTGCCCCTCCTCACTGCACTGCAACTGCCCCTTTCTGACCTGGTGTTATTCGCTTAACCAGTACCCCATCGCCCGCTGGCTGCCCTTCAAGTCTTCCATCTCGTTCACTCAACCATCTTCCCCATCCCCATCACCGTCACCGTCGCCGTCGCCCGCCCGCCCGCCCACCAGCGCCCTCTGGCCTCGTCGCCCCATCCCCCGACCCCATCATTTCACCGGCCCTCCCGGTGCTGTCTCGTATGCGCCTTCCCACGACACGGAATGAAAGAGTACATCTGCTTTTCCACCCAACCGATCCCAATTTAACGCCCACGCGCGCTCGGCCGGCAAGCACGACTCACCACCACGGCCTGAGCTCATAGAACCTACGCAGCCTACATGCCCTCCGCCGACATGACACTCGTGTCCGCCAGCTCTGCATCGCCCGCCGCGACACGCAAGTCCGGCGCCGCCCCCGAGAAGAAGTACAAATGCCAGTTCTGCAATCGCGCCTTCAGCAGGAGCGAACATCGCAGCCGTCACGAAAGATCGCGTAAGTTGCCCCTCGCATTGTGGTGACGGCGCACTGGGAGTGGAGTTCCGGCTTTATTGATGCGGGTCGTCGCGAGGCGGGCGCGCGTGCGGGGAAGACTGAGAACCAGCGTTGCTAACTGCCCCTCATCAACAGACACAAAGGAGCGCCCCTTCAAGTGCCTCAAATGCCGTAGCACCTTCGTGCGTCGCGATCTGCTCCTGCGCCACGACCGCACCGTCCATGCCAAAGATGGCGGCGTCCCTCTGCACAGCGAAGTGAAGCGTCGGACCACGACAAAAGCCCCCGAGGTGTCTGCGCCCGGCTCGTCCAAGGGTGCCATGCCCATGGATACCGCAACGCTCGAGCAGATCGAGGCGACGAACGACGAGATGGACGACATCGAGACGGCTGCAATGCTGATGACCGATTTCCACCACAAGGCCATGGCCAGCCAGGAGCCCGAAATGGCGACCGAGGCTCCCATCTCCCCCAATGGCCCGTCGCGCCTCGAACCATCCGTGTCGTATGCGCCTGGCGCCGTGTCTCTACCGCAGATGCCATTGTGGGACTCGATGGTACCCCACTCGGCCTCGGAGTCCAAGACGCACCCTCACGCTCAGAGCGGACCGGACTCGCACCCGGCCTTCAACAGTGCCAGCGCGCTCAGCTCGCATCCCCATCAGTTGCCTCCCATCATGGAAAGACAAATGTCTGGAAGCGACACGCTGGCGCCGACGTTCCCATCGATGAACGGTTCAGTGCCCGTGTCTGGTCTTGCCACCCCAGGTGCCCTTTCACCTTACCCGTCGATGCTTGGTCCCGTGTCCCCCGTCGACTATCGCCGATCACCCGGCCCGAGTCAAGCGTTGACCATGACCAAGGCACCCCAAATCGAGTCGGAAGAGGAGTGCGCGAAGATACTGGAGAACATCAAGTACTACGACAGCGAGAACGCCCTGCTGGACACCTTCCACCTGCCAACTCTGAACACGCTGAATAGGCTGCTGAAGACATACTTTGACCTGTTCCATCATCATCTGCCCTTCCTGCATCCAGCATCCTTCCAGCCGACCGAGGTCGCTGCACCCCTGCTACTTGCTGTCCTGTCGATCGGTGCCCTGTACATCTTCGATCAGGATCAAGCGTATATGCTCCACATTGGCTCCAAGGTTCTCGTGAACCAATTTCTTCAGAACAAGGAGAACTTCAGCTCCCGAAAATGCCCGTTGTGGACCATGCAGGGTACGCTCTTGAACATGATCTTTGCCAGCTGGAGTGGTGACCCCAAAGGCCTGGAGTGGGCCTGCTCCATCAAGAGCTTGCTTGCTAACGTAAGTACTTGAGCCCTACTGTCTTGAAACCCTACTAACATTGGATAGATGGTTGCTGGAAATCGGTACGAGCTCAAGCTACGCACCGAAGCTCGGGAAGGTGCACAGCCCAACCACGAGCAATGGGTTGAAGACGAGCAGTGCAGACGAACCTACTATGCTGTCTACATCTTCTTCGGGCTACTTACCCTGACGTATAACCACACGCCAGCCATGGGCTTCAACGAGTTTGATTCATTAGAGCTGCCGTCTTCAGAATCTCTCTGGACCATCGAAGTATCCGACGAAGATTCGTGGCGTGAAAGTCTGGCTGCATCCAAGATCATTACGTTTCGCCAAGCCCACGACAACCTCTTCCAAGGGGAGCCCGCTCGGTACAGCGCCTTTGCAACACGCGTCATGATCAACGCGCTATTCCTAGAAGTGTGGTACCACAAGCGCAGCCCCGAGGCACTTCAAGACGTTGTCACAGAGTACAAGCTCAGGCTCGCGCTCGAGACGTGGGAGAAGTCTTTGGAGCTCTGTGAGCCGGAAACTGTCGTCGTGCAGCTCAGTGCTCCTCACAAGGGTCACCCTCTCATCTTCAACGCAATGGCACTTTACCGAAATACCCGAACGCGTCTCGTGGTGGATTTGAAGTCTGTTCAAGAAGCTTTGCGCTACCACGATTCGTACGAGGTTGCCGCCGCAATGACGAACGCTCGTGACAAGGTCCAACGGTCTCAAGAGATGATTAAAGTCATTCAAGAATGCTTTGACTGCATCGAGGTTGCGGCTGTACAGGGTATTCGTTGGGTCGCTCGGACTTCGGCTACGAACTGGAGCATTGAGCATCCGCTTACCGGAATGGACCTGATGGTCATTCTAACTCTTTGGCTCTATCGTCTGGAACATGACGAAGAGCCTGCGACAGAGGAAGAACTGGCCATGTACAACAAACTGCGGAATCTGTTCGACGACGACTCCGTGGATGTTTATGGTGCAAAGCTGAGCTCCACCGTTGCGCGGCTTTGGGGGAGTATGATTGACGAGGTTGTTGTATGGGGGTATGTATATTCTTCTATATTCGTTTGAGCCCCAGCTAATTTATCAACAGTATTACCAAGCTTATGGGCGAAGCCTTCAAACTTCACTCACAAGCCCTCGTCGGTTATGAGGATGCCATGTCCTCCCGTTCCGGCTCGGCCACGCCTTCCATAGCCACGGGAGGCGTCCAAGTCCTGGAGATGCAGGTGGCCTACTGAGCCAAATCTAATGCTTATTTCACGATTCCCACGATCTGTTTCCTTGTCCCCTATTTGTCTTCAGTTCTACTAGACTGGGCCGACACTTCCGTCCCTCGTCATCTCCTCTCTGCATATGGGAGCATGGCCCGGAGTCCGGGTGTCCCCTTCGTTGCATACCGGGTACAGTAATCTCTTTCAAGTGTTTTTGGCATTCCAAGATTGGGTGACAATGGCGCACTGGGGCGGTCTCTGGTCCGGTTTCTATACACTCTCGGGCTCGGGCTCTTTCCAAAGGCCTCGGGGCCACCCTAATATCTCGGCGACTCTCACTCTCATACCCCTTTTATTCGCTGGACGGTACTGTTGGCTGGCCCCACGCGCTTGTTTCATCATGGTTCACCGAGATTTTGGTTTTTGCGATCCTAATACCTGACTGTCCTCGTTCTTTCTGATCTCCTTTGTCAGTTTTTGCTTGCTTTTTGAGATCTCCTTCTGCATATACCACAGTTTCTGTTTCATCTACCTTTGCGGAAATGAGAGTCGAGCTGGTGGGGGATATAGGCAAGCGGAAGGCGTGTATTGCGAAATCGGTTTGTTATCGGGATATCGTGTATAAATAGCAGTTCCTGGTGTGTATATGCATTTACTACTTGCGTATATGTGTTCTGTCTTGCTGTGAATCTTAGTGACATGAAGTCTGCAATGAATAGCGGGAGATAATATCTCTTCGATGGAGAACTAGATTGCGTAGAGGGCAACATTGCGGGTAGAGGAGCCCTACCTACGAAGGAGCTAATTAGTATTTCTTGATGAATAACTTCGACCTTCAGTTTTAGCCTTACAACTCCTCCTCACAAGGCTTCACAAATAGAATAAGCATAATCTATAAAGACAACTGCTAGATTCAGAAAGCTCGAACAAGGATCATGCTCTTTGACATCTCTAATAACCTTAACATTTAAACAGTGGCATTCCTCAAAAAATACTAGCTCCTTTGTACAGTGTCTCAGAAGCCATCCCCCATACATCCGTGGGGCGCTAGCCTCCTTGGCGCGAAATCTTGGCACTGAAATTTTGGGCGCGAGCGAAAAGTTCAGCCGGAAGCTCTGCACCCACCTCACAGCTCGCACAGCTCACAACCACACATCTCCAACGACACCCTACGTATCCTATCCCAATCTCTAACCAGCATATTCAATCGCCGACATTCACAATGGGCAAAGATCACTCGGAGAAGAAAGTCAAGAAGGAGAAGAAGGAAAAACGGGCGGAGGAGAACGGCGTCGTGAAGCAGAAGAAGGAGAAGAAGCAGAAGAAGTCCAAGGCAATTGATGCGCTGGAGGCCGAACTTGATAAGTCGGAGTTGGAGACGTCGATTGTGCGTGTGGATACCGATGGCGATGTCAAGATGGATGAGGCGAAGGTCGACGCGGAGCCGAAGCTGCTTGGTGCGCTGGTGCCGTTTGCGAATCCGCTGGCTGAGGATCCGAAGGAGGTTAAGAAAATCCTGAGGACGGTCAAGAAGTGTAAGTTTATTGCGATGTTCTTGTGTTCTGCTGTTCTGCGCTCTGCTTCCTCCTCTACTCGCACTTGATGCATTCCCATTTCAAGCCTTCCTACCTCACTCACAATCCTGTCGATTCGTCCTCGTCCCAAGCTAACACCCTTTTCTCCCAGCCGCCAAAACCAAAACCCTCCGTCGCGGCGTCAAAGAAGTCGTCAAAGCGCTGCGCAAGTCCGAACTCGCGGCACCCTCTGCCTCCAAGATCTCCGATCCGGCTGCTATCTGCATCATCGCGGCCGACATCTCGCCCATGGACGTCATCTCGCATATCCCCGTGCTCTGCGAAGACCACAGTATCCCGTACATCTACATCAAGTCGCGTGCTGAGCTGGGCGAGGCGAGTGCCACCAAGAGACCGACGAGTGTGGTCATGGTGGCCAAAGAGCGCGTGAGCAAGAAGGCGAGTAAGGAGATTAAGGAGGAGGATGTGGCCGAGTTTCAGGAGGCGTATGGCGAGCTAATTAAGCTTGTCAATAAGGCGGCGAAGGGCGTGAGGAAGTGAGGTCGTGGAAATTTTCTGTGGGTGGATTGGTGAAGTGCATCACGATGTGTGCTGTTTACTAACGGTTTTCTTCTCTGGCGTTCCATGTCGTCAAAATGGGATGAGATGAGGAGTCTGGCGTTTGGGCCTACGGGCTGGGAGATCTTGTATTGCAATTGCATGCGGAGACGCTTTAGGAGATTATTCTAAAATGGCTCGCCGTCGGGGTCGCCATCGAGACTCCTCAATATAAGGCGTGGTCCCAAAATAATCCAAAAGAGCTTCATACATGGCCATCGCTGCCGATAACTCAAAGCTCCACAAGGATTGAAGCGGTCCAATCAAGCCAAGGCTTTCCTCATTCCGGGTATGATGATTTCGTCGAGTCATCCAAGTTCCTAAGCGTAGATAATGTGTTCGTTGTTTGCGCCAGACTCTTCGCTGTGTAATGATATCCAGTTACCGTATTTACCAGGCCAGTCTTCTTGCTAAAACGACCAAGCACCTTCAAACGTAGCACCCATCAACCGGTGCGGAACCCCAGCCACGATGCAACAAGTCCAACCGCATAGGTAATAGACACCCAAACGCCAAATATGCAGAGTCTATCCAATCCAAGATCCCCCTCTCCCGCAAACGTCTACCAGGTCAACCCACTCCTACACCGCCCCATCCCCCCTCGCCTCCCCCTCTCCTTCCCGACTCTCCCCCTTCCTCCTCTTCCCCCACGGCGCATGACACGCCTTCGTACACTCCTTCCTACAACTTCCACAAACCCACCACCTGGGCCCACCCCCAAGCCCCTCCTTACACTGCCAACAAACCTCACACCCATCTCTCTGCGGATCCCTCAGCTCCTTTTTCGTCCTTTTTTCCCTCTTCCCCGCGATCTCGGCATCACTTAACCGGTCGCATTCCGTGCAGATGTTGCGCATGACGCCGTACGCCGGTTGCCGGGAGGAGTACCACGTGGCTGATCTCCAGAGCGTCTGGAGAAAGGACGGGTGTGCGGTGGGGGGCGCGCATATGCAGCGGGGGATGGCGGTGCGGGAGTTAAGGCGGGTATGTGCGACGGAGGACCAGTAGCAGGATGTGCAGTAGGGGTGGCAGGTGTCGAGGTGCCAGGTTAAGGTGTTGGGGCGGAGGGAGCGTGGGATGAGGCAGAGCTATATATTCCTCGTTAGCATGTGGATATGGATATGAATATGAATATGGGTAGGTAGGCAATTGGGGTTGAATTGGGTTAAGTTGATGGATGCATGGACGGGTTAGACGTTACGTACCTGACAAATCGTATTCGCGCACACCCAGCACTGGCTCTTAGTCTCGGGCTCACAAGCATACATTCTGAAATGCTTGATTCGGCGGTCGTAGTCTGCGGCTGGTAATACTGCTTCTCGAACACTTTTGCTCGCGAGACTGAGGTTGACAATGTCGGCGTAGTGGAGATCCTCAACAACCAACATCAAAACATCATAAATCCCCAAGAATTCCGCTAGCCCCGTCGGGTTGCCGTCTTCGCCGCCCTTGTATCTCTTTTTCCCGTCTCTTCTGGTCATGGACATTGTCTTCATTTTGACTTCATGCGGCGTCGGCAGCCTCTGTGCGGTTTTAACGGCATACCGACGGCCGAATCGGGTCCTGGATTTTAGGCTGAGGGGTAAGCAGCGGAATATCAGGACGAGCAGGAACCACGGGACGTAGACAAAGATGGCAAGGAATTGGGGGAAGGCGACTGTGAGCTCGGAGAGCCATTGTTTGAAAGAGTTGCCTTTGCGCCGGTGCTCGCGGAAGAGGTTGAAGCTGACGATGATGTTTATGAAGACGATGAGGGCGTAGAAGATACTGTTGGTGATTGTCAGGTAGTGATTTTGGTGGAACCTGTGGAGGGGGCCTTACGTCACGGAAAGTCCATATTGCCATTCTTCGACATACGATTTACACATGGCAAATGGGCTCGTTTTGCGGATACTGGTCGAGTTTAGTCGAGCGGCAATTTCGAAGAAACTCTCGTTGGTGTTTGGGGGGAGTTGGAATTCATGTGATTTGTTCCCTCGACATCCGTCAAACGAGTGGGGAACATAGCCCGTCTGAAAGTGCGTGGCGATTGCGAGCATGACGGTAATAGCTAGGTCCACAATGGTGAATATTAAAGATAGTGGCGCTGGGATTACGATGGCGGGTATCCAGACTGCGAAGTTCCAGTAGAATCCGACTTTGCCCTGGGGTTTTCTGGTCAGAGAGTTCTTTGCTAATTTTTGCCTCTATGACATATCTCTTTCGAACTCGGTATACAGCATGTGGAATTCGGAAGTAGAATGGACAGGGTTGTCGAAACTTCTCAAAACGGCTACCACGCATTTCGTTTCAACGCGCCTACCGTACCACTACAATGTACCACAAGCCGCAGTCAAATCGCTTGCCAAAGGAATGTTGGAAATGGAGGCATTCTTACCCAGTGATGACTGATTTCTTGCGCTTTGGCAATGATTGGATTGTAAGGAGCTCCTTGAAGTTCAACATGGCGTTTAATCAAATTCCAGTGTTGTATAGCATAACCGAAGTAGCCGCCAAAGGGTATAAATATTGCGAAACGTATAATTGCGATGGGAACAGATGCTGCTTGAGCGCCTGGCATGAAGTATTATCAGGATTTGTCGCGGGAAATAATGGAGAATCGATCACGTACCTTCGAGATTGAAGCTGCCCATGGTGACAGCGATCAGATCAGCCGACCTGAGATATCGAAAGGCTCACAGTGGAGTGAATGAGAGAGGCAAGATAGGTATGAAGTATGTAGAGATACATGGATGTTGATAGGACGTGGGACCCGCAACAGTGAGCTTCGGGTCCAGGCAGGCTGAAGCCTCGTGAAAGATGGCTGTGGCTTAGATACGAAGCGCTCTAGTATGAGGCTGTGAACCTACCCTCACCGCGCACCAATAGAGATTCCAGCTTTGCAGCCTTGTAGGTACTTAGCCACAAACGCGATGTCCGAAAGAGGTGGAACGAAGATAATGCAGGCTTTGGATGTTTTATCATGGTGCCGGAGGGCTGTCGCTGCGGTACGAGTGCGCTGCTTTCCAGCTGCATCTGCCAAGATCCGGTGAGCGCAAGTGGTTTGAACGGGGGCTTTGAAGTGATGGACCAGTCGCAGTCAACCCCGTATCAAACACGCAGGCCAACCCAACCATTCGGGCGCTGCGAACTTGTGCAGAAGGGGTATTCGCTCGTAATTGCGGGCGTCACTATCCGAGCTGTTTCCTGCAATAATGTCTGGAGGGGGAGGGGGGGGTGCGTGGGATGGGATGGGAAGGACGGCCTTCTCTCCGCATTCCATCTACCACATAGGAAACCCATTCAATAAACACTTGCCATGTCCTGAATAGGTTGAGGTGAGGTTGAGGAGCATTCCGCCCACATGCGGAGCATGTCATCGCCAAGTCGGCTACGGTTGGTAGCTCCGCGCTAACGCCGAAAGTGTGGCCTTTCACCATAGCAACAGGACTGTTTACTATGCGACGAGCCCCCTCCCATGTCACGTTCCAGAAGGCCCGGCGCCCAATGACGAGACCCACAAAGCCCAAAATTGTCGTCTTCTCCGCAATTTCAGAATCTTAGCTGCATGCATCTCTCTTCCCCTTACCTTCTCCTGCATCTCTACGCGTCCTCGTCTCGCTGTCTCAATTTACCTCAGTAACATCAGCTATACCTTCTCTACAGCGCTCTCGTCTTCAGCCGGACTAGAGATGGAGGCGCTCCTCTCCCTCGCCTTCGACAACATCGCGTCGAAGGACACGCAGAAGATTCGGAAGGGACTCCGTCAGATTGAGGGCATGCTTGCACAAATATGTCTCAGCAACGGCAAATCGAAACCATCAACACCCTCGCATCGACGCAACGCATCCGCAATCAATCTCGGCGAGCAGCAGTCACAGCAAAGCCCGAAGAAGCTAGGTGCGCTAGCCGAAGATCTCGCATTCAGAGAATTCTTCCGGTTACAAGAGGGCTTTGAATGGAATGGTACACTCTCACGAATGAGAAGAAGCATGCACTAGCTGACACAGAAATTATAGTCGCAACACGAGTTGTTGACTGTCTTGAGAGGCTGCTGGGAATGGCTAGCAGTGAGTGACTATCCCCGCCTAGTTTGGAGTAAGTGATAGCTAATCGAGGTTCCATCAGATGGCCAGAACGATCTCCTCATTCTCTCCGCGCTCTCCAATCTACAAGGCCTCTTGCTCCTCCATCCGCCGTCACGAACAATCTTCGGTCGCGAAATATACATGAACATGCTATTGGACCTGCTGGACCCGTACAATTGTCCGGCCATTCAATCTTCTACTCTGCTGGTGCTGGTCACGGCACTCCTGGCGACACCTCAGAACACAAGAACGTTCGAGATCATCGATGGACTCCTCACAATCACAAGCTTGTTCAAGTCGGACGAGACGACGCAGAATGTCAAACTGAAGCTGCTCGAGTTCCTGTACTTTTACCTCATGCCCGAGGCTCCAGTGCCCGCTTCCAGTGCCCCAAACACCGGCGTGGGTCTGCACCGAAGTCCAAGCAAGCTTGTTGGAGCCTTTGAAAGGCGGAACAGTACCGTGAGCGGAGACGATTCTGGGGGCGCATACAGGAAGTACATCCGGAGCCAAGAGGAGAAGCAGCACATGTTGGGGAGGTATCTGAACAATGTAGAAGGTCTCGTGCAGGACTTGCAGGAGTCGACGCCCTTCACACCCATGGTGTGTTGACACGGCGCATATTGAGACGCATGCGGAGCGAGATCGACGAGGCGATATCCATGTCTCCATTGCTCGGAGCGCCCTGCCACCATTTTCCTATGTTTATTTGTTCTAGATTTCCCTGCGCAGATTTCTCACCCTTGACTACACTTTCCTTTACCGTATTCCCGCTCAGCACTGGCGTTTTGGTCTTGGAAAAGAGGGTAATACCTGGCGCATTATGGTCGCGACCGATCGCTTTCCTTTGGATACCTCATCTTGAGCTGCTTTGTGGCATTAATGCATAGCGTGGGCGGGTTTTCGATGTAATATCATTGCTTTGGAGTTTGCTCGGTGGATGGAGCTACCCCACGCCGGGACATATACGGTCTCTTAAATACAATCGGAGGTGCAGACCTTTTATCTGGCGCCGTGCTGCTAGGGCTGCTGTGATTGTGACTTCTTTCCCAAGTAGGATATATTTGTAAGACGCCTATCGCTTGGACCCATCTGCATGCTTTTGTCATGGCCCTGCTTGTCACCTTGTCCCCGACAGCCCATCCCAGTTTGGAA
Source organism: Clohesyomyces aquaticus (assembly GCA_002105025.1). Classification (NCBI taxonomy): domain Eukaryota; kingdom Fungi; phylum Ascomycota; class Dothideomycetes; order Pleosporales; family Lindgomycetaceae; genus Clohesyomyces; species Clohesyomyces aquaticus. The sequence continues at coordinate 515,880 of MCFA01000002.1, forward strand.
GTCTTATGTCATAGATCGATGTCTCTGTAAGCCATGATCGCCAATCAGACACGATCGTCTCGTCGCAGCTGCCGCACGCTATCAAGTTAAGCTTAACCATGCCGGATCGACAGCCAGCTGGCAGCAGAGGTGGAAAACCTGCTGGCACATGACCGTTCGGCCAACGGACGAACAGAAGAGCGAATCAACGGCGCAAAGAGGTCCAAAATCGCCGATGCAGTGAGAGTTCCACCGGAAGCGGACTTTGGGGCGGCCGAAGAGTTGCAAATCAGATGGCTGCCAAGCACCAGCCTTGCAAAAATCCAGCCGGCAGGTACGGAACCTAGTCCTGATTCGACCTAGCAGGCGCGAAACGAGCAGTCGGTCGCGTGGCCGGACTCTGTTCACCTTCATGACGCTAGCAGGCGTGACCTCTCAACTCAGCGAGTCTCGCAGTTGACTCGACATGGGTCGGACCAAAACCCGAGCCAATGCGAAGGAGAGCGTCCAGGCAGCGACCCACGACCATGGAGAGCTGTATATACACTGGCGGTGCCCGTTGGCGGTGGCACAACCTGTCAACAGAAGGATGGGCTTGATGTGAGGCATATCAGATCAATCATCGCACAAGGTAACCAGCCTCATAAGCAAATTAGGGAAAGGGTAAGAACCATCAGCGCGCCGTTTCCCAATCGGATTTCTAATATCCGTGGGTTCCGCTGGCCTCACGCCGCCTCGTTACTACTCGTGCGTCGTTAGTATCTTATCCTGGCTCTACTCTACCTGCCTAGATTACATTTACTTTCTCTACACCACTTGTCACTGTTCTTCTTTACACCCTCTCTCCACCGACACATCCATTCCTCCTATCCAGCTGCTTGGTTGCGTTATCATCAGACATCCGACCACCGTTGACCCGGAGGTCCTGCTGCTGATATCACCAATCAAGCTACCGGGGTCCTCGAGCTACCCTTGCTCACTACCCCACTGGACATTCGACACCGCAGGACAAGAACAGCTTCGCATTCGCAACACAACATCATCCGAGGGAAACCTTGTGCAGGCAGCTGAGACGCGAGCAGCCCACCTATACTTTTCGCATTTTTATAACCTCTGACCCGCGCCCCACTCATCCCGTGCTTTCAACCTGCACACCATGGGCGTAGGAGCATTCATAGAACCACTGGTAGTGGTAACACTACTATTTGGGGGTACGTGGGTCAATCGCAACACTAGATACCGCATATCCGACCGACGGCAACGTTGCTCAATATCGTCGGGCTCGTCCTCCCCAACTTCTACCAATTCCGGTCGTTCCAGTCCTCGGTCTAGCACATCACTGCTCGACGACAATCGCGCGTCTTCGCCGTCACTGCTCACACCGCAGGAACCGAAATGGAGGAAACGGGAGATACGAATATTCGGGTTTAGAAAGGAGGTTGTGTCGCCAAATAGTCGGAGGTTCCAGGGGTATTTTCTGAGCAGATTGCTGAAGAAATATCCGTTCTTGGTCGAGGCATGGTACTGGGCATTGATATACTGGGTATGTCTGGGAGTATTCTACTCTGTAATAGAATAATGCTAACATTGCCTCAGGTATACCAACTGGGTCGCGCATTCACAGCCCTAACCCTCGTCGAAGGCACAGTAAACGTCGCTCGCCAGCACGCCCTTCAAGTAATCCACCTGGAGCAACGGCTGCACCTGTTCGTCGAACTCCCAATTCAACACTGGTTCCTCAAACACCCGCTCCTCATGCACTGGACCAACCGCATATACTCATTCATCCACATCCCGGGCACCATCCTCTTCCTCGTCTGCCTCTACTACTATACCACCACATACCGGCACCATCTCTCCAATCCATCCCTCCCCCTGCCCAACAAACCCCCCAGCGACCCCTCCCCCACCCTCGCAGGCCCAGCCCTATACGCTGCACGCCGGCGCACAATGGCCGTTTGCAACCTCCTCGCCTTCATCGTCTTCACGCTCTGGCCTTGCATGCCTCCACGCCTTCTCTCCGACCCCGACGTAGAAGGTCCCGTCGGCGACGAAGCCCGTTCCTACGGCTTCGTCGACACAGTCCACGGCGCCGAAGGCGAATCCTCAGTCTGGACACAAAACAGATTTTGCAACCAGTATGCCGCGATGCCGAGTCTGCATTTCGGATACTCGCTCCTGATCGGGTTGACTGTTATGACGATTCCGCTTGCGCCGCAGTATCGCCGGTCTCGCACGTTCTCCGCCCGATTCCGTAGTCTCAGTCTAAGAATTCGTGTCCTGGGGTTGAGGAGGCTGTTGTGCTTGGTCCTCGGCGTCGCGTATCCGCTGACGATTCTGATCGCGATTATCGCTACTGCGAATCATTTCGTACTCGATGCGGTGGCGGGTGCGGGCGTGTGTGGACTGGCGTGGTGCGGGAATAGAGTGCTGTTGAATTTGTTGCCGGTCGAGGACTGGTTTTTGTGGGTTGTGAGGATACATAAACCGGAGAGGAGGAGAGTCGCGTTTGAGCAGGATGGGGAGGAGAGTGATGGGTGGGGGGATGTGGCGGAGAGGGTGGATGTTTTTCCTAAGGTTGCGGGCGTGCATTGATGGGTGTGCGAAATGGAGGATGTGATGTCGACATTCCGTGGGTTCTGGTAAGAAGGATGGGGTAGCGATCCCTGCCGTTGAGCGCTGTTTGAGCGTGGTAATGCGTCCATGGATTTTTCGGATTGGGCGGGCGTTCAAACGACACGAGAAACGCCATAATGAGCACGACCGCGGGAGAGGTGGGAAGATGCTGGATTTGGATAGGTCCATTCATCCGCTTTCCGTTCGTTGGCTGAGATACCCTGCTCTAAATTATTATTATTTCAATCTGTTCCTTTACTTCTGAGGAACGATTTTATCTCAGTCTGGAATTCTGATATTGAAGTACTGGGTCGAAGTGATCAAGACTACTAACACATGAGGCTCAAATTCGGATTAGTATGACGGGATGGATCCGCACTCGCATAAGCCTCCATATAGAGCAAAATGAGAAGTCAAGGCTCCCACCGTTCCTTGTCGTCAAGGTCGTGAGACATGGGAACTTTACATAGAAGAGACTGAAATGCATAAGATCCAGACCACTACTGCCTTCTACCCCTCACTACATCACCGTCTCATCCTAGAAGCCTGTTGAGAAGCCCCTCGATAAGACACCAACCTCCGCTACCACCCGTCATACTCCATCTCTCCCAACCTATCCCTCCAAAAATGTCCTCCCCCTCCCAACACCCTTCCCCGATACGGATCCACACTCACCGCACCACCTCTCCAAACCCCATACCCACTGTCCACTTCATCCAAATACGATGACCTGAGGACATGGCTCCTTCCACCTCCCACTCCAAACCCCCGCCCCGAATAATGTTGAGGATGCAACGACACCGGAGCTGCTAATCCCATGTGCTCCCTAGGAAACAGAAGAGGTGGCAGTCGACTGCGTGCAAGACCCATGCCATGATTGTTTCCTGCGAGCGCCCCCCGGACTTTCAGCACATCGATATGCAGCGCAGCACTCCGATCCCTGAGCTCCAGAAACCTTTCTCTGAAACCGAGTTCGCGTTCCAAGAGGACTAGATTCGGGGTTTCCTCTCCTCCGAATCCCGTCAATCCCCATCTTCCCGGAATTGCTGCATCCCATGCCCCCGACACGATCCCGTCAGTAGCGCCGGCACGAGCATGGTGCCACTCGCCCTCCGTCCCCGATGTGGCTCTCTTCGCCAAAAACGCTCTTGCCCAAGAGCGAAGCTCTGGATCTGCTTCTTTCCCCGTGCCATAAATCTCCCTCAGCACCGTCACCGGATCCTCCGTCGTCACACACTGACTCTTCAACCTCTGTATCGCGATCCCTTTAACATCATCCCATCCCATTTTCGCCGCCACTCCAAATACTCTCAGATCTGTGACCAGATACGGACGTTCATCCTTACACGTCGGCATAACAACCGGCGGGCCTTTACGACCTGGCATCGTCACCGGCGCAAGATCCGGCGAATACTCATTCCCGTTACTATGCAGCAGTTCCAGGATCTTGAGGAACGCGGATTCGACTGTGTCGTCCGGCAGTTTACAGACCCTCGATTTCGCAAACGATTTCGTGATATGCGGGAAAGCATCTATTTTCTCCTTTGGCACGAGGATACTTTTTGCTCCTGCGAGGACGAATTCTACGGCGTCGCGGGTTGGCGTGGTTCGCGCGCGGGGGACTTCTTCGAGCATTTCTGAGCCTTTGGCTTTTTCGTCCCAGATCCAGATTTTGGCTTTCTGCGTGCATTTTGGGAGATCGAGAAGGGGTGCGCAATGCGTTTTGTACCAGGCTTCGATGTCTTTTTCTGGGATTGGGGGGACGTCGTTGTAGCAGTGTGTGCAGAACCACTTCTCTGTATTTCTGTTTGAGATTCGGTCGCTGTGGTAGGGGTGGTAGCTGTTGTCGAACGGACGGCGGAGAGGGTGTCCAAAGCCCAGGGGAAGCGGTTTTGCTTTCGCGCATGAGAGATGTTTGATCGTGTGCATGATTTTGCCAAAATGCATTCCATGCGTAAGACGGCCGTAGTCGACATGATCTTTTCCCCCCTGCGGTCCGCACGCAACGAGGAAGTATGCGTGGATCATGTGGTGGATCAGGCTGGCGACGAGGAACTTGGATCCGAGATGTTCGTGCAGATTGGCGTTCAGAACGATGGAGATGCGTTGCACTCTTTTGTTTGGGCTCTGGCCGGGGTTGAAGGTGACGCCAGAGACATCGCGTTGGATGGGTCTGATATCCAGGAACACGGCATCCTTCAGGTGCCCAGCGAACAGCGTCTCGTCGAGTTTGTTGAAAATACGGTATGGAATGTCGTGGAAATGACCGTCCCTCCAGATACCCTCTCCAAAGATACGGATTCTTTTGAGGGTATCCGCCGCGCCAGGAGACTTCTTTTCGTCGAGATGACTGACAATGAAAGCAGTAGCGTAGTCAATGTTCCAACCAAGGTTCCTGTCACACCTCAACCGTTCATCTTTCAGCCTCGCAATGAGACTAGAGGGCGGGCGAGGGATGCGCGACGGAGCACGACGGTAGAACGTCTCAGACTCGGAGTCAGACGCGGACGAGTAACGACCAAACCCTAGCGGGTTATCGTACGGATGAAGAGACTGGTGGGAATTGAATGGCATGAGAGCAAACAGGAGCAGATGTTCATCACGCAATTGCCGTGGAAGTTTACGGACAAGGCGCCAGGGTCGTCTTATAGATCAGGCGGGCATGATGCTGACGATACTCTTGCTTTTACGCTAAAGAGTGTTTGCTTGCGTGCTAGGTTCTACGCAACATCAGTGTACGTTGTCGGAAACGTCGCTGGCACACGTAGCCTTTGGGGAGCATGCAGCTGACCCTGAACTTAAGTGAACGTCGCACTCGGGCTCGAAACGACGACCCAGCTCCGAGACCCGGCGTCAGTCATCCATGGTGCTGTCTGGAGGAAGCGTGCGAGAAAGCAGCCCAAACGTGATCTTTGTTACATGCGTTTGCCACTGCTGGGCTGTAGCCGTGATATAAGGCTGACAAGCTAAGAGTTGAGACACGTAGGACTTGATTGCGCAAGCCAAGTCGATCGCGGGCTCAACTGACTTGACGACAGAAATCGCGAAGCCTCTGTACTGCACGAGGACAGTTCTATGACTTAAGAATGAGGGACAACGGGAACGAAACAAGGGCACGGCAACTAGCCGGCTGCAACGCACGTAAGCGATCACTGGTGGAAGGAGGAAAAAGTCGGATAAGATAGGAGGTAAGGTATGTATTTTTGCAAAACCAAAATGAACACCAAGATCCAGCCTCCAAATTACCTGGAGCAGAAATTCATGAACTGTACAATATCACCACGTCGCGTCTGAGAAAAACGCTGAAGTGATGATGGGCTTCCCGGCGTCGAAAAGCAAAAAGAGAACATCTGCTCGCTCCCGTCCCATTAGTTTGTCGTCAGCCAGAAGAAAATACGTCAGGGACTCGATGTTGACACCTGGTTGGCGCTTGGAACAGCCGTTTCCTGCCATAGCATTCTTCGACGCTCGGCCTGGTGCACATGTCGATGGAATCCCACTATGTCGGTATTTCGGTTTGTACAGTCGTCGCTGGCGAGCCCCTCGTGGACGTCTAATACCCCGGACGTCGGTCATAATCATCACCCGGCCTGTCCCCGAGCCTGTCACCAGGCCTCTCCCCTAGCCTATCACCTGGCCTGCTAGACGAGGGCCTTCCGCTGCCGTCGCCGTAATGCTTCCGTCGCAGGGCTGCGAGCCTCTTCTTCTTGGTGTGCGAGTTGATGTATGTGCCAATGATGAATCCAACAATGTTGAAAAATGGCACCCAGGTGTGCTCCGGAAGGAACTTCTGGGCGAAAGCCAGCGAGATGGGAGACACGACCCAGCTGACCTTCATGACGGGCCAGAAGCCAGCCTTGACGGTAGCACGGACCTGGTGGAAGGTGCGCGCGCCAGCAATGATAGCCATGGAGACCAGGTAGATGGAGTTTTGGATGGGCGCAATCTACGACAGTGAGTCAAGCGCGTGGCGCAGGGCAGATGCAGCATTGGGACTCACGATCAAGTTGCTGACCAGGATCTGCATGATCTTCGCCTTCAAGCTCGTCCTGCCACGGAATACTTTCTGGAGCAGGCTGATGAGGACGTGGCCCAGCGGCGCGCTGATGAAAGCGCCGTAGATTGCCATCTTGGGTACGCGCGAGGTGAAGTAGTTGCCGTTCTTGCTCCGGTCATGGGCTATCCACGAGGCGAGGAACTCCTGCAGGCCAGAGAGGGTGCCCGAGGTGAGCATCTTGGTGCGCAGCGGGTTGTCCTGGAGCTGCTTGAGATAGGCCTGCGTGCATCGGCCCAAGTCAGCGGGTTGGTGCATTTCATCTGCAATTGCGCGCCACTCACAGCGAGATAGCCTCCTGCACCGCCGCCCTTGGTCAGGGCCTCCCCCATCTCGTGGGCGAGGTCGTGCTTTCCTCCTTTGGAGCCCGCGACGCCGGCGGCAGCGCTCGCGGCCGCGCCCCCCGTCGTCCTGATGGTCTCCTTCTCGAACTTGACTTGCGACATGGCGGTGGCGCTCCTCGGCGACGGGCTTGGTCGCGTGCAGCGGGTAGACGCGTAGACGGTGTTTGTGCAGCGGATTGCGGGCGGGCGTGGGCGACGATGTGAGGATGAAGCTGACGACCAGCTGGAAACGGCTGGAGATGGCTGGGGAGGTGTTTGTTGTCCAGCCAGGGCGCCTCCCTCGGGCCAGCCAATGCGGACTAGCGCGCGCGGCAGTCTATGTACAAAGGAGACGCTTTGTTTTGCGGGCGGAGACGAGCGACGACACCTGACCAGACGACACTCTGCCTCGGCACAGTTCTTGTCTGCGGCCAGAGGTACAGACCACAGACCACCCAGCCCAGCTTGGACGACGGCATGGTCTTGCTGGATTGCCATTGCTGAGCGCAGAAGGGCCTGTCTCGTGCATGGGAACGTGGCAGACAGAATGCCGACCGCTCCAGGAACCCTCGTCGCCCGTTGCGACGCCGCGGTCCCAATCGCCATCTCAAATCAGCGAGATTGGCAACATGCTCAAAGGACGGCCCTTAAAGCAACATGAAAAGCATCTATGGCGAAAAGAGGTAGGGAAACAGTTCGAAACTCTTCCATTTCTTAGCTCGTATGCTCAAACTCATCCGTCTCATCATCCTCGCGTCAGGCTGCCAGGCCCGGGACTTAAGCCAGCTGACCCTTCAATCGTTCTTTGTGATCTCTCACGAATCCGTCAAGCTCATGTGGATACCCCTCAGTTCACGGGCGAGTGCTATCATTTCAATGATCACGTTGGATGACTGGCGGTGACGGCTCCCGAGCGCCACCCACGCTCCTGCTTCCTGTCTTTACCTGTACCTGCAGTAGACAGCCTTCTTTTATTGTCTCCTTCGCTCTACCAAGTCTATAAAATCTATAAAACAAAACAAAGTCACCATTTCTACACCTCGAAAAATCTCCTTTGGCGGTGAGGTTGGCGGGCCGTCACCACACTGTCACCCTCCAACCCGGTTGCCAAGCCATCGCCGACTTCCTGTTAAGGCCGTCACCTATGCAACGAAGCGAGGTAAACAGTCAATATTCTCATTGCATCCCAATCACTCGCACACCGCCATCACATTCTCCTCAACAGTCCCTCATATTTTACTCCCCGGCCTCTTCAGTGCCGCCTCACTCTTTACAACCTCTTGCCCGACTTCTCTTTCCCCTCAACACAACAACAACTTAGCTCCGTATTCCTACCTGGTAAACACGCTCCGTGATGCTTACCGGATGCTTACCGCGATGCTGACTGCCCAAGACTCCTCCCCGAGCGGCGCCTCCGCACACCTACCAGCCCCTGGGAACCAAGTCCCACCCTCCCCACTGCGAAGCCCGGCCACCATGAAAGTAGGTAATGTCGACATAAACGTATCGGACCTTGCTGAACAGATCAAGAGTCGGGCCGCCCAGCCGCCCAAGCCCGGTCAGTCGAACAAGAAGCCCAATTGCACGCACATCAACATGGACAGGTTCTATGGCCGGAACCAGAATTGCTACGTCTGCGGTCGCGAGCCATCGATTGGCTTCTTGTACGTGTGTCGCCAAGACTTCAAGACGCCGACCGATTTCGATCTATGGGGACTCGAGGGTGTCAAGCCTGAGGACAAAGCTGGGCCAAAGTCGGACTTGCGTCGGGAACTGGAGGAAGTTGGGCTCAGCGAGTATCTCATTGTTGCCGCTGAACGAGGCGAGTACACTGCATCCCAGCTCCAGACAATCAAAGCGCAGAAGCTCCACCTCAGGCTGGCTATCGAGGACGTCATCCAAGGAAGGCAGATGATGGCACTGCATGCTAAAATGCAGGTCGCTGTCGAAGAGTTCAGGTCCGCTGCCGATGCACTGCCAAACCACGACGGCGCAGGAAGCAGCCACGAGCGCCATGAGAATGTAAGTCTGACCTGGAACACCGACCTTTCACAACCGCAACTCACCAAACCCCCACAGCCCGAACCCCTTTGCACCTTCAGAGCCTGCCACACCTGCCGTCCATACTACAAAGACCGTCTCTACACCTCCTTCGACGACATCGTGTCCTACTCCCTTCCCCCCGTGACCGAGAACGACATCGCCCGCCTCTCCCTCCCAACCAAATCTGCCACAGTCCTTAAAACAATCGGTCTGCGTCCGAACCCGCTTCCCGTCGTCTCGAATCGCGAATCCTCTCGTCCAAAGACCAGCCGGGGCAACGATACCGATTCCGCGACCGTGTTGACAACAACGTCCCGCTTCTCCAGCGTCCTGACCTTCTCAACCACCAAAAGCGACCTCTCAGCGCTATCTCGGGTGCGGGTCCCACGGAAACGCTTCTACAATCTCGGAGCCCGGACTTCGGCGTCCTTCGACAGCGTAAGTGGAAGCGGAAGCGATGTGGATGTCTCTCTTTCAGAACGGAAATGCTGGCGCGGCGGCTTCAAGAACGCCATTCACGGAATGTTGAAAATGCCCCGGAACTCGTCGAGCGAGGGCTCCATGATCACGCTTCCTGTTCCTTTTGCGGGTGAGAAGAATGACAGTACGGAAAAGGGAGCCAGAATGGGAATGGGAGGCAAGAAGACGATTACCAAGACCAAGATCAAGCCCAAGCACGAAATCTATGCCATCGACAACGGCACCCTCACGCCTGGCGGCAAACATCACCGCACCAAGCCCCACAAATCCAAATCCGCACCCAAATCCGGCGGCATTTCCCTTCCCACCCGTCCTCGCAACAGCTCGGACAGCATATCCGCCACCAGTACAGCCTCCGGTCTCACCACCTACACCTGCCCCTCGGACGCCGGCAGCGAAGTCGAAGTCGAAGGTGGAGTCGCGCTGACGGAGGAGGCGGTCGAGATGCATACGCCGGATATGCTGAACATGGAAGAGGAGGCTGAGGAGGCCATTATGGCGCAGGTCTAATCCCTGAGCGCGACGTACGTACGACGATTTTCATAAGTTTGGTCTGCGTGCATGTCGGCCGCCGGATAGGGGTAGATGGGTAGTTTGCATGAGCGTACTGGCTTCTTTCGGAGGTTCGAGCATTTGGGGAGGAGATGTGGGTCAGGATAATGAACGTGTTTTTGGGCAGTTTGGAGTTTGTTAAGGAGTAGAATAATCTGGCACTTGGACTTCAGCACCTCCTCCCCCTATGATAGACCCCTCTGCTCCCACGAGCACCCCAGCCAGAATAAGCAAATCCCTCCAACTAAAACTCAAACATGCCCCCCAAACCCCTTTCCGGATGTCCCTCCGCCGTGACCTTCCACTCCTCGAGCATAACCATGACCTCCTGACGCGTATCCTCGATAATCCCATCCATTTTGATATCGTTCTTGTCGTGGCCAAACGGGTCTTCGAGTTGTACGCCAATGCCCTCGATACCATAGAGCGTGAAGGAGACGATGGCGACGATGGGGACGGCCCACCAGCCGAAATCGTCGACGGTGGCGAAGGGCAGGATCATGTTGAAGAGGGCTAGGACTTGTTTTTGGTGGATCCTGGAAAGGGGAAAATATGCCAATTAGCAAACAGCGAAAAGGAATAGTTGGGGGAATGGACGTACAAATGCGCAACGGGAATCGGCGTACTCCTTATCGTCTCCATACGTCCATACGCATCCACAAGACTACTAATCTGCGCACTGAGACCACTCGCCTGCGGCGCATGGAACCACCCCCTATCAAACCCACGACGAATATAACTCTCCACCAGGACCGTCAGCTGCAGCGGCAGACTCAGGCCCTGGTCCTCGTACCCCATTAACCCGTCCGGCAACAGGCCCATATACTCCGCTTTACTCGTCTCAATGGGGGCCTCCTCGCTACGCCCAGGCCCCGAGGACTGGAGGGAGATAGACGCAGGCGGCAGATTGAATTCCGCGCGCAGATTATGCTTCACAGCATACATGATCGCAATCAAACACCTAATGATCTTCTCCGTATCCTTCCTCTCCACATCCGTCAGTTTCTCACCCTCCTTTTTCGGCCTCGCATTCACCAGAAACTGCCTCGCGAGATTCCTCACACTGGTTCCAATCGTGGTAAGACAGTTCCGGCCGCTCCAGAATCGGTCATAGGAAGACGTGTTCCGGAACACGAGCATGAGACCTACGACGATACTGAGGGACGGGATCACGGTTGCGGGAACCCCGAGGGAGCCGGTGATGTTGCGGTCCAGATAGACGATTAGGACTGTGAAGAGGGAGTGCAGGAGCACGGGGATGATGATTATGTTGTGGATGGCGCCTTTGGCGAAACGCAGGACGAGGGGAATGCGGCGGGGTTTTTGGCGCGCGGCGTGCGCAAGGGGGTACGTTGGGCGGCGGACATGATGGCGTTCGGGGGGCATAGCTAGGTAGGTATGGTGTTGGTGGTTTATACCAAGTTGTATGGGCGATAGAGGTGGTTTGGTGGGCGATTGAGGGAGGGAGGGAGGGAGGGGAGACGGGGGGCTGGAGGAGAAGAGGAGCGTGGATTCGGCGGTGAGAGGGATGTCACAGCCGAGTTAGCCAACTTGCTTTTGAGCTTCGAGGCCGATCTGGCGGACTTGGTGGGGACAGATTTGGGGCACAGAGACGAGCGCGGCGGGGAGGTGGGCCACGAGGTGCCTTGAAACCAGGGTCCCTTGAAACCAGGGTCCAAGCCAAATCAGGGGAAGGCGGGGAGGTCAGAGCTCAAGCTGTCAGGCCAGGCCATTGCTGTCATGGCTGTCCTCAACACTGAACATCAATCATGAGTCGACGATAATTAAGACTTGGACGTCTGTGGTTCTGTCTGCGTCTGCACGTGGACTCCACATCCTGCGCCATTTTGAGGCTGTTGGACATGACATGGGTTCGGCGCGTGTGCAGCCACGCCCTCATGCAGCCAGGAACCTTTGCCCAACCTCGGTTTGATAGGAGCTTATCGGACGTGCAGGTGAATGAAGGTCAAAGAAAGATATCAACACACCGATCGAAATGAAACAAACTTAATAAACCAGTCACACTGAGCGACTATCTAGCTAGGTATACGAACAAACTTCTTTTCCTTGTGTCTTCTCTCTTCGTTTCCATCACCTCGGCTTCGTCTTCTCAACTTCACCTTCGACCCGCCGCGATAATGTCTTCCCCACCATCGCCATCACCACCGCCCTTACAACCAGTAGATGCCCAGAAAACGGAGGAGTCACCTTCATATACCACAATGCCGTCTACGGCCTCAGAACCTCAGCAAGAAAAGCCACCGCCAAACACAACAATCCCGTCTGCAGCGCCAGAAGCCCAACGAGAAGAACCACCTTCAAACACCATAACTCCGCCTCCAGAACCTGAACTCTCACCAGGAGCAACCGCAGCACCTTCCCCACTATCCCCATCCCCATCCCCATCCCCATCCCCACACTCACCTCCCCGCAATCCATCACCCGCACTCCTATCACGCCTCCGCGCCATCCTCCACCTCCTCAAGTCCCGCACTCACCTTCTCGCCCACCGTCTGGACACACTCCTCCTCCGCCTCTCCCACCTCCTCAGCAACCCCGCCTCAACCGACGCCCTCCTCAGCACAATCAGCTACACACTCTCCCTCCTCTCCTCCCTCCTCCGAAAAACGCTCACCCGTCGCCTCTCAACCATCCCCACTAAATCCTCTGCCATCCTCCTCTCAGGCGAAACATCAACACTCCTCGCTGAAATCTCGATCCAAACCCCAACCCCAACTCCGCCGTCCACGAAGGCGTTGGTGAGTATAGGGGAGAGTGCAAAAGCGCTCGCGGCCACAATGGACGATTACCGGATCTTTGTGCGGTTGTGGGGACTCGTGGGGATATACACTTGGGCGCGGGGGACATACCTTTCCCCTTCCCTGCGCGCCGCCTCACCACAGACACACATGACGGATAAATTACTAAAGGCGATCACATGGACTCAAATCGCCTCCTGCACACTGTTCCAACTGCTCGAGAACCTCGCGTACCTCTCCAGCAAGTCCATCCTCAATCTCTGTTCAAAAACAGGAGAGTCACTGGACGCGAGATATTGGATCTGGAGTTCCCGGTTCTGGGCCATACACGTCGGGTTGGAGTTTCTGCGCCTCTATATCATCTCCTCCTCCTCCTCCTCCTCCTCCTCCCCGGACGACAACGAGAAAGAGCGAAAGATTCAAAGAGAAAAAGACTCCTGGGCCTGGACCCGCGATCTAGTAACCAATCTCGCATATTTCCCGCTTACGATACATTGGGGCCGGGAAAGGGGTTTGTTGTCGGAGACGGGGGTTGCGGTGCTGGGGGTTGTGGCGGGCGGAACATTAGTCGTGGATGCTTGGAGGGGGGCGAGATAGGGGGCCAGAGTACAGAGGCGACAGGGTGTAGAGAGGACGAGTTCCGAGGGACCAGACCCCAGGGGCTGCCTCGCGGGTGTGCGGAGCAGTGATTTTTTCGGCCTACTACTAAATTCTAGCAGCAGTCTCTAGAAGCCGTCATCACTCCATCTACTTACCCTGTTTCCCCTTTCCAACTAGAAGAAGACCAGTTAGAATCAAGACGACGAGGCAATCCAATGGGAGTCGAGCTTTAGGGCTGCATACACGCCATACAACATCTTCCCACTTCCCAGAAAAGTCTGAAATTTTGCATAGTATTATCTCTCCATCCATCTACTGTTCAAACGTCCCCCAACGCGCAACCCAACGATTGATTAGTTCCCAGAGACGACCGGCAAGATGCGCCTCGCTCTCTCTCCCCTCCACGTATCTTGTCCGTGGACCGAAACATCGTATAGGAGAGATGAGAGAGAGGTAGTAATGACAACGGCCACCCGTCCCATCCCAAAACTCCGACAACAGTAGTATCCCGTAACCAAAACAAAAAATCACCAATCAACGCGCGGACGACCAACCCATCAACAGAATAGTAAGAGAAGATATGCCTCCATATTCCGACCTGATAGATGCAATCCGTGAATAAGTAAGCGTGGTGGGTAGAGACAGGTCAGGCCGTACAGTATGATAATCGTTCCTAGCAACAAATGTGTTTCGTTCGTTCGGTGATAACAGACTCCGAGAACTCCTGTAAATGCTAGAATAGACTGAGCGATGGTAAACAACACAACCCCGGTCCTCGTCTTCTTTCCTCCACTTAATGCATGTGCAGCGGCGGAAGTGTAGGCGCCCCGTTGCCGTTGCTGCTACTCGACTCGTCTCTCCTGGGGGCTGAACCGCGGCCTCCACTTCCATCGAGGACGAAAGGCCCCGCGTCGTTCCTGGGCGTCATGGGACAGTCAGGTTGTCTGTCTGGGCTGAGGCCGTCGACGATTTGTGGGAAGAGCGGGGAGAAGCCTGGGCTGTTCTCCTGGGTGTGTTGGATGTTGATGGCCACGGGTTGCGTGATGGAGGAGGACGCTGGGGTGCCTGCTAGGCGGTGTGGGGTGACCGGGTTATTCGCAACGCTGTTCACGGATTCCAGGCTGATACCTGCAAGTGCGCTCTCGAGGTCTGCGAGGCTCAGTCCGTTAGTTTGTGCGGCGGACGCGCCTGGGGCGTCGACAAGAGGCATTTGTGAGGCGCGAGGCGTGATGTGTCTGTCTTCCTTGCCCTCTTCGCCGTTTGTTTCCTTGTCGGAAGTCGCAGCGGCGTCTGCGGACTCCCACTCTTCAAAGTCCCCGGGGTCCTCCACATCGGCTTCGAGATCGGCCACAGCTCGACAATTTGGACACAAGAAGTTCGGCCATGTGGGGCCGTTGAGTATAGGGCGTATACATTTGTAATGCCATACATGAGAGCATGGAGCGACAAACAACGATTGACAAGGCTGGTAATGATGAGCCGCAATACTGCATAGTATTTGGATGAACCTACTGCTATGGACATGAGGCAGATGGAGCACTCAGAGCTGTGCGTCGATGCGCTGTCACTGTCCTTTTTGTTCTTGGCTAGATTCCGGAGCCTCTGGTGCGTTTGTTTGCTGTCACAATTAGTATGTTTGCAATCTAGCACATTGGAACGCATACTTGAACGTATTCAAAGCCTGCTGCCACCCCCTATTACATTCAACCCGTATCTTGACGCATCTGAAAATCATTTCTTCGCCCCCACGGAAATCGATACCCAGCTGAATGATGTCTCCGTCTTTGATCTTAAAGGGCTTCGACTCGGCGTTAGGCTGGCTCAGGCGGATGTGATTCAGAAACGTGCCCGAGGAGCTTTTGACGTCCTTGATGTACCATTGTGAGTTGGAGCACCACAGCTCGCAGTGCTTCCGGCTGACGACCTTGGACTTGAAACCCACGGCCGCGGCAGAGGGGGTGTTGGAGGGTATTTCCGGGATGTTATCGCGCTCCGAGTACCTCCCTACTCGGATGACAGATGTCTCGTCTGGCAGTGTTCGGGTGATGGTCGGGAACTGAAGGGACGGCCTCCCAGCTCGAGGGTCTTGATGCGGAATGAACCTGATCGACGGCAGGTGCTTGTTTATCGCAGCACCGTCACTGGGACCTTCGGTGGCTCCCATGGTCGACGCTGGCGGCGTGGTTGCGGGCGTTGGGCCGGATTGATTTCGCACGGTGAGACCTGGTGCGGAGGTCTGGGTCGGATTCCTCGTCATTATGAGTGAGGAGGGAGACGGGTCGAGGGCATGTGCTTGGACAGGAACAGGCTCAGGCGCAGTGTGAGTTCGCTGGGGAGTGGAGCGCTCAGATGACAACAAGATGGGCGGGGTGGTCGATGCGGCGCGCGGACGATGGCCGCTCGTGCTGGTTGCTGGTCGAGTTTCGGGGTGCAGGTCTCGGGGTATCCTGGCGTCGGCACGTGAGGACCCGCCTGTGGTGCTGCTGGAAACGTGCGAGTGTAGGCTGTGCGTGTAGTTGCGCAGGTAGCTAAGGCCTCGTAGTCTGCTGGGCCGTGTCGGCGACGGCGATACTGGGGCGACGGTGGTGGCAGTCACTGATGGAGCGGCGGGGGCTGGGGTCGTAAACATGAGGAGGGGAGATAACGAGGGCGGCGTGCAGCAAGGCGCACTTCACAGGCTGCTACGCGGCTGTGAGGGCGGGCAGACGTGCAACTTGCAAGACTATGGCGTTTGGCCGACAGCAACGGAAGCGGTTTGAAAGATGGGAATGCAGATGTCTGATGCACTGGATGAGGCAGCGGAACCCTGGCACCTGGGCACCTGGGGCACCTGGGGCACCAGTGGCAGAGCCAAGCGGGCAGGGCAGACGAGCGGAGAAGTCAGCAGAGCGCGCTTTGACTATTTAGTCGACTGGTTATGCCTCCGCCGGGTACATGGACACTGCGAGGCGGGAGAAGCGGGCAGCGCGGACGGGACGCCGTCCAACGTCCCTGGTATCTATGTGGTACATTCACGCTCCGCCGTGTGCTCGCAGACGCCGGCCATGCGGTGGGGCCGCAGTGTCTGGCCATTGGCCGAAGGTGCCTTGTCCCGACGGTTCGATATGGTCATACTCGTGTATGGCGATGCACGATGTTGAGGGAGGTACGCAGCCTCCAAGCCGTCCAGGCCTGCGCAGCCCAGCCCAGCGCGCAGGTATGATTGCCACTTCAGATCGGCCTCAGCTGGAGCGCCAGCAATGTTTCTGCTCCGTGACCAAGGCTCCTCCTGTTCATGCATTGAACACCCAGCCCTGCTGCTCTGCCGGCGGTTGGCCGCGAGCGCGACGTCGGCTGGTCGGAAGCGCCCGCAGACTGACGGTCACGTGCAGCATTACATCAGCCTAGCGGCACTTCCAAGGCTACTCCGTATGGCATTCCGAATCCGAAATTTTGTGCCGCCGTGCTGCCGTCCCAATCCAATTCCTCCGATCCTGATCTCTGGTGCTGTTGGCCATGTTGAAGCCCCAGACTCTCCGGCCGCTCACGCGAAGTCTGCAGCAAGCTGCTCCTCTCGTCAGAAACGCAGTGGCGAGCACCGGCAGACGAGGGCTCGCAACCGTGGTTGCCGAAGAAAAGGTAAATGCTCTGCTGTGACATTGTAGGCGGCCACCTTTCTCATGCCGACCAGGACCCCGTCGAGCTTGACCAGATCACCACCCTACCGAACGGCATCCGCGTTGCGACCGAGGCCCTCCCCGGCCATTTCTCTGGCATCGGAGTCTATGTCGATGCCGGCTCGAGATACGAGAATGATGCGCTGCGGGGTGTCAGCCACATTGTGGACCGCCTGGCGTTCAAGTCGACAAAGTCCTCGAGCGGGGATGAAATGATAGAAAAGATTGAGTCCCTGGGCGGGAACATTCAATGTGCCTCGTCAAGAGAATCGCTCATGTACCAGTCCGCGACCTTCAACTCGGCAGTGCCCACCACCGTCGGCCTTCTTGCGGAAACGATACGCGACCCACTCATCACCGAAGATGAGGTCCAACAGCAGCTCGAGACTGCCGATTACGAGATTGGAGAAATCTGGTCCAAGCCCGAGCTGATATTGCCGGAGCTGGTTCACATGGCCGCGTACAAGGATAATACCCTGGGCAACCCACTGCTTTGTCCGAAGGAACGGCTGCCTTTGATCAACCGCGCGGTGGTGGAGGCGTACAGGAAGGAATTCTATAAGCCGGAGAGAATGGTGGTGGCATTCGCCGGAGTGAACCATGAGGAGGCGGTCCTGTTGACAAACCAATACTTTGGCGACATGCAGAAAGGAACCGGACCCTCACTCATCGGAGTCGGCGACAAACACACCACCTCCAGCGCTACACCCTCGCAACAGGCCTTCACGGCCTCCCACCCTACGCCCACCGGCGCGCCACCACAAACCTCAAACCTCCTCTCCAAGATCCCCTTCTTCAAAAACATCTCGACATCCGCCACATCAAACGCCTCCGTAAACACCTCCTTCGACACATCCCTCAACTTCCCACCGATCGACATCTCCACACCCTCCCAATACACCGGCGGCTTCCTAACCCTCCCCCCATCCCCCCACCCCCGAACCCAGCTCTCCCCCGCCTCTCCCACATCCACCTCGCCTTCGAAGCCCTCCCCATCTCCTCCCCCGACATCTACGCCTGCGCCACCCTCCAAACGCTCCTCGGAGGCGGGGGATCCTTCAGCGCGGGCGGGCCCGGAAAAGGTATGTACTCGCGTCTCTACACCAACGTCCTAAACCAGCACGGCTGGATCGAGTCGTGTATCGCCTTCAACCACTCCTACACCGACTCTGGGCTCTTTGGCATCGCGGCTTCGTGCACACCGCCTCAAGTCGCGCAAATGTTGGAAGTCATGTGTCGCGAGCTCAACGCGCTGGGCCAGGAAACGGGATACTCGGCATTGAAGGAGGGAGAGGTGCAACGCGCGAAGAATCAGCTTCGCTCGAGCTTACTCATGAATCTGGAGAGCAGGATGGTGGAGTTGGAGGATCTGGGACGACAGGTGCAGGTCCATGGACGGAAAGTCGGGGTTAAGGAGATGTGTAAGAAGATTGAGGATGTCACGGTCAAAGACTTGAGGAGAGTGGCGAGGCAGATTTTTGGAGGGGAAGTGAAGAATGTGGGAGGCGGGAGTGGGGCGCCGACGGTGGTGTTGCAGGAGGGGGAGTTGGAGGGGTGGAAGAGGAAGGAGTTTGGGTGGGAGGATATTCAGGGGAGGATTGCGAGGTGGAAGCTCGGGAGGAGGTAGGCCGACAGAAGGGGAAGGGTAGCTTTGTACTTATAGCGTGATGGTCTGGTTGGGATGGTTAGCTGGTATGGTCCCAGGGAAATATTGGGAGGCATAGGTCTATGTGTATGTGTCCGATGGTGCTACACTAATGTTACAATTACGCTCTTACGCCTCGTTTGATGGATCGATATCTCGATTTACCACACATCCATACTCGATCCCCCAAGTCGTCCTCACTCAAACTGACTCCTCGGATCCGGCGCCGCGTACCCCCTCCGCAGCAAGAATCCTGCGAGTCTATGCTCAACTTTGGCAAACTATTGAACTGTCAGCGAACAAACATCCCTCACGTCGTTCTCAACCCGCTCAACCAATCAATCAATCAACCACGTCCTGCTGAATGGGATGGAATACGAAACATCATTGAATGGGAGGAGACGTACAATATTCTTATGTTCGACGACTCCGTCTCTCACCCAGATTCCATAACTTCCCATTAGATTCGCCATCATGACGTCGGTGAAGAGACGGTCCCCGACGATGGCGATTTGAGAGGGGTGCGTTACTGTGGAGGAGGGGGATGAGGTGAAGTGTTTTAGGACTTCGGAGGCACATCCTGGTTTCTGAGAAGGGGAGAGGTTAGTGGGGACTGGAATTAGGAGGAAGGAGGGGGAATGGGTGGAATAAATTCGATGATGAGAGTGGATAGTGGAGTTTTGGTTGTAGCAGGCTTCTGAGGGTTGGATATGATATGGATACGCGGGATCGGGGTTTGATTGTGCGAGATGGAAGATCGGCCGCTGGGTGGGTGTGGGCACGAAACTTACTTTTGTAGTATGCACGAGCACTTTTACGCCAGTGTTTTTCTCGACAAGTGCGGCTTCGGCGAGGTCTTTGTCGGATGAGGTGCCGGCTGTGTTGGATACGATGAGGAGTTTGGAACCGGGGTAGGCGCGGCGTAGTTCTTGGAATTTGGCCTAGGGTTGGGGTTAGTTGGGAGAGAAAGAAAGATGTGATGGAAGGAGAATGAAAATATGAAACTATGAAACCTATAAAATCATATCGAGGGGCGAAATTATAGAAACTGGGATGGACAAATGTATTGGAATGATAATCGAGGAACGTAATTGTAGCGGAGAAAAAAAAAGAGTAAGACTTCCTACCTCGTAAGGTTTGTACACTTCGTTTTCATGCGGAACTGCGAAACAGTTGTCCTTATCTAACACTACCGCTCTGATGTCCACTGGCTTCCGTTGATTTCCGTCATTTTGTGGAAATGCTCTGTTCAACGGAATGGGAAGCTGATTGAAAGTGGACACTGTGTGTTGAGGAAGGCACAGAGTCGGTGACCAGATCAACCGGAAGACATTCAATGTCCCAGAGATATTCATAGGTGAGTCTGCGAATTTCGAAATCGCAACGTGAAGAGGTGAAGTCGCAGTCGATGGATGGAATTCCTCATTGGGGTCACGGCACGTGCGCTAATTGGTCCAAGCTCCAAGACTTCGGAATATCTCGAAGTTCTTGAGCGGAAACACCAAACCACGTCCTTGCCTAAGTCTATCTTCGCCCAAACCGCTCACTGAAATACTTCGCTGGTTCTCAGCAACCGAAATCACAATGCCAAACATGACGTCCACAATCGGGATTCCGATTAAACTACTGAACGAGGCCGCCGTATGTCTCCCACCGTCTGTGGTTCGGCGCAAGCTGCTAACACCCAACGCAGGGCCATATCGTCACCCTTGAGATTACCTCCGGCGAACTCTACCGCGGCAAACTACTCGAAGGCGCGCTCCCATTCTCCTGCGTTGAGGGGGACTACCGCTAACTTTGCCCACAGCCGAGGACAACATGAACGTTCAACTCAAGGATATTACGGTCACGGCGCGCGACGGACGAGTCTCACATCTGGAACAAGTCTACATTCGGGGGTCACATGTGCGGTATTTCATCGTGCCCGACATGCTTCGGTATGCACCTCAAGGTTCTACATTCAACCATCTGCAAACAGCTGACTTTGGGGATAGAAATGCGCCCATGTTCCGGTCGCGTGGGACGAGAGGCCGTGGTGTTGGTCTTGCACGAGGAAGGGCTACTGTGAACAGGGCGAGGGGTGTGCGCGGAGGACGCTGAGCACGTGGCTGGACGATATGGATTTTGAAGATAAGAAGGCATTCGCCGACTGGCAATGACCAAAGGCTCGCATCAGGCATAGCCTATGAAAAGAACAATGGCACAGCTTCACAGATTGGGCCGAACCCGCGTGGTCCGTTGGGGATATTGGTTATGGGTGTGAAAAGGGCAAAAGTTCCAATACCCTCCATAGCAATGTTTTGAGGCGGAGACTGAGAGAATCCGCAACTCATGATCTGTCTGTTTTGGAATCGTTCGACAAACTGATACCTGTGATTATGATGCGAATTATAAGACTTCCGATCTTTAAAGAATTGGTAATGGCAGGAACTGGTGGGGTAGGATGTGCTGCATTTCCCCACCACTGACATCGTCGAGACCTCCGTCCAAACTCCGCAACCCTCCACCTCTCTTCACCACCCACCATGGAGATACAACACCCCCGCCGTATAATGGCCCTCGGGGCACCGGAATCAGGCGTTCTTCATCTTCTCAAAGGCACGTGTCACTCAAAACTCCCCCGCGCTTCTAACTAACATAGCGCATCCAGAACTTACCGGTTCCGCACCCGAACTCATCACCGACAGCATCGCTGGCCTATCACACACCTACACCCTCTCAACCCGCTACTACACCGCCAACATTCCCATCTGGCTCGACGAAATCCCTTCCATCTCCGAATGGCGCACCGAATTTACAAAACCCGAAGCGCGAGAGGTCGTTTCCGTGCTCGGGGCATGGCTCTTCTGCTTCCGGAAACCGGTCAAACAGGAGCATATGGACGATATAAAGGAAGCGCTGCAGGCTATCGCGGATGTCATCGAGAAGGCGTGCGGGTACGGCGCGGATATGGTGTGTCTGGCGGTGGCGATGCCGCAATCCACGACGCCGTATCTGGATCTGGGGAGTGAAGAGTGGGAGGGCATTTGCATGGAATATGGATTCGAGTTTGTGGATTCGGAGGCGAAAGGGAAGAATGAGTTTGGGGAGCCGATGGGTGTGGGGAGGATTGAGGATGCGTTGAAGGCGAATGATTGGGAGGGTGGGGAGGGAGATGCGGATTTTGAGGGGGAGGGAGATGGGGAGGAGTTTAGGGAGAGTTTTGATGCGGAGGAGGTGGAGATGGGTATGGAGCTTTTTGGGATGAAGGGTGCGCTGCATGGTGAAGAGGGTGAGGTGGATGAGGAGGATCAGCAGGCACAGGTGGAAGAGCTGGAAAGAATGATGCGGAAGATGGTTGCTGTCAAAGGTATGGTACACTCGTTGGCTCTGTTCCTACATTTAGTTGCTGACCAAGATATAGATATGGGCGAAAGCATGCCAGAAGCGCAGCGAAAGAAGTTTGCAGCCAAAGCCGTCAAGGACTTGACGAAGGACTTTTGAACCAATCATCCCCAATGACCACCCCGTTACCCGTATCTACGAATTCAACTACGCTGGCCCAAGCATATCAGGAACGGGAAATCCATTTGTCTCGCCGGCTTTCCATCTTCGGCTTCGACCTCCTTGGTTAGCACATATGCTTGCTCGACCCGAGGCTGATTAAAACCGGTGCCGTCGATCATCGACTCGATTTCGCTCTTCTTTATCCCATGTCGCTCTACTCCTTCCCTCTTGTCTAAAATCAAGTTGTCAGCGCAGAATCTCAATAATATGGTCTGGTGCGGCGAATGACCAGGCTACCGTACCTTTGGGATGAAACGGTACCGCGTCGGGTCCAAAATCTTCATAGTCCGTCAAGGCAATTCTGCCACCAGGTTTCAGACATTGGAATATCGTAGCCAGAATATCGGGCAAGGAAGGGATATGGTGGAGCGTGAGGTGCGAAACTACAAGGTCGAATCGATAAGGTTGATCGTGGCCGGACTCTCCACGTCGGGTAGCCAGCGCAGCCGCTGCGCCTTGGATGTGCACATCGTCTGCTTCCTGAACGAGTACATTCACGGCGGCGAGGTTCGCTTTGTCAGGATTTGGGAGCGCGGCGACTTTTTGGTTGAAAGCTGCGATCATCCCATCGGCGGTATCGACGCCGACGAGTGAGCGGACGTGTGGGGCGAGGCGGAAGGACAGCAGACCAGTACCGCAGCCTATTTCGAGGACGTCGAAGTCTGGATATGATGAGTATGGAGGGTCTTTAGTATGGGCTCCGCTCACCTTTGGAGCTTCCATCGCTAAATGCAGGGACGAAGCGTTTGATAGCTTCAAACGCCATCTCGACACTCTCGACGTGCTTCTTGTTCGAGTCCCAGGCGGCGGCTTCGGCGTTGAAGCGAAGATTGTTGACTTCCTGAGAGCTGGCCGTTGTGAGTGACATCGCGGTTCGTTGTTAATGTTATCCCAAAGATGACCAATCTTGTTCGTTCTTGAGGTTTCACACGTTGGTGGGGTTGCGGGGTTGTCCGGGTGGAGATCAGGGGATCGGCATCAGACGGCTGAATTTGAGGATGTCGGATAGAGAAGAAAAGCTTTGAAGATTCATTTTTATTCTAGCCGGATACATTCTCGTCTGTGTACGTAAAGTACTCTGGAGACTTTTTATGAGATATGTCTCCAGGAACACTGCGTAAACTGTCCGCCTGATATAAGCGCTTGATCTCTCATTTGCGCTCCAACTGTCGCGAACCTAACAACGGCTTGCGATGTAGTTCTCGAATCTATTAATTCTAAACAAGCTAAGATGTCTCTAGATATCACTTTTGACGTCAACGAGGAAACGCAGGAACCAAGAACCTGGGACCTGTGTGAAGGGAACGGTTCCCGCTTCGCGAGGCTTCCAAATAAGCTTAATTCTATTTTCAGGTACTGGACGGGCAGGGTTGTGCCTCGTACCTGCCAACCACTCGCCCTCTCATCAGGCGGTTGTCTTCCGTCGACGCCTTCCTTTCACTTCGGCCTTCTTGTCACATTCGTTCTGCCAACTTCTCGTCCATCGTTGACACTACCACTCGCTACCCATCATGTACCATACCGCAGAACTCCTGTTTCTCACCTTCGCCCTCTTCTCCCACCGCGCACGCGCATCCGTATCACCCTCCGACTCAGCATCCGAAAACTCAATAATATGGCACACATCAAGTCCCGGCGGCGGCGCCATCATCAAGCTCTCCACGCCTGGATACCCATTCTGGCTTATGGATAAAGCGAACGCTCCCATTATGGAAGAGGAATCTGGATCCTCGTACTATCCGCAAGACTCGATTTCCAGCGCCGTCTTGCTAGAGGTGAAACTCTCCGCAGACGAGAAGACGCTGCTATTGAACAACGAAGCTATATTACCACTCAAGGATCCGGATCATCCGCCCAAACTCCTCGCATACCAAGTCCCCGCCAATATCACGGACGAGGCGATACTGCGAATCAAACAAAATGGGGTTTTGGATAACGAATGGAAGCATTTGACGCTGGCGTGGAGACAGCTGGCACTGGATTACGACCGGCTGGTTTGGGCGGACCCGGACGGTAAAGGCTATTATTTCAACCAACCTGTTCTACATTTCCGGATTCTCGGGCTCGGCGCACATAAGCGGAATGATGTGCTGGACATGGCGGAACAGCCGACCTTGGAGGTCACTCTTTATCAGAAGTCTTCCGAGGAGAATGATGTGGAGAAGAAGAGTTATGTGTTGAAGGATATCGAGGTCAAAGATTCTGAATATCCGAATATCCGGCCCGTGGTGGAAGAGGAGAAAGAGTGTACGCTGTGGAGCTGGAGGTGTCCGGACGAAGGGGCTTTGTACGTGTCAGGCAGGCCTTGGTATCGGTTCATTTGGAGAGAGAGGTTTGATCAGCATGGGAGACTTGGCTCGCTCAGACATGCCCTACATAGGAAGTCAGCTGCGTTGAGGGCGTTCTTGAACGATGCGGGGCCAGCCATGACCATGTCGTTCTTGCTCATTTTCGTCCCGATTGTGGTGGGTCTGTGGGTTTATGTGACGGTTAAGAAGTGGTATGTTTTGAGGGCTGTGAACAGGGTTAGGCTTTTGGCGGAAAGTGATAGGCTGTTGGGAGAGGAGGGTAATGACTGCGAGGGCTTTGGAGAGGAGAAAGCTGAGCTTCCGCCGCCACTACCACCAAGGCCTACCCAGGTGGTGGGAGAGAGTTTGATTGACGTGGATTGACCAAGTCACAACTAAGAAGGAGCTAGTATTATTTGAGGAACACCTTTGGCCTCTCGTACTCGCCTTACAACTTGTCCTTGCTAGTCTAGCTAGACAAATGTAGTGGCTAGAAACTACCTGGAGGATTGCTAAAATAATATAGGTAGAATTAGGATTATGCCCTCTGCTTGAAATTACCTATAATATTGACAATTCGACCGTCATATTCCTCAAAAAATGTTGGCTCATTCTTACCTAGTCCCCTGTAAGCGCTGTGTGACGGTATACACGTGATACACGTCAACAAGCGCCCTGTCCCTTGCGGAATGGGCGTTGTAATAAGAATCCGAATCTGCTTGCGCAATTCGTACTTCTCAATCACTCCCCCCTATCCTCTGTCATCCATACGTGCGCGTGCTTCTCTGTGCTTACCTTTCCTCACGATGGCACCAACGAAGTCCGGTTTGCCAGAGCAAGCTTTTTATGGCGTGCTCGGCTGTGATTGGACCAAAAGGCTTGCCCTGTTCACACCGGGCAGCCGCGCCACAGGTTGCGGGCCACGAGCCCGTCACATGGCAAGGCCATGGGGTGCGACCTCAGCTCCGCCGTGGACGAATAATAGCCGCGGAGAGGGCAAAAGGCGACGAAATCGAGCGAATATATCCACCGGCAGGCGGCCGTTCTCCCTCCCCGCAGCTCTCGTGACTGCGCCGCGCCTCGAGTCCAGAGCACAGCAACATCGAACCTCATCAAGGCCGAGAGCCGCGCGACAGGATACGACCGTTGACAATTGCAGGCCTCGGTAGCGCGCGCCCTCTTCTTGATAGACCCGACCCATTGTACGCCAGTCCATTCACGCAGCATGCCTTAGTATTGGCGACACGGAGACTGCCCCGCTGTTGTTCGACTTCTTCCGATCATCCCACAAGAACCCCGAGCAACGCTGAACCGCAGCAAGCCGAACACCTTACCATGTCTACTATGTCCGGAAGTGCGTCCAACGCCTCACCTCCGGCGCCGCGCTCT
Source organism: Clohesyomyces aquaticus (assembly GCA_002105025.1). Classification (NCBI taxonomy): domain Eukaryota; kingdom Fungi; phylum Ascomycota; class Dothideomycetes; order Pleosporales; family Lindgomycetaceae; genus Clohesyomyces; species Clohesyomyces aquaticus. The sequence goes on from MCFA01000002.1 coordinate 541,810, forward strand.
GCTGGCGGCACGCAGCAGCATACTCGCACTTATCAAGCCTGTAAGTCGAAGCCTCCGCTCATGCGCGACCCTCTGCCTGGGCGTCGTCGCAGACCCTGCATTTCCCCCGCCGACGAGCCCAACATGCGCCGCGCCCCGGACGACGCGTAGAGTATCAAAGACCATCTTGCAAACAGTTTACTGACCATTTTCACTCAGGTATTCCCTGTATGTAAGCCCAGGCCACGAGCTCACCGTCTGTTCCAGGACCCAGTGTATAGCTCCTGAGATGCCGCCAGGCCGTGTTCCGAGCTAGATGCAGCTTGTCAAGGACATGAGGAACACCGCCTAGGTAGTATCTCAAAGGGCGCATACGCCGAGTCCGAGAACAAGCCCCTACTTTGTAAGACTTCGCTGACCTCGCGGCCCGCGCCCTACAGGCAGGAGACGAAAAGTGTAAGTTGGATGAATGGAAAGACGCATGAGGCGCGCTCATACTGATTCAACCGCAGCCGTTGCGATCTAGGTCCCGTCGACAATCCCACGAGCCTCCATGCGTGCGCTGTCGTCGCGAGAGCAAGGAGTGCTTCTTCTCCGCGACGCGGAGAAAGAGGAAGCCGCAGGATGGCGGAGAGGACATTGATGATGGCGATCTATCAGACTACGAGATCCGTAATGGCAGGAAACGACTGAGGTCCAGCCAAGAAGCAACTCCTACTCGCCCCGAACCCATCCAGATCGCACGACCCACACCGACCACCGCATACGTCTCGCAGCCTCTTACACCGGGGGGCTCCGTCGGACGATACGAACCTCTACGGCGACCACCCCAGAGCTTCAATCCGCGGAACGATGAGGAGGATCAGAAGGTCAACAATCAGACGGCTGCGATCCTCCAGACCAAGGAGGTTTACAGCGGGCATGATGCGCTGAACTTGTTATTCGAGGCAGCTGGGCGCAACGGAGACATTGATCAACACCACAGAACAAACAGCGGCGGGAGTCTACAGCGTCCTATGATGGGACCCGGCAGCACACCTGGATCCCAAGGAAACTTCGCCAGCCCACAGACTGCAGCTCACGGGATGGACGGACGTACCCAGTTTCGAACCGCTCCAGAGCCATTGGATCCACAGATGACGTCGCAACACCACACGCTTCCAGATCCGCCGAACGAGGCCACTTTTGCCGACGCCGTAAAGGCGTGGTCCAAGTTTCGGTTCGTGCGCGCTGGTTGGCTCACAGCCAGGGAAGCGATTGCGTACATGGACTACTTCTACATCTACCTCTCGCCGTTGACACCGATTGTAGTTCCTGACTACCGCGACCATGCTCTACATGGCAGACTTCTGAAGGAGGAGCCGATGTTGACAGTCACACTGTTGACCATTTCCTCGAGGTTCCATCGACTTGAAGGGCCCGGTGCATCTTCGCGATATTACGCCATCCACGAGAAACTGTGGAAGTATCTTCAAGGAATGATCGATCGAATGATCTGGGGTCAGGAGCAATTTGGTGGGGGATTCTGTGGGGCCGGACAGCAACCAGGATCAGACGTGAACCCTCTCTCTCGGAAAGGCCTGAGGACACTGGGTACTGTGGAGAGTCTCATGCTCCTCACCGAGTGGCATCCGCGGGCTCTTCACTTCCCTCCTGGAGACGATGACGACGAGCTGATCGGCCCGGACGACGGCCCCGAAAATGGAACCGCAACGAATGGCAACGGGGATACGTCAGAACTATACAAGGGCGTCGGCGATCAACGTATAGACAGCTGGCTCGAACCTTGCTGGAGAAGCGACAGAATGTGCTGGATGCTGCTTGGAAATGCGATGGCCCTGGCCTTCGAGATTGGTGTTTTCGATGACACGAGCGAACGGGAATTCGAGCAGGCCAACGAGCGTCTATCACACGCGACTGTCAAGGCCTACTACCGACGGAAGAACCATTTGAAAGACCTCTTGATCATCTATGTTACCCAAACCAGCGGCAGGTTGGGGCTGTCCTCTATGCTCCCACAGGTTAAGCGCGAGGGTGACGGTTTTCCAACAAAAACACCGCTTGCGATGTACCAGGAACGCATAGCGAGAATTCAGCCACCACCGCCGCAGATTGGGATGCGTCCAGATGGGCAACGCTTGCCATACGAGTCAGTGGCTACCCAGAATCGACACGCCGTGCAGGATCTTGTCCTCGACTTTTGGAACTGGATCGCCAAGATCATGGAGGGCGGAAATTTGAAACTCTTCCCTAACCGCCGTCAAACGAGGGAGTTGTTGAAAACGGGGAAATATGAGGAGCTGTTGAGAGATTTCCAGACCCCATTGTTGGAGTGGAAGAAGTGCTTCGATGTGGCTCATCAAGGTAAGCATGGCTTCGCGGATACGCGCTTACTTGCGGTGCTAACAAGGCGCAGTTCCTGCACAACTCCGACATGTCCTCACCATTGAGTATGAGTATACGAGGGTTTACTTGAACTCTTTGGCATTGCAAGCCGTTGTCGAACGATGCACTCACAACACTCCCAGACAGGGTCATGCTGACATTAACGGTTCTACTAGCGCTTCCCGAGATGGGGCGATCCCGCTCAGCACCCTAAGCAAGTGGTATGGCAACGATAGACACTACATTGACGAGGTCATCGACGCGAGTCGAAACGTACTAAAAGTCGTGTGTGACGGTCTGTATCCAGGCGACTATCTTCGACATGCTCCAGTGCGCACATTCTTCCGGATAGTGTCCGTGGCCATTATTCTCCTCAAAACCTTTGCCCTAGGTGCAACTGAAGATGATGTTGCATACTCTCTTGGACTCCTGGACCGGGCCGTGGAAGTCTTGAAAATCTCGCTTGTGGACGACGTGCACGTTGGTAATAGGTTTGCCAGCCTCGTCGAGACGCTCACCAAGCGCATTCGCTCCCGATTTGTCCGAATGGCTGCAAGTGGAGGCTCCGCCGCCATGTCACGAGCTGCTAGCCACTCTCCCCCTCGAAATGGTGCTCAGACTCCCATGATGCCACCACCGCACAGCCATCAGCATCTGTCCCATCTCGCGCCTCCCTTTGGTACTCACTCGCGATACCAAAGCTCGACAGGCTCCCCGCCTCCAAATACTACCGGTCGCAATACACCCAACCCCTCTCTTTGGGGCATCGCCACTGAGGCCTACGACCCGACCTCGAATCAACACACACTCATGCCGCCTCCCAACTTCGGCCCCCAGCATTACAACTTTATGGAGCAGCCACAGTATCATCCACAAGCTCATATGGGAGGCCCCGGCAGTGTTCAAGATGGGTATAATCCTGATTGGTTGGCTTTGCCATTGGACCCGTTACTCAATCAGTGGGGTGCTGATATTACCCAGACAGCGATGGGACCAGATGTCGGGGGAATGGACATGCTTGATATTCTGCTGAATATGGGTGGGCCGCCGGGAAGCGCGTGACGGGGGCTGTTGATAGGATGGTGTAAGAGAAGAAGAAGTATAGCGAGTAGAAAAGAGAATTATAGCGAGCGGAAAGGAGAAGTGTAGCGAGCGAAATGGGGAAAGGAGGTGAAACGTGTGTGTTATGATGCGATACCCTCTGCTTGATCTTGTGTCTGCTGTTGTTATGTTGTTCGGCGGGGTTTTGCTTTCTCGATCGGCTCGGTCATTCCGATGGTGTCTGTCGACGAGCTGGCGAAGGTTTATTTCTGTGCGGAGGGCTTACTTAATGGGAGGTGAATGGCTGGTTCGCTGGAGCAGGTCTTATCTTCGGCAGCTTAGGTGTATTTTGGGAAAAGCCGGCATAGGACTAAGATATCCGTTATTCTACGACAGCCAAGACTGGCTGCGGAATCTATATATGCATTGAGGATCGACAGCGGAATAGGCTGTGGCTCGTGATTCGTGTTCGCATGGTACGATGGCTCGCATGCAGGTACGTATTAACTGCTGTTGTGTGGGGCTGAGCATATAACCGCAATCCTACAAGCACCGAGTACAAAGCTCGACCCACCAATGGGGCCCAAACCTCTGACTTTGGGGTCGCAAAGACGCAATACCAAGATCACAATTGTTCAGGGGGGCAGTCATTATGTCCTCACCCCCGGCGTCCGTGGACCTGGCTTTCTGTCCTCATTTTCCCCTACCTTCGTTTCGCCTCGGATGCCGGTCTTTATTGTTTGAAGAGTTTGGAACACGTCCGACTTTATTAACGGAGAATATTTTGAGGAATTCGTATTTTAGGATAATTCGTTTAGGTCTTGCGGGCTCTCCGTCTTCCCAAATCTGGCTTCCGGTTTTGCTGTTCGTATTCGGCGCAGCAGTACCTTTCCCTTTGAACTCTTCCATGGAGTGTCAATATGGATGTACGTCTCCTGTACTCCTTACCCCTCATTGTACCACCTCTGACAAAGGGTAGATCAATACTGTGCCTATGAAATTTGGGCCAAAAGGCTCACATATATCTGAAGAGAAGCAAACAATAATTCCACACCATCCAGAGGTCGTACAAATAGCCTACCCTACCCTAGAAGCTGTGCACCCAGGACAGCTCCCGGGAGAAATCTACGCATACTATGAGCCAGTCAAGGAACCCTGGCATCGACGCTGCATGAGCAGGAAGAGGATATGGCTTACTGCCATCATTTTGATAATCACCATCACTGCAGTCGCATTAGGTACGGCATTGGGTCTCACTCTGCCGAAAAAAAAGGTCGAGAGTGGTAATGTACAATCCACACCTTCGAATCCGTCCTCGTCTGCGTACCCTTTTGCGACAACCTCCTCGATTCCCTCTCCAACTGCGAGACCCACCAGCATTGCGACGTTATCACCCCTTGCCGTGACCGCCTGGAGAAACACGAAATCACCGAATAACGAGTTCAGCATTCAACTCGTCTTCCAGGACGACCAGGATAGACTGCAGAGTATCATGTACAACACCACTTTCAAGGAGTGGCGGCAAACACAGATTGCAGCGGTAGCTAAGAAGAGCACCCCTCTCGCAATCACGCGGTTCTACCACGGTGCTTATTCATCTATGGGAACTCCTAATGTAGACAACAATAAGCCCGCCTAGAAGAAGCGACTGCTAACAAAACCCAGGATGAACAAGTGGAACTGTTTTACCTAGACCAGAAAAACCGACTTAGCGAATGGAACTGGGACTGGGACGCGAACAACTTCACAGGTGGCCCAGGTTCAATAAACGCAAACAACTTCACAGCAGCATCGGCCTCTCGTCTCACGACCTACTGGCCCTTCATCTACTACCAAGACCAGGACGACTATCTTCGGGAGATAAGGTATTCGTACGGATATGGTTGGCATAACCAATCTGTCGATACGAAAATTCATGAGTGTGCGGCTTTGGGCGTCGTGCCGATTGCGCAGAATAATGCGAGGGTGGGGGTTTTCTATCAGGCGCAGGATGGGAGATTGAAGGAAGTGCAGAGGGATTATACGAGTGGGGATTACTCGTATGAGGGTAAATACCATGCTTATTCTCTCTTCCACAAACCTTGGGATTTTGGGGAAAGCTAATCTTTTTTCATAGCACACTCTCTCTCACAAGCTATCCCCCTTCCCTCTGAGAGTGGCCCGTCACCCTTCACAGCCTTCGCCCTCACCAACCTGACAACCGCATCCGCACTCGACACATACATCCTATACCAAGACTCGTCCGCGACGATACAAATGCAATGGCGGTACGAAGACACGGGCTGGAAGGGTCCCAAGACGTTCGACGCGTTGAAGGGCGCTGATAATGGGACTGGTATTGCGTGCATCACGATGGAGACGGCTGCGGCTTCTGCGCCGACGCTGAGGGTCGATAGTGATATTCCGAGGTGTTATTTTCAGAGTGGGGGCAATGTGAGGGAGGTGGAGATGGTGAGGGATGGGGGGGAGGAGGAGTGGAGGGTGGTGGGGTATTTGCCGATTACTTAGGACTGGAGAGGGAGGACGCATAGTATCGGAAGAACAGTTTTGCGTCTGCTGTAGCGTTGCGATATTTGTGTAGGTATGGTTCATGAGATACCCACCCACCCCTGCTACTAATCTTAATCTGTACCATCCACTCCGTCCTTCTCATTGGAGGACATTTATCGAACCTCGCGACTCCACCATATATATTAACCCTCTCAACCCGGTACAGAATGATTCCCCTAACTTATAGTACTGCTCCCCGACATTTTCAATTCGCCTAGGTGTGTATACTTTACGAATCCGATCCTCGCGTCCCCAAATACATAAATCACCACAACCCATTTCCTTTTCCCCCATCGTCTCTCATCCCCAACACCCTCGCCCTTTTCTTTCTAAGATGCGTATCTCCATACTCCTCTCCAGTTTTCTTTTAACGGTGATCCCCCTCATCCACGCCCTCCCCGCCTTCCCCGGCGCTGAAGGTTTCGGCCGCAACGCCATCGGCGGCCGCGGGGGCAGCGTCTACATCGTCGACAACCTCTCTGACTCCGGCGCTGGGTCCCTGCGCGATGCTGTCTCGCAACCCGATCGCATAGTCGTGTTTGCGGTTGGTGGGGTGATTAAAATCAAGGATAGGATTGTTGTATCGAAAAGAGTTAGTATTTTGGGACAGACCGCCCCGGGAGAGGGCATCACGGTTTACGGGAACGGATGGAGTTTTAGTGGGGCGGATGGGAGTGTTGTTCGGTGAGTGATGGGTGTGGTCTCTTCTCAGCTCCACATGACCGTGACTTCGTCCGAATCGCTGCTTGGTGTTCATGTAGATTCATCTCGATATGGAGATGGACAAACAAATACTAGGATATTGTAAGCCATACTAACGCCACTCCAAGCTACATACGCATCCGCATGGGCAAATCCGGCACCAGCGGCAAAGACGCCATAACCATCGCCTCCGGCTCCAACATGATCTTCGACCACATATCCGCCTCATGGGGCCGCGACGAAACATTCTCCATCTCCGGCTCCGACGTCTCCAACATCACCATCCAAAACAGCATCATCGGTCAAGGTCTCGAAACACACTCCTGCGGCGGCCTCATCCAGACCGATCTCGGAAACGGGATCTCGCTTTTTAGGAATTTGTATATTGATAATAAGACACGGAATCCGAAGGTTAAGGGCACGAACGAATTTACGAATAATGTGGTGTATAATTGGGGCGGGGGAGGCGCGTATATAGCAGGGGATAGTGAGGGACAGAGTGAGGCGAATATTGTGGGCAATTACTTCGTTGCGGGACCGAGTACTAGTGTGGCTGCTTTCACGCGTGGGAATGCGAATTTCAAGGGCTATGTGGCGGGGAATTACTTCGACGGGGATAAGGACGGGGTGCTGAATGGGAAGGAGATTGGAGTCACTGCCGCGAATTATGCGGATATGACTCTGGTGCAGAGTAGATTTGCTTATCCGGCTCCGGCCAAAATCATGGGTGCGGCGGATGCGTTAAGGTTTGTGCAGCAGTATGCAGGTGCGAGTCTGGTGAGAGATGTGGTGGATAAGAGATTGGTGCAGGAGTTGGCGTCGTTTGGGAAGACGGGCGAGTTGATCAGTGATGAGAGCGCTAGTCCGATGAATGGGGTTGGGAGTGTTGCTGGAGGGACCAGGGCGGTGGATACGGATGGCGATGGTATTCCGGATGATGTGGAGACTAGAATGGGAACGGATAAGGGAAGGGCTGATGCTATGGAGGATAAAGATGGGAATGGGTATGTGAATGTGGAAGATTGGGCTAATAACTTGGTGCCTGCAACGTATTAAGTAGCTTTCCTGAATCTTTTGCAAATGAGCTAGTATTTACTAAGGAATATCCTAAGCCTTTAGCATTAACCTTACAACTTCTTCTTGCTAATATAGCCATGAAAACAAAGTACCGTTAAACTATTTAGAGGATTGCTAAAATAATATAGGTAGAATTAGGATTATGTCTTCTGCTTTAGATTACCTATGAAGTTATCAATTTAGCCATGACAATCCCTAAAATATACTAGCTCCTTCGTGATGTTCAGCTGGTCACTTCTTTTGAGTGGGTTTGCGCAGTGAAAGGACGACACATCGGGACGGGACGGGGTTTGAACCAGGTGGCGAGAGAAAGTTCCTGAGAAGGATAAGCCAGCGGTTCGATCACACGGATAGGAAACAATAAGGAAACCTGAGGTCATGCGCTCTACTGCCTCACGGCCGGAGCCAGGAACTAAGTCCATAAAATGCGCCCAGTCTCTGGTTTCTCTCTCAGTACCAACCTCTATCTTACTCTCCAGCCCCTTACATTCGACTCAACTCTTGGGAGCTTTGTTCAAGCATTCTAGGCAAGGTAAGTTTTATAAATACTACTCACTTTTAAAATAATCTCACCATGGCTAGATGAAGGAGTCTTTCCTCTTCGGATTGCTGTCAGGATCCATCATCCTCGCCGCCGGTAGCCCGATCGAACCACCGACACAGAACGATACTCTCGTCCCTCGCGCCGGAGCCCAGACCTGTACGTTCCACACCATGGTTTGGCAGCGCTGCAACGCGGGCAATCTCGAGTCCTACGCTACCATCAAGCACATCCACGCCGACGGATACGCGGTCACCCACCCCAACAACGGCGAGCAGAAGGCCCTGAACGACTACTGGGCTACGACTGTCAAAGGCATTCTATTTACTGTCAAGGTGGTCAACAACAAGTTGCAGTATTGGTATGCTGGTGGCCCGTATGAGTGCACGTGGACGGCGGGTGGTGACAGCCAATGCGGAGAGCGGGCGGGTTGTCATGTTGGCGATTGGACTCGGTCGGATTCGGGCATGGATTGCGGACCCAATCACCCTCATCTGGACCAGTCACGCGTAAGTGAAACACAGTTGATCTTTTCCGGGACTATTGCTGACCTCTTAAGTAGACTCAGGATATGGACTGCTGGTTCGACTGTTAAGTGAAGGTATCAGGCTGGTCTCCATCCGGGAGGCTTCCTGGAAGGGTTATATCATTACTTAGACTGCCGTGGGATAGATAGGATTCGGACGCGACAGGGAGCTTGGGTATTGGAAAACGACGGAACTTACCTCATTTCAACTTTCGGTAGATAAGAGTACTAGAATGATACACTCCACTCCTTGACCGCCAGATCGAGAAGTGAGTGATAACCAAGTAAAGGTGAACGGTGACCGACGGACCGCAAACTTTTTGACCGCTACTCTCTTGGAGCGAGAGCTCGAGTACATAAGCAAGCCCCCGCTTTCGAATCTTCTTCCTTCTTACACTCTCTTCCCCAATACTCTTTCAGTCGAATCTACTCAATCACATTCGACGACTCCGCAACAGCAAAAACAAGGTAACTTCACTCCCTCCACCCTATTCACGACCCTCTAGCTGACCCTTCTGAGATGGCGAAATTCCCGTTCTACGGTCTTGCCCTGCTCCTCTGCCTCATCGGCTTCACGGCTGCCAATCCTATTGCCCCAACTGTCAAGGCTGTCGCCCGATCGATCGAAAACTCAGCCAGCAAACCGAGGTGCAAATTCCACGCCATGGTTTACCAGTCTTGCGAGGGAGGAAATAGCCCGAATACCTATATGACCATCTCGGGCATGTCCAACGGTTACAATGGCAACCAGGAGCGCCTCGACGGGCTGATCTGGACACTCCCCTTCGAAGGAGAGACGCTCAAGTGGTGGTGGTCTAAAGATCACGTCGTGTTCCAGTACGGGTCTGGCGTCTTTCCGTCTGGCTGGACTTGGACTTCGTTCGACAGCAAGACAATCCCCGGTTCCTGCAATGCTGGAGACTGGACTTCAGGCCCACTCAACTGCGAAATGAACCACAACGCTGGTAGAGTACGTCACATGCCTCGAGCTTCGGTTTTGAGGTACACTGACTTGCGCTTAGACTTTCGACATGGACTGCAACTTCGCCTACAACCCCCACTAATTCGACCATCGTTGGACGCGCCCAAGGAAGATCACCGGACCGGTCCTTTCCTCTCTTCCTTCCAACCTCTTTCATTCTTCTTCCTGAACGCCTGGTGGAATGCATGAAATTGCACACACTTACCTTCATGGTAATGGGGACATTCCTGGCCTCGAGCTGGCGTCGACATCTCAAAACTTCCATAGCTCAATCATATGAGCAATATAAAAGTCTCACCCACCTGTAATTTTTCGGCTTGCTTGCATTTGATGTGGTCAATCCCTGCCAGAAGCGGGATACTCATATGTACAGCATGTGGAAAATAGTAGTGGAACAGACAGAGTTGTCGACATTCTTTAAAGCAGCCACACTGCGATTCGTGTGAATCCACTTACCGCACCACTACTAAGTACCACACACTGTAGGTGGAGTGATGTCTGACAAATTCTGCATACGCGTAACTACTTGCTCGCGCGACGAAGTAGGTGCTCGCACACGTGATTTCGGCATCTCGGGAGTATCTGAAATGTCCCCGGCTTTGGAGCGGCTCTCCTTCCGCATGTTGAACAGCTCAGCGGTATGCCAAGGTTGACTGGCCCATTTCTCGCAAGGAACAAACGGTCGATCATCAAGGCCAGCAGGCATGACGACGTGGGAATGCGGGGGGATGAGGTTACACCGCGACCCATCCTGTCCCGGAGCCTTCTGAGTGGTGGACAGTCGGACCGTGGCAACCAGGTACCGTCATCGTATGACTGCGTCAGAGATGGGGTACAATTATTAAAGTCAGCTTGCGGTTCGCAATACAAAGCCAACAAGACTTTCGCTACGATTGGAGTGAAAGGAAGTTCTGTTGAAGATGTCTCGATTCAGGACCCCTCTCCTTAGCGTCGCGCTAGCGTGTGTGGCCCTCGGAAACGTCCTGCCCCGACAATCTTCGAACGCGTCTCTAGCACAATGTCCTGGATATGCGGTCTCAAATACTCAGGATGATGGCTCGCGGTTCACGGCGGATCTTTCGCTCGCTGGATCGGCTTGCAATGTCTATGGAGAGGACTTGACGGACCTCAAGCTAGAGGTTGAATACCAAACTAGTAAGCCGCAGCCTCAGAGAGCATGCTCATATTTCCCCCCTTCCTGCAGTTGTTATTGTTGCAATTACCAAAAGTCCAATTGAAGTTGAATTGGCATGCAGACCATTTCACGCTTTTGAAATCGTTCTCTATTGGAAGACCCCTAACTCACGGCATCTCTAGCAACACGACTCCACGTCAAGATATACGATGCCGCGCAGCAAGTATATCAGGTACCGGAATCGGTATTTCCAAAACCATCGAGCAGTAGCGTTGTTTCCACGGGCGCCGCTCTGGCCTTTACGTATACTGAAAGCCCGTTCTCGTTTGCCGTGACCCGAAAGGACACCAATGAGACTCTATTCGACTCCTCCGCTGCCAGCTTTGTATTTGAGAACCAGTACTTGCGCCTCAGAACGCACTTACCTTCATCACCTAACCTTTATGGCCTGGGTGAACACACTGATCCTTTCAGATTGAATACTACGAACTACACTAGAACGGTATGAACCAGACTATCATGATTGCTCGAAAATGCTCACGCAAGACAGATGTGGAACAGAGATGCTTACGGAACTCCCATTGGAACCAACTTGTATGGCCAGCATCCAATCTACTTTGACCACCGCGGCGCGTCTGGAACACATGGCGTGTTCTTGCTCAGTTCAAGTGGAATGGACATCAAGATCAACGACACCGATGGCCAATACCTTGAGTACAACACCCTTGGTGGTATTATCGACCTCTACTTTCTTGCAGGACCAAGCCCCAAAGATGTAAGCATGCAATATGCTGAAATTGCTGGCCTGCCGGTCATGCAACCTTACTGGGGCTTCGGTTTCCATCAGTGCAAATACGGCTATCGTGATGTTTACCAGGTGGCTGAAGTGGTCGCCAATTACTCCATCGCGGAAATCCCACTTGAGGTTTGTTCCACCGTTGGTATTTTGAGGGCTTGTGACGCATATGCTGATCGAATTAGACAATGTGGACCGATATCGACTATATGGAACTGCGCAAAGTATTCACTCTGGACCCGGAACGGTTTCCTCTTGAAAAAGTACGGGAACTTGTCTCTTATCTTCATGAACACCAGCAGCACTATATCGTCATGGTGGACCCAGCGGTCGCATACCAAGATTACCCTGGTTTCAACAATGGCATGGATTTGGATGTTTTCCTCAAGCGTTCAAACGGCTCCATCTACAAAGGAGCTGTTTGGCCCGGTGTCACAGCATTCCCTGACTGGTTTCACCCCGATACGCAGACCTACTGGGATAATGAGTTTCTCAGCTTCTTTGACCCAGACACCGGAGTTGACATTGATGCGCTGTAAGCCACAATGTACCGAAATCTTTTCGGAAAGTTGATGCTGATGTTGAGTACAGGTGGATCGATATGAATGAGGCTTCTAATTTCTGCCCATTCCCCTGCGACGACCCCGAAGGTACGTTATAGTATGTCAAAACTTGGCAGCTGCTTATGGCCACGTTCAGGTTTCGCGGAGGAATCGGGGAATCCCCCCAAACCGCCACCAGTGAGAAACAACTCCAGGAGGGCCATTCCAGGATTCCCCGCCGATTTCCAGCTTCCAACCTCCGTAAAACGGTCAATCAGTCTCCGACAAGTCAATGGTAGCGGCACAGCTGTTGGTCTCCCTGGACGAGATCTCCTGGACCCAGCGTACAAGATCAAGAACGCGGCGGGCTCAATCAGCAATCTGACTATCCGGACAGACCTGATAAACTATGGCGGCACGACTCAGTACGATACACATAATTTGTATGGTACAATGATGTCCACTGCCAGCAGAGATGCAATGTTGGCTCGGCGTCCCGATCGCCGGCCCCTTATCATCACCCGAAGCACGGTAAGTTGGTGGTGTGAGTTTGCGGGTGCAAGAGATTAACATGAATAGTTTGCCGGAGCGGGAGCTCGTGTTGGGCATTGGCTCGGTGATAATTTCTCCGATTGGGATCATTACCGAATCTCTATCGCTGAGATATTGGAGTTTGCTGCATTGTTCCAGATACCCATGGTGAGTCTTTTGCTCACAATCGCGAGGCTTATGAATCGTGGCTGAAAACGATGTAGGTCGGAACTGATGTTTGTGGCTTTGCACAAAACACCACAGAGCAGCTCTGCGCGCGATGGGCTATGCTTGGAGCCTTCAGTCCTTTCTATCGGAATCACGCTGATTACCAGAGCGTCGACCAAGAATTCTACCGCTGGGCCACGGTCGCTGAGGCTGCTAGGACGGCCATCAGTGTAAGATATAGGCTGATGGACTACATCTACTCGCACTTGCATCGCCAATCCACGAATGGTGCACCGATGTTGAATCCCTTATTCTTCGAATATCCGGAGGACTCAAACACCTTCGGCATTCAATATCAATACTTCTACGGCGACAGCATTCTCGTCTCGCCAGTAACGGAGGAGAATGCGACAGACGTATCCATCTATCTCCCAAACGAGATTTTTTACGACTTCTGGACACACGAAAAGATCCAAGGAACTGGCTCGTACATTCAGCTAAACGATGTACCTTTTACGAGTATTCCCCTTCATATCAAAGGGGGTAGCATAATTCCCCTTCGCGAGACGAGCGCAAACACAACCACGGAGTTGCGAAAGCAAAATTTCCTTCTCTGGATCGCGCCTAATGCAAGCAACCAGGCAATCGGCTCACTGTACCTTGATGAGGGAAATGCATTAGAGCAGCCGGCGACTTCTGAAATTGTCTTCACATACGATAATGGTGCATTCAAGATGACCGGCTCATTTGGATATAACACGACGAATGTGATTGCGAAAATCACCGTATTGGGCGGAGGCAAGTCAACCAATGCGTCTTACCTGTACAATGAACAGGCGGGCTCGATGACCATCAACGGTCCTGTACCGTTGAACAAGGAGTTCAATCTGAGTCCTTGAGTCTCAGAAGCAGGATTATAGATAGACGTAAAAGTTTTGGAATACTTTTCCATACCAATTCTGCCTCGTTGTGGTCGTGTAAACGTGAATCAAGGCTGCACGTGATGGGGTTCGGATAAATTTCGGCCGACGTCCCGAACCGCGAACTTTTAGAGACCAAGCTTCCTAGGCAACGGACAGCTTCCATCTTCCCCAACAACCACTTCCCACGCACAAAATGTTGTGCGCAATCTCTGGAGTTTCCCCTCAGGCCCCGGTCGCGTCGCGCAAAAGCGGCAATGTTTTCGAGAAGCGCCTAATCGAGGCTCACATCGCTGAACACCATACGGACCCTGTAACTGGCGAAGACCTCTCCGTCGACGACCTTATCGAGCTCAAATCGACGTCCATTGTGACACCACGACCCCCCAATCTCACCTCTATCCCTGCTCTCCTCAGCGCGTTCCAAAACGAATGGGATGCGATCCTTCTCGAGTCCTTCACCCTGAAGCAACAGCTTGCGCAAACGAGACAGGAGCTTAGCACGGCATTGTACCAAAATGATGCTGCGCGACGAGTCATTGCAAGATTGGAGCGCGAACGCGACGAAGCCCGCGAGGCTCTTTCGAACGTCACAATAAGTGGAGGCGCAGGCCCGAGCAATGGAGACGCGATGCAGGTTGACGGCCAAGGGCTCCCAGAAGAGCTCGTCAGCAAGGTCGACGAGACTCAGCAGCAGTACGTATATTTCATAATATATGTGATGTTCTCCCCGGCTAACACACTGTAGACTCTTCAGCACCCGACGCAAACGACCGATCCCCGAGGGATGGGCCACCGCCGAAGACGTTTCCTCGTTCGACGTGAAGAGCGAAATCGAACCCCAGTATCCAGGCAGCAATGTCGTGACTCTCGACGAGTCTGGCGACCTGGCTCTCTTTGGAGGCGCCGATGGCGTTGCTGGAGTATATTCTCTATCACAACAGAAGTTGGTTCGCACCCTGAAGTGCGGTTCCGCCGTTACAGCTACAGCATGGTGGGAATCGCGCGCAGTTGTAGCCACTGCAGCTGGCACAATCAAGATCTTCGAGGACTCGAAAGAGATCGCGGAGCTCGGGTCTCATGCCGGACCAGTAACGTCAATTGCTCTCCATCCAAGTGGCTCCATCCTGGCCTCCGCTGGCTCGGACAAATACTTCATGTTTTACGATCTGACGAACTTCAACGTGGTTTCCCGGGTATACACCGAAGCTGCCATCACTTGCTGCGCATTCCACGTGGACGGTCTTCTATTCTTCACGGGCGGCCCTGATCAACAGATCCGAATCTTCGACGTCAAGAACGGCACCAACATGGCCACCCTGGAGACTGGAGCGCCGGTACGCAGCATCTCCTTCTCCGAAAATGGAACCTGGTTCGCTGTCGCACAAACTGGGTCCAGTACTTTATCCGTTTGGGATCTCCGCAAACAGGCAGTCTTGAAGGTATTGGATGTTGGCAGTCCGGTCGACAGCATGCGCTGGGATTACACTGGGCAGTTTTTGGCGACGGCTGGATCCGGCTGCGTAACGGTGCAACAATACACGAAGTCTTCTAAGAGCTGGTCAGAACCCGTGCGGAAGGCTGTTTCCGCGCGCGATGTGGCATGGGGCGCCAATGCATCCTCGCTGGTTGTGCTGACACCGGAGGGTGGATTGACCATCGTGGGATGAGCGTGAGCATCAAAGTGTGAAAGGTAGCGAGGCCATTTGCGAGGCCACCAAGGCTTGGAGATCTAGGGTTCCAGAGGCAAAGGACGAGTTTGCTCTTTCGGGCCATATTACTCGGTGCCGCTCGTATATTATTGGCGCGTTGGATTGATTTTGCTGGGACGGCACCTGTACGGCACCGATTTCGATGCATGGCGTTTCCCAAAATGTAACATAGAGTCTATCTTGGAAGTAGCGGAGTAGTACAAGGAAAGCTTGGAATCCGTCCTTCCTGATGCGCCGTCACGTTCCTTTTGACAGATGAAATGCGCCAAATGCCAGGCTTGGCGGCCAGGGTGACGGTTGATGAGGACAGGAGACGGAAGGGGAAAGTGAAGCGCAGAGCAGCTGCAGTTCCGGGAAATGGCGACTCTCGGGCGAGGGTCTGAATCGTGAGTGAATTGGCCTTTTGTTTGACAAAGGACACGGAAGAGTAGTGAAAGTGTAAGTGAAAGCCATGCATGGTTCCGAGGGCTCGCCTGAGTCGCCTCCACTTCATGCTGCCACATCCTTGCCACCAACACCACCTCACCCAAGAACGCCGGCCGCTCCTGTTCTCGCCCTCTGCCCTCACTGTCCTGCTCGACCCTTACACTCTCGCACCCTCATATCCGCAATCTCTTCCTCCTCTGCACACCCGGCCGGCTACCTAGAGCATGGACAGCGAGCTTGGCTACAACTATTCGCACCCGCACTCGCACAGACACAACAGCAAGGTGGGTTCAAGCGCTGCCGACCCGGGCGGCGGCAGCAGCGCCTGGTGAAAGCTCTTGACTGACCGCTTCTCACTCACAGAGGTCGCATGCCCAAATGGAACATGAGGGCTCCACATCACCTTCCTGGAGTCCTATAAGTCGCCTCTCCGTCTCCCGCGAGCCCAGCAATCCCCCACACCCCCAACTCTCGGGCTTGACCCTCCCACTGCCAGGGATCCGAGACATGACATCGAACCAGCCGCGACGACGGTATCCTGGCGACGGGCTCGACTATCGAAGGCCTATTACGCTGTCAAGAAACGACGGGATGCCACCGCTCATCGACTTGACTCAAGAAGAAGCAGGGCCCTCGACGTCAAACAACGGGCGCAGTGCTGCTCGAGCCCAGCGACCGCCACGCTTCCCCCGCGAAATCATCGATATCGAAGACGACGTCGACTTTGGACAGCCTGTACCAGATTCCCCCGAAATAGAGTTCATATCCGCTAGAACTATCGATCCACCACGCCGACTCCCCCCGCCTCCTCGACAAGAACGCCCAGAGAGTATAGAAGACGATGACGACGATGACGTGGAAATAACGGGGGTGCAAGCATTGCCTGGAGCTGATCGAGGCTTGCGCCGACATGAAATGCGGGACGTTGACAATATCATGCACCATTTCCTCAATGATCTAGAGCACACTCGCGCTGAGTTCGGGCGTTACGCCGCGCAGGTGGTCGGACAGGCGGCTGAAATGATGGGCAGAGCGCGTAATCCAGCTGTTCCACCCCGGGCTGGAGGAGTTCGACGGCGTGGTGACAATATACATATTCATGTGGGCTTCTTACCACCAAACCTCGATTTCGACAGGGTGGGATTCGAAATGGGCATGGGAGGTGGCCCCCCTCCGCCACCGCCAACCTACGACGCACCTCCACCAGCGGCAAAAGGATTCACCAGATCGCCAGCGGAGGATGATGTGCTTATCTGTCCAAACTGCGAGGATGAGTTATGCGCGGGAGACTCAGACGAGAAGAGGCAGGTGTGGATTGTCAAGAAATGTGGTCATGTAAGTCTTGATTTCGAAGTAGTTGAATTGGGGCGATTGTATTAATTCGATTGTAGGTTTACTGTGGAGAATGCACACTGCATCGGACCAAAGCCAAAGCGAAAGCCAAAGGAAAAGAGAAGGCCGGCTCTCCTCCAATCAAGCCGTTCGCGACCTGTGTAGTGGAGGGATGTGAGGAGAAGACGAATAGAAAAACCGCGATGATTCAGATTTTCCTTTGAGACATGTCCTCTCTTTCCCTATTCACGGGCAGGGTCGTTTCTTCCACTTTTTTCTTCTCTTACGTTGGTGGAAACATGGCATATTAACGATACCCTGCATTCGTCGGCTTTCCAGGCTTAGGTACATGATGCAATCACTACTTGATACGCTCTGGGGTTGTCACTGGTCTGGTTATGGTTGCATGTCTGGTGTTGCCGGTGCATCTCTCTCCAGGGGTTGAGATCTAATGCGGGTGCTCTTTCGGATTCACGCGGTGTAACAAACTCACGATCGTGTACATAGATATTGACCAAATATAAACTATTGAATGAACTTTGATGTATGCGAATCCAAGTCTGAGCCTATGATTTCATCCCTGCGGAGTTAACCCGGGGATATAGATCGCCAAGCATCTAAACCGACCCAGGCCCCAAAATCTCACCGAGGCTCAACAGCTTGAACGTAGACTCAGGTATTTGCACTCTTCAGCGACCATCATCGTCCTCCTCCGCCATGCCTCCCAAATCCCAAACGAAGCCTAAAGTAAAGGGCTCTCCACTCAACACTGCCTACCTCCTCGGATACAATGCTGTCTCGACAGCTCTCTGGGGCCTTGTCTTGTCCGGTGTCGTCTCTACCGCAGCAACCAACGGAGTGACCAATGGCGCCGTATATGCGCAGAATGAAAACTTCTGCCGCCTCACGCAGTCCCTGGCTATTCTGGAAGTCGTCCATTCGCTAAGCGGTACGCTTCATTACTCCTTCCCGTCCTTCTCTCATCCCTCATTCCCTCTCCATTTCATCCTAACCGGCCCGTCTCATCCAACTTCAGCGCCAACTAATAATTCGTGATATGTAGGCATCGTCCGCGCCCCTCTTCTCACCACTCTCATGCAAGTCGCCTCCCGCCTCCTCCTCGTCTGGGGCATCGCCTACAATTTCCCGCAAACGACGAAAAACTCCCCGGCGTATAGCAGTATGCTTGTTGCGTGGAGTGTCACGGAAGTCGTCAGGTATTCGTACTTTGTGTTTGTGTTGGCGGGGACGGGGGTTCCGGCGTTGTGGACGTGGTTGAGGTGAGAAAGTTCCAATTCCCCTTCCTTCCCAAATGGCTTTGCAGGCGTATTTTGGGGGGTGGTGTTAACTTTGCGACAGGTATAACACATTCTTGGTCCTGTATCCGGTCGGTGTTGCGAGTGAAACATGGTTGGTGTACAAGGCGATTGGACCTGCCAGCAAGATTAATGAGGTTTATGGGTATGTGCTGTATGGGATCCTGGCGACGTATGTGCCGGGGTTTTATATGCTGTTTACCTATATGTTGAAGCAGCGGAGAAGGATTATGCGGGGGAGCAATGAGAAGAAAAAACTGTAGATGGCATGGAGGGAGGATTGTCGAAGAGACGGTCGCAGCGCCGAGTGTTTCTGCACGCGGGGCTCGTTCGTCGAAAATACTGGGTATTTTGCGGGAATTCGGGCTTGAGGTTGAGAATCCGGCACATGTTGTAAAAGGATTTAGTGAAATGAGGATGACGGTGGTTGGAAACCCGATTCTTGGATGGTATTATGTACTTTAATCTCTAATCCTCAACCACCCACCATCTCTGGTTCCTCCATCACCACTCCCAGAAATCATTACCTTTGTCCCTACCGCCTTTTCATCGTGGTGGGCGACGGAAACACCTTCTCAGGCCCCGTGCCCACCGCCGTCGGCGGCTGCACAAAAACCTCTATATCTTCCCTCCTCTGATCCACCCTCCGCTCCGTATCCGCATCCATCTCATGAACCTCCCTCCCATTCCCAAACGCCTCCCTCCCATCCTTCTCCACCGGCGTCGCCGTGCCATCCATCTCAAACTTCTTCACGCCATCCGGCGCCTCCAAGAGTCCGAACTTGTTGTTGTGTCCGTTGAGCTCGTGGCGCGTGCGTGAGTCGAGTTCGGTTTGGGATGAGGAGTCTTTGAGTTGGTAGGAACCTGGGGGGAGATCTTGGAGAGCGGTGCTGGAGCCGTTGTGAGCGGGGAGCTCATGGGAGCGTGTGCGGCGCCGGCGCCTGTGGAAGAAGAGCAAGGCGAGAAGGAGGATGAGGATGGCGAGGGCACCGATGGCGATACCTGCTATAGCGCCAGCAGCCAAGCCCTTTTTCTTGCTACCACCGTTTTCGTTGCCGTTGGGTGTTGTGGAGTTATCGGAGACGGAGCGAATTGGAATTATGTTTGCGGAAGTGGTGCCCGAGTCCCAGGAACAAGGCCAGACGGAGAAGTTGGAGCGTTCGTAGTCGGCGATGAGGTACGCTTCTTGAAGAAACGTCCGGCCGAGCGTGTATTGCGTCTCGTTTGTGGCGCGTTTGAGCGGGAAGTAGTATGTGGAGGATTCGGCGTGGGGCCAAGAGATGTTGAGGTCGAAGGCGGAGTAGGGGAGGGTTATGGAGATGGAGTTCGAGGGCGAGGTTGGGGGGAGTTGGGGGGAGAGTGTGATAGTGATGCTTGGGTTTAGCGTCTTGAGCGTTGTGTGTTGAGTGGAGTTTAGGGTGTATTGCGATGTGTTGCTGTTCCAGATTAAACCGAAGGCGGATTCGAATGCTGTGCAGACTGATTCCGGGAGCCAGAGGTGGGGGACTGTGGAGTCGATTAGGGCGAAGATACCGTCTTTGAGGAGGGTGGCGCTCGATGTTGAAGTAGTGGTGTTACTGGCTGTTATAGACGAGATTCCTACGAGAAGGTCCCGGGATATATCTGTGTAGAAGGGAAAGGTGAGATTAGGGGATGCGGTGGAGGGGGTGGTAAAGCGGGATTTGTCGTAACCACCGATGACAAGTGAGCCGAAGACTTTATTAAGCCCTATGACAATGTTAGATATGTTCAAGTAATCCAAAGTGATCTGCAGATACGGACTGATCTACGATCTACACGGGTTCATCGTGGGAGTAAACCTAATCCGAAGCCGTGTGTACCAAGCTTAGATATGGTAAGGCCTGGACTAAGGAATGCACCTGTGCACTTACTGTATGAGGCTCCCGCTGTATATGCCCATGACACGCTTGGTATCTGATTCTTGTTCCGCAGCGCTTGTATAAAGCTGACCTGGGGGCTGTTTGGGAGACTTGTAAAGTTCGTTGGTCTCGGATTGAGTCCCAGAGCACCTAGCCACGAGAAAGCTGTGTCACCAATTCCAGCAAGTATTGAGTGTTCGACAGAGGGACCGCCACTGCCTTGCCATCCCAGTGTGACGGTATCGAAACCAAAGTCGCCGAAAACGTTGACATCAAGGTTTTCCTCAATTCCAAGCTCGAAAATCGAATTCGGCACCCACGTGAGAGAATTGTTCGGATTGAAGATGCCTCCACGGCTCTCCTTACAGTTGCTGGGCGCATCGGATGGACAGCCCTGGTCATAGACCACCCAAGTAGACGACGACGCCGTCGACGGCAGAACTCTCACGTTCTGCGATTTCTGTCCAACTTGAATCGCAAATGAGGACCACGTGCCATCGTTGCCTTCCCAATATTGAGATACGCTAGAAAGACACAATCTCAGCAACATGTCCTTTGGAATGTCGCATTGCGAAATACCTGGCTACAATGGGCGCTGGAGTCGTCGTATTCTGGGTTGCGCGCTCGACCAAGGGAGCTCCAGTAGTGGCGAAGAAATCGAATCCATCCGTACCCGTCAGGAAGGACAATGTGCCCAAGAGAACCAAGATATGACGGGTCCTGGCGCCATGCCCGAAGGCCCTCATAATCGAGGGAGGAAGCTCGAAAGCATAGAGAAGTCGTCTTTCTGGAGGTAGCGGGGAGAGTAACGATTTGCAGACCGCGCGACGCGCAGGTGAAGGCTAGCGGTGCGGCACGTGTCTCCAAGATAGATTTTCCAAGGTTTTCATCGGCTATCTCCAGTAATCGATGCAACGGCGAGACCGCTACCGGCCAACGGAGGCGCTAGAAATTACGAGGTTTGGCGGGGGAACAGGACCCAAAAAGGAGAATCCTCAAGGGTGGGAAATCCAGATTCCCGGCAACACCCATGTTAAATCCAGACTATAGCTGCATGGTCGATCTGGTATATTGGATTTCGGCTCAGTCAGCGTACTTTCCGGCAAGTCATTTTTGGATAGCGCGTCTGAGGGAAGAGTTTTGCTGGCATCAAAGTACCTTATGCTTCCTAATCACCCGCTAAGACGGACGGCCATTCCCCATGCGGCATTTTGACCGAAAAGCCTCAGCTCTCCAAACCCATCTCAGCTTGACAGCCTCGTGGCGATCAAATTTGAGACCAATCAACCCATGGGACGCACACATATCTACCACCATGCTGATGACAGGGATAGTAAGGTGCTCGTTCCTGACATATGCGGGCTCCCGAAGTCGCTACTTATTCTCCCACGACCTAAAGACCAGTCCGTCAACTCTATCAGGTTGGGAAACGGGAGCAGTATCCCGCAATGATGAATAGTTTCCGTGCTGTGTGTTTTGTTGGTGTTTGGCTGTGTTGGAGTAGCGATGCCTATCGAGGACCACTAAACAATGGGGTCTATCCAAGGCAAGGTGAGTGCGAGACTTTGCTTCAGTTCCCGATTTTTCACTTTTCTTGCGATATCTTGCTAGACTTCAGTAGACTGGAGGGTGCGCTAACCGCGTGCTGTACAGCAATATCGAACGCCTCTCTGGCTACGACTACGGGCCTTACCGCAAGTGCATCCGGTACACCCACCATCACAGCAGCTAGTCTTCTTACTACGACATTGCCCTCAAGCACCTACCCGAATGGAACATGTCCTACCACTTATCCGCCGGACTACCCAGTCTCGTATTCAACTTGGACCGACTTATGCGAAAACAAGCAGGCCAGTGTGCTTGACACAAGCTTTTATGAGTATGCTGAGCGCTGTCTGGAAGACTACTGCCGAGAATCATGGTCAAGTGCGGTGCGAAGTTACGCTAGTGCTGGCATCACACAAGTGAGTGATTTCCACGAAGATACCAGATATTCAGTGCAGTGGCTATACTCACACGAAGACCACTCTGCGACGAAGTGGGCGATCCTTTGCGCTTGGCCAAATTGATTAAAAAAGACCATGTCGAAGAACTGAGTTGACTTTAACCACCTTTAGTGGACGACGTCGGCCCGGACATGGTTTCAAGGTTTCTATGGAACTGGCGATCAGTCAACAGTCATTGTGTCTCAGAGTTTCTCGACGCAAACATTGACCTGTAATGCTTAGCATATCTATCTAATCTGCAAGCCACTTCGCTAACTCTGGTAGACATTGTACAACCTCCTCTTGCCGTAAAACCAACATCGCCTTGCTGCTCGAGATGCACTCTGAGCGCGGGAACCATTCAGTTGTTTTTCTGGCCTAATTCTGCTCCTGCCCCGACTCCCACTGTGACGGGTCTGCCGGCAAATGTCACTGCTGCTGTGACTGGGCTTCCCGTTGGTGGCTCTGGCAGTTATGTGGACGACGATGGATTCACGTTGTGAGCTTTCACATGGCGACTCTGCTTCTAGGCTGCATCTAACGGAACATCCAGTATTTCTCCCAGTGTCTATATTGGGTTCACGGCTCTGGGTGCATATGACCTATGCGGTCCAGTGGGCAAGGTAGGCGGCATCGCGCGGCACTTCTGCTGCTAAACCCTATCATCAGGATGGAATGAGTCTCATATAAGCTAACTTATTGCAGACTCTCTACAATACTACGATAGCTTTCGATCCCCACGAGCTCAGCAGTATTCTCGCCGACGAAACTATAGGCGCTTGCCCCGTAACAAAACCTGCAAGCGAGGGTGGCGGCTTATCGAATGTGATTGTAGTTACAAAGTCCCCACCGAAGCCATTAAACTTCGCAGATGTGGCGCAAAACTGTTCCTCAATCTCGGGCTATTATTACAACAGTGCAAACCCTTCTCTCTGGAATGCAGGAGGTGAGTAATTGCAGCCACCGCGTGACAATTCGAGACTTGTATTCTGACCATCTGATAGATCCATGTCACCCCGTAATTGCGATCCCGACACGAATTAATCAGTTGCAACCGGAATGGGGAAGCTGCGGGCCAAATGGATATGGTGGATTCTATGATCCACCTAAGACTCTAACGCAAGGACTTGTTCTTGTGCCTACAGCTACACCCGGCATTTCAAACCCAACCCTGGCCCCATCGACTAGAGTACCAGCTCTGCCGGAGAACAGTCCGACTGAAGAACCAAGGCCACCTGTATCTAACCCTGGAGATCCGGAATCCCATCCTTCTTCAGTTCCACAGTCGCAAGAGGCATCAACGAATCAGCCTCAGCCACCTGCTCCACCAGGGTCAAGTGTGTCCGAGAGTCCGCCAGTTCGGCCAAACCCAGGATCTTCCACTACCGTTATCATCACTCCCCCTCCCGCAGTGCCTTCATCGGGCAACGCGCCCCAGCCTCCTGCACCTCCCGTCATCACCCTTGGACCAAGGCCTGGCTTGAGCGATCCAGGCCAAGTTCTCACATTGATTCCCACGGTTCTTCCTATATCTCCAAACAACCCTTCGAATCCGATCCAACCTTTAAATCCCTCCGGATCAGTGGTTGTTATTGGCACGCAGACTGTGGCGCCTGGGCAAGCCATCACTGTCGGCGGTACAACTTCGACATTGCCAAACGGCCAGACCACCGTTATCGGTGGCACGCAGGTATTCCTTGTTCCCGGTGCAACGCAAATCATAGTTGGCGGAAGCTCCACAATAGATTTGCCACCAGCGCAACCAACCCTTGGAAGTCCAGGAGCCCCCTTTGTCTTCACTTTCGACGGCTCAACCATCACGGCCAACTCCGCGAGTCAAATTGTGATCGGATCGCAGACTTTGGCTCCAGGGGGTGCAATTACAATTGGAGGGACTACTTCGACGCTGCCGAATGGAGTTGTGACAGTGGTTGGTGCCACGACTATTAGTTTAGCACCTGGCGCATCTCAGATCGCTGTAGGCGGCACTACCGTTCTCCTGAATACTGGGTCTCTACAAACGTCCGGACCGCTTGTAATTACACTGGACGGAACTACCTTGACGGCAAATTATTTGACGCAATTCGTATTTGGAAGTTCCACGCTCAGCGTAGGCGGTTCGGCGCTCACAATCAGCGGTACTACATACATCTTGACCACCAATGCACAGGGGAGCACGGTGTTAATCGCTGGTACCGCCGGAGCTTCTAGTTTATCTCCTGCAAGTGCGGCAACTACTGGTTTATCAGGTCAAAGCGGTTCATTGGGAGGATCCTCGAATGGTGGCGGAGGAAGTGGAGCTCCAACTGCTGCAGCAACTGGAACATCCAAGCCCGGTGCAGGAACGAACCTGGCTTCGAACAATGCATGGGCGTGGAGTTTGGTTGTCGGTGGTCTTATTCTGGCCGTCTTGTGAGCAAGAGGCAAAGGCTGCAATGCGATAACCCGCAGCATAGGGATACCCGGATGATAATGATAATGTGCTGTGGACATTACATGGGCACGGGAAATGTGCTCCACGGCGTTTGCATATATAATGATATATAGGGGAATAACATTGGGTCATCAATACCTCCAACACGGTTCTTCATCAATCCTAATATAAAGACTTCGAAGGGATAGCTATTTCTCTAAAGGACCTGATGGTTTGTTTCGCTCTCCAACATCAAGGGCAACAAGAAAGCGGCTAACGCAATTGTATGCAGCTATGGTTGCCGTAATTTCCACAACCTCACGGTCTGAGAAACTCTTCCTTAGTCTCTCGGAGACAGCATCTGGAACGCTAACATCCAATGTCATTGCGTCTGTGTACGACAAGACTGCTCTGTGTTCTTCGTCGAAATCGTCAGTACCGGCTGAGTGCGCCGGAGAGCGTAGTATGTTTTGAATCTGCTCTTCCTTTATATCCGGACAAGCCTGTAACAAAGGCGCATGATGCTCCCACTCGAACCAGGCTTTGTTCAGCACTGCCACTCGGCATATAGCAGTTTCGCGGATCGAAGTTGAGAGCGTGGTCTTAGTTCGAATCGAGCCAAGAAATGAGTTCCTGTTAAAATAATGGTAAGTTCGATCACGGAGAAACCAGTTCAAGGAACAGTAAGTGCCTAGGGAAGCTCACCAACCATCGGCAACGGGAGGAGAATGAAGAAGAGCAAGGTCAAGCTCCAGAAGTCCGGCCTCGCCGCGTCGTTGCTTTACTCTTTGCACTATGGCTCGATCCTCCTCATTTTCGGGCGTTGGAGGGTTGGGGATGTAGGGTAGACGCATTGCGGTTGTTCAATGGTTGTGCGGTCGTCCAGGCATTCCGTCGACGTTCCGATTGGGGTTCCCGAAGTCGGAATTGCCGAGGCAAGAGGGTCACTTAGTCAGCACCAAATGTCCAATGAGATTTCCGCACTACTTTCTTCCGTCGTCCAACACTCCACCCACGATTTCGCCATGGCTCCGCTTAAAGGCAAGAGCTACCAGAGAGACAGACCAGCACCGCCGAAGAAGTCGGTAGTAAAAGCCCCAGCTGTACGCGCGAAAGAACCAGAGGTCAAATCATCAATACCGGTCGGACTTCAGCAACTGATCCTCAATGTCTTCAAAAATTCCTTTGCGGATCGACTAGAATCCGATATACATCCTTTGTTACAGGAAGTCAAAGGCCACTTGTTCAACCGTGACTTTCTGACCGCATTTGGACGACAAGATTACCTCGAAGCGTATGCCGCGAGATGGAGTCCTTCCCGAACATTGGGGTATCTCCAAGTTCTGGATGATCTCCAGGAAAAGATATTCCCCGCTTTGAAAGATTCAAACGAGAGCGAAGGCGGTACTAGGAAGATTGTATGTCTTGGTGGAGGAGCTGGGGCCGAATTGGTAACCTGGGGCGGTTTTACGAATTCGCAAATAGGAGCGAAGGTGGAGCACCCGCCAGAGACTCTCGATCTCGTTGCTATCGACATAGCAGACTGGTCTAAAGTTATGGAAAGCCTACTTCAAAACATCATAACGGCACCTCCACTCTCCAAGTATGCATCTGCCTCCGCCAAAGCCGCCAATGCGCCTCTTGCCAATCCAGAGAAGTTTCGATCGGCCTTTCATCAGCATGACATCCTCAACACTCCCTTCTCCGATCTCCTACCATTAATCCGCGGCGCCCAACTTGTCACACTTCTCTTCACCCTCAACGAGCTCTATTCGACTTCTTTGTCTCTCACTCAGAGCTTCCTCTTGAATCTCACATCCTGTCTTGAGGATGGTGCGATGCTTCTCATCATCGACAGCCCCGGGAGCTACTCTACGGTTTCGCTGAATGGAGCCGAGAAAAAGTATCCCATGAAATGGCTCGTCGATCATACCTTGTTTCAGGAAGGGCCTAACGATGAACCATCCGCTTGGACAAAAGTTGAGGAGGACGATTCGAAATGGTTTCGTTTAGCACCATCTCTGAAATACCCTATTGAGCTAGAGAGTATGCGGTTCCAGCTACACCTCTATAAGCGTGTCAATGGCACACACGCTTGAGACGTGTGTGATTTGCTATCGCGTCTTCGATAACGACTTCCTACACCCTACAAGCGATGACTACCAACGAACGACTCCACGTACGGCAAATCTATATACGCGGATAAGCGGTTCAAGACTTTCACACAACACACCTTTTTAAGGATCTGATCTGGTCGTTGAGTCTGACTATTAAGTCACGTGCCTCAAAGGCTCAGTCCAGGTTTCCTTGTCATCATGGCCGCGTTCGTTGGTATCCAAATTCGCGATGAGACGCCGACAGAATAGAACCAATCAACCTGGGCACCTTTTTGGGAGGTGCCGTTTTGATGGGAGCTGGGTGGGGTTTATCTCCACTAGGACGATGCCCAGGTAGACAATAGTCACGAGGATAGTTCCCTAGCCGAGCACAGCAAAGACTCCTGATAACAACATACAAGGCAGCCTATGAGCTTCTGGGTTTTGAGAAGAGAGTACCTTAAAATGGACAGCAGTTGGAGCCTCAGGCGACGAGATCACGCGCTCGTATAACACAAATGACCAAAACGAAATACAACCCCTGTCTCCTGTCTGTTTTGGGAGGCATGTTCAAGAAAGAACAAATGGTCAATGGGCTTCCTGTTTTCTCTTTGGTTGTTGGCGTCAGCTTGTCAAATGAGGTCAGAGCCATAAGGCGTCATGGAGGGTCGTACATTAGCCAATCACCTTCGCTAACCCGCACCAACTCTCGCTCAGCCCTAAGCCACCGCTAACGACCGTTCCCTACGTCCAATTCCCGCCCAGCAACAGTTGTCGATAAGAGCGCCAGTTTGTCTCCATTTCCACACTGCTGAAATAGACAACTGCATTGCTGTGGGGTCACTGTGCCCCTCGTGGGAGCTTAATATGTCGTGCGATCCTCTCCATTCATACGAACTTCCACGTTCGTCTCGATTTTCCCAGTCATGAATACAAGGTTTCAAATATATAATTTCTAATAATGCGGGCTCTCTCGTTCCAACTATTAACGTTCCTTCTTATGAGATTTCCTTACCTCGGTACCTCGCATCCTTTTAATGAAGAACTTAGCGAACAACAGATCCCTCGGTCACCATTAGCCAGGGGCTTTGCCTTATGGTCTACATCATGCGCTTCTGGAAATACTCGGTGTGGGGATGCCTCATGCTGTCCAAGTACCATGATTTGTCACGGCTCCGCTTCCGCGGATTCAAAACCTGCCCGTTGTTGCTCTAGCAGTACGTCTACCACTCGTGACCGAGCCTTCAAAGACTGATTGCTTTTCAGATTTGGACTGCTACCCCAGTTTAAAGACATCACCAATATGTGCAGATACATCCTGGTCACTATACAATACAAGCAGACAAGATAGCATTAGCTACGTATGCTGTGAACCAGGGAAAATAGGCATCGTTTCCTTCGAGACAAAACCTGGGAGTTGTGAGCCCGAAGGCGGCAATATACCAGCATCTGCGAGAGCAAGACTTGTCCGTCTGTTCCAGCCCTCCACTTGGAACTACTTGCTAACATGTATTCAAGGTCTCTCTCGCTGTGAAAACAGCATCGTCGTCAACGACGATAGCTTCCGTCACTACCTCATCCACGATAGCTTCCGTCACTACCTTATCCACGCCAACCGCACGCACTGTACCGACCAAAAGTCCACCATCCCGAACCTCAGATCTCCACACAACGACCCCAGCCCCTCATCCTCCGCATCCACACACAGACCAAGGCTTCACCGTCGCCGCGATCGCAGGCATACTTTCTGGAACTGTGTTCTTGCTGGTGGGCGTTTTTGTTCTAGGCCTCTTGCTGCATCGGCACAAGAAAAAGAGATATCAGGCATGGCTGGACGAGACTACGGCAAGTAAGGTGGGGAGCAAGAGTGCGAGTCT
Source organism: Clohesyomyces aquaticus (assembly GCA_002105025.1). Taxonomy (NCBI): domain Eukaryota; kingdom Fungi; phylum Ascomycota; class Dothideomycetes; order Pleosporales; family Lindgomycetaceae; genus Clohesyomyces; species Clohesyomyces aquaticus. Next base: position 570,722 of record MCFA01000002.1, read on the forward strand.
GAAGAGCGTGGTTGGCGACCAGGATGTTGAGAGTAGGGCGCAAACGAAAGGAGGAGAGAGGAGCGAGAAGAGGGTTAGATTTCAGGGCGTAGAAGGGCGATGAGGGTGGCAATTCGCAGGGTTCGGGGGCGTGTGAAGATGATTGGTGATGATATATTTTGAGAATAGAGTGTGAAGGCTTTAATGCGAGGATTTACATCAATCGCCCCAATTGTGATCCAGCATCCACTTGCTGTGGAAATACCGCAACTAGCAGCATCCTCCTGCCCTCCCTGTTTGATGCGCCTGATATCTTTAGACATGCTCACGCGCCATTTCCACCAAAGATTCCCTTCGCATGCTGTTCCTACTAAAAGGACTGCAATGGACAGATACGTTCCTCCTGTTTCCCTCCCCATGGGTTACCAGGACATATCACTCGGTGGCACCTGAAATCGTTCGCCTGGGCGGCAGTGTGCACCATGATGTAAGCTGCGGTGTGAATGAGGCGTTTCATCGTATAATTCCTGTGCCACAAAGCGTGTGTTTGTCTCGGTCCGATTCGGGAAGCCGGGGTTTGCATCCTCTACGTGTATGGACGGACGCCGATGTGCCTCTAAGTCTTACGGGCCTCTCGAAGTTCGGGTTCGCGTCAGTGTCTCAGTATGGCATGTATTTGCTCACCGTGTCCCATGCCACGGGTTCATCTAGTGGATACGTGGCCGCCTTCATGCGAGTGTCCCTGTCGTGTTTGCGGTAATCAGCATCCCAACGTCATCGAAGACGAAGGGTCCTTTTTCAGCCCAACCTCCCAGGATACATCTTCTCCACAGACGAAAGGCTATGGGTAGGACTCTCTATCTCCCTCCCGCGTTGAATCTCCAGCAAGTCCGGCGTAATCATCCCTCTACTCGCCATCGAAAGTCGCCATTCTGGTGGCAGATTCCGTTGTGTGACTTGGACTTCGCAGTCAAACGTCGACGCCGCTTCCGCCTCCACATCTCCTCCTGATGACTTACTCTTCGGAATAACCAGTGTCAGACTATTTTCCTGACTCTTGCTCTGTATGATACTGACAATCTGGCTCAGTACCCCAAACTCGACTTTGAGCTTGACACTGTAGACGAGGCTTTTAAATGTCGTCTCGATCATATAGAAGTTGAGGAACTCGACTGTGAGGAGCGCGGCGTCGAGAACTAGGAGGAGAACGTTCATGGCGACGAGCTGCCACATGATTTTCCGGGTTGCGCCGTCGAATATTTCTTTCATGACGATCCGGATTTCGTAAAAGTAGACAAAAGAAATGAAGACTTCTTGCGCGGTGAAGATGGTCATTTGGATCTTCTCCATGATGACGTAGCCCTGGCTGTACGGTTCGGGATGCTTGGTGAATTGGCGGAGGTTGAGGGTTGAAGTCGGGACGCAGAGGACGACGGCGTTTATGATAATGATCCAGAGAATGAAACGTAGGAGCTTATGGTGTTGGGAAATTAAGTGAAGACGAGAGTATAACACTAGGGACTGTCCTGGAACCATGATTACCCATCCGATTGTCAAGAGCGCTTCTGTGAGATGCTCGTTGTGGTTGACATTGTTCTGTTTCATCCAAGCACCTGTGTGGAATAGTTAGCATCCGAAGCCGGTGATAAAAGACTTCATTTCTGAATCTTACCAGAGGCATATGGAACTATTCCAAGAGAGGTGATCAGCAGACTCCAAAAGTATAGCCCAGAATATCTTTTGAAGACGATAAATATCAGAACCAAAGTCTCGATAGCATTATACCACGCGATCGCCGTAAAAGCCGTCATAGATCGAGGTATAATACGATTCGCGCCATAGGAGTCATAGTTCCCTCCAGTAATCCCATTTTCGGGAGCAAACGTGCAATTCGAAGCTTTGAACATGGCTCGTTCCAATGAGAAGATAAAGTCGTGCATGATACTGGGAGCCTGACTTGTTGAACTCTCAAGTATATCATGTCTACGGACATCACTGTGCTCTTTCTTGGGAACGCTTGGCCTTGAATCAAGTTGACTCTATTTTCTGTCTCATCCTACGCTAGGAGGGAGACCGCTTGGCAGGATAAGCATCTGTAAGCAACTCCGTAGCAGACGTGATCATCCCTAGAGCCTACTGATGGCTACTGCTTTATGGGAAACTAGGAGTAATGCACGCTGCTCGAATGGCTGGGGCGTCGGGCCAAGGCTTCGTGTTGCTTATCAAACGCGGGAGGGCTGCATGGTATTCGTATCTGGTGAAAGCGCCTTGGTATGTCGCTTGTAAGTATACCGATCAAGGTTTCGACTCTGAAGAAAGGCTGAGTATATAGCTTTATCAGATCATCGCTGTTGAGGTCGCTGGGGGGTGTTCATCGCAGTTGCTCGAGGCCGACATCTTAATTATCTTTTCCCATGTCTGGGAGCCCATTCCATTTTTAGGTGCAGTGGGCGCGCTAACCCCAATCGAGCGATTAAAATTCTTGGGAACGTCAAGGAAGCCCTGGAATCCTTACACTTACCCACATGCTCAAGTGGGCTCTTTGAACTCGCTGGAGCGGGTATGGAAGCTTTTCTACCTTGGTAATGAATATATTAATTAAAAATGAACTTGACAAGCACTAGGTCCTATGACACCAGGGTGAACGTCCTTTCTGCACATTGTTGAGAGGTCTAAAACTGTTACGCTGGTGCTGCCTCGAGAACCTACGATGCCAATATATTCATAAATCCGACTCTCGACATCTACACATAATAGAATCACGTCCTAGAAAGAATTTGTTTCATTCTAGTCCTTGTGGAGTGAATATGAGGTACTACCTACAAGGGCATCCCGATCAGTTCGATTGAACCTGCGTGCGATATCTGGCTGATAAAAATATCACCAGTTCCCCATGTCCTCCACCCGCCCTATGCACAAACCTGTGAAGTCATAGATCCAGTAGTCGTCAATCTGAGAGACGTTGCTGACCTTCGTAGGTGCGGCGACTATAGGTATATGCCGCTATGGTGCTTCTTAGTCGAAATTCGTGGCCTGTTCCATAAACGTTTCGTTTGGTTGGCGTACGAACGACCACCATTCCCAGCTCTTATCCATACACTGTTGTCCCAGAGGCCCCAACGAGCACGAGTATGTCCCATCGGGCATTTTGTTTGTCTCGATACTCGCGATAAAGGCCAAAACGAACATAAGACCCATCACCAAGACTGTATATGCCTGGTACCACGCCTTGGAGATGCAGCAAATCAGTGTGGTTTGAGTCCCTCCGCGGAAAAAGTAAAACGCGTATAGCACCACAGAGGAAACTGAGGAAGAGAAAGTAGAAGCGAGCGGCCATAAAGCCGGTGGCCAGGAACACTATCCCGTAATCAGGGTAGAGGACGCCAGGGATCAAATGAATCAACTACACAACCCAGAGGCCTGCAACAGCTAGGAGAAAACCGAGACGGAAGATGCAGCTTGCGATGGAGGAGTTGGGTGGCTTGTATCGAGGTCTTGATGGAAGAGGAACCGATAGGAACGGGTCGAGGGCTTCGTCAAGATACGTTATCAGTTCCGTATCGTTTTGGTCGTTGATCGTTGGGACCGAGACGTGTCGTAGAGTATGTATTTGCAGATCTTTGTCCACCAGTGAAATTTACTTGAGGTCGTCGGTAAGCTAGGCGGCGGCACAGAGTCTCCAGAGCCCAAGAATGGCAAAAGGGATGAATAGAGTGTCGAGGCTCATCCCCATGATGAATCCGTAGCTGACCCCCCAAGGGTTAACTAGCGATCCGATGAGCAGGTATAACGCAGAGATTCCTTGTAAGGTTATGATTATCGTCATCAGCATTGTTGCTGAAATTCTCTTGACGTGTGTGCTGGAGAGGAAGGCGAGATTCACCTCCACGGCAATGGTCTTATGCTCCCCACCCTTCCATCCTCGCTCTGTCCAGAAGATAGCGTTGGAAGCTGCAAAGTTAACGCGGCTCCAGCCAGTGGCACGGATTCGCCTATCGACGATGGCGGCATATCGCCAGATGATTGAGGTAGGATTGTAGTGGCAAAGGCGGTCATGCCAACTCGGGCGACGGTTTTTGGCGAGATCCGATATGGGAACTGTACCTGCAATGATGTGGGCAATTAACGGAGTGAGACAGAGGGTAAATAGGGACATCCATTCGGAGAAGGTGATGCACTTGCTGTTGTATTGAATAGGTTCGACGATGAGCTTGATAGAAGGCATCGCAGAAGTGTTGCGTTTGTATCGATGAAGGAGCCCAGAACGCGTTTAGAGCAGGATGATAAGTACCTAAAATTCTGCAGACAAACCCCATGCGCCCGAGCCTAACGGTGGCGATGGGAGTGGGGTCGGTGCCACGACCGACTTGGAGGAAGATGATTGGAGAAGCTCTGCGCCGTAGTGTACCTAGGTAGTACATGTGCAAAGCCAAGCCAACCTAGCAAACAGCATCGCTTTTGCCGGTCTTCATTTGCACCATCACATAGTGGTGTCTGAATGTTCCGCGCCAGCTCGTTGGGGCCGTCGATGTCGTCTTGAATGGACAATTACGCGCAACGAGACGTCGTGTTCCGGAATAACGGCGAGATGGATCCTTCAGTGGTCTTCCAAGAGCTGGCTGATTAAATGTAATATACTCCAAATGAAAGCGGTTCTGTGAAGCGGGCTTGTGGAATTGGGGGACATGAGCATCAGATCCTGCTCATCACTTTCCAGCCGAACATGACTAACGTTATGTGATACCTCATTCAAAAGTGCATTGACACAAACCCTTCATCTCGCGCTCTTGCCGAAGCTCCCCATTCATAGCTCTAGTAACAAATATCGAGCTGACAATCCACCAACAATTTCCATCCAACCTAATGATCATGAGCAAATTACATCCAGAAAGAAGGCTAGTCTATCGTCGATTTGAAGCTCATGTAAGCCAATTCTACGAAAATCATTCTTCGTTCCAAACATAGGTAATCTTGCGGTCCAGAAGTAGGCGTATCACCTAGTATCTTCCAGAGACATTGGCGATAGACTAGGTGCAAGGGATGGTTGGCGGAAGATTTTAAAACGAATCAGAGCAGCACCATGAGTAGCTGGGAGCTTGCCTGGTGTACTGCAGATAAGGTTCATTCATTGGGACCGAGTCCCAGGAGAGGGACTGTTGCAAGACTGACTTGTTGAAAGAAGATTGGAGCAGCGCAATTTGATTTCTCAGAAGTGGTACGCTACAGGAATGTGAAAGGGTAAAGACCATTCTGTTCACACCATGACCACATCTCTCCATGCATCCTACGCTTGAGAGTGCACGGGCACACGATGCGAAAATAGTATCCTTCACGGCGAATGACCATTGGCAGATTGCAACCAGAAAATAATGCTATCTCGTCACCTACTTGGATGGCCTGAGATCCGATACCCAAAAGGGGGCGACTGGTCTGGAACATTGTTTTGCGGTCTAGAAACTTAAACATACTCCTTGCCCAGGGATGCTGTGAGTAGAACTCCACCGCGACTTGATCGAAATCGGAATCCGGCCTTGAGCTTCGAGGCAGCCTGAGAATTCTGTTTATTCGTGCAATGGATTCATTAAAGGGAGGGAATGGTGTTTTTTTCCACTGGGAAGAGCGGATTGTGAATGCTGTTCCTTTATTATGGCCATATGTGTCAAACCAGGCATGAATAGTTCTGATTGCGTCCCGGACAGCCACTTTGGTCCGAACGGCGTGGTACTGGGGAAAGTCTACCGAACGCGAAGTGATTTCATCGATGACGCGCCCTTGGAGTGTTAGTTTTGTGCCGTGTTCCGTGAAATCAAACAATGGGAGACTGTCCTTCGCCGCTTGGCACTTGCTCCACGTCGAAAAGACAGTGATGGGCCGACTATCTGACCAATCTGGGGACCATGATGGAAGGGTGAGAAGAGTTGTAGAGCCAGTATGTGAGGCCAGAATCCCCAATCCAGAATCGTGCTCTATGGCAATTTCGGTAACCTCCCGAAAGATCTGCTCGATTGGTTTTGAGTAGTCTGGATCAGGAAACACAACTCCAAGCATTTTGAATAACGCGTGGAAAGCGAATATCTTGTCCTTCGGCTCCGACGCATCTTGGAAACGTGCCTGGAGAAGAAGTTCTGTACATTGACCGATTGACAAGGCTGACGAGGGCGGCGCTTCGTTATCAAACATTGGGACTTCTTGGACTCTTCGCCACATCAATCTATGAGTGCGGACTCGTTGAAAATTATCCAGATGAACAGTGCGGTTCCGGAGGATCTCGAGGGCCGTCATGAAGTCTTCGAGAGAGATCGAATCGTGGCCACACACGACGAGTCCAGTACGTGACAAAGCGATTTCCTGAACAGTCCAGGCCCGGTCGAACCAAGTCTGCTTGAAGAGGGCGTTGAGCTTTTCGGGGCGAGATATTAGGGAAGAATCTCTTTGCTGGGCTATATTTTTCAAGTATTTCATAGCTCTATGCGTCTGCTGGTTTCCAAGCCCAAGCCAAACGATGACTCGGTTGGCGTTCCAGTACACCCGGCCCATCAGTCTAACTTGGTGATTTCGCTCAAATGCTGATTCCTGGTCAATACAGATAGAGTCGATCCAGAGTAGGCGGTATTTTTTGGGCTCGCGTAGGTTACGCAACGCGATGGAGCAGCTTTGCGTTATGCCCAGGGTCTGAGAATCGAAGTTGATTTCGTCCACTTGCTCGGATGAACCCCAAGCGTAGGATAAGGCTTCATATCTAAGGGAATGGTCCAAGGAGACCTCCAGCAGACGTCCTTGCAAGATATCATCTGGCTCTCCAGGATAGAGCTCTAAGACTCTGATCGATTGCGAGCCTTGTAAGGGTCTATGCCGATACTGTTGGCTGGGTAGCGAATGTCGAAGGAATTCCATCGTCCGGAAATAAATGTCCAAGCGGTGATTTTCGCGACGAGCAAGCGAGAACTCGAGCAGGGGAGGATGGCTGGGACTGTGGGCAACTATCGATTCTTATCGACAGAGGCGCGACGCATCGTTGGAAGGCTTAAAAATGGGACGCTGCAGCATGTGTTGTAAGAAGGCTGGATGTCGGCTTGGCTGCATGAGGCTGCGCAGCTGAAGGCAGTGCCTTGCTTGCTTTCGAGGGTGATTGGAGCAACGCCGAGGCGGTACCATTCCGTTCAAATACCGATGCACATACAAATTCGAGCAACTGGGACTTGAGCTGCAAAGACGAGATTTGAAGTTCGTGGGTGAGAAGCCTCAGTTCAATACCGCCCGGCAGGGTACGTGAGCTGGACGGGTCCATGGGGACAGAACAATAATGCTTTCCCCGTTCATGTAGTTCTATGGAGTAGCAAAGGGGGTGAGGAGTCGCTCTTGTTCTGTTTCGTGGTGCTTGTCATATTTGGAATAGGAACAGTTCGTGCTTGGTTTGTGCGGGGATTCTGACCATTGGCCCAGGCATCAATTTGCCCCAGAGGCTCGTGCAACTTGTTATATAGTAGTAACATTCAACGGACTAAAGAATAAGAACAAACACTGTTCCGCTAGACTTGTGTTTGAAGTAAGTGGAAGGAAAATAGGAATCGTCTATCTGCCTTGTTATTAGGTCTGCGCGGTCGTCAAGAATACAACCACCCGATACTGATGAGTGAAGTTGGAATAGCGACAACAATGTCGACGACTGCACCGTCAGACGCCCTGGATCCTTCGGCTTGAACTGGCCAAGGGAGTGTAATTAGTCTACACATATAAAACTTTGTTAGCATCTTTGCGGCCAGGATCTCGACCTGTTCAGTACAGGTTAGCTCCCACAATGGGCGCTCCCTGGTTCCAGGCCACACGCGGGGTTGGGGAGCCTGCTCAACACGTGCGGGACGACACAGCAAAGGTTGAGATTGGAACGGGGCCCGCGATGTTTCCTTTGATGTTGTGACGCGCGACGCGCTTTGTGAGTCCATGGCGACGATTCCACGATCCCACGATCCCACGATCCCACGATCCCACGATCCCACGATCCCACGATCCCACGATCCCACGATCCCAATGCTGATGGCGGCCCCTGGGGGCGTGATGTGAGGAAGGGGCTGCAATGTTCGGTGGTGTTTGAGCGAGGGCGGCGGCGATTGGTGGTCGCGCTGGTCTCGCCCCTCGGATGGCTGCCCGTCACAAAGCCGACGGCAGATGCCACACGCCGTTCGTCTCAGCGACCGTCGCACACCAAGAGCGCTGAGCAGCCCTACTCCCTCGCTCCCCAGCCCAAGCAACTTGGCACCAAATCAAGCCTCGACGCTCTCGACTGTGCCTCACTGCCAACCTATTCCCTCAGCGCCCTCGGAACCGCATTGAAGACCATGTCGATTGTTTAATGGTCGCGTCCATGAGAAGTCACGCCGCGCCCGCCCTTGCTGCTGGACCAGTATAACCACCGAGCATGTTGGACCCCGACGGGGTGAGGAGGGCCCAACTGTTTGGCGGCCAACCCACGACCACCGAGTCGTATCGCGTACGTCCACTCCCAACACCGACGATGGCATGCGACAGCGCCCGTACTGACCGTGATCGCGATAGCATTGCGTTCCCTTCAAGCTGCCCTCGGACGGAGTCATTCAGATCGGCCCCGGCTATGCCGTGACGCTGACGGCCGACGCCGTCTTCACTCCGCAATGCACGACGACGCAGAAGACACAGGCGCTGGAGGACGACATGGGCGGCGTCACGAGCATCGCCGACATGCGCGATCCCTTCCACGCCTCCATCACCCCCCAGGCCTACGCGACAGGCGCCGCGACCGTGATCGCGTGGATGCTCGTCATCATGCTCCTCATCACACCGCGCACCTTCTTCGTCGGCGGGGCTGTCGGTCGGTCGGGATTGATGGGCCGACGCGGAATCATCGGCGGGGCGTCAGGAGGAGGATCCATCATAGGAGTTGGGACTCGTCCATGGCTGCAAAAGGCCGCTGCGCTGACCGTCGCCATTTCTCTCACTCTCGCCACGGCGGACACCTTCAAGATCGCCGAAGTTCAGTACACCGAGGGCTTCATGGACGCCATGAAATTGCGAGACGAAGTCGTGTCGGGCATGGAGATCAAGGTGTCCCGTGTGATATCCGACATATTTCTTTGGCTCGCCCAAGTCCAGACTCTGATAAGACTGTTTCCACGGCATAAAGAGAAGGTCATCATCAAATGGGTCGGATTCGCCCTCATTGTACTCGACATCACATTCAGTTCCCTCAACAGCTTTGGGCCGTACAACGACAACGGCCGCCCTCGGCATTTCGAAACCGCCATCCCCGCATTGAGTTATCTATTTCAACTATCACTCAGCATGCTCTACGCTGCCTGGGTCATGTACTACGCCATCACGAAACGAAGATATGCATTTTACCATCCCATGATGTGGAACATCGCACTCGTCGCTCTTCTTTCCCTTGTTGCTATTCTTACTCCCGTAGTTTTTTTCATCACCGATATTTCTAATCACACCATTGCCGGATGGGGTGATTATTTCAGATGGGTGGGCGCCGCGGCTGCCAGTGTTATTGTATGGGAGTGGGTGGAGCGCATAGAAGCTCTAGAAAGAGAAGAAAGAAAAGATGGCATCCTAGGACGAGAAGTCTACGATGGGGACGAGATGCTCGAGACTACTCCTTCCCAGGAGGTCAATTGGCCTGGGGCCCAGCGGAACAACTGGGTCTCCGAGAACGGCGAGCCTAAAAAGCCGAACGACGACGGCGCCGGTGGAGGAGTCTTTACCTCCGGATCGAGCGGCCATGCTTTTAGCAGCCTTGCTCAACGACTAGGCCGTTCGAGAATTCACCATAGGACGGAGTCCCAGCGGAAACGTACCATCCACGTCCCGGCTCCTGCTGCAGCTCTGCGTGGGTCCGAGTCCGGTCAACGATCGAATCGAAATTCGAGAACCTACGCCCCCTTACAGAGCCCTCCACCTGTCATCGCCTCTCCCGTCAGCCGAACTGACACTACAAGTGCAGACAGTACTGTGTACACAATACGATACCATCCCATTAGCGATACTCCACCAGCAATCAGACATCCTGTTTCGGTCGAGGATCGCTTAAGAAACGCCGCTCAAAATAATGCACATAACGTGCTTGGTCACTCAGCAAGTGAGGACCCTGAAAAGGCGATTGAAGAATCCGAACGCACGCAAACCAGAAGCAGGTGGCATTGGCAAGCCGTAGCGAACCCCTTTAGGCGGAGGGGTCGATCACCTCCACCTGAAGTGCAAAGAGGAAGGGTTATTGAACCACTGAGTGTAGAGGACGTCTCCGCCAACATTCCCCCACGGAATTACACAGGCCTTGCGCTGAAGGACCGATTGGGAACATTGGCTGCGCAGCAAGGAGAGAGATTCCGAAAGAAAAACAGCAGTGGACAGCAAGCGGAGCTCAATCTTCCTGTCACAATTATCCCCGCCCAGCCACGAGGACGGACTTGGTCACCCGAGATACTGCAACAGCAACATCACGCATCTAGCCCCATGGGTACAGAGGTCAGAGACCCACCCAGACCAGTACCAGTGGGCACGGAGGTCCACGATACCGGCTCCACCGCGCAACCAGAGGGCTCTGGGAATCCTACAAATGCTGGACAGGAATCTGCAGGTCCGGCGTCGAATCGCAATTCCCGCGTGAGATTTACCCCGGAGACGTTCCAAAGGCCGAATGCAAAGCGGTCGGCAGAGCTGGAAGCGAGTCCAACACCTCCGAATGTCTCGCTCGGCACAGAGCAACGAGGCACCCCACCAGTATTGAGCCCTGCACCAGAGAACACAACTGGAGAAGACTCCGACAACAGAGAGAGCAATCATGCGTTACCGACAAACCATGAGAGATAGGTTCCGGCCACCTCAACTTTATTCTTCCTTTTACAGTCAGTTGTGAGCGCATTTGTCTACATGAATTATGGCGAGAGGTCCGGAAAAGGCGCGAGGAAGCGGGACTTCGATTCGAATTGCATTCGGCGGCACGGGCATGGGGCATCTATTTTGGCGAACTGGTGACGTGTGGTTTTCTGGGTCTGGATTTTTCCTTTTAGCGATACTACAGAAGCGATACCCGTCCGGAATGTATGATCCGCCTGCTTCGATCTGGCAGGCATTGGGATAGGGAACGGAATTGGATTGGATAACGGAAAAGGAGGCGCATCGCAGTGAACATGTGTGCCTGTTTGGGTACTGGTGTGTTGCTAACGAGCAACGGAGGACTTTGTAAACTGACGAGGATTCGAGCGAAAGAGCAAGCACCAATGCAAAAAGTATTCAATTCAATGGATGTGCTGTCTGATATGCCAAGGTGACAAGACAGGCAGTGCTATCGAAGCTCGGGCCGCCCATGTGCTAAGCTTCCCTGTTCCATGCTGCATCCGCCGCCGCATATCCACAGATCGAGGAACGGGCATGACCGCGTCACCTTGACCGCAGTCGTTGGGGACCTCTAATGCCGCAGGAAGGTCTTGTATAATTCGCAAGTATCCAAGCATCCACCAAGAGACCCTCATCGCGCGACCGGCGACGCAGCAATGTCTCTGTTTGGGGATGACGACCTGCCGTCGCGGCCAAAGCAGTCGTCGTCGCTCTTCGACGACGACCCCAAGCCAGCGGCCAAACCGAGCAACAGCCTGTTCGCCGACGACTTCCACAGCGACGACTCGCCATGGGGCTTCCCGACTCCGAAGAAGGCGGCCCGTGGTTCGCTTGTCAAGTCGCTGCTTCCTGCCTCGGACGTGCCCGACGCCTACATTGACGCTTTCGACAGATTGCTGCAGTCGGGGGACCACGCCGGGAGCGGGATAAGCGTCGAGGGTGCGAAGAAGCTGCTACGCGACAGCAAAATCTCAGACGAGAGCCAGGCCAAGATTCTGGACATGGTGTCGCAACCGGGTCAGGAAAGCGCGGGCCTGGGAAGGAGCGAGTTCAACGTGCTTTTTGCGCTGGTGGGGCTGGCGCAGGAAGGCGACGACATTACCCTGGACAGCGTCGACGAGAGGAAGCGGAGTGAGTTTGTCCCGTCTCCTGCAATGCGTGGGAAGCTCTGCTGATAAGGATGAACCCCCGCCAGATCTCCCTGTGCCCTCGATAGCGCTCCCCAAGCCGCCTGCCACAAAGCAGGAGCCACAGGTGAATGAGCCACCTGCTCCGGCAAACAATCAGCCACTCCCGACGCCGCCGCTACGGCAACAACCTCAATCGCAGCCGACAGTCACTCCCAATCGGTCGCGTGCGATGCGGAAACAGTCCTTTGGGGACCCCGAGGCAGATCCATGGGGAAGCCCGGACTTGCATAGAGGGCATAGTCATACGAGCTACACTTCTGTACCACCGCAAACGAATGGTGTGAGTGTTCCCACCGGGAGACGAACCACAAGCCAGTTCACCACCACATCTGATACCCCCACCGCCACGTCGAACAATCCTACGAGCCCACCACAGCCCGAATCTCTTCCAAGCGAAGGAGGGTGGGGAGGCTACAATGGCGGATCGGGAGCAGAGTTCTCCGGGTCCGGGCTGGATGGAGACGGCTTTGGTCCCCCTTCAGGCGGAGAGGGCGGCCCCAGCAACCCCAGTGCAGTGAGCAGATCGCTCGGCGGAGGCCGCATTATCCCCGTAGGAGTCGAGGAGATTGTCACCGTGACCGCAATCGCCGAAAAAGAGGGCATGTTCATGTTTCAGCACCGCAATTACGAAGTCGCGTCTTCGCGCCGCAATAGCAAAGTCGTCCGACGATACTCGGATTTTGTATGGTTATTGGATTGTCTGCATAAGCGGTATCCGTTCCGTCAGCTGCCTTTACTGCCGCCCAAGAGAGTAGCGAGTAAGTTCCACCCTTTGCCCCGCTTGTCGTGGTATTGAGTATGTCTTAGTCAATGGCAACTATCTAGCCGCGGATGCGAGTTTCGTGGAGAAGCGGAGACGGGGGTTGTCTAGATTCGCGAACGCGCTTGTGAGACATCCGGTGCTCAGTCAGGAGCAGTTGGTAGTCATGTTTTTGACTGTGCCTACGGTGAGTATTTAAGATATGTCCTATATTGCGATACTGATTGAGTGCGTAGGAACTGGCGGTTTGGCGAAAACAGGCCACCATCTCCGTCCAAGAAGAGTTCACCGGAAAACCCCTCCCGCCAGATCTTGAGGACTCCCTGCCCAAAACCCTGCCGGATCTCTTCGAAACAGCACGCTCGGGCATCCGTCGCTCCGCCGACATCTACATCAATCTATGTAACATGGTCGAGCGCCTAACAAAACGCAACGAAGGAATGGCTCTGGAATATTTCCGCGTTTCCACCGCCCTCCAATCCCTCACTGAAGCCACCAAGGATACCTACGCCTGCGACACGAACGACGTCCCGCTCCTGAACGAAGGCCTGTCCTCGACAGCTAAGCATCTAGACCAGTCTCGTAGCCTCTTAGAAGACGAGGCGAGAGGAACGGAAGCGGGCGTTCTCGAAGATCTCAAGAGACAACGGGACTCGCTGGTTAGCATGCGGGATCTGTTTGATCGGAGGGATCGCTTGGCGAAAGACAATATCCCGTATTTGGAAAAGCGAATCTCGACGAATGAGGCGAAGTTGCAGGCTATTCGGACTAAGCCCGCGGACCAGGTTCGGCCTGGGGAGGCGGAGAAGGTCGAAGATGCTATTTTCAAGGTATGCATATACAACAATGCCAGAAGCCAGAAAAGGAGGTGGGCTTTGCGATGGCAATGACTAATTTTCTGCAGGACAAAGAATCTATCGTCCAACAGCATGCGAGAGGCGTCTTCATCAAAGAGTGTGTTCGAGATGAATTGATGTTCTTCCAGCAGAGTCAGTATCACGTTAGTCGGCTGCACCAGGATTGGAGCCAAGAGCGAGTCAAGTATGCGGAGCTCCAGGCGGATAACTGGAGGGCGTTGAGTGAGGAGGTGGAGGGGATGCCGTTGGGTGATTAGGGGACAAGAAGAATGAAAGAGTGACAGTGAAGACAGCATTTCCTGGACGCGATGCGATTGTGGGCTGTAATTTGTATATTGTCTCTCCTGTCCTGCGATAGTGTGGCTGGTGTACCGTATATTCGAGCGTGGGGTTTCTTGTCTCTTTTGCAAGTATGGTATACGCAGATCTATGAAGATATCGGGCGGAGGGTTTCTGATTAATTTCTACTTGTTTGTTTGTTTGCTTGTTTGTTTGTTTGTTTGCAGTGCACGGCAGCTTGCATAACTTTGGACCAGATTCAGAGCTGGGGACAGGCGGCTACCCCACGTATGAATCCATAATATTTCCGGGTCACTCACTCTGAACCGTTAAGGTCAGACCCGTGGTCGTGCGCCTTCCATCAGTGAATGCACGGCTTCAGCCTTGGACTAAGACTGAGACCGCTACTTCCTTCCCGGCTTTCACGCGAGGCCGCCTTACATCAACTCAACACGTCGCGTTGCCTCGCCCTAGCCCGGAACACAGAAACCTGCCCTCTGCAACCTTACTCAACCAACCGATACAAATGCCGTTATTGATGCCTAACGACGCATACTGATTCGACGAAATACGCGGGAATACGGATACGTTTGGGGAGATGCCGAAACGCAAGGCCGACGCCGCTGTCATGGAGGCGGATGGGGGGAATACCTCGAAAAAGAAGAAGGCGGATAAGAAAGCGGATAAGGGGATGGAGAAGCAGAAGGAAGTGAAGGCGGACAAGAAGGGGAGAGAGAGGGATGGTGGTAAGTGGACTTTCTCGTTTTTGGGGATTCTGTCGTGGTTCCAATGGGTTTCCGCGAGCGATGGTGGTGCATCTGTTTGCCAGGGGTGCGGCTGGTTTGCCTCAGGCATCAACGCGGGGCAGGCAGCTAAGCGGACCGGGGTCTCACCTGGGCTGGACTTGGCTGCCTGTTCACGGTCGGCGATGCATCACTTTGGGCGGAAAGTCATCCATCACTCCCACGGTTACCGTTCATCTGCTAGCGACTTTTCATTCTTTTCATTTTCTGTTTCTCTTATTCGCGTTCCTGTCCTCTCACCTCGCCTTCTCCCTCCCCGGCCTCGGGCCCCGCACCTTCGTGCGCAACCTACTGTCTACGCACCCCTCGTCTCACCCTTCGAACGAAACCGAAATCTGGAGGCTCGAGACTGACAGCAGCTCGCCATGCCTCCAGGTTACTCCACACAGCAGAAGTCTGCGATATCCCAGTTTATGAACTTCACGAGTACAGACCGGAATACTGCGATTAGGGTGAGTAGGGTCGGGCGTGGAGATCTTGGGGTTGCGGGGTTGCGGGGACATGGAGAGCTGACTTGGATATAGCATCTGAAGAGCAGTGGATGGAACCAGGAGCAGGCTGTCAATGGGTAAGTGCAATTTCTTTTGATTGATGTCTTGCATTTTCGCTGCGCCGCCCCACCCGTGGATTTCGAGGATCCTAGACCGGTCCGGAGTATTCGTCGAGCGACGCACGACATTTCGGGGGGTACGATTGCGGAAGAGTGGAGATAGCCCCGAATATTGGCATGATAAGAGCAGGGCATGATAAGCGAAGGGCATGTATCAATGGGGACACTGCGTCTCCGAGGGAGAGACTCTGGGAAGGTCGTTGCCATCTGGGCCCTTCTGGTCGAAAGAGCTGGACCACTTCCGAGGAAGCTACTGGCGACATACTGCACCCAAGAGCAGCTCCATTAGGTTTGAAAAGCCTAATATGGCAACCGTGGCTTCCAAGAAAGATATCAACCACCAACAGAGCTCCTTCTCAGGGACTCGGCCATGTTTCGCCCTTTCGTACATATAGGCCAGTTCCCTCCCTTGTCCTCCTCCTCTCTTACATCCCACTTCGAACGCTTCGCCATCCCTACGGCGAGGCTACCCGAAGCCATGTTTGGGACCCGCGAGGACAGGGCTAGACAACTTGCAGCCCGTCACCGGAGGAACAATCGCGTCAGTTCCTTGAGTTCTGCGAGCTCACAGCAGAGTCAGTACGAGATCACCTCTGCCGGTCCAATTCAGCAGCGGTCACGGATTCCTTCTGCACCGAGCAGTCGAACGACAAGCGGCCATGCATACAGCCAGTCAATGAGCTCTGCTCAATCCAACGGTCCTAGAGGCTCGCAAACAGAAACGCAATCCAAAGATCCCATATCCTATGACCACCGACCACCTAAACCATATGGTGAACTGAGCGGCGATGGCCCGTCTAACTCGAGTACATTCCAATCTCCGCAGCCGTCAGCCCTGGCGCAGAACTTTCAGATGGAACAAATCCGAGTTCAGATTGAGCATCTCAGCAACGTCCTCTATGGCAATCCGAAACCACCTGACCTGGAAGGCGCTCCATCGAGTTTGTACAGAAGCTCCCTACGATCGGCTTCTTCCGAGCAAACACAGCAACCACCAGGAGATTCTCCTTCCACGGATCCGGTTGATAGCACCGATCTGCTTTTGATCAAAGTGACGGCGGCGTCTAGCTCAGCATCTCTCGTTGCCGAGTCCCTCAATGGCACCAATGTAGAACAAGCTTCGAAAAACGCATCGTTGGCCTCAAAGATGTCCAAACTTCCCACGGCAATCTTGCCGCCCAAAGTGAATCCGGAACGACCTCCTGTACCGGATCGGAAGTCTTCTGCCGCCGGCGGCCATAGGTCATCGTCTTCCACGGTGGTTATCGCCTCGGAACCTGCAGTATCAATGAGGAGCTTCAATCTTATACCTGCTTTGTCGAGCCTGACAGCGGGTGATGTCACGATGAGATTTGCCTCTCCAGTCATCCCCTTTGCCCACCTCCCCATCAGGACTTCTAGCGCACCAAACCTACAGCAAGTCCGGATTCGCGGGGGTTCCGATGTCATCCCTATTGCAAGACGGGACTCCAAGTCTGAACACTCTTCGCAACCATCACGGTTCTCGAGGATTCCTCTACCTGCGGAGAAAGTTGGGAATCAGAACCCGATCTCGGCTGATGATCGAGCGTTGGTGGCACCTCCGGCGTGCTATCGCAACTCATCCTTGCCTGTTTCCGCTCATAACATGAGAATGGGCATGCATGAACCACAAAGCATGGAGCAGGCACCTAATAATGGAGGAATGTGGAACTCTGCGCATCAGCATCAGCAACAACAACCGCAGACGTCTACGGCCGGACCACGCGGTCTACTTTCCTATATTCAAGCACGAGCCAGGGAGCATCTCCCGGTCTTTCGAGGGTATGCTTCCCAATCAGACCAGCCTTCGCAAGGGCCCGTTCAGCCTTCGAACACGGGATATCCTTACCAGGTAGCTCCAGCAAATCAGCAAGCCCAACCTACGACGTACTACCCGCCTCAATATCCATACAACTACACCCAACAGCCCTACCAAGCGACTGCGGCTTACTCTCAGCCTCATGGTGCACATGGCTATCAGCCCTACATGTTGCCGAATCGATATCACCAGTCCACGGCATACGGAGGTCATCAGATTGCTCCGGACCCATACCATCTTGTTCCGCCTGCGTCTTACTCTGCTACCTCCAACCGCGCTCCGCGACCGAGCGTTTCTCAGGGCGCACATTTCAACGCCCAGCTCGCTTCAATACAGTCTCCAGGGGTCCAGTCTGCGGCGTACAGCATCCTCTGCATTGACACTCTCACTCATAACGTCATTTAGTCCTTGGAAATCCTCGCTAACTTGAGCTTCGTAGATTCTTCTCTGGCGGTGGCGGCCCCACAGCCTCATCTAGTGCCAAGCCCAATCTCAACAAGCTGTTCGACAAGTATCGGGAAGATGTTACCAACAACCCGGACGGCATTGCGATTGAGGGCACGATGAAGTATCACAGCGATCTGGATATATCCCTCGAGGATATCATCTCACTTGGGTTGCATGAGATTGTTCAGGCACCAGCCATTGGCGAACTCAGTCGTGAAGGGTTTGTCGACGGATGGAACGCACTCGGGTATGCTCCTTTACCTCATCTCTATTTGAAGTAGTGTCCTGACTTTTCACAGCTGCGACACCGTCGAGAAGCAGAAAGCGTATATGAAGATTTTCCAGAAGACGCTGCCAACCTCAAAAGAAGCCTTTACGAAGGTCTATAAGTACACCTTCCTCCTCGCAAAGACCGGAAACCAGAAAGCCATCCCACTCGAAGTCGCCACGGTCTACTGGGGTCTTCTCTTCAACTCTGCATACTCGGCCGTCAAATGGAAGACCCCGACTTCTCCCTGGGTCGACTGGTGGGAAGAGTTCCTGACAACTAGTTGGAAGAAGAGTGTCAACAAGGATATGTGGAATGAGACGCTCAAGTTCGCCCAGATGACCCTGGACGACGAGGCTATCAGCTTCTGGAACGAGGAGTCGTCATGGCCTTCAGTCATCGATGACTTCGTCGATTGGGTGAAGAAGAACCACAGAGATTCGGGCACGGTGGAGCCTATGGAGGAGTAATGTCTCGTCTCTGGATCTCTCAGCTGAGAGAGAGCACAAATATGAGCGAGCACCAGCAATTACCCCGAGACTTCGATCAGGCACTATGATTTTGGGGTTGAACGGGGAACCTTAATTGTGGCAAAGGCGAGCTGGATAGGGTTTGAAGCGGTATGGATTTTATGAGGAGTACATTGACATACCCTGCGGAACATCGACTTTGATAGATGGCATACTTTTTCTTTTTTGACTGGATGTAGATACGGCATGGCATTTTCTTACCGATCCGATACAGATAGTGCGCAACTGCGACGGAATAGTATACCGAACTTCTTATTCTTGCTTCGCCATAGAGTGACGACAGAAATTACTGCAGCACCTTCAAATTGAATGGCTGCAAATGTGGAATTTTGACGTGTTCACTTGACGCTCACAGTGCTCATGCGGCATGATTGGCCACCCCAACCAGCCCCAGTCGTCTCGCTTATTTAGCGCGTCTTGGCTTCGCCCGCCCACCACGGCGCCCTCACGAAATTTCGCTTTTCGCAGAACCTCAACGACAATTCGAGACGTCGACCACCCACAATCCGAAAAAGTGCGTATCCTCAATTCCACCTATTATATCCACAGATACTGACCTTCTGTGCCCAGATGGTTGCCGCAAAGAAACACGTCCCGATCGTCAAGAAGCGTACGCTCGCCGCCCACTCCGCGAAAGCTCGATGACAAGCGGACCCTACTGATGAGAGGATTAGACCCCAAACGCTTCAACCGCCATCAGTCCGATCGGTTCAAATGTGAGACACCCGAGATCTCAAGGGAAGAGGCACACGCAAGGGAACGGGATACTGATGATACTTAGGCGTTGACCCGTCATGGAGGAAGCCAAAGGGTATCGATAATCGCGTCAGGCGAAGGTTCAAGGGGCAGGCTGCTATGCCGAAGGTATGTTTGCATGCCAATTTCCTTCACGCTCCAGGGTTCTGGCGGGATTGCGAGTGTAGAGCGTTTGAAGGGGAGTTAGGTACGGGTGATGCGATGGGCAGGAGATGGGCAGGAGATGGAGAATGATACGCACACACGATACGATGGTGGTGCAATGATGGCTAACAAGGTGCAAATAGATCGGATACGGCTCCAACAAGAAGACTCGCCATTTGATGCCGAGTGGTCACAAGGCTTTCCTAGTCAACAACAGTAAGATACCCCACATCCTGTACCGAGATATGGACGGACGGGGCGGGCAGGCAGGCAGGCGGGTACAACTCGTCTGTGCTGGACTGGCTGGCTTTGGTCTTGTCGCGTTGGGTCTTTCGAATAAACGAAACTAATGGGGTGCATAGCTCGCGATGTCGACCTTCTCTTGATGCACAACAACACCTTCGCCGCTGAGTACGTTACTCCACACTTCCACCCCTCGTGATCATCCTCATTCTCACGATTCGGGTGATCCGAGGCGACGTGTACGCAGGGAAGGATATAGATTTGCTAACATCACATGCGAAACAGAATCTCCCACGCCGTCTCGTCGCGAAAGCGCATCGAGATTGTCACCCGGGCGAAGCAGTTGGGCGTCAAGGTCACGAATGGCCATGCTAAGGTCAAGACGGAGTCATAGACGGGCGTTGATGGATGATGACGGCATTCGAGGGAACAGGGCAGGCCAGGGCGTCTCATGTGCAAATAACAATCATCAATGGGAACTTGCTTTTTTCCTTCCTGACTTTGTAGGGGAATTGAAATTAGCGCGTGGACAGACAGGAGTCAGTGAAGGTCACAGCATATCCTAGCCCGGAAATTTGAGGCTGGGCTGGGGCAGGTAGGCGGTGTGGTTCTTGCTTGGAACTGCAATCAAAAGATTTACCATTTCTGTTCAGATGCGGAGGCTGATATCGTGCTTACTCGCCGATGTCGCTCGAGTCGGAGTGGAGTTCGTAGGTCAGCTTGTGTGATCTGATGTGGTTGATATCGAGACATGGGGACACGGCCGGCGCACAACAAACATGGATGGCATGTCATGCATCGGCTTCGGACAATCTTAGCCTGAACGAACGTGTGAGAGATATCAGATGAACGTAATTATCTTGAGCGCCTCTAAACCGATTGATGTCGAGACGTAGCATGGCGACACGGCCCCCTCACGCTCATGGCAGCCGTGTATCAGCTTCGGACAATCTTGACCCGAAGAGAATATCAGAATCACCTATCCCAAGCGTTATCCCAAGATCACCTTCCAACCACTGAACCCACGACTGAGTTCACGACTGAGTTTACCAGTCCGCATTATTCCGACACACACAGGATTGCATGTACGGCAGCTGCAGTGGCATCTCGATGCAGAGATGCCGAACATGATGTGCGAGATATATAAGTTATCGTTGAACAGCCGGTGCAATGGGACGACAGCTGCCCGGCGGCGGCCAGATTATGCAGGTCCAAGCATAGCGAGACGATGGTTTTAGGATATCGGATTTGTAGTTGGAAAATGGTGTTGTTGGCTCGCGTAGCTGATGTATGCACGACAAGGGCAAGGTTACATACATAGTTTGGCGCACCGCACCCGATTCCCCCCTTCCGGGAGCACGCGATGTCAACACCATAGACTTGAGAGCGGTGTGGCAGGCATGGGCGCACAGCACAGAGCATAGTGCACAGAGGCTGATTATCCGTCCGGCCGCCAGCGACTCGAGATAACATGTGCAAAGGGTACGGGTGGTGATTGGCTACGCATGGGGATTTTGTGACGGAGGATGTACGGCGCTGTGTATGTCGGTGGAGCGAAATGGACGAATTGATATCAAACTGCGACGGGAAATGAGCGCAATTGCAGCATGGAAGGGAACGAGGGATCGGGAGGATGGGAGGGGGATCGTTGGGGTGCTGAAATTATGAGCTGATGATTTAGCAGCCAAGGGAGCTGAGGAATCAGGAATTGGGAAGCAACGAGATGACGGGAGCTTTCGTCAGGTCAGGGGCTGAGTTGTGAGATGCAACCACGGTTCTCGGAGCCGTCGAAGCTTTCCGTTGAATTTTCTTTTAAGCTTTGCTGAGCCTGGGCTGTGGCTAGCTCCCGTACTGATTTACGCGGACTAAGATAGCTGTTTAAAAGGGCCCTAGGGCCCCCGTTTCGTTCCTGGCTTGAGAGACAACGACAACCCGGACTCTTTTTCTCGACGCGACTTTTGCCAGAGGTCAGCACTCGTGCTCCCTTTGCACGGAGCGCTTTCCGCGTCCGACTCTGAGTTGGATTTGTGGTTTCCCTGGAGGTGACTTTCCTGAGCCTTTCGCCACCACCGTGTGCGGATTCGACGGATTTGATTCGGCCAGGCCCGCTGCCTTCCAGGACCGCACCACACGCACCTCACCCCATTGTTTCGAACGAGATCTTGTGATCGCCGACTCGGGATTCCGACGAGCCTTCAGGATTACGGACCGGGCGTCTTTGTTTGACGACGCTTCCTGCGAGAAATCACTTGAGCTCGACGTGTCTTTTATCTTGAGCTTCTGTTCTTGCTCGTACCGACGACAGAGTGAATCAACGATAGTTCGCGCGCTCGTAAAGGCTCCCGCATATAACCGTCTCGCCACCACGATTCCCGATTTTCTCGATTCTGACTGTCTGACGTCTACGGATTATTGTCGTCCAATAGATCACGAGTAATTTCTCAACCGTTCTCGTGGGACAGGAAAAAGTCTCAAACCTTGCCGTGCGAAACACTCTCGGCCGAAGATCGAAATAGAAGCATCGAAAGCAACAGAAAGGAGCACAGGAAATAAAAAGACGCGAAACGAAGCGACTCGACAAATTTCCAAGATCTCCGTTCTTGCGATTTCATATACACGACAGACAAGCAACAAGAAAAGAGATAGAAGGTTCATCGTTCCTCTGTGCGAATGACACCAAATCTCTTCCTCGCAACCCAAACACTTTTCTCGCCGCACAAATGGTTTAAGTCGTCCAAACAGGCCCGGCCTGCCCGGCCGGTGCGCACCACCGAACACTGGGACAGCCCCGTTCCGGGAATCTACGAGTATATTCCTGGACGCGGATGGTATCTTGTTGCTACGGATAAGGATCCAAGTGCTCCAGTCACTGCCGCCGCTCCCCTCGACACGAAGTCCCCCACCACCGCAACCATCCACGCCGCTCCAGCCCCCGACGACGAAAAGACAGCTGACACAGTCAAACTCGCACAACCAATCCCAGTGAAGTACTCCAAAGTCCTGAAAAAGCACCTCCTAGCCCCCGACTACATCTCTCGCAAACGACACGGCCGCATCAAAGACGAATCCAACGGGCGCGTCTCCGAAGCCGGCTTCTTCCGCCTCGACGACGGCGTCGCCTGGGTGCACTGCTGGGACCAACACGGCGAATTCATCCCCGGTCCCTACCAACTCTGGTTCTGGGACGGCGACGCCGACGGGAAAGTCGGGCGTTTCCGGCACATGCGCAAAGGCGATGATCCGGAGTATGTGCACTCGCAGGCGAACTCGAGGGCGGGGAGCCGCGAGAATTCAACGCATAGGAAGAGTATGGATTCGCGGAGTACGCGGTTTAGAGTGCAAGAGGGGACGGTGGAAGGTGGAAGTGGAACGCAGAGCCGTGTGCAGAGTCAGCCGAGTACGAGGCCTGGCAGCTTGAGGATGACGAATGCGGAGGGGAGTGGCCAGAATAGTCCGAAGGGCGGGAAGGGACCGGCTATGGATAGGACGTTAAGTGAGGCCACGACGCTGTTGAATCCGATTGCGGCGGAGCAAGCTGCTGCGGGACGCGGGAGGGGAGTGGAAGTGGATAAGGGTCGTGGGAGGGCGGTGACGGCCAAGGGGAAGGAGAATGCGGCGCCGAGTCGCGATTGAGTGAGGGACTGGTGCTGCACTGAGTGAGAAGGGAGTGGCAGGGAGTTGGTCGATTCGCGCGTCGCTAGAAAAGGTTCCGGAAATCTGGGCACGGACAGACTATACTTCCCGACTTCACGACCTGGACCCCTATCTCTATCCCGGTTTTCTAATTCCTCTATTCCCTTTCCGACATCCTTCTTTCATTACACCCTCTTCTTCACGACATCGGACTAGGGCACAGTACGACACGGCCATCCAGGGTTTCTTTCTCGGACGATCCGGCGTTTTACTTGACACAAAAGCGATAAAATATACCCAGCCACATATGGTCATCGATGTTTTCTCTTCTTACACGGTTGTAATTTTCCAATTTAGGGTGGGGGACTGGCGGGCTTCGGTCTTTTCTCCAGATATAGATATTGTGCAGCAATGCAACTTCTGACGGCTTCATACGAATTTCACTTTGACGATTTATGATATTGATCATGCAGGAGAGCGATATCGACAGATATGTTTGGACGTACGGACTGGTTGATACGGTTTTCAAGGTACGTTGATGATATGCGCACGTTGCCTGTCTGTTCTGTGCGAGCAGTTCGTTCGTTGCATGATATCTGCCTTCCTGACTAAATCAATTCACAGGGACACCAGGTCGATAGTTGACCATCGCTCATTTCTCAGAACATACCTCAACGTATGTCTCTTCAATATCTTCACCATCAGTGCACACCATAGTACCCTGAAGTCACATGCCCGTCTACGTGCTCCAGATACCCATCTCCACACCCGCAAATAGCAGCGTCTGCGGAAACCCAACTGCGCTGCCTACATTCAAGTGCAACTTCTTCTGCTTGGCAGGCTATTTCAATATCCTGGTTTTTCACACGTACACGCACCCTCGCATTCTTTATTCCATGTTTTCGGTTTTCTACACTTCAATGTCTTCATCCGCAAACGTGACGATGGATGCTTTCACTGTCTTTATAACACCAACACCGCCATGTCCTAGACGCTCGCATTCTCCATTCTCCATTCTTCCCTCATATCCCCATTCAAGCAGAACCTTCGAGACGAAGAAAGACAACAGACACTATCTATCCTACAGCCTTTCTACGAGGCCCGGTCCTCCTCAAATTCCTTCTTTCCCGCTGCCCTTTCATCGATAGCCACCATTCAGACACAGCACCACAGCCGTCCGACTCAAATCATTGCCCTATCCGCCTGGGCACTCACGATCCCAACATGTCGTTCTCATCCTACGATCCCCGCTCCAGATCTCCTTCTCCCCCCGCTGCCTACATGCCTGGACTCTCGACCCAACCCTATTCATATCCACAGCCATCTCCGCTCTTCGACCCTTCAATTGGCCCAGACTTCTCGCACCCCCTTCCCCCCGCACCAACCGCCATCACGATCCCGAATGCACTGCAGTATCTCGTATGGCTGCGGAAACGGCACCAGGGCCGTTTTGCCGAGGGTGAGAAACTATTCTCCGTTCTCGAAGAAATGCAGGAGAGACTCCGAGGTGCGGAGGAAGCTTTGTTTATGTTAGTAATGGGGGATGAGGAGATGGCATATAAGAGTGCATATAGGAGTTCGGATGTAATTGGAAGTGATAGGAAACCATACGAGAAGGCAGAGTGGAAGGCAAAGATGAACAGGAAAGCTAAGATGGTGGAGGAGAATGAACTGGAAAGAGATCCGAACGCACGTACCCGACTCACTGCACTGGGATGTCGTCTCCAGGACTTTCTGCACGAGCTAGAGGGATTCGCTATGGAGGGCTGGATCAAGCATATCAACGCCGAGTTCGCGGGTTGGGAACGCCACATGCGAGAACGAGGGCTTGAACGGATGAACTTGAGACATGCTCCTCCTTCTACGTCTACATCTTCATCCGCGCCACTGCTCCCCCACGAACGCGCCTCTCCCCCTCGTACCCACACCCACTCGCCTTCCCCATCCCCATCCTCATCCCCATCCCCATCCTCATCCCCATCCCCATCCCCCCAAGCCCCTCAAATCCTCGACCTAGCAGCAGGTCTGCAAACCCTCACAACCGCCCTCTCAGACAAAGACGACCAAATCGCAGCTCTACAGGCCGAACTTCTCGTCCTGAGAGACGAAAATGAAGATCTCTCGGAACGGCTCGAAGTACATAAATACGCTGAAGCGGAGCGGATAGAGGATATCAGGATGATGGAGGACCTCAAAATTTTCAATAATGAAAATCGGAAGTGCTCGAGACGGGTGTGGGAGGATTTAAAAGATATGGGGGAGAGAGGAAAGTTGGAAGAGGATGAGCGGAAAAGGCTTCGGGTGAGGTGGCTTGGACATGATCCTGACCCTGGGCGTGTGGAAGTGGAAGCCGAGTATGGAGATAGGATTGCGGGAGAAGATGCCGAAGCCGTTCGAGCGTATTCTGATGCCGGGAGTGAAGAGTGGGACAAGGGCAAGCTACCCAGTCGATTTGTTGCGGAAGAGGCCTTGGAACGGCTGGCTGAGGAGCTTGATGAGGAAAATCTGGCTGCTAATCTCGAGGCTTTTAGGGAGGATATAATAAGGTCGGAACAGTCAAGTAAGAGGCGATCTAGGTTGGAACGTGAGCGATCTATGGCTGTGGATATGGTAGTTACGTTGAGTGGCGAGTCGGATGAAGAGAGATATGGTATACCCCGGCCCGCAAGGATTCCAAGGAGCGATTATCCAGACCCGTTTGATACGAGGTCTATGGTTGTCGAAACGGGCAGTCTCGACAACCCTTCTTTGACCTCCTTCCAAGACCAAGATCGTCCCCGGCGCGGTACAGCGGACTTCAGTTCCACCGCCACCGAAGCCGGAAGTCTTTTCAACTACGAATCCGAACGG
Organism: Clohesyomyces aquaticus; assembly: GCA_002105025.1. NCBI lineage: Eukaryota > Fungi > Ascomycota > Dothideomycetes > Pleosporales > Lindgomycetaceae > Clohesyomyces > Clohesyomyces aquaticus. Next base: position 596,786 of record MCFA01000002.1, read on the forward strand.
ACATCCGAATTGGCGGACGGCAACAACTCCTACACTTTCTCCACCCGTTCATTGAGCCCGATCGAGGAACACCCCGAATTCGAAGATCTCCCAAAAGCCTCTGAAATCGAAGACCGCTGGCTTGATGAAGCGCAAGATCTTATCGAAGATATGTCGCACTACGAGCACGACCCTAGCGGTACTCACGCTTCATGGACATCCACTGACAAAGATTCATCCTCCATCTCCTCCCAGGGACCCCCATTCTTACATATTCCACTCCCAGCAAACTTCACATTTTCCCCGTCCGGAAAACCTACCTCTCTCGTCACGTTCCCTTCCTGGGTCTCTGCTGTCCATTTCCCGAACGGCGGGACACGGGATCAATTACTCGGACACCTGAGAGCCTGGTTTCAGAGCCAAGGCCGGAGTTTCAATACCGAAGATTTGAATATAATGCAAGTCCGGACCCGGGTCATGGAATTCGAGCTCAAGAAGGCGATTGCCCGGGCCTTGAAAACCAAGACAACAAGAGATGAAGACGGAGCTATTCAGATCTGGGAGACAGAGAGCCAGGGAAATACATGCATTGTGTCGGGGACAGATGTGTACTTCCACGTTGTAGAAGACGAGAGTGACGATTTCGAGGACGTGACCGACGATGACGAAGAAGGTGACAGTAAAAACCAGAACAATAGCTACGTCGCCGAAGTCGAATACCCTCCCTCATACAAGCATCCCCACCTCCGTGGCGGCGCAGGAGAGCTCTCTGAGCTGCAAACTCCCTGTCAATGTCACTTTTGTTCCCCCGACAGCTTCGACGAAGACAGCGAAGCTGGATACACGACCCCGAGCAACGTCTACGAGGGCATCGGCTACGCGAAGTTCTTCTTCCCGCACTCGAACACCCCGACCACGCTCGAGGGAATGAAAACACAATATCACGCTACATTCAAGCCCTCGCAGGCGAACAGCCTCTCGTGGATGGCAGAAGCACGGACGCGGCAGCTCCGAGTGAGTGAGTTAGAGCAGCGGACAGAAGTGCTACAGAGGAAGTATGATGCTGCGAGAGAGGAGATTGAACGCCTGGAGAAGACGGAGCGGGAAACCTGGAAACGCTATTGTGATAGTGTGAAGGATTGTATGGATTCGATGGAACGCGAGGCTCATACGGGGGTGAGACTGGAGCAGAAGGATCATCCGTATGTGGCGTATCGGACGGCGGTTAAAGAGATGAGGGATATGGCAATGAGGGTGACGGGGCAGACGAAGCCGAGTGGGAAGGGGAAGGGTAGCGATTTGAGACCGAATATGAGGGGAGGTGCCAGGGAACGGGAGTGAGCTGACTCTCCGGTGTGGAGAACCCGGTTTCCAAGGACATCGCGTGGACCAGTTAGTTTCGATGAAGACTATGCGGAGCCTAGGATTAACGGCAATAGCACTTCGAGAAGGGGATATGCAGAGCCTACAACCAGCCTCGTCAAGTGCGTCACACCTGGCACTAGATCCCCCACCGGTTTTCTCTTCGATGTCGACTCTAGCATGATCACCTTCAGCAATCCTCGCTCCTATTTCCAATTTCCACGTAACACAACTCTTTCCCAAATCCGACAAACACTAGAAAACAGGCGTGCCAACGGAATGGAAGATAACGCTGTACTCGTCCGCATCCGTGAGATCCTCGAACTGCGGCTACTCAAAGGCGAACCGGATCCGGAGATGCATGTCGGGGAGCGGGTGTATATTGGGATTCCGGGTGATCTGAAAGATTTCCTCGATGCGCATCCTGGGTATACGATTGAACGTACGCTCGACCTTTGCAGGAGGTTTCGACAGGTTCGAATCGTTGAACCGCTGCCTCGGGCTTCTGCGCAGAGGGGCTCCAGTGTGGCAGAGCGGGAGTTTGTCAAAGCAGGGCATAGATTTACCAGTCGAGGTAGGTCCAAAGTGGCAGAGGAGGATATTGCAAGCGCGGAAGTCGAATTTGCTAGTGCCGGAGCCGCCATCAACGATCTCAACAACACCCCAGACTCTGACGAAGAAAGTAACTAATCCACTCCACTCCGTAGTCCCGTCTGCGTTTCCCACCAGCACCTCCAACCCCAACCCCAGCTCTCGCGAGCCCTTGACCCCGTCCGCTGCCAAGCGCATCCGCACCCCACCGACCACTTCCACGGCGCGCTCGTGTGCTGCGAGACCGCGACCGAAAGCCTCATCGCCCGTATGACGGAAGCGCAGTACCAGCGCCTCGATACCTAGACTCGCCATCCCAGCGTCGATTGGCGAGAGCACAATCTCGTAGGTGTGTATCTCACCGACAACGGCAAGAGATGCCTTTCCTGCAACGAGCCGATCGATATCCTGGCCTTTGAGACCGAGTGTGGGAGTGAGGGTTCTAGTGGTGAGGCGACGGCTGAGGTAGTGATACCTCGGGTCGTGCGGGATCAGATGATCTCTTGGGGATGTCGTTCTCAGACGCGACGCTAGCAGATGCTGAGCCGGCGCCGAGGAGATCGTCTCTGAAAGTCGGTCTGAGGAGTGGAGCACAGCTTAAGAAGGGCTGGGCTGATTTGAAGATTTTGCATATGAGTCATCAGGGAGAACCTTATTTTGAGCAACATTCTCCAGGTCTGCCTCCTAGGTCCCCGGTATCCCCACTGGGGACGCCGCCAGACTCTTCATTTAGAAATTGGGTAGCGGATGGTAATGGAGGAGTCCAGCATTGCGGAATCCTCCGTGCGGTTGATGTGAAGGTAGAGCAAGAGTCGCTCGCTTTGGAAAGCGGGGAGAAATCGAGTAAAGCTTTTCCCCGTCCAGATGACCTCAAGCCAGAGGATGAAAGTTCGGCATTAGAAACCAGCTCCACATCGAAAGAAGGGTTTCCCCATCCAGACGACCTCTTAGTCGACGATGATTTCTACGCTCTCGCACCTGGAGAAACTCCAGACGGAGGCTTTTACCCTTTTCCTTCTCGTTGCTTCCAGAAACCCATCTTCCCAGACGTCTTCACGCCAGAGATGTGGAACCCAAACGCATACTTTGACCCCGCGTCCGAGTATGAGGAGTTCTTGGCGAGGTCACAGAATAATTACAATGAGCCATCTGTACGCCGCCGACAGTTGCGGGGCCGTCGAAGCCGACGGACTTTTCGAAGTATGAGCGAAAGGCTAAAGTTGAAGAGTATGATGGTATGTTGGGTGACAAGCTGTTTGGGCCCAAGCCGGAAGGGGCCAAGGACAGAAGGAAGGAATATGGGGATGGGAGTGGTCTTTGGATCCGGTGATCGAGGGAGCTTGCATATGCTGGCTGAGTTGTCGGAGTAGTGAAATTGGATATATACTGAACATTAGCAGTTGTCTATATATTTGCAGATTGCTTACATACTGTGATTGAAGGAGGGAGGAATACGTGTAACTATGGTTTGTGGCAGGCTGCATGTCACCTTACCATGGGAAGTGCTAAGCCTTACCATGACCTAACCAAAAGTCGCTAGCGCGGAAAATTTTGCTAGCGTCCCATGTCGAATCTTAGTCTCTCATGGTAGAGCAACAATTAACCTAACACTTTACTGTTCTAAACGTGTTTGTTATATAATATAGCCTTATATATACCTTAACATAACCCTATTAACTTAGAAGACGTTATGCTAAGTAAGGATAAGGTGCTTTATATCCCCTCTCCTAAACTGCGCGCGTGCAACGAGCCTTAATTAGCTATAATAACTAATAAACCTAGAACATGTTTAGAACATAATGTAAACGTACTCTGCCCTGCTTAACCCTAGCCTTCTAGAGAGCAGGAATAAGCTTAGGACCCTGCTGTAAATACTATTGTTTCTCTTTCTCTTCTAAATATTTCTTCTTAGCCTTTTTAGACTCTGCTAGAAGCTTACTATAGCAAGCTATAACGCTATAATATTAGCTGAAGAACATAATTAGAACATGTTATAGTTAAACATAGTTAATCTAGCCTTGTCTTACGTTTTAGAAACCTAAGCATCTATTTTAAGATCTTGCCTGTCTATTTACTATTAATAATATTGTCTATTTAGTTCTTATAGATGTAGGTTGTGGGGGCTCTATGTGTTAGGAATATAGCTGCTATAGTTAGAACATGTTTAGAACAGATTTTAATAGTGTTACCTTGTAAAGAACCCTAGAGAAGATCTCTTAGCAACAGCGCCTCTTAGCATATTCTACTACTACGTTTATATTATTGTTAACTTAGATTTACTTATTCCTAGTAGAATATAGTAGAGTTAGGTATTATTAATATAGAGGCTAAACATGTTAGCAACACGTTCTAAATATGTTCTTAGATCTTTATAAATAATTTAATAGATTAAGAGATAGAGCTTATAATAGCAGGTATTAAAAAGCTAAGGGTTTGTTCTTTCTAACAATAGGTTTATAAAGTAGGGTGAAGAAGAAAGGAGCGAAATTTAGTTTAAACGTGTTGTGAACGTGTTCAATGACTAAGCGTCCTTAGCAGATAAGCGACCCAATCTAGCCATGGTAGGGTGACCTGTTCCAAGTTAGCCGAGTTCCGCCGAGTTAGCCGAGGCCTACCCATGGTAAGGTGACATGCCAACACGGTTTGTGGGAAAAGCCGAAGAAACGAAATTGTAATAGCGGCAGAGCTTTTCTGAGCACATTATGAGAGGATAGATATTTCGGTCTAAAACCGCGGTCTACACAAACCTTCCCAGTTAGGGATGAGACTTGAAAAGGGGTGGATTGCGGGGACTGAATCAGGAAGTGAAATGAAGGTCATAGCTTTGAAGTAGTCGAGCTCGACGTGCCGTGGTGCTCTCGTAAAATCCGATATGTGGGCAGGGTGATATCTCAAAGTACAACCGAAGTTCTGGCGATGAGTCCTGATAGATTGATTCTAGTATGGAACGACTGGATTTTGCACGACTGAAACTTGGGCACATGTTCCTTCAATCCAGTTGCGTCAAATCTGTGAAGAGCAGTGCCCGAGTGAATTAGCTTCGCCTTCATCCATAGAGCAGGCATGAAATACGTACACTTCAAGAAGTTGGAGTCTTTCACATCCTCAACGTCACGGTTTCAACTTCCAGAATGCTACCTCGTAAATCAGCACCCGGGAATCTAGATCTGACAAGGTAATTCGACACTTACTCAACTCTTCAATACCATCATTCGCGATCAGCACGCGCACGAATATGCCCAAAAATCACGGTGAATACAGCCCCAAGCACGACGCAGCCAGACACGTCTTTATTCCAACCGCTAATCCACGAGTAAGACCCGCATCCCAACTTGTGCGACCACAGGATGTCCGCCGATCAATAGAAATGAAGGAGAATGTCTCGCGGGCGAGACGCCCCCGTACAACAAGATGGTACGATATAGAAATCGCGCCACCGACGATTGCGCGGCGAGAAGCTCAGCGTCGAGTCTATGGGAATACCGCAGCGCAGACGCCGAATTCCAGACGCCCAGATCTTAGACATGTCACCGATGTGCGGGACCTTGAGCGCCAGCCTTTGAATTCTGGGCCTCCATATTCCAGACATGTTACCGATGTCCAAAATCCTGATCGTCAGTCTTCGAATTCCACGCGCCCAGATCTTAGGCATGTCGGCAATGTGCGGAACCTTGAGTGCCAGCCTTCGAATCCCGCGCGTCCGGACCTAAGGCATGTTACCAGTATGCGGAATCTCCAGCGTCACGATGTTCGTACTTGCGGGTGTCTAGAGTGTGTCGAGCGACGCTAGAACGACATATACAAGCTATACTATCCAGGAACTGAGGAGTTGGATCATACGCGCCAAGCACACAACGTAGGACCAGTGAGTGGTCTCTCGCAACAGGGATTGTCGACTGGTAGGTTGAAGAACAAGGCAAATGCCCCGGTGGCAAGACCACCAGGCCTCCTGCTTCAAGCATTGAAGGGTAGATTGAAAACTGACCTCCAAGCCAAAGCAAATGAGATACCCAAACCTGAATCCAATGCAGCAGCTCCTTCGACTCAGACTACAAGCAGTCTGGAAACACCAAAACAAGCCGTAGAAAGCAGGACAGTGAATTCCGGACATCAGATGCCATCATCGTCTACTCAGGCCCTATCTCTTCAACTAGTTCGTAGCAACCTGATCAAAAATGACAAAGGAAGAGTGGACGGACGCAAGTTGCCGGTGCCCAGGGCCACGAAAGCACGTCGTCAGGTATTCCAGGAAAATTTGAAAACGAAGACTCTGGCTAGGCCGGGGGGAATGGTAAGCGTAAGTAGGAGCCGCCGTCATCAGTTGCTCAGGCTCCCCGTCGTCGATCATCCAGGAGCAGCTTAAAAACGGGCGTTACACCGGAAGATGGAAACGTTAAACTATAAGCAGGCCGTCATCATGCTCCAAGACACCCCAACCCTCAGAAGCGGGAGTGGAGAGTGATCCCCAGTCTCAAATCAGGCGCTCAGAAGCCGCTAACAGTTGGACAGAGGTAAGGGTCGTAGATCTGCGTCCTCGACAATGGTTAATACTGCAGAAAAAGGCCAAGTCGAACCGACGCCCCCAAAAGGAATCCTTCGCAATGCTCGCAAAAGACAAATCGGGTTCAAATCAAGACATTTCTAGAAGATCTTGGCTCTTACCAGAAGTCCCACGATTCAAGGACATCGTATGGCCCGTCTTGATGGAAGTCAATGTTGCTGGGCACGTGGTCATGCCCAGTAGTTGGCCTGCAGACGAATCAGATTACGAGGAGGACATCGCGCTTTCCTTGTCCGTGGATGAAGATGGCGATGGCGGCGATTCACCGCTATCCATGAACCGTCGACCGGTAGTCGAGAAAGTGTTTGAAGAGCTGATAGATAGTGGCAAACTCGTGTCGGACGATAAAGGCTTGCGCGATCGTGCAACAGGGGAGGCTGTAGTGGAAAATAAACCAAAGAGGAAGCCAAAGTTGAAATTGTCCGTTCGCGGCCAGCATGGCGGGACCGCTGGAGCCCAGGCATTTGCGGTAAAGAAAGGCTGCCTCAAGGACGCAAAAGCGGAAAGCAGAGCAAATGGCAAGCCAACCGGTCGGGCTTCTAGGAGAGTTAGAGCAAAGATAGTGAGGTTCGATATGAAAAAGGAGGTTCTAGAGGCATGTGAGAGGAGGCACAGGCTGCCATTTCCAATTTAAGGTTAGCTCGATCTACAGATCTTATCATTAATCCACGATCCTATCTCTCGCCCGCGGACAACCTAATCCCGACGTGTTTCACCTTAAGAAAGCAAGGCAAGAGCTTCTCAAAGGCATCTGAACCATGCTGAGCAGGAGTCACAAAACCCTGCTGCCTGCTACGGGCGTAAATGTTCCCGTGGATAGCAGTGAAGCCATGGCCAGGCAGCCCCTTGAAACGTCGCTTCACGATTTTCGCCACCATTCGTCCATTGGCCCTTCATCCACCGACATTCCATGAAATCTCTGCAGACCATGTTGTTATATTGCGGCGAACCCGACGCGTGGGAATCTTTCCCCCAGAGAACAACCTTTGAAGCAGTCGATAGGTTCTCGGGAACTCCCCCACACTCTCGCCTTTTCCATCGAGCTGGATCCTCCCCAAGTCTTTGTGTCTCAGCCCTGCATGCCTGGAAGATATGATATTCAATCCATGGAGGTGCGAGCGAAACAAGAGCCGGACGATAGCTCGTCCACTCCCTCACCAAGCAGCTTCTCTTCACGATCGGAGCACCACATCGATGCCCCCTTCTCGCCAGAGCCAGCGTATTGGGTGATCCACACTCATTACACGCAGGCATCTGGGGACGCATCGGGAAGTGGTGGTATTGGCGACAAAAACGTGGAAGATGGCCAGCCGATGGCGAAGGCTCCCGAAGCCGAGACTAGAATGGAAACGTTTCATTCGCTGAAACCTTCCTATGCCCCAGAGAATACCTACCAACAGCTTCCACGATCCCCAAAGCTTCGAAGACGGGCATCCAGGCCCAGGACGTTGGGTCAGATGGTGCAAGCCGCGTTGAACAAGGAGAACATCGGACCCGAAGAGCCAAGCCACCTCCGCACTTTCGGTGCTTCTCCTGCTTCGAGCGACGGGAGTTGTTCCTCAACTGCGAGCACCTGCTCCGAAGAATGGACTTGGCCAGAAGATAAAACATACCGAGAGGCCTTTCAGGGTGCTACAGGATCCTTGCCGCCTGATGTCATCGAAAACATGGTGAATCATGGCGAACTTGTCGTGGATGACGCCGGAATTAGATATAGCAACGACAAGAAGCTCATTCTCATTGAAGAGGAACCTCTAGCCCGTTCTTTTGCTCGAGAAGAAGCTAAGGAACACGTATGGAAGACTCTTCGACGAATTTCATACACGGAGGATGAACCGGATAGACCAGGGACGCCGTTCGAGATAACTCAAGAGGACACTCATCTGGAGTATTTCCCAACGGTGGTGGAGGGTTCGTTGGGTGCAAGGAGAAAGCTGGTGCGTTTCAGCCTCAGACGATCCGCGTTGACGGAGCATGGAGAGTCGGTTGTCGAGCCTGCGTTCAGTAAGGATGGTCGCTCTGCGAAAGGTAAGGATAGATCGGATGAAGGCGAGCTGGTCTTTCCTTTCGACGATGACGAAACTGCGGGTTCTAGGGTGACAGCGTCTGCCCATCATTTCAACGAGTCTCGCTATATTTCTCATCCACAGCCTCCATGGAGGAGGGGCACGAATGTGAGTCGGGGCATTCACATAACCAAAGATGAATGAATGGGGGTAGAGGTGCGGAGCGTCTTTCCAAGTAGTAGATCTCCAGCGTCCACTGCACCTCTTTCACCAGGGCAATCCAGTGCAGTCCTTCACCTTGCAAGACGAACCTGCTTGTAGCCTCAATATGAATATATTAAGTAGAATTATAGGCGAAAAGACAATGATATTATTACTGACGATGTTGAATCGTCTTGAAGCAAATCTGCCTATTACCCTTCTACTTCCAATCATGATCCAGAAACTAATTACACAAAGGCTTGTTTTGCAATGTCCAATGCTTTCTGGAGTCGCTCGTACTTATTGGTGAGCTCGTTTCTCATGCCCGAGGTTGAGAAGTTCTCGCCGGCAAGGTCTGCCAATTCGCTATCTTGAAGATCGCCGATCATCTCAGGGGATAGAATCTTTACCGGGCCTCCGGGGCCTAGCATAAGACGTTCGGTGATTTGAAGGACGACGTTATCCGTGAATCGCTTCAAAGCTACTTTGTAGTAGGCTTTCAAAGTGTCATAGATGTCATTAACAGCCTGGTCTTCGTTGCTAAGGTGAATGCCTTTCACCATACTGGCCAGGTCAACCCTAGAGCCGTTTTCGAAGCCAGCAGCCTTCAACCTCGCAAGGACACGTTTTTCGCGTATGGCAGAGAGAGTGTCGGCAAAGTAATGGTTCACAGTTTGGAGGATTCCGCCTCTCTCGTCGTTGAGAATCGTAAAGAGTTGTTGGTTGGCGTTATTATGTGTCGCCTTGTGTCCTCTCGATAGCTTGGCGGTGAGTTTGCGTCTCAATTCATCGTCCGAGATCCTGCTTATGAAAACAGCGTCGTTGAATTTCCGGACGACTTCACTGACCGTATCAATATGAACGGTCGCGATATTTTTCCAAGGCCCGGATTGTTGGCGGAGCGTGTTCTCAGGGACTCTCGGATTGACCGTACCGGGTAGTTCTGCGCCTCGAGATTCTTGATAAAGCCTTCGAATCCATTCCAAAATATCCTCGCTTTCACCGTGTGAGCGGTAAAACTCCTGATCAATGCCTCCTTCTACGGTCTGGAACATCTTTGCATGCCCTAACTGCGCCATAACTATCCCAAACTCGTCACTTAGCTTGCGTATGTGCATACGAAGCTTCAGTGGATCATCTCCATCAAGTTCCGGGGCGTAATTACCGCTCAGAGCGTTGATAACGTCTTGCTGATACGCATTCGCCAGCCGCATCAAGAAACGCCTTTGGTCTGCATTGGTTTGGCGCGACGGCCCGAGTAGCTCCAGTTCCTCCAGCGTGCTTGACGAAAGCTGCTCGATGTCCTTCACAACTTCTGGGAATTCATTGCAGATATGACTGTAGAGAAGACCTCCGAGAAAAGCCTTGAGGGCGTAGATCCCAGTTCGTTCTCTCTTCAGCTCTGTCCATGGAGTGATCGTTGCAAAGAAGTGCTTCTCGCGCTTGTGACGTTCATCGATTGTGACTCCATCCACAATTTCCTGCGTTGAGCGATTTTTTACCGTGAACCAACCGTGGGTCAGTCGTTCCACTTCATTCTTTGCAATGCGAAGGACCTTTCCTGCGTTAGCTACATTGTATAATTTAAAATTCTCTGCACGTACGCCTTGCTCATCTCCGGCTTGTAATGCATCGCATTTCGTGATTATTCCAACAGTGCGTGTGCCGGCAGGGTCAGCTGCACGAGCCATGGAGAATCTGGATCTGATGAGTTTTAATTATTACATACAACGAGAGACTGACACTTCTTGATTGGCAAGATTGTTTCGAGCGTCCATGACTGCTCTAGAGTAACATTAGAAGACATTTTATTCCGGAGAGAATGACACTAACAAGATAATGGTACGCTTGTCCGTAATGTAATCTTCAATTAGCTTCCGAATGATTGTGCGGTCTTCCTCGGTTTGACATTTGGTGGGGTCTTGACTGTCAGTAAAGGTTAAGATATAATCAGCTCGGCATTCTTGCTTACTGTGGAACAGCCCTGGGACATCGACGACACTGAGATGGTGATGGTCAGGACCCGACAGCTCGATTCTGAGGATGTCGTCCGAGAATCGTTTCTCGAGGTCCTCTAAGTCTTTCGTGCTCGGGCCTGGCACGCCCATACATGCTGCAGCCTGTCTTACATCAGTAACATTCTGTCAAGTTGTTCGACTAATACTTGCCTCGTCAAAGATCTTCTGAAATCTGTCGCTATCGAAATCCGCGACAGGGAGCACTTGTTCGAACCCTAGCAAGGAATCTAAGGTCTCTTCGTCTCCCTGCGCATCGGGACCGGGAATAATCATAATTCGCACTGAAGCCTCGTTGGCTGGCGCACGGCGTAGAACAATCTGTGTTGCGAAACGGGTGCAAAGATCGCTAGCGATGGGGAATGACAGTCCGGTGAGGCCTTCGAGAAGTGACGATTTCCCGCTAGATTGGTCGCCAACGACAACAAGCTTGCTTGGGATAAATCCAATTTCAGAGATTCCGATAGCGAGCACTTAGCTGAGGTAGAGAAACATTTTCACCAACACCAAGTTCTCGAAGTTTGTCAATAACGCCGAGAATACGAAGACGCTTCTCGTTGTCAAGATCGCCGACCGCCGCAAGCTGTAATCCTTTTGTCGTTGTCATGATTCTGCTAAGGAAAGGTTGTAAATGTTTAGGGAGTGGGATCTAATTCTGCAAACTGTACTTCAACGAGGCCTGATGCAGTGAGATTTTTAGAATGTATGCCCGAACACCTTGCTTTGTATTATGTGCCTTGATCTGCAAACGGTATGTATGAGCTGTTTGCAACGAGCAATGCTTGCAGTTATAGTGATCAATAAAGATGCTGTACTTGGGCTATATTGGAATTCGAATTCGATATTGTCGTTCGCAAACGACCACATTCCGCGCCCATACAGCCACTACTGGGAATCGTGAGGAGTTGTTTGTAGTTATCTAACGATTTTAGTGAAGCTGGTGCCCAGTGTATTCCGCAGTATCGTATTCTCATAAGTCTAATTGCATTCCTTCACTTGTCGTGTGAAGCTTCAATCTGAACTGGCACTGTAATACGACACGCACAATGTCAGAATATCTCACACCAATATAGGCTTGGAGAATAGACGATCAGCTGACGGGAATATCGCGAAATGTTTTGGAGTACGCAGGACGACTCCCTAGAAGTAGACTCAGTATTGTTATAGTCCTTACTTGTGCAAACATTGCTGAGCGTCGTATAGGCCAGGAATAGAATTGACGCAGTCATCGGATCTCTCGGCCTCCGCCCGCCACAAGTGCGATAGCTGAGGTCTATTTCAACCTCTTCCTTGCCCTTAACAAAACGGCTTCAACGTCTCCTGAACTTGCGCGAGGTGGGTTGACTTTGTTCTTTCATGGATGAAGGAGGTTAAAATGGCCTCGCCGCCACTTGTGGCAGGCGGATGCCGAGAAATTCCACTGGGCCTAGCTTCTGGAATGCGGGAACCGAAACGGGACCCGCCGTCAGAGTTGAATTGGTATAAGTACCTAGGTAGCTCCTTCGTGGAACGAATCCGACAAGCGCTAGCCATTTTCAGAACGGATGGCCCTTCACTGTTCGTTCAGCCTCAGTCTTACAAGTCGAAAAATCAACCCTCACTCTTTCACAATTGCATCATTCTGGGATCCTATAAAGGCCAGTTCTCGCAGCAATAACACTCGCAGTATATCCGCGTCAGCAATTTTGGCCCCATGGCGCATGCCTCCATCCATGATCCATCCCCCTCGCACTGCATGCCCGTTGATCCAGGGAAGGCAATACTGAGGTTGGCCGTCTCTTTGGAAAATTTATATGGCGATTTTTTGTGTACCAGCGCTTCTGCCTCCAGTTGTACTGGCTCACGTGGGTTTATCGTGTGGCTGTTCATTCAAATGGTCGCATTAAGTCTGGATGTTGTGCCATTTGTTTTGACGCACGCCTAGAGAATATAGATTTGTTGTGTGCGAAAATCGGGGCAAGCGAGAGCTCCCCTCGTGTGGGTTGGGCTCTACAGTGCACTGCTTTGTAAAGCGGGTGAAGTAGGTTTGTACATAAGTACGGTAAGGAGATGAAACAGGAAACGGAAAAAGAGACAGAAAAACGCGATTGTATTGCTTGTGTTGTTGTTCTAGCTAGGGGCAGGGAGAGCTGAGCTCGACGATCCTGCGCGAGCTCGGGCCTCCCCGCTAGCATCACGTGACCAGGTCACGTGACTAGAAAAGGGGCAACGACCTGAGAGGCGCTGCACCGTACTGCGTACGGACACCTCGGTTATTTTTTTTCCCGCCAGATTTATATGAGAGCAACAAAAACTAACGGGAATTGCTGCTATGCAACAAATACTGCTTGGTTTTAATTGCTATGTGGTAAATAGCGGGGTGCTGATCCCCACATTGACCCAACCTTGGAAGGCATCTTCGCAATTCCACCAGGAACTCCTAGCGAAAAGACAAAAATCCAATTGAAACTCATGGGTGACATTCAAACAAATCACTGAAGAAGGACTCGAAGTCCTATCTTGGAGGACTCACAGAAAGCGTTTGGAATGTCTCTCCCGAGTACGAAGGCGAGGCTGAGGGCTGAGGGCGGAGACTTCGCATCGGGCTGTCAGACGTATTTAGTGAGCCTGACCCTTCCCAAGCAGCTGAGTCCAGCCTTGCATCTTCCACCATCTTTCATACTTTGCCTGGAAATTTCAAACCAATCCAGGCACGGCTTTCACGCGAGATTTCACGTTAGTCTTCCTGACTCTCATCTCTCATGGCGTGTACCTCTGGCGCTCTGGCGAATTATGCCAGAGGTAGAGAAGTTGGTGTTCGTAATCTCTTCGGCTTCAACGAAACCCTTCACAGGTCATTTTGGCGTAATATTGCCATCATTCGGGTATGTTGGCAGCTGGTTCAGTTCTTTGTCGACACCCCTGTCCACTACATCATCTGGTCACTTAGTCGAGGAATCCCCATGCTTCTTGGATGCTGCGGTATAGGCAATGGTAGTGCGGATAAGCCTATGAATGCACGGGCGAATATAATGGTCAATATTGAATTCTGATATGCACCGTTGCTAATGCCTATTATAATCCCAGGAGACCTTCCTGTTCCTTTTTACTACACCTCGTCCTCCATTGTGGAAATCGTTTTGGTATGCCCACTTCATCTTTACCAAGGACATGGACGCCTTTGTTGCGGACTACTGTGAGGCTTGGTCACGTCAACCCGGCTTTGATGCAGAGATAATTCTTTTAGTCGAAAATGGAAACCGCATGGCTATACCTTGCTCCAGCCTATTCGAAGACAAACACTTGGTGAAGCACCCACCTGCTTTAGTTCTACAATCTCATTGTGGCCAATGATGGCCTTACAAAATACTTGGGATTGAAGACGTCCACGAGAGTCGATGTCGTAGAGGTAGGGCCTTTGACTCCAATTTATCTATAGTGTGCATGACTTGACTTTATTCCGTCCATTTTTTTAGCTCGAAAACAATTTCACAGTGGGAAACCGAGTTGGCCTACCCTTCGATCTAGGCAGATATGGACTGTACAACTGACAGGTTCATTATTTTAGCGATCCTTCCGAGTCGACTGGAATTAAGATCATAGATCGGTTGCTGTCGGATTTCGTTCTGACTACCCCGGGCCAGCAAAAGCGCGGAATCAACATTGTGCGCACCTGGAATCCTCTAGCTGCAAGCGTCACTGTTCTTATACCGGTTATAGCAAGCTTCTGTATATCCATCATACGGTCTGTGGTCTCAACTGTGCATTTTAAGGCCGATACCCAAGATAGCACGCAGACAGGATTTACAATCGGTTCCTACGTGGTAACGGCTGATATGTATACATGGCATAGGGGCAGGCATACCGTCAGGCTAACTTAGCATAGGCACTTTGCTCATTGCATTAGTTACATTCCTCGACACAAAGTATCACACATATGAAAACATCGCGCAAACCTCGCATATGAACATTATGCATCCGCAGGCGCATCAGATGCAATACAATCAGCCACCCACCCCTGTGCACGCGAGCATCTCACCACAAACACATCTACCACAAACACATCTACCACAAACACATCATAATCCAACCAACCCCCTTGCCACACAAGCCCAGCAACATACCATTGCCTAAACTACGCCACCGACCAACACACTCTCGGCCATTCCACAAGCACAATAGCGTGTCACTATTCCACACACCACGCAAGCAAATCGGCTAGCATCTACTAGTACCACTGCCTCCCCCCGAGAGAACTGATTTCCCTCTACCATATCACAAAAGGGGTCTGTCTCCTACCACTCCAACTTAGAGGAGTAAACCGCGTAGTCCGCGAAGGAATTCACAACCCCTTGATGATGAAAAAAGACAATTCTCATCACTCCATGAAGAAATATACCGTATCTACAACACCTTATCCCGCTCAACGTCTCACATATTCAAACACGGAGCCATCTAAACCTCAACTTCACTGACGCGCCAGAAGTCTCAGTTCCTTCGTGCTCTTCCAAGCAATATCAAATCCAGCGCGATCCTCTCAAGATCCTTTCAGCACACTGCCACACCTCCTCCACATACCTACCTAATCCTGCTTATTCCCTCCCAACACCGACGCCTTCGTCGACGGCTTAACCAGCGAATCGGACGAGCTACTCGAGCTCGAATTCTGGGTACTAGAGACATGAAACGAGAAGTCTAGCTCGCCGACAAGTTTCTTGACATTGCTGCATTTCGTCAGCACTCCACACTGCAAACAGTATGCATCCACATCCCCTTTCCCACAGCATCGTCGTCCAGATCGCAGACACGTCAGGGAAACTAAATCAAAAGCGTAAGAAGAAAAGCACAAAACTCACAACAGCAATTTCTCCAAATCCCCATGAATACACCTCGTACTGATCTGAATCACCGCAAACGCCGCATACCCCGGTTCCGCAACATGTCTTATACTCAAAATATCCCGATCCTCCATCTCCAATCTCTGGGACAGTTTGTAAGATTGCGGGGCTGTGAGGTAAGGGGGAAGGGGTTGACCGGAGGTGATGCTGCTGGAGAGGAGGGCGAGCATAGAGGTTATTTCGTGAGAGGTTATGTTGGCGGACGAGATGATTTTGCGGAAGTCCTGGAACCTGGGGGAGGGGGTAAGTGTGTTGGTTGGCTGATGGGGGATTCGGGAAGCATGGATGAAGGGGGAGGGGGGGAAGGGGGGAAGGTATGCTGGACTTACCATTGGGCAGCGTTCGGGTCGGCGTTGCATGTTAGAAGGGGGTCGGTGAAGGTCTTGGAGGCGTAGGCCAGGAGGGAAGTGTAGTTTACGATACTGTGATGTGGAATTTCTGTTAGCATGTCCCGCCAAACAAAGCCATCCAATACCGAGATAGGAACCAGTCACACTTATACGTACTTCGTAACACACTTAATAATCGTCTCATACTCCTTCTTCGGAAACTTCCCTCCAACCGGAAACTCCCACTTCAAAAACCCCTGATACATATTCAACCCTTCAATCAGCAACATCTGCTTCGCAAACACTTTATTCCGCGTCTTCGCCAGCTTGGCCATTTGCGGCGATTCATCGGACTCCGCGCCTTCATCCCCACGGATCCGCGCCATCACCGTTTCGTGGATGATGGAGTAGAAGTTCGCGGACAAATAGAGGGCCCCGCCGAGCGTCTGCCGGAGCGCCGAGTGCTCGCTGATCGGATACGGGAAGAAGGTCCATATAAATGCGACCGCCAATCCACCAACGACGGTCGCGAGGCGGTACGGACCGAGCAGGTAAATAGCGTAGTAAGGCTGACCATTCGAGGTCGCGAGCTGACGGCCGATTTTCCGGACTTCGAGTTCGTAGCCCACGATTAGGGTCGCGGTGACGACGCTGATGAGCCCCGTGACGAGGAACTTGGGCTGCTTGAGCGGGACGTAGAAGCCGAGGGCGACGAAGAGCCACAGGAAGACGATGATGCCGGCGGTTTTCTGGTCGGGGATGTACCACATGAGGAAGGCGACGACCATAGCGATGATGGTGCCGACGATGCGGAGGATGAAGCTGAAGACGCTTTGGCCGGCGGTGGGCGTCATGGAGATGGCAACCATGATCATTGCCCAGACGAGTCGCTGCTCGATGAAAAAGCGTTGGGTGTCTGCGAGGAAGGCGACGATTGCGATGGACATTGTTGCGCAAGCGCAGCGGAGACCGAATGCCGATTCCGCAGATCTCAAGAAGCCTGGGATCACTCGAAGCCAGTCCCCAATCTTTTCGAAGACATTCTCTGGTGGTAGATGCTCGGGATTCTTTTGCGCTTTATAAGCCTCGCCCATGTAGATGACGGTGTTGTTTCCATTCATCCCGCTGACGGTGGCGGAGTCGTCGTTGCTCGTGTCTTCGACCTTGAAGACACCCATCACCCATTTCCTGAACCGCCGCTTTCCGGGGAGAATGAGCCTGGACTTTAGCACAGATAGGTCGTGTTCGTCGGCGAACCGTACAAATGCCAGGATAGCTTGGCTGATCGAATACAGTAAAAACTCCATGTACAGCAGGAGGTAGAGTTGCCTTTGGTTGCGTTGGTGGGTTGGATAGCGTTGCAGTCTGATCTCCTCCGGCTCGTCATAGACAGCCTTGTCGGAGTGCTCAAAGAAGCCGGGCGCTAATTTGATACCCTTACTTTCAACCCATTCCCGCAACGCCACCTCCTTGCCTTGATAGAAGATGCTGCTTTGTGAATCCAGATAATCGGCGAAGCCCTTATCCCCGGGCTGCACCAAGTCGCCTTTGGCTTCTGGGTCCACTGCACCCGAACTCTTCTTCTTCTTCTTCTTCGGCGGCTTCGCTAACTGTAGTCGGAGCATGACGTGCTCTAGTCCTTGGTCCATGACTTGGATGATGTTGCCGAAGGGTTCATGAACCGAAGTCATGATCTGATTCCAGTCACTGACTGTCTTCTTCCGCAGTTCATCGGTTTCCGACTCGTCATTATCGCCATCAGATTCATCCTCCCAGCCATTGAGCTCGGAAAACCGTCCGAAAATGTCTACTAGAGAGCATAGGCCAGTCATAGGTATCATGATAGCTCGAAGATGTTTCGAAATCTCGCTCAGATCTTCTGGGCCCAGTTTTCCGTACGCAACTTCGCGCTTCGCGAAGGGGAGATCTCCGTGTAATTTGCCATGAAGCGCGGTGATGGCCGCCAAGACACCTTTTAAAGACTCTATCTCCACCTTTCTTTTCTTCTTTGGTTTCTTCCGGTCATCGGCGGTCCAAGTAGCGACTCGTCCGAACATGTCTGTGGTTTCTAGGCTCTGCAGATAGGCTCTGTGGGCTTGGAGACCGCTCCTGAGCGCTGTGATGTATCCGGTAAATTCTTTCATGACGACCTTGCGGCAGGTAACCGGAATAATAAAGAGTGATACACCCGAAGCAATAGCAAACCCAGTAAGAAAAGTTTCGAGGAGGCGTTTAATGAAAGACTCGGCCTGTGCAGTCGTCGTAAATTGCGGTCCGTAAGTAGCGGCGACATTGACAAAGATAGCATAGATGATTGTCGGGAAGGCAAACTGTGGAAACTTTGCCTTCAGCGTGTTGACGATCCAGATCTGGAAGAAAAGCCAGATAGCGCAGACGGCGGACTGAGAGGAGTTGTATGCTTTTGGAGCTGTCATCGTATGAAGTCGAGCTTGAACTCCTGACCAAACCATCAACAGGCCTACGGCGGCTCCTATGCAACAACTGATGACGTTGAAAGTCATTGTTTGGAGGAACTTTGCCCTCGGCATAATGCAGAATCCTAGAATAGACATGATGGCTACTAGGTAGCCTAATGTTGAATAAGTTTGAGCGACCGAGTCTGCCTCATACCTTTGCTTCCATTAGCACTTGACCGTACAGCTTCAATTTCTCAAGAATACTGACATTGCTAGAGCAATAGCAGGAGGCAGAGCAGCCCTACAATCTATCAGCAAAATCATCTCCGCCTTTCTAGCAATCCATTTCATACTTCATCATCATGAGAACTGTACCGACATCCAAGTCCAACTTCCCCCACAATTTCGCAATCTTAGATTTCTCCTTTCCATCTTTTGCAGCTGCACCCGCAACCCCAGCTTTCTGGTTGGGGCCGTGTTGTTGTTCCGGGGAGGCCGTCGTCTCGGTTCGGTTGATGTCGGAACGGTCAGCAACACCGTCGGCCGGGCTGCTCGTGCTCGAATTGGGCATCGCGACACATGGATCTCAACGAAACAATCAATGAAGCGCGAGGGAGAGGAAGAGATTGAGATAAGTCGCACGATATCGAGTGCACCGTTGTAGAAGTTAGATACACGTGGTTGTAGTTCGGTACTGACCGACTGTTTCTTGACGCGTTAAAATGTGGCGTAACCACGATACGAGGTGTTCTTCATCTTACTCAGCAATACTACGCCTCCTATCACAGCCAAACTCCCATTTCACAAGACTTATTGGCGGGAAGAGGAGATTTGGCGTCGAGCTGAATGTGGTTGACTTTGCGAGGACAGCTGTTGGCAGATCAATATTTTCCACTGCAAGCATCAGAACATGAGGCTGATATCTCTTCGTACTGTTGAAAACACATGTTGCAGTACCACGCCACCACCCACTATCCGGGCCTTCAAAACGAGCGACAAACCACCGAATCCATGTTTCCCAACGGAGGTGTCCGGACCGTCTGTCGTCATAACGCGAAGTTAGTGGGCGCCATCTTAACTTAGCCAACGCAACAAGAGTGATGAGTTACGACGCCGTCTTCCATCTAATCGGGCGGAGGGTCGGATCTCAGATTCCTTTTCGGCTGCGGGTGCGACGCACGCCGAAACCCTCATCCATGCAAGCTGAGCTGCAGGCCGCTTGCTAACAATTCCAGATCACGTGTTATACCATTTGCAGACAGTGGTGCGAAATTCTGGAAATTCTCTCCCGAATGGTATCTCGTTTGCTTTCATTTTCGCTCCCTTAGCCCCTTATATAACAATTCTCTCAAAACTATACTTAGGCACGCGCTTACTAATGAGCATGCCTATTTCTCTGGCGCTTCGCTCCTCCTTCTTGCCCCCCTTCCCTGGTTTCGTTTTCTCAACCACGGTATCCGCCTTCCCTCCAAGCGGCAGCATCGGGAGCGCCCCGTCCATCGCAAGATCCTCCGGAAACGGTTTGCCTTGCCTCTGCAACTCCTTGCTCGTTAGTTTGTGGCCCTTCGCTGTGTTTGCCGCATAGCGCAGGAACTCGCTTAATAACCCTTTCATGTATTTCACCTCCCAGAACCCGTTTAGCGCTAGTGTCGTCTCTTCGTGCAAATTATTGACCATTTCCTCGACTGAGTCTTCTGAGGCTGTCCCTCCGACAGAGGTCAGCCACGCACCTGTGCCGATGGCGTCAAGGCTGCAGCTGAGCAAAGAGGCAATGATGGCGATGGCATGGTCGTCGGGCTCTTCGGACAGTGGATCAATAGGAGATGAACCTGCGTCGATGAATTCGTAAGGCGATGTCCATCCGCCATTTTTTAGTTCGGAGTGGAGCAGCTGAATCAGAGACTCGAGGTCCCGACGTGGCAGCATTGAGCGAAGAGCCGAAGCGACGACGGGGCCGGGAAAAGTATGAAGCCTGATAAGGGCAGGGCGAAGAGTCTGACTCCTGACAAACAGGCCATTGTCTAGAATGGACAAAGCATGATCCAAGTCCTGTGTTGCAGCCTCCAACTCAGAAGTGACATCAACGTCCATTGCATCCTCTGAAAGCGCAGTACCGTTGGTTAAATGTTTTGTCGATTCGTCGGTCTGAGGACGATCCTCGAGGTTTTGCATCAATACCCCAATCGCTTGAACCACTTCTCCAACGGGAAGGAAGTGGTTATGATTCAGTACAGCCGAAAGGATATGCAATTCGGGATCAAATGCGACAATAGATTTCACGAGATCCCCATCGTGGATGGAAGGTATGCTCCGTAGCGAGTGTGAGTTGTGTTCCAAAAGCGAGCGGCGTATCGACTCCTTTGTCAAATGGCCAGATAACAAGAGCCACTGAAAAACGTTGGGAGGAAAGAAGTGGATTTGAAGGGACGGCTGATTGGCCTGTTTGCCAATCAGTCGATCGGGTTCTTCCCAGCGGAAAATTCGACTGAGTGCGTACACGGCGTGTTGTCTTTGTTGTTGTCTGTGGGCATCGGTGATAACCTGTGGCAGCTTCCATTTCCGTAGCTCCACATTCGCAGAGTCGTCCAAATCTTTATCCTTCGTGGTATCGTGTGCGCCATTCGCCTCATTCTCCTCGACCCCATTTGTTAAAAGACCTTGGTCCGGATCACCGTTGACCAGTGCTTGAAGGTCTTTGTCGTCGACGTCACCTGTCTCCATGAACTCGATCTCCAGCTCGCGTGCAAATAAGTTTTCGAATTCAGCCACCTTCCCTTTGGACGCGTATTTGTCGAGTTTGTGGATCTTTCTCTGCCAGTCTTGCCATTCCTTGCTGTCCTTTGAAGATTGCCCTCGAACATGACCGCCCTGTGTTACAGATTGGAAACCTTTGCCGATGGAGTCGATAAGGAGTGCACCATTCGATTTTGTCTTCTTGCGTGAAAGTGTACTGGCTAGTTGGATGCCGACGAGCTCGTGGCCCTGGATTCCTACTGCCAGTCCAAGATCGGCAAAGTAAGATATCAATGAGGGTGCGAGTTGGACGCCCTGGGTGGATTCTGCTTCGATATGTTTCCGCTTTTTCGAAGTTGGTGAAGATTTTGGCTGATCAAGGGTGAGTAAGGCTTGAAGTGAGTTGTACTTGACGTCGAAAACGCCGCAAGAATCGACGGAGGCGGCAAGAATTAGGTCTGGCAGTATACGGACGAAGGAGGTAGTCCCATGTCCAGGGGCTTCGAGTTTCGAGGTAAGCCTTGGAACAAGCCCAGATAAATCATAAGAGAGGACGACCCCGCTCCGCAGTTGATGTAAAACTCCGGTTGATGAGTGAAGCGAGTAGAGAGGCTTTTTCACACTGAGGGAACGCTCTGGGGACGGTGTAGGCAGGATCCAGGATACCAAATGCTTTGCAGGCAGAAGATGGCTGGTAATGAGATCTGGAGATCGCGGCGACAGCTGGTACAAATCTAAAGTCGCCAGTGCTTCTGCATTGGAATTGTCGGCTTCGCGCTGGGAGACAGTGCATAGGATCTGCGTGAGGTCCAGGATTTCGGACTTCGAGTCGGGAGCCGTATCTAGGATAGCGGCGATATCCTCACGGTTACGTAACAAACCGCGAAGGACGTTCCTCGCCGTGGAGAGTGCGACATAATCGACGCTCTTTATCGCCTTGGGCTTGGCTTCTGCGCTGGGAGGAGCAAGGGTGTCCAGGTCCGTTTTCCATCGTTGCGACTTGAGATCAGCAGAGAACGACGCGATGTGTCCGTTGCTGAAGACCACCAGGATGTCGTGGGCGCCGCTTTTGCTTATATTGCCAGCAGATACAGGTAGAGAGTCTATGGCGACAACCCCGGCGGAGTATTTCGGTATCGAATATGAAGTTTTGGTAGTCTCGGCGGGCTTATCCTTTTGCACTTGCTCCGTGAAGCAAACCAGTTGAGCGCTTTCGCCGGGCGAGGAGGGCGAGATGGACGCGTAAGTAAAGCGACAAGATGGCTGTTTAGAGTGTCTCTTCTGGTATATCGAGAATGGGGGCGCGGTGAAGGACGTCTGCGGCGGGAGCGCGTAGGATGTCACCAACTGGGGGTTTTGAAGCTTGATGATTTTAGCGAGAGTCGTTTGCACGAGCACATTGAATACATACGCTGTATATCAAGATACCCTCTCCATCGACGCCGACAACAATCTCGGTCCTCTTCCGCTTCCTCGACCCGCTAAGACTGCAGACGCCGGCGGCCTGCGTGCGTCCGTTGGTGGACTCGAGCGGACGTGGCAGGGAAGCCAACGTGTAAGGAGGATCAATCTCCTTGTCGAACGACATTGCTTTGGCCAGACAGGGTCGAAATGGCACCTTGAATGTCTGCGTGAGTCGTGGGCGACGGGATTGCAAAGCGGACGAGAGAGCTGTCGATTATTTTTTTAGCATCTTGAATTGGCAGAAAATTGCAGGGCGGTCAGGACCCCTGCTCGAAATCTTGGCGCTCGATCAACCCAGCCACATGGCACGTGATGCGCTAGTCGCAAAGCGCGTCGCGTCTGACGTCGGACGCGCCTCAATTCGCGATGGCAGTTTCCGCCAATTCACAGTCCACCTTCACTTCACAGGAGCCACGCCAAGTCTATTCCAACCTGCAGCTTCCCCATCGCAGCACCTCTCTCTCTCTCTCTTCCGCCGTTTCTTCACGAACATGCTCCGTTAACCTATCTGCTTGCTAAATGGCTGTCGCTGCGGTGCAATCCGCAATGCATCTGGAGGAGAGGAAGAATATACATCCGTTCTTCGCGAAGCCTGCCAGTACGTTCTGTGGGATATAAATGGACATCCCACTGATTGGACACAGGAAACCCTTCCCCAGCGCAAGACACTCCGCTCGCTGAACCGCAGCCCGATCCTCCCAACAATGACCTTGACTTCGAACCGTCAGACACGAGCGCGCAGGCCGCCGGGGGTCGCAAGAAGCGAGCAAGACCGAAATCTACCGATATGAAGGCAAAGAAGGCGAAGGGCCCCATACCGAAGAGTCAAGCTCCGTTAGACAAGTTCGCTTTCAGGACCAACGGGCCAGACGTAATAGAGGATGTTACCTCCGCCACAATTGGCGTGCCTCCGATTCCTGGCCAGCCTGATCTAGAAGAGGACCCAAATAATGATCGGAGAAAACGTCAAAAAACCGTATCCCCGGCTCCGTCTCCTGGCGAGCTACATGGACCGGACCTTCCAACACACCCTGGGGATTTGGACTGGCATTTACAGCTAAAGATAGAGGCGGGGAAGGCAACTCCAGAACAACGGGAAACCTTTATAGTCTCTGCTGGCCAGGATCCCGGACATGAGGGCCCTGGTAATGCCGACGTTGACATCGTGAAAAGCTGTATCACAGCCCGAACGGCCGAGAAATCGACGGATCCCCTGGCCGCTGAGGTTGAAACACCGCCATCAGGGGAGGAGAAACCGAAGAAGACAACCCCGAAGAAAAAGGTATTGAGAATTTCCAAGAATGGGAAACTTCTCTCCTCACCGCCACCGACAAAACCAGATGCAGCATCGTCTGCCAGTCCAAAAAGGAGACGCGGAAGACCACGCACCAAAGCTGTCCCATTACCAACCGTTACGGTTATCAGATACGGGTCCGATATCGAGAGTCGACGGGTAATCGGGAACAAGATTCAAGATATTATGGCTGGGAACCAGAAATCGGTTCCAAAACCGTCGCCACCAAAAGAGCCCGCTAAGCCGGCGGGGCCCCCCAAACCCACCCATCCCTTCTTCTCTGGGAAGCCCATGAAGAACAAACAAGAGCCTGCGCCCTCCAAGATCCCTGCGGAGACACGAGTTCCCCAGTCTCCAAATATTCCCAAGAAGAGTGCTGTGACTCCTGGAAAACTGAGAGCCGAAGCTCGCCCTCCTACCGCTCAACAGTCTTTCCCGGCGTTCGGCCCCATAGCTGGAGACAGCCGAATTTTGAAGTATCCGGGAATGACCGAGCCACCCTGGCCAACAAAAACGACAGCACATGTCCGCAACATCGACGGTATTGGTCCTACAGAGTCTTCCACCATCCTAGGGTCCGGCACGCCCGTTCATCGAGAGCGAAAGCTGAAAAACAATGTCATTGACCTAACTCAACACGAGGACTTGATCGGAAGATTCTCGCAGCAGCTGAAAGGAATCGATGAGACGCCGGACCATGTTCGGTTGCCAGCGCGCCTCCTTACTACTGGGATCGATATCTGCAAAAGAGTACAGAGAGAGCTGCGGGCCCCTTTGGCGGACTATGACGAGGAACAACCCAGCTCGGATGGAATCCACCCGGCACTACTTTCATTTTATAAGGATATCGAGGCTACTCTGACAGCATTCGACAGAGGTGCGTGCGAGACACAATCCTGGGTCCAAAAGTACGCCCCAAGCTGTGCCGCGCAGGTCCTACAACCAGGCAAAGAGGCAACAGTTCTCCGAGACTGGCTGAAAAATCTCACAGTCATGTCTGTCGAGGGTGGAAAGGACAAATCAGGGACTGGCAATACCTCAGAATCAAAGAAACCTCAGAAGAAGAGGAGAAAAAGGGCCGAGGACGACTTTATTGTTTCGGACGAGGAGGAAGATGAAGAAGACATGGTCGAGGTTTCCGACTGTGAAGAGTTCGGGCGACCAGTCTGGAATCATCACCGGCTGCGGTCTCTCAGGCGGGCCAGGATGACCAGGAACAAGAACGTGGTGATACTAAGTGGGCCCCACGGGTGCGGGAAGAGCGCCACAGTGTATGCTGTGGCCAAGGAACTCGGCTTCGAGGTCTTTGAAGTCAACTCTAGCACACGTCGCTCCGGGAAAGACGTCCAGGACAAAGTTGGAGATATGACTGCGAACCACCTGGTCAGTCATAACCGCAGTGTCCTCACTCCCAATGCGGACCCTATTGCTGCCGACGATACGGACAACGAGCGTATGAGTGTGGCGCTTCAAAAGGATCTTGACAGCGGACGACAGGGCACAATGATGTCGTTCTTTAAATCAAACACTCAGGCGAAAGCTAAACCAAAGCCGAAGCCCACGGCGAAACCTACCACGGAACCGAAAAAGGTTTCGAATGCTGCTCAAGCTACTCTTTTCAAAGGGCAAGTCCCACCAAAGGATCATAAGCAATCCCTGATTCTCTTTGAAGAAGCAGACGTGCTTTTCGAGGAGGACCAGCAGTTTTGGGCCCAAGTCATCAGGCTTGCTTCCCATTCTAAGCGACCCATTGTCATTACCTGCAACGACGAAACCCTTGTCCCGTCTTTCGACCTACCTCTTGGTGCTATTCTTCGACTTTCCCCGCCTCCAGTTGACCTCGCAGCCGACTACTTGCTGCTCGTGGCAGCCAAAGAGGGCCACATCTTGAAGCGAGGTGCAGTGTGCGACCTTTTCAAATCCAAAGTCTACGATCTACGAGCTAGTATTACCGAACTAGACTTTTGGTGTCAAATGTCGGTTGGTGACAAAAAGGGAGGTCTAGAATGGATCTACCAGAGATGGCCGCCTGGTAAGGATATTGATGAACATGGTCGAGTCCTCCGCGTGGCCAGCGAGGGTACATATCAGTCCGGTATGGGTTGGCTGTGCCATGATGTTGTCCCGTCGACTGCAAATTTGGTCTTTGACAAAGAAGAAGAGTTCTTGAAAGCGTCTTGGATGGATTGGGGGATCAGTCCATCCCAGTGGACTGAGACACTGGTTCCCACAGTCAACGATGTCAGCGTTTCAGAGAGTTCGTTGCAGTCTCTGAAGCGTCTCGAATCAATGTCAGACGCGGTTAGTGCTGCTGACGTTTACTGTCGCATCGGACTACCGTCGTATGAGAGACAATGCGACGAGCTCGTGGATCCGTCACTACCACCCATGACAGACAGAGATCGCCTCAACTATACGGAAGCAGCCCCCGTCATTCAGATCGAGCATGTTTCGGACTTTACTAGCTTCGACACAGCCATGTTCGTTCAGACTCACTTAAGCATCCAACGAGCCTTTGCGTCTGTTCTGCCCTCGGACACCCAAGGGAAGGCTTCATCCATTCCCAAGACAGAAGAAGACTTTGCCACCGCCATCGTCGACCACAAAGCCGCAACGCACAATAACCAGCCACTAACCCGGACCAACTTCTCCTACGCCTTCGACATCCTCGCGTCTCCACCTGCCACCACACTCCCCCTCTCCGCCACTTACCAACTCACAGCCTCGTCCTTCGACCGCACCTTCGCACTCATAGTTCTCGACCTCGCGCCCTACGTCCGCAGCATCGTGGCCCACGAACTGCGTCTGGAGGGCGAGAGGCTGCGTGTTGGCAGTTTGCTGACAGAAGGCGGACGGAGTAGCAAAAGAGCGAGGACTACGAGAGCGAGTCGTGTGGCTATGGAGGGTGGTAGACGGGAGACGAAGAGGAGGGAGAGGTGGTTTGGGAAGGAGCTCAATAGGGTGCTGGTCATGAGTACAGCGGGAAAGAGCTGGGCTGGGTTGGGAAGTGTGAGGGAGGACGATGAGGGAGAGGGGAGTACGAGGACGTTTGGGGAGACGGGGAGTTTGGCGAGTACGCAGGAAGAGTAGGGATGGCTCGGAGACTCAACCAGGCTGACAGGATTTGGTGCGGATTTTCGCAGGAAATGGTTCGCTCAGGAAGGGCCAGGCGGCTTACACTGCAATCTCAAGCGCGGGACAGGGTTTTGGGCTAGCGGGGCAAGGCCGTGCCGGGCACATTAGGTGGACAGTGGAGCATTCATAAGCGAGCATTTTGGACGCATACTTACGGCGCATATCAGAGAATCATAAGTGGAACTTTTGGACGAATGGGTATCTAGGTAGCATTTTTGCGGGATTCGGGTGCCGAACTCGAATATGAAGCATACACGTTTATCATCATGATCTTGGGTAAACACGATTCCGGAGCGAACTCGCATCACTTCCGCCTCCCGAGCCGTCTCCTCGTGCGGGCTTAAAAGTATGGCTGCCTGTCCAACCTGGGACATCGCCTCGTGCATGACGAGATTCCATAACCCGTCCTGTCTTGTGGGGAATCCACACCATATTCTAGCCCAGCTTTTTTGAGCGGACTGAATGCACCATCTTTTTCTCGGATCCGCACGGGAAATGTCCGGTGAGTTCCCGTCTCAGGTTCATTCCCTAGTACCAGATAGAAAGACAATCGACGTCCTTAAAGTAACTCATCCTCCTCCAGCGTCGTGGCAACCGGCAACGGCACACTCTCCGGTACCACGGCCTCTTTGACCTCACCCTGTACGGCCTCTTCTAGAACCTCACTTCTCTCCTCCGGCACCTCCACCTCGGGCATCTCCTCATCACTCACCCACTCCCTCTCCCTATCTTCCACCAAATCCAACCCACCATCCTCCAACGCCTCAAACAAATTCCCCTTCCCCCTCCCCCCCTTCCCGCCCACTCCCTCCACCTTATCATTCAACTCCCCCACCCCTTCTTCCTTTCCTTGACCTTCTTCTCCTTCACCACACTCTTCAGCACTTTCACCTCCCGTTTATCCATGACGTCGAAGGCGCGCTGGATGCCGGCTTGTTGTCGCACCCGTTGCGAGTGTTTTAGTTGTTTGTATTTTGGCTTTCGGATCCCGGAGGAGGTGGACGCGGAGAGGATGTGCGGTTTGGAGGTCACCGGGGGGCGAGGGTTGGTGGAGGGGGAGGGGAGCGTTTTGGAGACGGAGATGGAGAGGGACGGGGAGAGGGCCCGGCGGGAGGCGCGGGAGTGGGGGGTTGCGGCTGGCGGGTGTTAGTATTAGTAGGGGGGAGGAAGAGAGCGGTGGATGGGGGACGCACGCTTCTTTTTTATTTTGCCTACTTTGGCCATTGTGTAGGTTGGTGGGGGTTTTGGAGGAGGAGGAGGGTGCTGGAGCTGTGCCAGACGGACTGTGGAATTTCGAACAGGCTGGTTTTGGAATGAATGGTGTTCGCCGAGTGGAGGTAGGGGCGCTGGAGATTTGGTCGTGGATTTTGGATCTTGAACGGCGATGTATTCTTCCGACGTCGAGACTCGTTTGAAATCGTTCAGTGGCACAGTGGGTCCTCAACGCCAAGATTTCCGTTCACTCTAAGTTAGCGGGCGCGCGGCGAACCGGGCACGCTGGGGCCTGTCCGCTCACGAACGCCCGACTCCCAGCCGGACGGATATTGTGGTATCTAATTAGTTGCAGACGCTCACTCGCCTTCTGCGCCACTTCCCCAGCCCTGCGACTCTTATTGCCCTCCTCTCCATGTCGATGTCGCACGCAAGCCCGACACCCACCTGTTTGCCGTATCCCAACCCACGCGCGCCAGAAGGCTGAAGTCGACGTTCCTGGCCGGCTGGCTTTGCCGTCTCTCGGCGACCTTCACTCCCCACCGCCGTGCACAAAGAACCGAACACGGGGAACACACTTCTTCTGCGGGCTGCGACTGAGACCCAGACCCGCACGGCAGCGACAGACACAACACACCGACGGAGCGATGACCGACGCATATGTAGATGCCCGCGCGCCCTTCGCACCTCCCCGATACCTCGAGCGCGCGCTTATCGCAGACTACGTGCAGTCGCTTGGATCCCTCCTTCTCGCCGCCTTGGTCCTGGCATACGTGCTCGTCAAGTCTCTGGAACTTCTGGGATACCCGGTCTGGCTGTGGTTGCATCAGGCTCTGATAATGGCGGCCCAGACCACGTCGATCAGATTCAGGATACCGCGATTGCCGTCCGCGTTTTCCATGCTCAACACGTCCGGGGCCGAGGGTGGTAAGGATAAGGATGCACAGAGACAGACGGGTCTGGGACTGGCGAGCCTGTTGCGGTTGGACAGGGGAGGGTTTCTGGGAAGTGGGAGAGGGAGCAGTGATGTGCCGCCTGGCTTGATCAATCTCCACGCATCGTGCTTTGAGAATAGCGTTGTCCAGGTACGTTTAGGTCTGTGGATACATATGACAGACTTGTTAACATGGCTGCTAGGGTCTTGCGTCTCTCCCTTCCCTACAAGACTACCTCTCCAAAACAACATCCGAATACGAGCAGCTGCATCTACGGAGTACGAACGGATCCCTCTTTGAGTGCCTCACTGGACTCAACAACTCGGAACATGGTCGCCAGTACTTTAGAGTTCCGGATAACTTGCATTTTCTGAATGTCACGCAGCATCAGGATGCCCAGGAGTATTACTCGAAGATTATTGAGGCGCTGGAGAAGGAGGTCGAAAAGGAAGCATTGGCTAAGAGGCGGTCGAAGGTGGCCTGGTCAGTACTTTCGAAAGAGCTGCTTGCACAACCTAGCCTGGAAACGGACGCTACAGATTCCGAACGGAACAAAAAAGCAGACACCCCCATGGCCGGAGAAGCCCCGGAAGAAGAACCCCAGAACGAAGCTCCAGAAACCAACCCCGAATCCGACAGCCCACCAAGACCGAACCCAAGTCCCCTCAGCGGTCTGATCGCCCAACGCGTAGCTTGTACCGGTTGCGGCTACTCCGAAGGCCTCACCCTCTCCGAATTCAACTGCCTGACCGTCCACCTCGGAACCGACACCTACCGCGACTACGACATCCGTGATTGTCTCAACGACTATACACGGGTGGAACGCATCAACGGCGTCCAATGCACGAAATGCACTCTTCTCCGCAACAAGAAAATCCTCTCCGACCTCCTCGCCTCCCCGAACGCCATGCCCTCCGAAGTCGCGCGCGCCCGCCTCGAAACCCGCCTCAAGAACGTGGAAGAAGCGCTCGAGGACGAGGACTTCGAGGACGCAACGCTCACGCAGAAATGCGGCATTGCCAAGAAGACAAGAGTTGAGAGCACGAAAACGAAACAGCAGGTCGTGGCCCGAGCACCGAAATGCTTGGCGTTGCATGTTAATCGGAGTGTGGTTAATGAGCACACGTTTAATATCTTTAAGAATCATGCGAATGTACTGTTTCAGAGGGAATTGGATCTCGGACCCTGGTGTCTGGGAAGTCAGGTTCGGGGTCAAGCGGACGAGAAAATGGAGACGAGTGATGATGCAGGAGCTGAGGCTGAGGAGGTGGAAGAATGGTCCAGTGATCCGAATCGGAGTTTGATTGCGGATGCGAATGGAGAGGAGAAAGAGGGCATACAGAGTCCGTGGAGGTACCAACTCAGAGCTGTGGTGACGCATAGGGGCGGTCATGGAAGTGGGCATTATGTTTGTTACCGGAATACTGGACCGTTGACAACGACTTTGATGCCGGGAATGGATGGGGTTGGAGAGGCTGGAGAGGCGGATCAGTGGTGGTTGTTTGATGACGAGTCGGTGTATACGCGGTCCAAGGGGGATGTGTTGGCGCAGGGAAATGTGTTCATGCTTTTCTATGAACGCATTGAGAAGCACGCAATCCGGGCTGCGGCTATCGAGGCTACGCGTGCAGTAGCGGAACTGGCACCTTTGGATATGGTCGCTGGGATCCCGTTGCCTGAGGTTGGGGATGGGGATGAATTTGGGGACCTCCTTCCTACTCGCCCAGATTCTCCAGTGATGACAGTGCCGAAAACGAGGACGCCGGTTCTGAGAGGAGGGAGTGGTGATATTCGTTCGCCAGAATCAAGAGTGGAGGTGGAGGAGAAGGGGGAATCGGCATATCTAACACCACCTCCCGACGCGATACCCTTGGATGCACAGCGCCCGGTCAACACACAACCGGAAATGCAGCCGGAAACACCAATAGGGCCGGAAACAGTACAGCCATCCCCCTCCCCACAAACCTATACACCCTCCGCTTCAGTTTCAACACCAACATCCGAACTCGATCTCTCTTCCGACGCCGACGCCGACATCGACATGTCCGTTACAACGGATACGGATACCTCTGAACCAGACATCCCGGTTCCAGCACGCTCCTCGAAAAGTCATACGCATACCCCGCAGAGAATGCGGACGGCAGGGAACTCGCATATGGGCGCCCAGGCGCAGGGCGAGAGGGAGAGGGAAATGGAGAGGGTGTGGATGGTTACGGCGACGTAAGAAAAGAAGTGTGAGGGTTTGTGAATGCATTTTTAGCGGGAGGGTGCATGGGCAGCGTTTATTGGTTTGGAGTCCGGTGTCCGGAACGGAATGGCATGGGATTACCAAGAGTCAGTCAGGCGTGGAGATATGTTACAAGAACACGAACACAATGTCGAAGTCTATTGACCGATCTAATTGGACATCAGTAGCCATAGTAATATTAGGCGGTACTCTGTCTCCTTGCTCACGTCTTGATTCTTTCTGAGAAGTTTGGGAACGTGGTGTAGTGTAGTGCAGAGTGCATATATAGACCTTGGCCAGCGTCCAAAGACCGCTGTTACTACTAGTGAACTTCAGATATTGGCAATCTTTAATTGAATCAAGTTCACCTGATAGATCACCACGCGGACAAGGATTTAGACACCGGACCGGACAATCAGTGTTGACCAATTGCTACAGCATGTGGTACTTGGTAGCGGTACGGTAGGGGTGTTGACACGGATCATAGGGTTGCCAGTTCAAGAGTCTTGACAACCCTGTCCATTCCACTACCAAATTCTACACACTGTAGTTATAGCATAGCGCTATAGCCTAGCTCGGGGCTCGCTTGCCACTCTTTCTTACAGAAATACTAACCGGGTTATGCATATTCGCGGCCCTCAATTTCGTCTTGCAATCTATTCTCTACTCACTCATGTGATGAATGCTCCTAGTACCCAGCTCAACGCTATCAGACACAATACGCATACGTAAGTGCAAAAAAGAACCATGGTAAGGTCTTAGCAGCCCACCCTCTCACTACAGGTCAAAGTTATTTGTGTTCATATGGTATTCTTGGGACAATGTATGAACACGGAGCAGGCGCCTTTAGAAAAGCACCTCTTTCTGTTCCGGATCTTATCGAATAGTTCACGCAAAGAGGCTATAGTGGTTACATTCCATGCTATTCCATAGTGCCATAGCGTGCCGAAATTACTTCCGCATATAGTCTCACGCTCGACGAGACCAGTCTGTGGGTTACGCGAATAAACGCCAATCGACCGCCATAGAGCCCTCCTTGAACATATTGAGTTGTTGATCCCCAGCCTAAGATATGCTCACTACATCAGCTCATGCATGAGGAGACCAGAACGCATATAACTCCAAGATGTCAAAATTAAACGTGTTCTTATGAAAATAATTCTGTAAGAAATACTAATACCTAGGCATATTCTTTCTAATACGGCTCTAGTATTGTCTTGATCTAGTCACTCTAGCTATCCCTCTATGCTCCGCGCCCGAAAACCGCTCGTGAGTATTCCTAGTAGCTTGGATACCATCTAGCAAACTCCCAGTTGATGATCACGAGCCCTAGATCTGTTGAGGCCCACTGGACTAGGTCATTCTCTATTTTTGCCAGAGGCTTCTAGAACATGACGTTCTTCTGCTGGAAATCTGCATGCGTGAAGACTAGAGCGTAGTTCTAGAAGACATCCTTAAAGGCGCGCGAGGAGCGCTGCGTCTTATGTTTAGAATAGCCTTTACTAGCGTATCTAGCAGTTATAGCCTTATTTAGGCCTAACTTAGTATTAAATAGTCTATTAAATGACGTTAAATTATCTCTAGAGTTAAAAGGCGAATCCGTAAATCTACGACGACTAAAGCTGCAGTATCCTCTAGGAGATTCTAACTTCTATATCTCTTTAAAGACATAGCAGAGCTTCAAAGTAACTGCCTCTTTTTCTAGTTAACTAATTTTTAACTAAAGAGAAGCTAGGGTAGAACCTATAATGCGCTCTATAACGATGTATCTGTATATGTCGTTGTTGGGTCCTAGTTTCTGGTACAACGCATAAATGCTGGGTACAGGAACGGTTAATATTATTATTATGGATTCTTGTTTACCGTCTGATGCAAGCCCTATTGGCTTATGCAGACTATTGCCACTATTTACACCAGGTGAACAAAAAACCCCCTGTTGGCTAGTCGTAGAAGCAGCTCCCGAAGGCTTGCCTGTACTGGGGGAAAAACACCTTTCGTTTGTGTGCCATATGTGCGTACCTAGGCAGGCGCAGGCAAGACGCCTGCGCCTATAGGTTGCTGTTGTCCTCTAGCCTCGACCGCCCACCCTGTCACGCTTTCCCTAACCTGAGTCCTGAATGCCCTCTATGTCTAACGTCCCTTGTACCTTGTGATGTTACGTGTGTCTGTCTTCGTCCTCCCCTCTCCTACCCTATGCTCCGTTGGTGTAGCCTCCGCGTCTACCGTTCTCCTAGCGCCTGTTGTTGCGACATGACGCCTAAACTGCCGTTGCAACATGACCGCCCGTCTAAAGGACCCTCCCCTTCTGCCAAAGCAGGATCTTTGCCCCTGGTATTAGGTGTCTGTTACCCTAGGGTCCTAACCTAGGTTCTCTCCTACAGGAAAGAGTGACGATCTACGTCTTACGATCGTGGTTATCTGGCTTAGGGCAGTTGTAGAGGCGAGGGGTGGTGAGAGGTTCGTCCAGCCTATGGGTGAGAGGTCTGCCTGGGCTGCTATTTCGTCCGCGTAGCGAGGGAGTGGGGTGCGAAGGTTGTTTTTTAATTGTATCGTTTAGTTGCCGTAGGTAGGTAGGTAGGTAGTCCTTTGCGTTGTGGGGTTCGTAACTGTTCTGACTGTCGTGGGCGCGTTGAGTTGTGTTGCGCACGGTCGCGGTGAAAATTCTGCTCTGTCTCACCACAGGGCATCGTCACCCACCGCGCCGCCCTCAACGCGACGTCTCTGCGCTGGCTCTGAGCTCATGAGAGTCAGGTTCCCAGGCTTCACCGCGTGGAGGTGCAGAGTCCGATTTCGAAGCCCAGGAACGGTTAATAAGTGTTAGAGGAAATGCATAGTCTGCCCCTCTTGTAAATTAACAAATGCGCTATATTTAACAATAAAGTGGTCGCTAACTCCAACAACTTGCTAGACGCCCCTGACACGCGCGCATTGAGGTTTTCTGTCGCAGATTCGATCTGTTCCGCCGTGGGCAACGTAGCAGGAAAGCCTGCTTCGTCGGCAAAGTATGGTAGAATGAAAGATGTCATCATAGCGGTTGTCGAAGAAAGCTAGGGCGTGAAACTGGCGCGATTGATGGTTGGGTGGTTGGAGAATCCGACGCTATTTATGCGGGGACAAGACAAAGACACCGTACGAGCAAGAATGCAAAGCCCGGTGCGACCCTGAGGTAACTCCTTCATGCTAGATATTTACATTAGAGAGTAATATTTTGAGAAGATTGTTGGTCAAATGTTCCGCTCTAAAACCCTTAGATCTAAAAGAAGCGATATTCATATGCTGACCTTCATTTCAGCCTCGTCTTCCAAGGTTTTCCGTCGAGACTTTCCAAGCATTGAGTCACAACAACTTCGCTACCTCTTCTGCTGTGCCTCTTACACAGTCTGAAGTCTGGATAATCCCATTCGGAACTGGCACGAAACCTTTGGCGCGCGTGATAAAGCATAGTTGCTGCGGTCGCCGTGCTGTGCCGCAGCACACTCGACGAAGTTCATTTGTGAGCCTGAAGCAGACGCAAATAGCGCTTCCTGGCGGCAACTCTAACCTGTTCCTGTGCCAGTTTGAGTATTACCATTACTGAATCATTTCATTGACTACGATCACATGAACGACGAACAGTAATTTTATATGCTCGCATTTATCGGATCCTGGCAGCTGGATACAATGTCATCAGCGGTAAAAGAAGGACCGGGAGAGCTCAAGAACGAGCATACAAGCCATCGAAGCTGTGTAGCACTGAATTAAAGCAAACACACATTCTCGCAACATTACACTCAAGACTCGTACATTTATTGCCGACGCAGCATTTCCCATTTGTAAAGCCTCCTACCATTTTTCCAGGTTCTCGAAAGCAAACATACCCCAGCTCTAATACCACCTCCTCGCATTTCTCGTCGCGTTTATCATGTCGTACCACGTTTACCTCAGAAAACATGTTGGTAGAGCTCAAATCACCATGTCATCTTCGTCCAAACAGAATCAACCGGAGGTAGGTTTCTTTTCCAGGCTAAACATCCAGCAAGGAATGGCCTTCGGCTACAAGCGGGCCAAGCCCTCTGAAGAATCAGAGACCTGTCTTGGCCAGGAGAAGATCGGTACGGTCACGAAAGCCAACTTCAATAAAATCCAATCTATCGTTGAGACGCTACCACCGCCGCCCAACCAATTCAACGGAGCGAAACGCATCAATCCCAGTGCACTCCTCCTCCGCTGCCAGGAATGGACCGCCGATGCGATTCAACTGTTGAAAGATGAAGGTGTCTTGGAGACTTAGGATGGGTCTCAATTTCTGGATAGATTGTCATACGCTGCGTATTAGGTACCTGTACTCATTCGCAAATTTCAAGTTGTATTTCTCGGTATCTAAAGTTTAAACCGACAAATTTTTGCCATGCAATATCTAAGGTTCACGAGCCTGTTAGTTCCAACGAACTGTGCGTATTTGAGGGCACCAAGTACTATTTTTGATATAAACGGCATGGATGCGAAGAGCATATGCTCTGTTTCCTCAGTCACCTGTTGTGGTGCTGCGTGAGATTGTTGCATAGGCGCATTTTCTTCATAAGATGAACCCCTCACTTTTCAGTCACATTACCAGAATACCCCAAAACGGGAAGTCACTTCACAGATATAATCACAAGACAATTAGGTCTAGATATTCAAGCACTGGTATCTAATATAAGCCAAGGCCATGAGGTCTCTACCCATTTCTTTTTGCAAGCAGGCCGAAACCGTCAAGAGGCTAGCCGCTAGCGTGACCGGAGATGTTTGTATCAAGAGAGTTAAATTATGTAGATTTTGGCAGTGGAACAGACAGGGTTGTTAAGCCTCTTCAAACAGGCGACCGTGTGATCCGCTTGAATAGATCTACCGTACCACTCTCAAGTGCTGCATGCTGTGTAACATTAGGTCCAGACTACATGGTGGCTAAGCAAGCCAGTAGCCCTGAAGAGATTGCTCTGTCCCTAGATGTCGAAAGCAAAGCAGGATACAAAATATCCACTCGTATTCGAACACCTCTAGTCAACTCTTCACCAGTACCCCAAAACTCAGTCTTTCTATCCACATATGCATCCGTCCCTATATCCGTCAAGCCCGAGGTTGCTGGTCTTGCTGTCCGTACTAAGTATAACTTGCCGGGCTCAACTTCGAATTGAACCCGCGCTCCCGCTTTTGCTTCTCCTTAGGGTCCTGCCTCTCGGCCTGCGGAGACCAAGATCGAGCGAGGACCTTATGTTTATCCATATCCTTGTGGAAGCAGCCAGAGCTCCGTCACATGACTACGGTCCTATGACTAAGCTCGATCAACTACTATAAGAGCCTCTGATTTGTACACTACACATACACATAAGGACACATACATGAGCTACACACAATACACACGAGAACCCTCAATTCACCCATCATATCTGCTCTCTATCTCCAGTGACACCTGGCCCCCACCTGCTTACACCTTGTCTTTGTGCAGCTCGGCGATCTCTTCCTCCTCCTCTCCATGTTCGGGGGCCTCTTCCCGTACAGTCTGCAAACGGCGATACTTGCGCTCATCAAATCGCGACGGCTTGACATCTTCAAAGGAGCCGAAGGAGCCGGACACGACTTGGGGCTTGATAGAGTATCGGCCGTGATCGGTCTGGCCCTTCAGCCGCGGCTTTACCTTTGCGGCTTCGTCGTCAGAGTCCTGCATCATGTCGAACTCCTCGTCTTTGGATTGACGGGGCTCAATCCCGGGGTCGGAATGCGAATAGCTGTGATTAACCTGGGGTGTAGGGCGAGCGGGAAGGGATCGAGCGAATGCGCCCCGGGGGTCGACGCCAGCAGATCCGCGGCGGAAGATAGTGTCGTTGGGTTCGCGGGTACGGTAGCCTGGACGACTGCTTGCTGAGGTCGGAATCGCATCGCGGCGTCGGGCGTTGATCAGTGAAGAGGGAAGAGGAGAACCAGGAGGCGTTGCACCGGGTATTGCAGTGGAATATTCGCCCGGGCGAGTGGTAGACGGATACTCAAAGATGTTACGAACGCGGTCTACATCGCGGGTAATGCCTTCGAATTCAGGGCGAGAGCCGGGGAAGACCACGTCTGGATTAAAGAGACCGTCATCAACTGTCTCAGTTCCGGGGAATACATCGTGTGGAGTGGCACCAGATATCGTGACGAAAGCACCAGGGCCAAAAACTGTGCCGACGGATGTTTGCGGAGATGGGTTCTTGCTGAGATGCTCCTTCACGAGACTGGAGTCGGACGTTGCAACGGTTTCGGAGTCTGAGGCATCGCGGTTGTCTTGCAAAGCGAGTCCGGTGACGAAGGACTTCGGTCCGCCGCCGTTACGTTGATATTGTTTCACAGAATGACGCTGTTTGTTGCGCTGTATATTGGATCCAGGAGGATGCGGAACTTTAGTCTGCTGGTCATTCTCCTGTTCGTTGCCTTCCACGTGACTTTGTTCATTGCGCGTAGCAAGGGAAAGTTCAGTCTGTGTGCCATCCTCCGATTCGCCCTCATCCAAGCGACCTAGGATAACGTGAGCATTGGATACCGCATTAGACTCTCGTAGAATATTTCTATCTACAACAGCAGGGAGCTGGAGTTGTTTGGCAGTGGCAGGGAGATGATGGTCTTTGACAAGCTTGTAGCCCCAACGAGCGAATATCCACTGAAGCCTCATGGCCAGCCTAGTCGACTAGGATTAGCGACACATTCTTAAGATTATCATGCACAAGCGGAACTTACAAATCCTTTGCCCATGATAACCAGCCGCTATGATCACCGGTATCCTGCGACTGGTCTCCTTCCTCTTCCACCATGTCATCATCTTCATTTCCATTCTCTTGGGCCTCCTGTTCAGGCGATGGAGACTGAGAGCGACGAGCGCGGAATCTATCCGGAGCAGCAGGAGCCCAACCGGGATCATTCTTACGCTTCTCGAATTCCTCGATGATATACGCTTCGTCCTCAGGGGTGAACTCACCCATGAATGACAGTGTATGCGGGTATCGATAGCCTGGCATCTGATACAACGCTTGATCAAGCTCCGGATTCTCCGGGTGTGCTGGTAGACGGACTGGGAACGGCTCCTGTGACGGACGCGGGTATCGGCGTACCAACTCCTGTTGCTGTTCATCCATGCCGAGGAGTGAGGCTCGGCGATGGATGATCTTCTTGCTGTGTTGACCCTGGAGTTCGCGTGGCGCCATATTGGTGGTTGTTGTTGGGTGGGGGCTGTTGGGTACTTGCGGGATCGGGGAGGTAGATTCTGATCGGAAGGACCAAGAGCCCGGTATCTAAATATCGCCACAGCGGAGGCAGTTCCTGGGCCGCGTGGCTGCTTGCAGTGTCTCAGGCTCGTTGCTTGGGGTGGCGCCTTGTGCGGGCTGGGTGACGGAACTTCTACCTGCTTCTTCCGGCGCCGGGTCGTTTGAACCCCATGGTGATCACTCTGAGCAAACGGGAATCGAAATAATAGAGGTGAGCTGTCTTGAAGACGTGATTCCCTCTGGCGAGCTGGCTTTGTGTTGAACCTTCTAGATTGCCAGTGAGGTCGCTGTAAATTACACCATTCAACCTCCCCCAGTCCCTCACCAACTCCGTTTAGCAGGGTATTCTAGAGGAACCATGAACCCAAGACAATGAATCGAAGTGGACGGAACGATATCGAGAAGGCGAAAAGAAATAACAATCCGAGGACTCTGGCAGAGCCACTCATCATTTTGGCATGTCTCAGAGAAAAATGAAAAGTAGTCATACGCATGTATCGCAAATGACACGCTGCTGTTTCGTTAATTAATCCTGTGTCCCTGATCTACGTTATGATATTATTTCGATGTCCTCGCCGAAACAGCTTCAACTCGAACTCTGAAGTATCGCATTTCTTGTTGGCGCTTTAGGATAGGGATTTCCGTAAACTATCCAAACCATCCTGAATAGGAAGATGAGTAAGAAACGTGGATTGCTGGTCCAAGAGGATGGGTGGATGGGAATGTCTGTTAAAACCCAAACCTTCCTAACTGGGAAGGTAGGTTGAAAAGTGTGGATTGCCGCTCCAGAAGGATCCGAGTTTCTGTCAGAAAACACACCAATCCGATAAATAGCAAAAATGACAGGAGATGAGGTCGGAAGGATTACTCCCGGAGATTGGATGTGCCGAGGTGGGGTTTATGTCCGCCCCGCCATAGCTCTTATCGATAAGGAACCTACCACCCCTCACGTCATCTCGTCATCTCGGCGATTGCTAATGCACAATTTCACGACACGACGACTGATTCTGGGTATCTTCCTTATGAGCTCATTCGCAGCTGTTCTCAAACGAAACCCTTTCAGACTCTTCGCCAACCCAATTGCAAGAGTAAGACTTGCCCATTGATAAGAAGTCATATCGAAGCTAAACGTTGCAGCCCCACATACGCGGCATGCATATCCTATCGATTCCTATGTGTATGAGTACCCTCAGGGACAGTTCGTCGCTAGAGCACTGACAGATTTGCAGGGGAGGGAACTGGCAACAATTATGCCTACCTGGTCACCGATGACAAGTCAAAGGAGTCGGTCATTATCGATCCTGCCAACCCGGAAGAGTAAGTGAAGCGCGTCAATCCTGGAGCGCATTACCGTTGACAGTGGCTGCTTTCTAGGGTTCTACCAGTCCTCAAGGACAAGACGGACAGTGGAGATATCAAATTAACAAACATCATCAACACTCACCAGTACGTCTCACTTCAATCCCAGCTCGACAGACCCTGACGGCCCTAGCCATCACGACCACGCCGGCGGAAACGCCGAGATTGTGAGTTTCCTGCAGATGCGACTCATCCAAAAACTGACCGTCTAGCTCACATACTACAAACTCCCCATCATCGGTGGCAAAGACTGCAACAAGGTTACCACCACTCCCTCCCACAACTCCACCTTCAACATCGGCTCCATCAAGGTCACTGCGCTCCACACGCCCTGCCACACCCAAGACAGCATATGCTTCCTCTTCGAAGACGGACCGGACAAGGCGGTCTTCACGGGCGACACGCTGTTCATTGGAGGGTGCGGACGGTTCTTCGAGGGAAATGCGGCGGAGATGCACAAGGCTTTGAATGAGGTACTGGCCTCGCTCCCGGATGATACGAAGGTGTACCCTGGACATGAGTATACCAAGGGAAATGTGCGGTTTGCGAAGAAGGTGCTGGATAATGAAGCTATTCGGAAGTTGGAGGAGTTTGCACAGGCGAACAAGGAGACGCAGGGGAAGTTTACGATTGGAGATGAGAAGGTGAGTTCTCAATTGGTATCTTGATGAGGAATGAGCAAGTGCTGACAGGCTTACAGCAACACAATGTGTTCATGAGAGTCACTGATCCTAACATTCGGGCACTTGTAGGCCACGATGAGCCAGTCGAGGTTATGAAGACGCTGCGGGCCATGAAGGACAGATCATAAGTCTCGAGATGTATGCTAGCGAAAAGAAAGATTTATTCAGCCTGCACCTAGAAAAAAGCTGGCCATCCTCTTGTTCATCGCTGCCATGGTTGAATGATTGTTACACTTGTCCTGAAGTATACCGCATACAAAGGAGCTAGTGTTTTCAAGGAACATCTTTGGCCTTTAACGTCACTTTTATCGCTTGTCCTAATCAATACAGCTGTACAGACAAAAGCTAAAGCATCAAGCGGATTGCCAAAACGATATAGGCAAAATCCGGATCATACTCTCTGCTCGGCACTGCCAATAATCGTGAGAATCTGGCTTGAGAGTCCGGCCATGTGCCATATTCTTATGGAAAGACAAGTTGATTTACATGCAGAAGATTTTCCAGAGGAATTGACAGCGTCTGTGGGCCTCACTATGGTACCCATATTGCGACTTCTCGTCCTCGTACGCTAACACGAAGTCTCTCACATCGCGACCAACGGAACATAGCGTACTTAGCCATCGATATAGAGTTTCGAACTCAACAGTTGCTACAGCGGTGAATTGTAGCCTCCAAGCCTACATTCGCAATGTTTTGAAATAATGAAGCCAACAGCGGTTTCACAGACTTCCAAGCTATGTTGTAGAGGCCGCGGAAGTACAGGGCACGAGAAGTAATGAACCATTCATCCAATGGGCTCATGTTGCGGCATGGTATACATTCTTGTTGGGTCGCCCGGGTGTCTAGCCGGGGACCGGTTGGCAAATGGATGCACCAATATGCACATTTCATGCTCGCCAATCGACCGCCGACCGGAACAGACTTCAAGCCTAAGGATTTTTTATTTGACAAAAATAAGGAGTAGAAGTGACCATGTGTGCCTACCACTGACTCTACTAGCCGCTCCTCGTCAGCCCACCGGGGTCGCTAATCCGTCAATTCTGCGATCAATGGGATAACGCTCTTCGTGCGTTCTTTGAGTACGAGAGCCAAGGAACTACGGATACCAGTGATTAGGACCAACTGTCTCAGGCGCTCAGCATGGTCACTTATGGGAAATTGTCGGAGGAATCGATGGAGGAATCGACTTGTCCATTCGTGAGAATGGGACGCCGGTACGGAAGAATTGGTTTTGTGCTTGTGTATCCCATGGCAGGGGTTGACGGCGATGGTGATTCAAATTGGCATGGTAGATTGATGTGGGCTCGTCAAAAAGATGTCCATGGCAGGGCTGGCGGTACTTTTGGTTCAAATTGGCATGGTAAATTGATGGGGCCTCGTCGGAATAGAGTCCCTGCCTTCGGTATCGTGTGTATTTCAATGGAGCGGAACATACCATGGGTGGTTTCAAATGCATGTAATTAGAGATTTTTCTACTTTTTCCTAAAAACGAAGATGGATGCAGAGATTATGATCTTATTTTTAAAGTGTTCAAGTACACTGGTTCTGTGTGAGTTGTGTGATGGTTGGGGCTGAAAACTCTAAAGCGGGGCTGTGAGGTGGGGTTCTCGGTGGTTCGGTATGTAGGATTTTGCAGTGGAACGGACAGCCCTGTGATCCGTGTGAATGCTTCTGTAATTCCAGTACCAGGTACACTTGAAATGAATGATATCAAGGAGACATATATTGTTTAGATTTCAAAATTTGCATATTCATCTAGGACGTGTGGCCCAATGGCAAGGCGCTTGACTACGATTCTCGGAGACTATCAAGAGATTCCAGGTTCGACCCCTGGCACGTTCAAGATTTTCCTTTTGCTATTCTGAACTTCTTTATTTTTTTGCAAAAAAGTAGCTACGATTTGGTGGGGGGACGCTGAGGCATTTATTCCAAAGTTTTCGGCGGTCGTGCACGGTCATCTTCCATGCGTGGCCGCTATCTATGCAACAAGCGACTCTAAGCGAAGTCTGGGCGTGTCAGCCAGATGAGGGTCTACGCAAGGCGCCTTGTTTAATAATGTAACAGGCTTAAT
The DNA here is from genome assembly GCA_002105025.1 of Clohesyomyces aquaticus. Lineage (NCBI taxonomy): Eukaryota > Fungi > Ascomycota > Dothideomycetes > Pleosporales > Lindgomycetaceae > Clohesyomyces > Clohesyomyces aquaticus. The sequence continues at coordinate 639,487 of MCFA01000002.1, forward strand.
CTGAAGTCAAGGGATTTTGGGCTTGGCTGCAGAAGTACTTTATTATTTCCCTCGCTGCAGAAGATTGTAGATTTCAGGCAAGGTTTTTAAATGCCTGGGTGGCTCCTCAACTTGCTGCTAATAGAGCCCGATTATTCCCACAGGACACCTTACTTAACAATACTAGCCACGTCTATAATCATGTGCTGTTGCGTGTTCATATTTTGTTGCTAAGAGTCCATGCTGGTGAGAGAGTTCCCTCGGAAGCAGAAAGCCAGATACCCCCTGTGTAAACACACTCATCTGCCCAGAAACAACGCCCAAAAGCGCGTGCTTTGGTGGGGTTGTTAGGTTGCCACAGCCCTTTGTGGAATTTCTTTGGAACGCTACCATTTAGTCCTGAAGTTCTGTAAAGACTCGCCATAGGTGCGTACCGAGCCAATTCCTAGGTGGGCCTAGAACTTGGTTACCTCGCAAAGGCTGGTATGAGACTTTCTAGGTTTGCGGAACGGAGAGTTAAACAAGGGAGGTCCTCTTCGCTCTGTTCTGGCTGCATTGAAGATAACTCACCTATATAGCTAATGTTAGATCATTGCACTTATTTGTCCGGTGCTGCACGGTCATGTGTTGTCCCTGAGTGTTTGGTGGTCATACTTGGCCTTGCTCGGAGGCCTTGTGAGAACAGTGCAGTAGAATTCTCCTTTGCTATCATAGTAATAATTGCTTTTCTGAAGTTGCGGTAGCTAATTAACTATCCCATTATTCCCGAGGTCATGCATGTAGAATAGGCACGAGTTGACCTGGATGGAAGACAGGGCAACACCCTCCCTGCCTTACTAGCTGGCTAAGGAATCAAGCCTGTTGCATTGTGCTTCAATGGATAACACGACCTCGCGAAGTCTTGCAACATCTCCAATAAGATGAACTTAGACGTGTCTGATGGCCCCCGCCTGTATACTTCCCTTTCATTTCGGGCTCTTGTATGAATTATCACGAACGCACGTTGGGACGAACCTCGGGACCAGTGTTCTTCTTTCCGACAAATTACCACTCGGGAATTGGCTCAGATGGGCTTCTCATTGACTCAGACTAGACAGTGGTCAAGCTCCACGTGCCTACTCTCCGTAATGCCAAGGCAACCGAGCTACAAACACCAAGTTCATCATCGCGCCTTCAAAGTTTCAAGGGCAGAAAGATAACCTGACTGTATATGTTCCATAGCACAAATGAAGCGGAAGTACACAGGAGAAGGGGTTTTATGAAAATTGTGGAAAGGAAAGGATTGGGTCCAAATGATGCACCGTAGCTACTCAACGCTGTAGTATTACACTATCTTCAAATCTACACATGATTCAGCACAGGATAGACATGGAAATCTGCGTTTGAATTTTGAACTGCAAACGTTCTTTCTAGCTAGTAAATCTCCAGATCATGGGTGCCCTTTACGTTCAAAGTCTTTGGGCCCTGACCGTTCTTCCCTTCCTAGCATTCTGGGGAGCACACTAGCGCACTGGAAGACAAATGAAATTTTTCAAACCTCACGCTCATCTCTTCGGAAATCAACTCAATACCGGAGAGATGTCGTGAGTCAAGCTTCACGGAATATGCTGGGTGATGTCCACTAACTGTGTTGTGCTATTAGTACTGACGAAGGTGTTACCGGCATCGTGATATTTGGCTCCAAGCACGTCTCAAATTTACAGAACAGGGGTCAATGGCAATGGCCGCCTGAGTACCCGCCTGAACCGACTCCCTATATTGTTACGGCATTAAGGTTGACCTTTTGCCCCAACATATATTACTACTGCCGTCGGTGTTTCCTCTGCTTCCTCCCCCACCCCCGCGGCGCGTCGAGCCATTGTCGCCCCAACCAGATAAGAAGGCCCGGCTTGAATGGAAGGATGGCAGAAAGGACAACAAGAAGGAAGGAAACAAGAAAGAAGTGGAAAAAAAAGGAAGAGAAGCCTAAAGTTGGGAAGAAGAAGGCTAAGAAAGAAAATGAGAATGATGATGAGAGTAAGGAGAATCTAAACCTGGTTGCAAGCAATGTAGTCTTGGGGAAAAGGAAGAGGAAACGATCGAGGTATTTCAACCAAGGGGATGACGATTGGATTGTTGATGACGACGAGGATGAGTATGAGGATGATATTTGAGGCGTGGCAAACAGCTGGTATTCACGAGCACCACATGAGGTCTACCCTGAGCTGACTTATCCTGGGTATCAGGGTCTCGTTCGTGAATGGGTTCGTAGCGTTACCACCAGGCCAGGACGCAAAGCCGTACTTTTTGTAGTTAAGGTAGAACGATCGAACCTGCAATCTCTTGATTATCCACGAATATCGTAGTCAAGCGCCTTGCTTTTGGGCCAGCAGACCTTGCCGTGATTTATATCGTTTTCCAAATTTGTTGTGTATATATACCTGTGTATCCTTGGATAGGTTAGGGCAGCATCGTACTAGCTCTGTTTCCTTCTCCTATGTGAGTCCGCTACCCCAATCTGGGGACGTCACGTGCTCGTGGAAAATTTCTCACTCGGGCTACTAAACTTTGGTCGGATTACTATGTAGCATACGCAGTGGCTCCTGCAATTTGGAGGCATAGAAAGACACTACACTACGTGGAATTGGATGGCTCATCCTCGTTCATAAACGGCTAATACTCAATCTTGAAAACCCACGTATACTGATCCGCAGCAGCCACATCCCCAGTCACTTCCAAAACCACGGCCCCGTTCTCACCTCTCGAGCTCGGAACAACCTTGCCAGCCATACTCCCACCGACAATTTTGACCTCATCTCCTGGGACCCACGGAATCGGGCTCTGCAACGCCAAATTCGAGTTCGGCTTCTCCATAACCAAGACATAAAACGCGTCCCGCGTCGTCGTGAATCGAATATTGTCTCCCTCCTGCGGCGTTACATACCAATACGTCGTATTAAACACCGCCTCCGCATGGCTCTTAATCCACGTCCCCGCCTTCCTCAAATTCTCCTTTTCAACATCCAGAATCGTTCCGTTCGCCATGGGTCCAATATCGAGCAAGAAGTTCCCATTCTTGCTCACTACATCCACTAGGCTCTGCACGATCATCGTAGCATTCATATAAGATGCTAATGGTGTCGCGCGATTGTATCCGTACGAAAATGGATCCATGCCAAGATTCGACTCCCACTTGCGCGGCTGCACAGATGCATAGCGAGCGTATTCGGGGGTGTCGAAGTCGCCAGGGAGACCGCAGCGAGCGTTCATGACGGCTTGTTTGTTGGACTGCGCGAGTGTGTTGAACCAGGCTGAAGCGAATTCTGTGGTTTTGTTTGGCCCGCCAATGTCGCACCACATTATCTCGGTGCCCATCGAGGCAAGAGTATTCATTTCGGGCATGATGACGTCGGTGATGTAGTCTGAGACGGGAACGTACCCTGCGTAGGGAAGTGTCTTGTTCGTGAATGGATTCGTGGCGTTACCACCGGGCCAGGATGCGAATCCGTACTTGTTGTAATCGGGGTGGAACCATTCGGGCAACGAGTAGTATGTGGCTTTGTGGAGTTGCGGCTGGTACTTGTCTGATGCGTCGAAGAGCTCCTGCAGGAGATTTCTGTGCGGGTGCTGCGCAACTGAAGTCCTCTTCGTCACGTTTTCCGGTAGATCAAAGATTGCGTAGCCGTCGTGGTGTTTGCTGACCTGCACAAAGTACGTGGCACCGGCGTCGGCAAACAGATCTACCCACTCCTCCGGATCGAATGCAGAAGCGGTAAAGTTCTGGATGAAGTCGTCATAAACGACATCCGTGCCATACTTCTCTAGATGATACTCGTATGTGGCAGTTGAAGTGTTTGGACCGCTGTTTAGAGACCACCAGTACCATTCGGCATATCCCTCGTTCTTGCCCGAGTTTCCCCAGCCGGGGACCGCATATACGCCCCAATGAATGAAGATTCCGTATTTGCCATCGTTGTACCAGTCTGGAGATTCGTGAGAGTATACCGACTCGTATGTTGGCTCGTAATCCTTGATACCGTAGGTTGCTTTAAAAGTGTAGCTCGAGTTGGTGATGCCCTTTCCATCGACTGTAACAGTCGCGTTTCCGCTACTGCCAGAAGCCACTCCCAATCTGTTTTTGACGCCAACTACAACTCTGGCTTGGTCTCCAGCTGGTAGTCTCTTGATATATCCAGGCTCGACAGTCTCAACACCAGCTGAGTCGATACTGACAACAACAGAATTGTTGGCCAGTATATGGTCGGATCCCATGTTGTTCACTATGACTTCAAACACTTGTGTCTTGCTACTCCCTTCCAGCCACTTTTGTGTTGACCTTGCATACTGAATGCTCAGTTCCGGACCCTGTGCTTCCGTCGCCGCGGGTACCAAAGTCAGTGCAAAGATATGTAATCTTGCCTCGATTGCCGCTCCTCCCGGGTCAGTTGCAGATCCACCAGTAACATTTGGTAATATTATAGTATTGATTTCCTTCGAGCTGTCAAGCCAGTTTGATGTCTGGAAGATGTTTGATCGGTTGTAATCCTTCGTCTCATTTGTGAGGCGGTATGGAAACACCAGATCCCCTCCAGTCGGATACGGCCAACTCCACCATGCTGGTACAAGAACCGGCGAAGATATTGCTGTACCGTCGACATATGTAGCGTTGAGGAATCCTTGAGCCATGCCGTTCTCGGAAGCTGCTAGCATATGCGCACTGATATACCGGCCTTTCGGAACCGAGATTTTCTGGCCAGAAGCAATGACATTGTCGTTGGCCTTGGACCTGTAGGTTGAGAATTCGTACTTTAGTCCTGCGTAAACAAATGTGGGCGATGGAATGAACGCTGCCGGGTATGAGTCTCTTGATCCGTCGTAATCGGCTTCGCCCGGGGTCAGTCCGAATGCTTTGTTGTTGAATTCTGCTGTCAAGTTTATTGGCTTAGATTTGGCTTGACCTAAGAGAGGCTGAAAGTTATTCTGAGGCATGATAATCAACTGCCCTAAAACAGGGGATAGAGACAACCATATCGGCATTAAATTGGATAAAGTCATTATTTGTATTAGCATCATCGCCAAATGGAAGTGAAATCGTACAAGAAAGGTGTTTGACCAAGCTTCATTTTGTACTTGGATAGACGGGCGATTGCATCTTCGGCAACGGTATTGACGCCGGAACGGAACATTTTTCCGGCTGGACAATCTGAGGGGAAGGTTACACTGTCGAGGGGTGTGCATCATCACACCGCGTGATGATGCCTGTCCAAGTTTCATTGGGGAAGGGTTAATTTCGGCGGAGGATGAACAAGGCGGGATAATAGTCCGGTTGGGGCTAGCCCGGCTCAGTATAGACTGGTTTCGCCGCCGGTTCTCTACGCGCGCCTCTCTCTGCACCTACATTCGATGTTAGTCGGACCTTTTAATCCTTGATACCTCTTCAACGACGAGAGAAAGTGAACTCTACTTCAAGCTGCTTCCCACCTTTCCTAACGGCTGGATTACAGCCTCCAGGCCTTCTATCCTCGAGATCAGCATTACAATAGACCACTTTTGTCGCACCCGCCGTCTCTCGTCCAGTCCGATTGACAAGTCTTCAACTACAAGTTAGTAAAATCCTTAGCATTAGCTAGAAACTAACACGAACCATTGTAGAGATTCCTCAATTCAATGTCGTTCTACCTATTGCATTTGAAGGAACGATGGTTGGTCCTGGCACCTTGGAACTTTGTTTTTCCAGCACGAGCAGCAGCCTCAGCCGCACCTCAAAACCCCACCACAGGTTCAGCCTGCTCCTTTGCCCCTTCGTCATTCTATCAACTGGAAGTCCTTTCCATCATTAGTAAATGGCGGGCTATCAACCAGAGAAGCGCCTTGTTGTCTGCTGCGACGGCACATGGAATGATAGTGTCAGTACCGATAGTCCGCTGACGAATGTTTCCCGATTCTCTCGTTGCGTGGAGGCTATCGGGGAGGATGGTATCCTCCAAATCGTCTACTATCACACTGGCGTAGGGTCTGGGACGTCGAAATTAAGTAATAGTATCGATGGGGCTACAGGCCGTGGTAAGAGAGTGAGCTTTCTGCTTCAATTTGTTCTAATCGTGGCCATCTCATAGGCTTATCGCGCAATATCCGCGACGCTTACAGCTTCATCTGTAACAACTACAACTTCGAAGGCGGCAATGATGAGATCCACCTCGTGGGATTCTCTCGAGGAGCTTTTACGGTCCGCTGCGTAGCTTCGCTCATTGACAGCATTGGTCTGCTCACGAAACCTGGACTGGTACATCTCCACGATCTATACCACAGTTGGGAGAAACTGGACAATAATAAAGAAGATTTGATATCCCAAGTTACGGAACTTGAAGAGAAGGGCCTTTTGAGGAGGAAGATCCAAGTCGAAGCATGTGCTGTCTGGGACACAGTCAGCGCGCTCGGGGTGCCGATTCCATTTGGGATCCCTCAGCCAAAGTCCCCAAAGCTTGCTTTCGTCGATGCTGAAGTCCCTCACACGGTCAAAAATGCCTTCCACGCGCTCGCATTGCATGAACGGAGGAAACATTTCAAGCCGCTCCTCTGGCATAGTCCCTCACAAGACCACATCAATCTTCGCCAATGCTGGTTCTGGGGAGTACACAGCGATGTAGGGGGCGGATACGAAGACGCCGGATTGGCAAACCTGGCGCTGATATGGATGGTTGCCCAGTTCCAGAGGGCTACAAAACTGCACTTCAACATGGACACCTTGCTTCGATTCTTGATCCCCGACAAGCTGATCGAATCGACCACAGGCCGAAATCTTCACATCTCCACTTCCGTTTTCGGAATTCAGTACGGTTATCAAGAGAGGAACATTAGAATCCGCAGTAAGATTGATAAGGGTACGTAATCCTCACCCTATCGCCCGGTAGAGAGGCATATCAGATATGGAAATTTTGCTTCAGTGGCACGTGCAAAGAAGCAGACACATCACCATAGCTGCTATGCCAGATTGGGAGGACGCGTATGTACCGAGACCGTTACGCTAACATGACGTAAAGGGGAGAAATCACATTCATACAGCGGTGCCTTTCGATTGATGGGCTCCCGACTCCGCCGACCTGGGAAGGCTGTTAGATTTGAGTCGCTGCGGGGTGCTAGTGTACCTGGAAGTGTACAGGCGAGTGACTCAGCGAGCACCGCCACGATAGCCAGCCCTGAGGACAGGGATTCCACTGGAGAAAACGGCATACCGTCGACCCTCGAAGGCGTGCCATTGGTAATGCCGCCAGTCGAACAGACCGTTCACTTCACAGTCCGCGTAATGATGGCACAGGGGCTCGGGAAATGCGTCGCACTGCAAGACTATGCTACAAAGCTCTCCGCCGAGCCCGAGCCGAGAGTCACGTGGAAGTTAAATCCCCACCTATTTCATGACAAGAAGAAGGTGGCACGTGTTGCTCACTGCATAGAAGAAGATAACATCAGCGATGAAGAGTTCTCCATCTTGGAACGTTGGGTCAGACTAGCTAAGGAAAAGGCTAAAGTGTTCGAAGAACATCGCGAGCGTGTAGTTAAAGTTGTGCGCACCGGACCGATGGGTATGCAGCTGACACAAGAGGTTTCTAAGGGTGAATCAATGCAACTACTAGACGAACAGGCAAAGGTCCTTTCTTTTGCTGAGCGTTTAAGCGAACATCTGGAAGAAGGTCGGTATCCAAAGCTGTTCTATTCTGCAAGGGATTGATTAGATTATGTTAAACTATCTCTCGCTCTATGGAAATTTCCCTTTTTGATTGTATACGTCAGGCCAGCCCTTCTCTTTGACGGCTGAGCAAGTAAAATTAGTTCATGGAAGCAAATGTAGTTTACGCCAACCCTGGAGAGCCTCATGACGGATTATATCCGCGTCGATAATTCTGCGGGAATCCCAGCGTACTGCCATTAAATGTCACACACTGTACCTTCTTGCCCCTGAGTCTATCCTTCTTCCCCGTCACATCCTCAGTTTGGTGCTCCCTCGCCTTTTGTAGACTTACTTCCTCTCGACAACCCCATGTTCATGCCTAATCGCAGCCGGACTGTCGATCCCATCTGATTCGCTAATCGCAACTCCCTGATATCCGCTTCCTTGTCCCACCAATGTACCTTGATCATTGGACTGAAACGGATCAAAAACGCCACCTTGAGTACCCGCTGCCAGCATCGCTGTAATACTCCTGACACCGAAATTGGAACTAACTTCTCCGTTTTCCTCACCAAGACCTCGCATCTATAAATCGTAAACAGCTATATCTCTTCCACGACCATAGCCTCCTTGTTTTTATCGGATTACTTCCAGTGCAAGATGCTAAATGTAATATGTCCTGCAATGGCGACGAAGAACTCGATCACCAATTTTCCAAGAAAACTGAGCACTGTGCTACGAAACCAGAGAACTGTTGAAGAGTGGTTGTACATGAGCTATACACCAACGATGATAGGCATTGTGTGGAGAAGAACCCGAGGGAACAGCATGTGAAAAAGAAGTCTTATTTGACCAGCGACCTGGGACGCGAGGAAGTCTGACGACTTGGGCGCGCTGTCGCTCTTCTTCGAGGAGTAGGCTCGGTTTTCTCACTCGCGGCGTTGGCGGCGATATTTACTGTTTGTTTGAGTCGGTTGGTGGAGCTCCATTGGATTTGCACGCGTGGTTGTCGACATTGTTACCGTTACTGTGACAGTTGGATGCTTCGCATTGGCTGTTACACCAGATTCGGCAGCCGTGTAGCCACTTGTCGGAATTATGTCCTGATGGAATTTAGGTTGACTGGCTGACATACTGGGCTGAGTTGGTACTTCCGAGGACATGGCTGACATGGAGTTTTTCGTTGAGATGAGGTTATGCAATGGCTGCGGGACAGTGTAGTGATGTGTTATGTAAGTTCGCGAGCATTTGTCGACATGGGCAAGTGCGTCTGGTTGAGACTAGCCTGGCTTCCTATTCGTCACTCAGGAAGTGATTCAAAGGGGTCGGGACGGGACGCAGGAATTGCTCCATGTGAGTCAGAGGATTATTCTAGTGGAGTAGAGACATCCGTGTTATACATGGGTTCCGCGATAGGTATGAAAGAAGGGAGCAAAGATATGCACTGCTCTTTCAGTCCAGGGTTGGTAGGGATTTGAAGTTCTAACTGTGACTAATGTCATAAGTCTTTGGGATAGAACGATAAACGGGTGGTCGTGTTCAACCCACAGCATGAGCAGATCGGCATGCTTTATGAAGTATCGTAATGTAGAGATAACTCAAGCTGGTGAACAATAACATTGTTCGAGTCCACAGTGTATACCTACAAGGCGAGAGACAGAAAATTGGCTTTTATAAAAGAATGAACAAGCTAGTTCGGTACCTGCCACTAAAAACTGTGCGTAAAATCGCATTCCAATGTATGGAAGGGAATCTTCGAATCATCGCGCACCGCACATACACATCAGGCTCCCTCACGCAATAACATGCCCCTGCCTCACCTCATCCGGGACCTGAAATGCCCCATAGAATGCCACTCTTCCCCTCTTCAGCCTCTGCTCTAGTGAGGCCCCTTCCATGTCGAAATTTTGCACGTGCCCCGACCGCTGGACAAAAGACTGGAAGCCCACAATACCAGATCCTGTGGTGCCGTCTTCACGAAGACCATCTGCGTATAGTGCAATGCCGCTGTATCCGTTCGGGGGATCGAAGTCTTTATGCACACGGTAGAGGATACAGCGTGAAACCATGTCGCGCCAGGTCTTCATGTCGTGTTCGCGGGTGGGGCGGGTGCCGTTGGCGGTTTGGTTTAGGAAGATGCCTTCGCCGACGACCTGGATGATGATGAGCTGGTTGCTATTAGTAAGATGCATGAAGACTTACGAGAATTTCGGAATTGCAGTGAGTCTTGAGCGTTTTCAATGAGCGTTTATCGGTGTCTCCAAGGATTTTCACAGAACTTGTCTGCTGGCGAAGGCCATTCCAGGCTAGTTTAGATAGCCATCCAATACCTGGTATTGGTGATTTGATTTCTGTGACCGCCGCAGGATTATTTGGCTTCACGAGAGTGATGTCGTGCATGAAGCCATTAGGATAGGCCTCCGCTTCTGGGTCGTACGATTTGTCCACCGTCCCAATCTAGAGAATTCGTCAGTTAAGTTCTTTCTAGTGGGGGTGCTATGTGAACGCGGACCTTTTCATTCCCAGCCCAAATCTCCACGTGTTGATTCCAGTCACTCCCTAGACGCTCATAATTATGCCTCTTTCTGAACACTGACAACGCGCTCGCTTTTGCTAATACCGCTTCTGTGATCACGTGTGTTGACATGATGAGATATGGCTCTTCGCCTTTAGTCGTTCTTAGTCCAATGCGGCCAGAGAATCTACCCTCCTTCAGCGTAGACTTTGTGCGTGCTTCGATGAAATCGTTCAGTCGATGCGGTTGAGTGATAGCCGTGCTCGAAGGCCGAAATAATCCAAGTCTGCTGGAAAGACCAGAGGTCTGAGAGACTTTTGAGTTCATCGTCTCAGTCTTCGTGGGAAGCATCGTTGGTTCCAGGGATTGCGGGATATAGCAGATTCTAAGTCCGCCGTATTTATGTGGCAGGTGCGATGACGCCCACTCAGTATCGAAGTCTTCAGGAACGATGATCTGGATGAGACCGTTGATGAGAACATAGAAACCAATGCTTCCTTCAAAGGTGAGAAAGAGATCCCGAATTAGCTCCGTGGGAAGTTCTGCCGTGCAATCCAGAGGAGCTCCTGGTCGGGGGTCAGGAGGTGGGTTGACACCGGCGATGGGAGGCCACTGATATTCCACAGGTATTACAACAGGAGCTCCTGCTATCGTAAGAGGGAACTGTGGGGGCTCATCTTCTTCCATGGGAGTGCAAGTCCAAGATCCTATCTTATCACCCAACGGGCTGTGGAAGTCGACATCCCACCTCCAAGATTTGGGCAACTTTGTCTGTACATCTTTCCAGCCTTCATTGTCCAGATTCGCATGACTCTGTAGCAAGAAGTGAGCGATCGCGGATTGGTCGTCAGATTCATGTCCACCTTCTTGGGAGACCGCGTCTCGCAACTCCAGGATATCAGCGGATTCATTCAGGGTCTCGGATTCCTTCTCATTATGCCCTGACCTCTGATATGCTTGTAGATTACTGGTAGCCTTGTCCGGAGAGTCGTGCTCGGAGGACTGTGTTGTTGGGATTGCCACTGAAGTCTTAACTCTGAGTCCGTAAGTGTAGTTAGAGCCTGCCGACACTAGTAAAGGATCAGGTGTTGGCGATGCCGAAGACCATCCCAGGACATCTTCCATTTTCTTGATCCTCATTCGTGAAACCTCATTGTTCTTTGCAACAATTTCCGAGGCTACACTATTGGCTGAAGAGATCTCTTTCCAGCCCTTGGTAGATCTTAGCCCATGGTATGCGGGGGGAAAAAAATCCGACGGTATGATCTTGTCCCCTGGGGGGTTGACACGCTCCGTCAGTTTCTTAAACTCCGTCTCCAGGGCCTGCTCACGCTGCTTCTTCTTGACACGGAAGCGGGCATTGGCGGCTCTGTGAGGCGGTTTCCGTACATTTTCATAGAAGGTCTCCTGCTCGTTCTCTTTCTCTTCATCGTCCTCTTCTATTACGGTCCCAAGAGGAGGAATAAGTTCCTGATTTCCTTCCTCATCCGAGCTTGCCCCGATATCCGTATCATCAACACAGGTGGTTCCACTCACACTACCTCTCGATGAAGCCGGACGGTTCGATGGCGGGACGTTACGCTCAGCATTCTCTATCCCGGGCTGGTGGCTGGGTAAGCGTTCGTCTATTGCTGTAACATCTGGCGGTTCCGTGTCGCTTGCGTTTCGATCGGAGGTTTCTCTCATCATGGTGAACTCCTTTGAATCTTGCGAGACTATTTCGCCTTGCGCGCTCTCGGGTTTTTTAATGGGGTTGCCTTCGTCACTAGCTCGTGGATGTTCCCCCTTTAGTTTGTGAAAAAGCCCAATATGCACGAATAGCAAGATGAGAAAGTAGGCAAATAGCGTTCCTTCCGCCGCAAGCTCAACCCTTTTCATGTTGAAAAGACGCCTCCGTGATCCTGCGAGTTGCTGAGCGGCGATATGGTCCTTCCACGAGTTGCTTTTGTGTTTGGCTGATGCTTCGACTTCCGCAACCGCTGTGCTGTCCGACTGGGACTCACCGTACACCTTCTTCAGATCGTTCCCAGCCCTCTGCTGTGATGCTGAAATATCCTTCCACATGCCTCTCAAATCTTTCAATAAGCTGCCGCTATTCGCGATCCGCAACTCCTCCATCAATGTATCTTTCTCTCTCTCATTTGACGCAGCAGAAGCCCGATAGACTGAAATTTCCTTCTGCAGATCCTCGTTCTTGTGTCCCAAGGCTTGAATCTTTACAGTGAGATCGTCTCTCTCGGCTCGTAAATCGCCACAGAGGTTCTTCAAGTCATCGAGGACCTTCCGTTGCAATTCCGCGTCAGTTCCGAAAGTCATTTGCCGGTTCTCGTATGCCACCTTCAGCTCCCGGTTCTCCATGGTCGATTTCGCGTTTGCTTCCTGCAGACTCCTATACGTATCACCCAGAGAGTCTCTCTCCTTGCGCAATACCACGAGGGACTCTTGTGACTCTTCCTTTTCTTTCTTCAGCTCTTGAATCTCCACCGTCAATGTCGCATTCGCCTCCTCCAAGTCCTCGTTTTGGTGCCTCAGAAGTCTTCTGTCAATGCTTATTTTACTCGCAGATTTGCTTTTGTCTTCTTTTTCCTTCTGCAGCCTGTGATTCTCCGCAGCTAGCTTCGCATTAGCCGCCTGCAAGTCCTCGTTTTTGCGCGTCAGATTTATTATATCAATGGCCAGTTTGCTCATGGATACGTTCGCATTTTCCCCTTCCTCATTCCGCAGTTGGATTTCTAATGCTAATCTGGCACTCTCTTTCTCCTTTGCAGCAGCGAAGACCCGGGAAGTAGAAAGCTCTTCCTCCTTTGAAGCAGCGAAGGCCCGAGAAGTAGAAAGCTCCTTCTGCAAAGTTTTGATATTGTCGTCCATTTCTGTGATTCGTCTTCTATTTTTCTGGTCATTTCTCTCTGCTAATTTCTGCTGGTCTTCCATGTCAACTGAAAGACGATGTTTCGCTTTACGTAGCTGCTCGCAGTTGCTACAACCCAGGTCATACGTCCCTCTTTGAGGTCGTTGGGTATCGTACAGCCGATCGCTATAGGATGATGCGTTATCGGTGCTATCTGAGACATGGCTTGGAACGTCCGATGATGCATTCGATTTCCAGTCATTTTCGCGATTCGTTTGCCTTACTCCTTTCTCAAGCCGAGATGTTGGTATGTTCGTGCGTGGAGGGGGCATCTTCGGGAACAAAGGGGCGCTGTGTGGGCGTGGAAAAGGATACCGTGGTGGGTCCGCATACAATGATCTCGAGTCCGGAGGGTCGGGCAGTGGCCAATCAGAATCGTTATGCGTTATCACAGGACGTCGCGTCACTGATGATGGTCTTGTGACAGGCCTTCGGGGGGACGTGGGTCTGGCACCTGTTCGAGATGGGACGAATCCGGGGCGAGAGGGCCAAACCGGCTCTCCTTGCCGGTAAGAAGATGACCGTCGATAGTCAGAAGTATTTTCATAGTAAGAAGTACTTCGTCGATTCCTGGTGACGAGCGGGTAGTAGCCGCCAGAGGCTAAATGGGAAGCAGCAATATTTCGTCGATTAGCGATGGCAACTACAGAATCTAATGAACCAGTCTGCGGTCGTATCTTGGGTTGCTCGGCCACGCGCCGGGAACCAGCTGAAGATGGTCTCTCTCTGTCTTCACGGGGGTCCCTTTCGAGCTTTTTATTACTAAGGTGTCTAGTGGGCGGTTTCGAATCTCTTTTCGCGTCGCGTTCCCATCGAGTAGGGGACTTTAGACTACTTTTCGTATCTCGTTTGGCCTCATGCGCTTTCCCATCCTTTTCGGGACCACTGAGAACAAGATCAGTCTTCCCATCCTCGTCAGGGATCAGTGGCATAGTGCGACGCTCATTATCTCTGTCCAAGCTAAGGAAGATATTCTTGGAGGGGTCAATACGTAGCCGAATATTGCCACTTCGATCTAAGCGAAAATTAAGCATATAAACTGTTGTCGTTCAGCCAAGCATGCCACTTACCATCCTGCTCCTTCCGACCCAAATCGTCCTTAGAGGCGGCGGACAAGGGCGTCGCGGCGGTATGGCTGGAATACCCAGAATCGCTTTGCAAATCAACTTTGACATCGATGCTCTTGTCAGCAGCTTGCAGCTGGCCAGAGTCCGGTTTAGACGGGTGCGAGCGCTTAGCTATAACATTGGCTCGTTCAATCGACGACTGGCGGAACGAGTTGACTGTTTCGCTCTCGTCGGAGTAGTAGTCCTCGCAAGTGGGCTGGAGCGCGGTGCGGCCAGCCATGGTATTCGACGTCGACCGGCTGCGTCTATGTTTCCGTGAAGCTAAGTATCCATGCACGCCAGGCTGTGGACCAGGGCGCTTATATCATCGCGTCGAGTCCCCAGTACGACACGCAAAACAAGACAGTACAGACTGTCCAAGGAACACCAAACAAGAGATCAAAACAGAACAATGTAAGAAGTGAGAAGTGCAGTTAAGGAAGTTCGTTCAGTCAGGCTCCACTCAAGCACTCAATCACGCCCCGGACTCCGCCACATAGAGTCCGTGCGCCGTCACGTGCATCCATTTACAGCCCCATCACAGAAAAAGCATCTCACCACATCAAGTTGAAAAGAGTTATCGAGCCTGATATTGAGCAGGTACTCCTATGCTAACGCCATTACATTCCTTCTCAGTCAGGGTATCATCCCATTGCAGAAAGAACTCCCGAGAGAGCTGGTTGGTATAGGTAGCCCTGCAAGCACCAAACGCCAAAGCCAAAACTCCATACCCATCCATACTCCGTATTACCGCCATTGCCATTGCTATGCATTGAGAGACTCCACCGCCTGGTCCGTGCTATGCATCCATTGAGAGAACCATGACCCATTCCACAAAACTCCATCGCTCAAACCGACCTCATAGCCTGATAACGTTTGTGTTAACGAATGACCAAAGTCTTAACGACATTGGCATCCAGGTTATGCAGCTCAACCGGGAACTTGCAGTCCTTGCCGAAAATGCAGGTTTTGGAGCCCTTGACCGGGGTCCTACTCTCCGGCGCCGGACAACGGTGACCATAGATGCACTTGATGTCCTGGCAATGGCTACCATTGATGCAAGGAGCCATACGAGCGACGAGCTTTAGAACCTGAATTTCAGCGTTGGCCGGTTCATAATCGTGCCTATGGGTGCAGTTCGTTCCATAGGGGCACTCGCGACGCAGGAAGTGTACGTTGCATAGCTTGATCTTCTTGACGCGGTCGACCTCGGCCTTATCATAGTCGCGGCAGGGTGGATCGACTCGCTGTCCAGCGCGGTTGCGGGCGATGACCTCGTCGCGGGCACACGGCTTATAGGAAGGTTCCTCCACAATGGGGGGAGGTGCGGCGGCCTTGGCAGCCCAGTTCATGACAGGAGGAGCCTTTGACTCCACAGCAGATATTCCGAAAACTGTCCCTGAGGGAGTGCGGGCATCTGGACGGACATCTGGAGAAGCGCGGCCCATGGTTGGCGTTTGAGGCGCGCTGCTCTGCCGAACAGCTCCTGGTGCTGGGAAACGAGATGGAAGACCATTGTAAACCGGGATGACCTTTCCAACGGGTGGCGTGTAATATCCGTTGGAAACAGTCGCTCCGTTGGCTCCGTTGGCCAGATTTGTTGTGGGTGCAGCCGTACCGTTGGTACCTGGATCAGCAGTTGGAGGGGCGTAGCTGGTAGATAAAAGGTTGGTGAGGGCACTCGTGCGGAAAAGCCCATCGATCTTGTTGGTCTTGAATGGTAGCATGAGCAGTTCTTTTCCAAATGGCAAGCCTTCCATCAGGGTGATCTTGTCCAAATACGTGGCATCCATGGCGAGATCCTCCAAAGCGCGAGCATACCCATTATCGTGCGAACATCCAAAGAAAACATGGCGGCAATGATAATCGTGGATATAAAGCTTGAACGTTTCTGGCAAGGGTCAGCTACATACCGGTCAACCAAGCAATTTTATACGTACCAATCAGCTTGTCATCCGCCCGATCTTTACCTGGACCGACATCAACGAAATCAAACAGAGTGCGGCCCCGAGTAAAGCCAAGCGTGAAGTCATAGAAGGTGTTGGCGTCCGGAATGATGGTATTCGACACCAGCGTGTTTGAAAGACCGCGGAAGTTTGCGTAAGCGCGGCAGACGATTTTGCTTGACGTGGGGACATTCTTCGCCTCTTTGTGAATGTAGTCCATAATGGCGGACTGGAGCCGAGCTGCAGCCTGACGCCCACCGGTTTCGCCGGCTCGGATGAACTCATCTTGAAACTGCACCACATGAGCATGAGTGGGGAAAAAACTAGTAGAGCGAGCGGTACTTACAACCATGCCATCGGCATCAATCAAAATCAGAACAAAGGGGTCGCGCTCCTGCGTCATGTTAGCGTGGGCAATTTTTCCAGCAAAAGCCCGAAGGGACAGCGTACGAGAGCGCTCGTGAGGACCGCAACCTGGCCCTCGAGAGTCTCCCGCACTTTCTGGAACTGGGCATACAACTGGCGCTCGCGCGAAGTTGCCTGAACCTCATCTCGATACTGTTCGTTGAGCGTCTCGAAGCGGGACATGAGTTCCTGTCCATTGTCAGCCAGCTCGCTAACGCATGAATACTGCATTTGTTACCGTCAAAAACTTCGTCTTCTCATTCTCTTGGTCTATCATGCGGTCATACCGGGCCCTGAGATTAGAAAAAGAATTTGCGTTGCCATTTGCCATTTCGATAGTCGCGACATTACCATTCCTCAACTTCCCGTTTGCCAGGTGATCGCCAACGGCCCCGTTGGCGTTCATTTTGTTAGAGGTGTACAGGCTGTCAGAAAATGGTCCAGCAGGTGACATCGCGTTGGAGCGCAAGCAAAACCGGCGAGGAGGATTATGGTCGTGAGTGTGTTGTTGTCAGTGTGTTGTGGTGCAGCTGGGAGAAAAACAAGAGTGGAGAGTTGAGAAATCTTTGTAGCGTGGGAGAGAGAGTGTGTGATTGCAGGTTTTTACCTGCCTGCGGGCTGGGGTGAGTGCAGAGAGTAATGTAGAGAAATGGTGGTAGCTGGAGGTCAGTGTGTGGGCAAAAGTCTGGGCAACCGAGCTGTCAAACAGTACCACGGGTAGGCGCCTTTGTGGGTGGCGGCTGCGGCGTACTGCAGAGCAAAGCGGTGTGCGGAACCGGGCGATACGCGCAGTTGCCTTGTCAACGAGGCGCGATGTGAATAAGAGACGTCTTTGCAGCTTCTAAATGAAAGCGACGTGCGGGTCGTAGAAGATCGCAGGTCACGGGTGTGAAGGCCTGAGGTCGTGTCGTCGGGGAGACGAGCTGTCATTGGCTCGGCCGTCTTGGTACTAGCGTGGTTTCGGTGACCAACGGGCCACGTTCGAGGTATTGCGGCACCTTCCACATTATTGCTTCGTACTCTCACCCTCTTTCTGGCTTCCCATCCATCTCATCGCCGCCACCCCTTAGCTTTCACCATGGTGTCCTGGAAGATCTCAACCCTGCTGCTGCTCTCCTTGCGGGCGCTCAATGCCTTGGCCCAGGTCGAGGTAAGACCTCGAGAGCGTCATTATGACATCAATGCTCTGCTCCCACCTTCACCTTCAAGCTTCATATCACTGACCCATTGTACCTCAGGCCGAAATCGTAGAGGAGGTCACCGAAGAGGCGCCCCAATCGCCCAACCTCAAGGTATCCATCGAGACCAAGTTCCCGCAATCCGAGATCTTCGGTGTCAAGATCATCAATGGGCACGCGACGCAGGCCGTAGTTTCCATCTCCAATGACGAGCCCACTCCCGTCGGCCTCAGCATCATCGGCGGATCCCTGATCCAGGATGGCCTCGCGGGCGCAGAGTCCCATATTGTGCGCAACCTGACCGCCGCGCGCTACTCCACCGAGATCCCGGCCGGCGCGTCTGAGACCATCACCTACACCTTCAGCACCGAGGTGCATCCCCAGGACCTCCGTCTCCAGCTCGTGGCCGTGTTGAAGGACAGCAAGGATGCGTTCTACACGCTCTCTGCGTACAACGAGACCATTACCGTCGTGGAGGCGCCAACCAGCATCTTTGACCCGCAAATGTATGTACCCTCTCGCACCCCCGCCCCAAATGTTTTGGATGGTTGCACAGAATCATTGCTTTACACCGCCATTTCCCATTCTAGCTGCTAAAAAAACGGCTCCAGC